>CAXAJV010001073.1:2095200-2720200 GCA_963969225.1 Xylocopa violacea | reverse complement strand
ACAAAACGCACACAGACAAAAGAAAAAAAAAATAAAGTGCTCGCGCGTGGTCTTCGTGACCCGCGGCCGCATCCACTGATTCGAAATAACACACAACAAAAAACCACGAACGTTGCATGAAACGCCGATATTGACGGCATGCAATCATATTACATCCACTGCTCGAAGTATGTAACTCACCTCGTGTCAGAGAGACCGAGACCGCTGTCCTCGAATCTGTGCGTAACCGCGGAGCTATTCGTTCCAAGGTAAAATTGTGCGAGTCCGAATGGATGAAACAAACGCAGAGCGTACACAAAGGGGAAAAAGGACCGCACCGCGCGTTCTATCGTTCCTTTAGACGATCGTTTTTTTTTTTTCCGTTCAGAGGGGACGGATTCGTCGCGTCGAGCCTCGTTGTCGAGAGTCTGAGAAAAAAACCCGCCGTTGCGAGATCGAACAATTTTATGCTCGCTTCGTGTTGTCGGGTAAATTCAGACCGCTTCGAGGCCTCTACGACGACGAAGTCCCATCGAATCATTTCCCTGAACGAGAGAACGTCGTCGACCACGAATTTGAAGGATCGAGACGAGCGCGCGCGCGCGCCTCCTGTAAAAACAGTCGATCGTCGTACCGTTCCGTTCGGAGGGAACGATTCGTCGCCGCCAAGCCCCGTTGTCGAGAGTCTGGGTAAACCCGTGCCGTTGCGAGATCGAACAATTTTATGCTCGCTTCGCGTTGCCGGGCTAAACAGACCGCCTCGAGGGTGTACGGCGACGCGTCCCAACGAATCTTTACCCGAACGACGAACAACGATCGTCGACGACCTCGAATTCTCGCAGGGTCGTGCCACCGCGACCGCTCTCTACGATCAGGTCGATCGTACCGTACCGTTTCGTTCGGAGGGGACGATTCGTCGCCGCCAAGCCTCGTTGTCGAGAGTCTGTGAAAACCCGTGCCGTTGCGAGCTCGAACAACTTTATGCTCGCTTCGTGTTGTCGGGTGAAACGGACCGCCTCGAGGCTGTGTACGACGGCGAGTCCCAACGAATCTTTACCCGAACGACGAACGTGTGTACCGTCGTCGACCTCGAATTCGTAGGATCGTGTGTCGCCCGCTCTTTTATACCAGTCGATCGTACCGTACCGTTTCGTTCGGAGGGGACGATTCGTCGCCGCCAAGCCTCGTTGTCGAGAGTCTGTGAAAACCCGTGCCGTTGCGAGATCGAACAATTTTATGCTCGCTTCGTGTCGCAGGTTAAATTGGACCGCTTCGAGGCTGCGCGCGCGGCGAGTCCCAACGAATCTTCACCCGAACGATGAACGTGTACCGTCGTCGATCTCGAATTCGCAGGATCGTGTGTCGCCCGCTCTTTTATACCAGTCGATCGTACCGTACCGTTTCGTTCGGAGGGGACGATTCGTCGCCGCCAAGCCTCGTTGTTGAGTGTCTGAAAACCCGTTGCCGTTGCGAGATCGAACAATTTTATGCTCGCTTCGTGTCGCAGGTTAAATTGGACCGCTCAGAGGCTGCGCGTGCGGCGAGTCCCAACGAATCATTCACCCGAACGGACGCGCCGTCGTCGACTTCGATTTCTTTTAAGAGCGTGTGTCGCGCGTATCCTGTTTTAGTCGATCGTACCGTTCCGTTCGGAGGGGACGATTCGTCGCCGCCAAGCCTCGCTCTCATAGAGTCTATGAAAACCCGTTGCCGTTGCGAGATCGAACCATTTTATGCTCGCTTCGTGTCGCAGGTTAAATTGGACCGCTCAGAGGCTGCGCGTGCGGCGAGTCCCAACGAATCTTCACCCGAACGGACGCGCCGTCGTCGACTTCGAATTCCTTTAAGAGCGTGTGTCGCGCGTATCCTGTTTTAGTCGATCGTACCGTTCCGTTCGGAGGGGACGATTCGTCGCCGCCAAGCCTCGTTGTCGAGAGTCTGTGAAAACCCGTGCCGTTGCGAGATCGAACAATATTATGCTCGCTTCGCGTTGTCGGGTGAAACAGACCGCCTCGAGGCTGTGTACGACGGCGAGTCCCAACGAATCTTTACCCGAACGACGATCGTCGTCGACTTCGAATTCGTTAAGAGCGTGGTGTCGCGCCGCGTACCCTGGTTGTGTTAATGTCGATCGTACCGTTCCGTTCGGAGGGGACGATTCGTCGGGCCAAGCCTCGTTGGCGATTAGGGTCTGTATAATGAACCCGCCGTTGCGAGATCGAATCTCATTTATTATGCTCGCTTCGTGTTGTCGGGTAAATAAAATTATACAGACCGCGCTCGAGGTGTTGGTGTTGTTAACCGACGAGTCCTAACGAATTTTTCTTACCCGAACGGTAAGTTATGTCGTCGACTTTGCATATTCGACAGGTCGAGTGTGTACCATTATTTTGCGTCTCTGCGTGAAAGCAATACGCCGCTGGTACTTGTTCGTTTTCCCGTTTCACAATTGTGCTGCAAGCTCAGAGGGGACTTGCTTTTTGCCATAGCCTCGTTGTCGAGAGTCTGAGAAACCGGCCGTTGCGAGATCGAATAATTTATACTCGCTTCGTGTTGCCGGGGAAAAACGGTAGACCGCTCGAGGCTTTGGCGGCCGAGTCCCAACGAATTTTTTTTTTTTTATCACCTGAGCTCTGAAGCACAGATCGTGCAGTGGATCGTGGAATTTGAGGAACTTGTACCACGCACCTGTGTTCGGGTTTTGATCGTGTCGTTCGTTCAGAGGGGACCGCTTCGCCGAGCGAAGCCTCGTTGTCGCGAGTCTGGAAACACACCTGCCGTTGCGAGATCGAATAATTTTTTATGCTCGCTTCGTGTTGTCGGGTGGGTAAAATTATAGACCGCTTCGAGGTTTCACGGCGAGTCCCATCGATATTTTACGACTTACCTGTACGAACGTCGTCAACTTCTCGAAAGCAATACGCCGCTGGGTGTTGGATATCTTTCTTTTTTTTTTTTGTTTTCACTTCCACGTGCATTCGTTCAGAGGGGACGACGATACATTCGCGTTTGCCTATTCTTCCTCGTTGTCGAGAGTCCCTTAATGAACCCGCCGCTGCGAGATCGAATTTTACAAGCTCGCTTCGTGTTGTCGGGAACAAGGGGGGGCCGCCTCGAGGATCTACGCGATACGCGCGAAGAAGAGTACTAACGAATATTCGAAAAATTTCATCTACCGGGACGCGTGGCACACTGGCGTGAATCCGAAAGGATATATCCTAAACACCCTGAAACAGGCGTGTCCGTTTCATCCGTAGGACTGTATCGTGTCGCCGAGAATTCGGCGACGCCAGCGTCTCCTTCGCCGGAGACGTTTGGGTCTCGACTTGTTCGAAACTTGCCTTAGGTTAGGATATATAACGTTAAAGACGTATATAATGACCCCAGCGAGAATTATGCGCCGACACGCCAGGAATGTTGTAAAATACTACATCCGAGATGATAGGTTACCTTAGGTTAGGATATATAACATTATAGGCGCATATACAGTTCCTGCCGAGAAGTAGGGTACGACACGCCAGGAATATTGTCAAATATTGCATCCGAGATGTTAGGTTGCCTTAAGTTATGATATATAACGTTATAGACATATATAATGTTCCCACCGCGAAGTAGGGTCCCACACGCCAGGAATGCTTTCAAATATTACATCCGAGATGTTAGGTGGCCCTAGGTTAGGATATATAACGTTACGGACGTATATACTCTTCCCACCGAGAAGTAGGGTTCGACACGCCAGGAATGTTGTCAAATATTACGTCCCACATGTTAGGTTGCCTTACATTAGGCTATATAACGTTAAGGGCGCATATAATGTTCCCACTGAGAAGTAGGGACCAACGAGCCAGGAATGTTGTCAAATATTACGTTCGACATGTTAGGATGCCTTGGGCTATGATATATAGCGTTGTAGACGTATATAATGTTCCCACCGAGATGTAGGGGCCGGCGTGCCAGGAATGTTGTAAAACATTACATCCGTGATGTTAGAGGTTGCCTTCGGATAGGATTTATATCGTTATAGACGTATATAATGTTCCCACCGAGAAGTAGGGACCGACATGCCAGGAATGTTGTAAAATATTATGGTAGAGAGATTAGGTTGCCTTAGGCTAGGATATATATCGTTATGGACGTATATAATGTTCCCACCGAGAAGTAAGGGCCGACGCGCCGGGAATGTTGTAAAATTTTACATTCGACATGTTAGGTTGCCTTAGGATAGGATATATAACGTTATAGACGTATATAATGTTCCCACCGAGAAGTAGGGGCCGGCGCGCCGGGATTGTAGTAAAATATTACTTCCGAGATGTTAGGTTGCCTTAGCCTAGGATATATAACGTTATAGACGCATATAATGTTCCCACTGAGAAGTAGGGGCCAACGAGCCAGGAATGTTGTCAAATATTACGCTCGACATGTTAGGATGCCTTAGGCTATGATATATAGCGTTGTAGACGTATATAACGTTCCCACCGAGAAGTAGGGGCCGGCGCGCCAGGAATGTTGTAAAATATTACATTCGACATGTTAAGTTGAGTTAGGTTAGGATATATAGCGTTATACACGTATGTAATGTTCTCACCGAGAAGTAGGGGCCGACGTGCCAGGGATGTAGTAAAATATTACGTCCGAGATGTTAGGTTGCCTTAGGTTAGGATATATAACGTTATTGACTTATATAATGTTCCCACCTAGAAGTACGGGCCGACACGCCAGGAATGTTGTAAAATATTACATTCGACTTGTTAGGTTGCCTTATCCTAGGATATATAACGTTATAGACGCATATAATGTTCCCACTGAGATGTAGGGGCCAACGAGCCAGGAATGTTGTCAAATATTACGCTCGACATGTTAGGATGCCTTAGGCTATGATATATAGCGTTGTAGACGTATATAATGTTCCCACCCGAAGTAGGTGCCGACGCGCCAGGAATGTTGCAAAATATTACATCCGAGATGTTAGGTTGCCTTCGGTTAGGATATATAACGTTATAGACTTATATAATGTTCCCAACGAGAAGTAGGGGCCAACGAGCCAGGAATGTTGTAAAATATTATACTCGAATTGTTAAGTTGAGTTAGGCTAGGATATATAACGTTATAGACGTATATAATGTTCCCACCGAGAAGTAAGGGCCGACGCTCCGGGAATGTCGTAAAATATTAAATTCGACATGTTAGGTTGCCTTAGGCTAGGATATATGGCGTTATACACGTATATAATGTTCCCACCGAGAAGTAGGTGCCGACGCTCCAGGAATGTAGTAAAATATTACATCCGAGATGTTAGGATGCCTTAGGTTAGGATATATAACGTTATTGACTTATATAATGTTCCCACCTAGAAGTACGGGCCGACGCGCCAGGAATGTTGTAAAATATTACATTCGACACGTTAGGTTGCCTTAGGCTAGGATATATAACGTTATAGACGTATATAATGTTCCCACCGAGAAGTAGGTGCCGACGTGCCAGGAATGTCGTAAAATATTACATTCGACATGTTAGGTTGCCCTAGGCTAGGATATATAACGTTATAGACGTATATAATGTTCCCACCGAGAAGTAGGTGCCGACGTGCCAGGAATGTCGTAAAATATTACATTCGACATGTTAGGTTGCCCTAGGCTAGGATATATAACGTTATAGACGTATATTATGTTACCAGCGAGAACTACGGGCCGACATGCCTGGAATGTTGTAAAATATTACATTCGAAATGCTAGGTGGCCTTAGCCTAGGATATATAACGCTATAGACTTATATAATGTTCCCAACGAGAAGTAGGGACCGACGTGCCAGGAATGTTGTAAAATATTACGGTAGAGATGTTAGGTTACCTTAGGTTAGGACATATAACGTTATAGACGTATATACTGTTCCCACCTAGAAGTACGGGCCGACGCGCCAGGAATGTTGTAAAATATTACATTCGACATGTTAGGTTGCCTTAGGCTAGGATATATAACGTTCTAGACGTATATAATGTTACCACCGAGACCTACGGTCCGACATGCAAGGAATGTTTTAAAATATTACATTCGACTTGTTAGGTTGCCTTATCCTAGGATATATAACGTTATAGACGCATATAATGTTCCCACTGAGATGTAGGGGCCAACGAGCCAGGAATGTTGTCAAATATTACGCTCGACATGTTAGGATGCCTTAGGCTATGATATATAGCGTTGTAGACGTATATAATGTTCCCACCCGAAGTAGGTGCCGACGCGCCAGGAATGTTGCAAAATATTACATCCGAGATGTTAGGTTGCCTTCGGTTAGGATATATAACGTTATAGACTTATATAATGTTCCCAACGAGAAGTAGGGGCCAACGAGCCAGGAATGTTGTAAAATATTATACTCGAATTGTTAAGTTGAGTTAGGCTAGGATATATAACGTTATAGACGTATATAATGTTCCCACCGAGAAGTAAGGGCCGACGCTCCAGGAATGTTGTAAAATATTAAATTCGGCATGTTAGGTTGCCTTAGGCTAGGATATATGGCTTTATGCACGTATATAATGTTCCCACCGAGAAGTACGGGCCGACGCGCCAGGAATGTTGTAAAATATTACATTCGACATGTTAGGTTGCCTTAGGCTAGCATATATAACGTTATAGACGTATATAATGTTCCCAACGAGAAGTAGGGACCGACGCGCCTGGAATGTTGTAAAATATTACGGTAGAGATGTTAGGTTGCCTTAGGCTAGGATATATAACGTTATAGACTTATATAATGTTCCCAACGAGAAGTAGGGGCCAACGAGCCAGGAATGTTGTAAAATATTATATTCGACTTGTTAAGTTGTGTTAGGCTAGGATATATAACGTTATAGACGTATATAATGTTCCCACCGTGAAGTAAGGGCCGACGCTCCAGGAATGTTGTAAAATATAAAATTCGGCATGTTAGGTTGCCTTAGGCTAGGATATATGGCGTTATGCACGTATATAATGTTCCCACCGAGAAGTAGGTGCCGACGCGCCAGGATTGTTGTAAAACATTTCATCCGAGATGTTAGAGGTTGCCTTCGGTTAGGATTTATATCGTTCTAGACGTATATAATGTTCCCACTGAGAAGTAGGGACCGACATGCCAGGAATGTTGTAAAATATTATGGTAGAGAGATTAGGTTGCCTTAGGCTAGGATCTATAGCGTTATGGACGTATATAATGTTCCCACCGAGAAGTAGGGGCGAAGCGCCAGGAATGTTGTAAAATATTACATTCGACGTGTTAAGTTGAGTTAGGCTAGGATATATAACGTTATAGACGTATATAATGTTCCCACCGAGAAGTAAGGGCCGACGCTCGGGGAATGATGTAAAATATTACATTCGACATGTTAGGTTGCCTTAGGCTAGGATATGTAACGTTATAGACGTATATAATGTTCCCACCGAGAAGTAAGGGCCGACGCTCCAGGAATGTTGTAAAATATTAAATTCGGCATGTTAGGTTGCCTTAGGCTAGGATATATGGCGTTATGCACGTATATAATGTTCCCACCGAGATGTAGGGGCCAACGAGCCAGGAATGTTGTCAAATATTACGCTCGACATGTTAGGATGCCTTAGGCTATGATATATAGCGTTGTAGACGTATATAATGTTCCCACCCAAAGTAGGTGCCGACGCGCCAGGAATGTTGCAAAATATTACATCCGAGATGTTAGGTTGCCTTCGGTTAGGATATATATCTTTATATACGTATATAATGTTCCCACCGAGAAGTACGGGCCGACGCGCCAGGAATGTTGTAAAATATTACATTCGACATGTTAGGTTGCCTTAGGCTAGCATATATAACGTTATAGACGTATATAATGTTCTCACCGAGAAGTAGGTCCCGACGCGCCTGGAATGTTGTAAAATATTATATTCGACATGTTAAGTTGAGTTAGGCTAGGATATATAACGTTATAGACGTATATAATGTTCCCACCGAGACCTACGGGCCGACATGCCTGGAATGTTGTAAAATATTACATTCGACATGCTAGGTGGCCTTAGTCTAGGATATATAACGTTATAGACTTATATAATGTTCCCAACGAGAAGTAGGGACCGACATGGCAGGAATGTTGTAAAATATTACGGTAGAGATGTTAGGTTGCCTTAGGCTAGGATATATAACGTTATAGACTTATATAATGTTCCCAACGAGAAGTAGGGGCCAACGAGCCAGGAATGTTGTAAAATATTATATTCGACTTGTTAAGTTGTGTTAGGCTAGGATATATAACGTTATAGACGTATATAATGTTCCCACCGTGAAGTAAGGGCCGACGCTCCAGGAATGTTGTAAAATATTAAATTCGGCATGTTAGGTTGCCTTAGGCTAGGATATATGGCGTTATGCACGTATATAATGTTCCCACCGAGAAGTAGGTGCCGACGCGCCAGGAATGTTGTAAAACATTTCATCCGAGATGTCAGAGGTTGCCTTCGGTTAGGATTTATATCGTTCTAGACGTATATAATGTTCCCACTGAGAAGTAGGGACCGACATGCCAGGAATGTTGTAAAATATTATGGTAGAGAGATTAGGTTGCCTTAGGCTAGGATGTATAGCGTTATGGACGTATATAATGTTCCCACCGAGAAGTAGGTGCCGACGCGCCAAGAATGTTGCAAAATATTACATTCGACTTGTTAAGTTGAGTTAGACTAGCATATATAACGTTATGGACGTATATAATGTTCCCACCGAGAAGTAAGGGCCGACGCTCCGGGAAAGTTGTAAAATATTAAATTCGACATGTTAGGTTGCCTTAGGCTAGGATATATGGCGTTATACACGTATATAATGTTCTCACCGTGAAGTAGGGGCCGACGTGCCAGGAATGTGGTAAAATATTACGTCCGACATGTTAGGTTGCCTTAGGTTAGGATATACAACGTTATAGACGTATAGAATGTTCCCACCGAGATGTAGGGACCGACATGCCAGGAATGTTGTAAAATATTGCATCCCAGATGTTAGGTTGCTTTAGGTTAGGATATACAACGTTATAGACGTATATAATGTCCACATCGCGAAGTATGCGCCGTCACGCCAGGAATATTGTAAAATATTACATTCCAGATGTTAGGTTGTATTAGGTTAGGATATATAACGTTATAGATGTATATAATGTCCACACCCAGAAGTACGGGACGACACGACTGCGATTCTGTAAAACATTACCACCTAGGGGCTAGATGAGTTAGGTTAGGCTACATAACGTTATAGGCTTATATGATGTCCCGCCCGAGAAGTACGGGCCGACACGACCGGTATTCTGTAAAACATTGTCAGCGAAGGGCTAGATGGGTTAGGTTAGGTTATATTACGTTATAGACGTATATAATGTTCCCACCCAGAAGTAGGAGCCGACCCGCGAAGTATATTGTAAAATAATACCGTCGACCAGTTAGGTTGCCTTAGGTGAGGATATATACCGCCATAGATGTATATAATGTTCCCACCGTGATGTTCTACAAGATTGCTGGCGCGTCGGCCACTACTTCTTGGTGGGAACATTATATAGGTCTATAACCTAATGTAACCTAACCTAACCCAGTTATCCCTTGGGTAATAATGTTTTACAATATCCCGGGCGTGTCGGCCCCTGCTTTCCGATGGGAAGATTATATAGGTCCATAACGTTAAATAACTTAACCTAACGCAACCTAACCTCTCGACCATAATACCTTACAATATTCCTGACGGGTCGGCCCGTACTTCTCGATGGAAACATTATATACGTTTATAACGTACTATAACCTACCCTATTCCATCTAGTCCCTCGGTGGAAATGTTTTACAGAATCCTGATCATGTCGGCCCGTACCTTTCGATGAGGACCGTACATACGTCTATAGCGTTATATATCCTAACCTAAGGCAAAATAACATCTCGGATGTAATATTTTACAACATTTCTGGCGTGTCGGTGCCTACTTCTGGGTGGCAACATTATATACATCTATAACGTATTACAACATAACATAACCCATCTAGCCCCTCGGTTGTAACATTTTGAAGCCTCCCGGGTTTGTCGGCCCCTACTTCTGGGTGGGAACATTATATACGCCTGTAACATTATATAGCGTAGCATGACACAACTTAGGTCGGGCCAGCATGCCCGGGATCCTGTGAAACACTACTACACAAGTGCTGGGTGGAATTAGGTTAATTTATTTTAGGTTCTATTTATGTACAATGTTCCCTACGAGAAGTAGTGGCCGACATGTCAGGAATGTTGTAAAATATTACCGCTGAGATGTTAGGTTGCCTTAGGTTAGGATATATAACATTGTAGACGTAAATAATGTTCCCGCCGAGAAGTAGGGGCCGACACGTCAGGAATTTTGTAAAATATTAACGCCGAGAAGTTGGGTTGTGTTAGGTTAGGTTATATTTGTTTCTATTTATATATAATGGTCGAGCGCATAAAATGTGGCATGTTTGGAATACCTTGGGTTGAATATGCGGGCTACGAAATCCTAGGGGTGTTACGAATGACACAGAGCCAATAAGTAATTAAATGAGACCAACACTACAGGCCCTTGGAAAGCATCTCTGACCCTGGGTGTCGAATTAGGTGCCAGGGAATCTCTTGGCGCGGTTAGTAATAGCACAGCTTCAATAGGGGGTTGAATGAATCCAATTCTAAAGGCCCCTGTTACAGTATGTGCGGTCCTATGTTTCGAAGTAGGCGGCTATAGAACTCCTGGAGCGATTACTACTGGCCAAGAGCCAATAAGTACTTAAATGAATCCAGAATATTCTAAGCCCGGCCCCGGGAGGGGGCTCGGACATGCTTCATCGCCAAATATGGCATACGCGTAAAAATACCCATAACCCCATTCCCCCGGCGAGCCACTACCGAGGGAGCGAGCAGGGAGAAACCAGCACCGCCATGCACCACTCATTTATATTTTTCGTCATTTAAGTTCTTTGACTTATCCGTACATTTTGTACATTGTGTTATTATTTCAACACCTCTTGCGTAGGGAGAAGACCCAGTCCTGACTCATCGTCGGCTGTAAGGATATTTGATCTACTAACGCACTAATAGGTCAGGATTAACTTTGTTTGATTCCCAACCCGACAAATTACGTTCGATTATTTTTGTTCGAATTCGCAGTGGCAGCCCTTTGCTTCACCCACACAGATCTAGCTGTGGAGCTACTGACGGCGGGAACCACGAGGAGGTGGCTGCTTGCTAACTATGGCCCGTAGGAGTTCACAGGTATTTTTATCCTTCCCACCTGCTATCCTATAGGTTTGCATCATGACGTATGCAACGAGGGGGGGTGCTCCCCTACGCCATCTTAAATCCCCAATGGGGCCATTGCTTCTCCCGCCGTACTTAAATGAATCCAGAATATTCTGAACCCGGCCCCGGGAAGGGATACGAGTCTGCTACCTCGCCTTAAGGGCATACGCAGCATTTTCCTATCGACTTGCCAGCGCGAACCAGTCCTCTGGAACGGGAGAGGAAAAACCCAGCAGCGCCGCGGCGATCGTTTTCCCGCGGTGTGGGCCCTTCAGTTACCCCGACGCTCGACCGAGACTAAGTCTCGTTCGGCCGCAGGGGCATCCGCGGGGAACCTCGGGGAGGCGGGCCCACCGCATGCTCGCGTGCATGCTCGCCCTGATCCTGTAGGGAGAGAAACACATAATTAGTACATAAGATACAAATCGCGGAGGAGGAGGAGGGCTCGACGGAGACAGTTAGCTGCGAAGATGTGCAGCGCTGCTCCGCCTTGCCCCGGCGCTCCGACAACGCCGGGGTGAGCCGTCCCCAAGAACGAGGGAGGGATTATTACGGATTTTAGATGGAGCAAGCCTACTCCAGGAAAGCTTTCAGCCAGAGCGATTCTCTGCTGAAGTCGGCGAGCGTGGAGAAGGCCTCTGGTGACGACACCAGATACGGTGCCGCCTCCGGCCAACTCCACTCACCCGCAGGAACGAAGGTCCGCAGAGCTTCCCTCTGCGGTTCAAAGATAGGACACTCCAAGAGGAAGTGGCCTACCGTGTCCACCGCACTACCGCAGACACACGTCGCATCGTCGGCAATGGCATACGTCAAGAGACGAGCCATGAAGTTGCCGTGACCCGACAGCATCTGCGTGGTGTAGTGATTCGGCTTCAGCCACCCGGCAGCCAACCTCTCCCGGACGTCCTTGAAGAAGGCGAATGTTGTGCGGCCCTTGTGGGAAGATGTCCACAAGGCTTGCCACATATTCGTCGCCTCATCCTTAACGCGTTGTTTTCCGTCATCCGCTTCGGTTGGGATGACGGCGTTCCCTAACCTGGCGTCCTTTCCTCTACGAAGATTGTAGAGGGCCCTATTTTGCTGGACGACGATATCGATAGGAGCCGCGCCGGCCACCACGCACGCACTTTCCCACGATATCCGGCGATACGCGCCGGTAACCGCGATCAAAGCGCGGCGCTGCGCGGACCTGAGCACCTTCCACTCCCTCTCCGAGCACAGGTCGGCCCATCCCGCTGAGGCGTATGCCACTTTCGGGACGAATGCTCCCCTGTATATCCCGGCTAGGGAGTCGAAGCGAAGCCCCCAACTACACCTCGCCAGCCTACCTAATCTCGCGAACAGCGACCCGACCTTGTCGCTTATATTTTGGCAATGCGTTCGGACGCGCATTCCTTTATCAAACGTGACGCCAAGGTACTTGACCGCAGGTCTAAATTTTATCTTTGCGTCCTCTATACGGATGGTCGGTGGCCTACCGGCAAGGTCGGCTTTCGAAGGCCGAACGGCCTTGCGTTTTCTATCGGGGCGGGCGCCTCCTCTCCGACCTAAGGGTTGCCGCTCGATCCAGCCACTCTTGAGGACAATTGCCTCCGTCTTTGTGGCCGAGATTTCGAGTTTGGCCGAACTACACCAGCTGAGAATTTGATTCGCGACCTGTTGACCCTGGGTCTCGAGGTCGCGCCTACTATTCCCGCTTACTAGGACGAGGAGATCGTCCGCGTAAGCGATAAACCTATTCTCAACTGTGGTCTGAAGTGACCGCAGGAGATCGTCGAACATGAGGTTCCAGCAGGCGGGACCGAGTACGGAGCCTTGCGGACACCCCCTCGTCGCCTGCTTCGAAACCTGTTCGGAAGCTATCGAGATCTTGACCCGTCGGCCGTCGAAGTAATTAGAAATTACTCCGAAAACATTCCGAGGGCAGTCTCGCTCTTTGAGAGACTTCAAAACTAATGGCCACCAGACATTGTCGAAGGCCCCGGAGATATCGAAGAGCATCGCCGCCACGTATCGATCCTCCGAGGAATCGACCAGGCGGCGCAACTCCACGATAGCGTCCTCCGTCGACTTTCCGGGCGTGAACCCGAATTGCCGGTCGGACACTTTTCCAGGCGCCAACGACGTCTGGTAGAGGCGCTCCTTGAGCAGCTTTTCGAAGAGTTTACCTATCACTGAGAGGAGGCAGATCGGACGGTTGGATTTTGGATCCTTCTCGTCCTTCCCTTCCTTAAGAAGTACTCGTAGAGAGCCCTCCTTCCAGACGAAGGGAAAGACGCCCCATTGAAGGCATCCATTAAAAAGCCGTGTAATTTGGCCGGGAATGATTCTAGCCGCGGTTTTCAGCGCACGGACCTCGATGTGGTCCGGCCCTGGGGCTTTATTATTTTTGAATGATCGAACGGTACTCACGACCTCTGCCTCCGTGATGGGGGCAGCGTCGGGGGTACCGGGCGCGAAACGTGCGCCTTCCCTAATGACACGTTGATCCGGCGTGTCTTCTTCTTCCCGGTCGTCGGGGACGTGTGCCTCCAAGAGCAAGCTGGCTGTTTCGCGGCAATTGGATGTGGTTTCACTACCACGCCGGAGAGTGCTGAGAACTCTCTCAACTCGGAGTTTCTTCGCCTGATACTTATATACGGTGCTCCAGGGCCCCGAGTTCCCGTTCGACGTAACAAATCGTCGCCAGCTTTCGAGCTTCGTCCGCTTCACCGTCCTACTGTATTCCCGCAAAGAAGAACGGTACTCTAGTAGTTTTGTTCGGCGGGCGGCTTCGTCTCTTTCCCTCTGGAAGGCACGACGTAGACGATACACGTGCTTTTTCTTATTAGTTAGTTCGCGAGTCCACCACGGGTTGGACTTCCTAAACACTCTTTTACGTGGCATCGACGCGGCGCAGGCGTCGATAATGACGCCTGTGAGCGTTTCCGCCACCCTTTCGACGTCTTCCATAGAGTCGAGCCGGAGGGCCTCGAGCCTCGATCTAGATAGATCGGCTAGGCAACCGCAGTAGCGCTCCCAATCGGCCCGGCGAGTGTCGAACCGAGTATATTCTAAGCCCGGCCCCGGGAGGGGGCTCGGACATGCTTCATCGCCAAATATGGCACACGCGTAAGAGATACGCCCATAACCCCACTCCCCCGGCGAGCCAATACCGAGGGAGCGGGCGCGGAAAAACCAGCACCGCCATGCACCACTCATATTTTTCGTCATTTAAGTCCTTTGACTTATCCGTACATTTTGTACATTGTGTTATCTTTCAACACCTCTTGCGTAGGGAGAAGACCCAGTCCTGACTCATTGTCGGCTGTAAGGATATTTGATCTACTAACGCACTAATAGGTTAGGATTAACTTTGTTTTTAATTCCCAACCCGACAAATTACGTTCGATTATTTTTGTTCGAATTCGCAGTGGCAGCCCTTTGCTTCACCCACACAGATCTAGCTGTGGAGCTACTGACGGCGGGAACCACGAGGAGGTGGCTGCTTGCTAACTATGGCCCGTAGGAGTTCACAGGTATTTTTATCCTTCCCACCTGCTATCCTAGAGATTTGCACATGGAGGCAACGACTAGGGGGGGGTGCTCCCCTACACCATCTTAAATCCCAATGGGGCCATAGCTTCTCCCGCCGTGTCGAACCGAGTGCTCGCGCCACCCCGATTCGCCGCTTTGGCTCTCGGTACCCTCAGCCCGATATCTATGGCGTTGTGGTCGCTGTTGGCCCAACCGCACCTTACCTTCCAGCCCCTGACGAAAGGGGGCATGGATGGCGACGCCAGGGTTACATCGATGAAAGACTCACCCCTCGTCGACCAATAGGTGGGCGGCTGCCGAGCGTCATTCACAACTTCCATGCCAAACGATCGGATGAGCGTCTCGAACATCGCTCCTCTTTCGTCTGTACTCTGTGGACCCCAGAGTGACGACCGAGCGTTGGCATCTACCGACACTATGAGTCTCTTCCCCCTCAGAAACTGAAACTCCATCTCGAGGTGCCTGAGGTGCTCCTCGATTTCGTCGCTATACTGAAAATAGCATGATGCGACGTATACTGAGAAGCCGGGCGCCAGCACTTCTGCACACACACAGTGTTCCGTGCTTAGCTGCGAGACAAAAATCATCTCGAAGCGAGGGTTGCACACGGCAACCGCAGCCCACGGGAATTGTGAACTGACGGCCGCCACCCTCGCCCCGATCCCTAGTCCACTAACGGTGTGGCTCGTGCCCGAAGAACTGACGTATGGTTCCTGCAATAGCAGGACGTCTAAGTGCTTCGAGGCTACGAGCTGACGCACCTCGCCTGCAACTGTAGCTGAATGTTGCATGTTCAGCTGCAGTATCCTAATACCCGTGGTCTCTATTACGGACGGTGACGCCGTCGACGACGTCGGTACGGTCGCGGACGCGGGCGCGGGCGCGGTGGGGTTGTGGGGGGTCGCGGTCGCGGAGGGAGGGTTCGCGGAGCTATCGCTTGATTTTATTTCTGTTCCTATCACAGACTCAGCCGGAGATACCGGATCCGACCTGAGTCTCGCGTCGCATTTCGTAATCCGTATCTGGACAGCGCGAAGGCTGATACCTGGAGGCCGCGCCAGAGTCGTGTGAGCAGAATCACACCCGGTCGCGGCTTGGCGATGATGCCGAAGGGCGGCCGTCATCGAGCGCGTTACCGGGCGGCTTCGTTGCTCGACAATGGGGCCAACACCTAGGGGCGAGGTCACGGGCCGAAGGTTGTTCGCCCGTCTTGACCTATTCATCGCCACAATGACTCCTCCCGATCCTGCCCTCACCCGGAGATCCGAATGGAGGGCTATTTTACCTCCGGAATACTTAGGATCGAGTGAAGCCATCATGAAATTTGCGAAATTAGGGGGGTGATGCTTCATACATGGAGTGAAGGTGGGGTCGTCACTCCCCATCGGCGCGCATCACACGTCGCTCTGCCTCTTGGTGCTTTCTCACGAATCGGGAAGGTGGGGTCGTTACTCCCCAACAGCGCGCACCGGCGCTGCCCTGCCTGGGCCGCGGTCTCCTGGTGCAAAACACCGGGAGACTCACGCGAGAGCCATGAGATTCGAGGGTGATGCTTCATACGTAGAGTGAAGGTGGGGTCGTCACTCCCCATCGGCGCGCATCACACGCCGCTCTGCCTCTTGGTGCTTTCTCACGAATCGGGAAGGTGGGGTCGTTACTCCCCAACAGCGCGCACCGGCGCTGCCCTGCCGGGGCCGCGGTCTCCTGGTGCAAAACACCGGGAGACTCACGCGAGAGCCATAAAATTCGAGGGTGATGCTTCATACGTGGAGTGGAGGTGGGGTCGTCACTCCCCATCGGCGCGCATCACACGCCGCTCTGCCTCTTGGTGCTTTCTCACGAATCGGATAGGTGGGGTCGTTACTCCCCAACAGCGCGCACCGGCGCTGCCCTGCCTGGGCCGCGGTCTCCTGGTGCAAAACACCGGGAGACTCACGCGAGAGCCATGAAATTCGAGGGTGATGCTTCATACGTGGAGTGAAGGTGGGGTCGTCACTCCCCATCGGCGCGCATCACACGCCGCTCTGCCTCTTGGTGCTTTCTCACGAATCGGGAAGGTGGGGTCGTTACTCCCCAACAGCGCGCACCGGCGCTGCCCTGCCGGGGCCGCGGTCTCCTGGTGCAAAACACCGGGAGACTCACGCGAGAGCCATGAGATTCGAGGGTGATGCTTCATACGTAGAGTGAAGGTGGGGTCGTCACTCCCCATCGGCGCGCATCACACGCCGCTCTGCCTCTTGGTGCTTTCTCACGAATCGGGAAGGTGGGGTCGTTACTCCCCAACAGCGTGCACCGGCGCTGCCCTGCCGGGGCCGCGGTCTCCTGGTGCAAAACACCGGGAGACTCACGCGAGAGCCATAAAATTCGAGGGTGATGCTTCATACGTGGAGTGGAGGTGGGGTCGTCACTCCCCATCGGCGCGCATCACACGCCGCTCTGCCTCTTGGTGCTTTCTCACGAATCGGGTAGGTGGGGTCGTTACTCCCCAACAGCGCGCACCGGCGCTGCCCTGCCTGGGCCGCGGTCTCCTGGTGCAAAACACCGGGAGACTCACGCGAGAGCCATGAAATTCGAGGGTGATGCTTCATACGTGGAGTGAAGGTGGGGTCGTCACTCCCCATCGGCGCGCATCACACGCCGCTCTGCCTCTTGGTGCTTTCTCACGAATCGGGAAGGTGGGGTCGTTACTCCCCAACAGCGCGCACCGACGCTGCCCTGCCGGGGTGCACCTGAGTTCCGCAGTGTGCACTGCGGACGGTACACGGTAGGTGGGAACTCGTTGAGCTGGTATGCTGAACGAGTTTCCCGGTAATAGAGGTAAGTCGTCCTTGGACGATGTGCGGATTCTCGACTTCGAAATAGGGTATCCACTGGTCGACTGTCCGAGCCTTCGATACGCTCGGTCGATCGACTGGGACCCATGCGATGGCCGATCCGTGGATCGGCCACCTGATTGTTTAGACTAGGGCATTTTTGCCCTTTTCGAGACTCGAGGGGAGACTGGTCTCCCAACCTTAGCCGAATACGAGCCAGGCCATAGTCGTGCAAATACCATGAGGAGTGATCGGCCGGAAGTCGGCAAACTGCCCCTTAACTGGCATCTAGGCGAGCTCGTTAATTACGTTTCTTGTGGGGCCTCGTCTAGCTGACAAGACGAATCCCCTACGCAATTTTCGAGTTCTTGGTGCTCGAGGTCTCACCAGACACTCGGGGCACCGATGCCAGGGGCTAGTTGCCTGCTTACGTCGACAGGATGAGTTTATCAGGTCACTGAGTGCCCACTTCTACTGAATTTTTCACCATCACTCACCGTTCCTGTTTCGACGGCTGACTAGACCGAACACTCTTCAGCTTCGGAGGGTGGGGTCGCCACTCCCCAACAGTGTGCACGATCACCGTTCCGTGCCCGGACTTAAATGCATCCAATAGTGGGGGCCCCAGGCACGGCATATCCGGCCCTAGGTGTCAAATAAGTGGGGGTTGACGAACTTCTGGAGGGGTCGTTAATGGCCAACAACCAATATATACTTAAATCAAACCAATACTAGGGTCCACAGACATGATATGTCCGACCCTATGTTTCGTATAAGGAGGTAGAACTCATGGATTGGTTATTAATGGCGCAGAGCGAATCAGTACATAAGTAAAGTCAATTCTAGGGGTACCAGATACGGCATGTCTGGCTCTGGGAGTCGAAATATGCGGAGAGCGAACTCCTGGAGCGGTCACTAGTGGCGCATAGACAATATGTACTTGAATGAAAACAATTCTAGAGGCCCGAGATTCGGTATGTCATCTCCTAGATGTAGAATTTGTAGGAGCGGTAGCTGATGCGTTACGATGCACGCGTGTCTCCGCTATTTATTGCGAAAATCGCAGAATCATTCGGTGTCAAGGAGTATCGAAATCTCGAGATCCGTGAAGCAGATACAAACGCGAAATGTCACTGGTCGCAATTTTTGTTCGCAGGCACATCTGCGAGCATTATGACTCTACGCTAGCCACCCCTTTGGAACGTCGCCTCTTAGGACCTTGCGCTTTTTCTTGGACTTTCTGCTTTGCCGGCGTGTAATCCACTCTTCTACGTTCGCGACGTACGAGCGCTAAAAACACCCTGGAATTTTAATTCGACGTCGTTGTCCCGTTTCCCCTTACGAACGTTAGTGTTAATACGACACATGTATGTTTGTTTCATGCTTGGCTGTTTGTACCTATTGCGAGGACGTTTATTTTTCCTCGGGAAATGTACGAATGCCCGGAATTAAGGAAGGAGGAAGGTAGGCGCGCAGACGGTCAGCCTGTCCGCACGAGAACGATCGCCATGATTTTTTGCGGAAGTAAAGAGTTTTCTACAAGCAGGCAAGGTGCTCGGCTTACCCACGCGGGTTGAACCATGATGAACGATCGGGGCATGCACTGACCGCCAATCTTTTTCCCCCGTCTTCGATCTTGTAACTTAAATTCTTTCTTGAAAAACTGGATTCTGCAAGGAAAATTCGAGGAACGACAATTTTATTTTCAGGAATAAATTGATACAAGTGTACGAATACTCTATTAATGCTTCTCCAAATTGTACAAAAAAGTGCTACCACCTAGAAATTTTAATATTTCTTCTTTTATCGATGAATTCATCTCGTCGAATAATCGCTACGATTATCAGTTGACAGGTTTAAAAGTATGCTATGACTTTACGTTCATGAACTTCGCAGTTCACGTACCCGCGGACGGAGAGCTCTAATAAAAAATGCCGGTGAAGAACTTTCTCAATTCTCACAGTTGCACGTGCGCGATATATATAAGGGAGCTGGGAAAAATTGGTACGCGTGAATACTTTTTGCGTCCGAGTAACTCTCAGCTGGAAGCCCTCTGAAATATTCCGTAGGTTTTGCAATCAATGTTGAAAATGCAAAAATGAATTCCTCGTATCCTATATCGCGTCGTGTGCGCTTACGCGAACGTGCCACACTTCCTCAGTTATACGGTGCTATAGGCGGTTATAAAACTGTATCAACGAACTTCTAGTTCAAAAAGTTCATCGTATCATTTCCTATACACGGCGATAAGAAAATGCAAGGTACAACGAAAGCTGCTTAAAGCCAGTCTACGAAATTTCTGGCAAAAATCTCGCGATCCTTCCTATCCGCGGAGGGAAGAAAAACTCACCTTAAACCTTCATGAAGTTTTAATAAAACCTTTAATGAAAATTACAAGAGCATCAAAGTAACGTAATAAGTAAAACCTTGCTGCGTTTATAAAAGCTTTCTCTGGGGAAAAATCGTTCGTTGGCTTCCGATAAAAATTCCTCTCATCACGTTCCAGTCGTTGATCGCCATAGGTTATCGTGGCACATCGTAGCGGACAAACAAAAAAAAAAGGGGATGGTTAAGCTCGTCAACGGATCACGGCTCAATCTAGTATCGAATCGAGTAGACGGGTGATACCTATTGAGAACAAAAACAACTTCCCTCTTCTAAAGTGCAGTTCTGTGTAATCGAACAAAGATATATCTTCCGAAGAATAGTCAATCTACTTTGAGCCATTGAAACGTTTATTTTTGCTTCGAAAATATCATACGAGCAGTTCCACTGAATGCTGGTAAAAAGGAATCACACGAATATTTTGAAAATCACAAACAGTGTTTCGTCTCGCGATACACATTAAGAGGAATGGAGACTTTTGTCTCCAATTATTTCCCAGCAGTTGGTTCGCTCGCGCATGCCTCCGCTATTCATCCATTCTCGACTTCGCGTGGCATTAAGGATCCCCTTTGTTCTCTCCTTGGTCCCCTTTTGAATTGCACGGGATCCTGCGTTGTCGCGGATCTCCATTCCATGGGTTCTTTCTTCTCGCGGACGAAAGAACGTACGCGACCACGTTCGAAATTGTATCCGTGGAATTCGCTTGACGAAAAATATTATGTAGCACCTGAATGCCAAGTGGAAACGCCGTCATGGAATTCGTCGAAATGATTAAAATCCTTAGAAAAATGCCACGCGGATTCCTCAATCGAACCAAGGAGAAATCGAATCCTTCGTAGACACGTGATCACAACCATCTGTTTCGCGCACATGTACCTTATACAAGCCTGTATAATTGAACGGATCCCGAATACGATTGAGAAAGTTACGACAACATATGTTGTCATAGACAATGCAGATGTCAGCGGCTCGAACCAGACCAATTAGGGCGAGGAGCTGATACAAATGTACAATATACAGTCGTAATTACATGCACCAGTTAAACGATCCAACAATGAGGATTTGCTGATCACTTCGCGCTGAATTCCTTCTACTGGTCGCGATTAAGAGATCGATCATTAAAAGATGACAATTCAGGTTCCGTTTGAATAAATTCACGACAGATTATCTCTGTCACACGCGTGTCAAATTTTAACACCACTGTAATTAACGATATTTACTAACCTAGTAAAACCATCGATCAAAGCTCCATTAGACGAAACGCTGTTATTAAACGACACGGGATATTCAGATTGTTTGCAGGATTAGAGCATCAGATTACTTCGACGGACGGTTAATCAACATCTGCCGGGCTACTGTAATTAGAAAGGTATTTACGGTAACCCCTTCAGTTGCGGAATCTACAGGATGTCTAAAGTCTTTTAGAAAGTGTAATTTCTCTTTCAGGGGTTGAGAAGGAACGGAACACAATATTGGCTACTAATTTTCGCTGTTGAGGATAATGGTAGACTGTCGTGATAAAATTTCACGAAAACATGCATTCTTGTATGTAATATTTGTTATCAGTTTAACTTTATACCTCGAAATACGGGGGTAGATGAAAAAAATGTTCAAACACGAACAATGGAAGAATCCCTGAATTTTTCCCTCGGCATACTGTTCTTCTTATTCTCTTCCTCTTCAATATTGGCTTCTTATTTTCTTTTGATGAAGGCATCGCTCCCAAAATCCACATCCAGATAGTAATATGTACTACCCAGTATTCACCATATCCAGTTATTGTTGCTCTCTTTTCAAACAAATTTTCAAGTTTCTTACTAATGCTGGTTCCTTTCCGTAAACCGTCAAATTCTCTAGTGAATTCGTCAAGCGATAAAACAGAAATGAACTACTTACAACGTGAATTACTAATTTCATCAACTGAAAGATAAAAAATGAATCCTTCGGATATTCCATTCAAATTATCACCCACGGATAAGAGAAGATTAGGAAATCAAAGTTACCGTTGAAATTACCCGTGAAGATAATTGAATTAAAGGCATCTGAGACCTCCAAAATGTCAATTTAAGCTGGAAAGTGTCGTTAGAATCGAAGATCAAGTTTAATACGCTCTGCAAGGAAGTATGCTTACCTCACCTAAATCGTCCAATAACCGTTTAACGGGGCTCAATCGATTCCTACCAACCTATCGCTGTCCCCGCGAAATCACCGTTTCCGTCGATACATCTGACAATAAACCTGGCATGTGCCTACTCCGAGAGACGGAGCGGAACGGGGTCCATTTCGTACGATTCAATCCTATCGAGCGCGGCTGCCCTTCGATAAAGTAACGGCCTTATTAAAGCCCTGTAACTCCATTGTTCCGACAGATATTTAGCCCACGAACGCGTCAAACCTGGACACGAGCACGGAAAGGAGATCAAGTAATATAACCTTCGCTTCCGAGGCTTTCCTTCAGGATTCGCAGCCGCGCGAAATTTATTGGACAAAGGGGAAAGACCGTGCCTCGAAACGGACTAATTAACGCGCAAGCAGTGTTAAAATAATGGATGCTCGCGTTGAATCGCGACGATCCACGGTTAGATAGGATACAACGGTTATAGCGCGAGGGGTTAATTTTCTGGAAGAGCGATTAGGGGATCGCTGCGCGGCCTGGCAACAATAAGATGTCGCTCAAAGAGATTATATTGGCTTTCGAGATAACGTTAACCGAGTGGTAATTAATTCTGCATCAATTGTATAGATTATATCGACATCGCGATAGCTTCGTTCCTAAGCTATCATATTCTCGGATTATTAAAACTTCATTCAATTAACTGCGCGCGGGTGATCCATCAACGATACTGCTGATCGTATCGGTTTATAGAAAGGCGATCGATAAATCTGATTTATAAAAACTAGGAAAATCACTCTCGATCAAATCGCAGTTTGGTTCCGTGCCAACCAAATGAAAACGCTTGTACTAAGAGTAATCGGATCAACGTATTATGGCTACAAAAAGCATTCGCACGAGCGAGATTTCCACCGACGCTGTTCAAATAAATGGATTTCCAGGGTATTAATCTTTTACTGTCACTTGAAGGTACTATCAGAAGTGATGGAGAATTTAATATGAACGCATTGAACACAATTAAACAATACACCGATACTAAAATATGTACAATGGTGCACCAGGACTCCGTATGCGCCTGTTGCGGCCACTGGTTTCTTCGATTTGGATACGAGAAATTTAGTGGCAATATTCCACGCTTAACTGATAGCCAATGTTTTATCGAGGTTAGTTCCTGCTTTGACTATGCACGTGTAATGCTCGGAGTTCCAACTATGCGGTATTCTTCTGTAATTTCGAAAATGTGCAACACTCGCAGAGATATTTACTGGTTCGTTATTGCATCATGATTAATAACTTAGCTTAAAATAAACTTCACGATATTAATGCACTTCACGTATCTGTAATACAAAGCTTCAATCCTTAACCTCTAACTTGATTGCATACACAATATACGTATGAATAATTAATCTTCAAACATTTCCATTCTTCTGCAAATAGATTAAACCGCTCTCAAACAGAGCGAATCAAATTTAACCCTTTTGTACCATTCAAATAGTTTCAACCAAATTGCCTCGAACCGTCTCGGTGCAACAAACACGTACATCTCGTAGAGAACGATATTCGATACGTTTCTCCTCGATTAGCATAAGATTACTAGATCGATAGGTCTTATTATGCGATGTGGTGGATTCACAGAGACGCTGCGTACTTTTGCAGGACCAGGACATGTTTGTCACGGGAGGCAGGTGATGCGGCGGAACAACTGTTGGCTGGCCGTACTGGCCGTGTCAGTGGTGCTATCGATTCTGCGAAACAGTTTGGCGGGCGAACGGTATCCGCTCGATTATGGTAACAACCAGCTGTCGGTTAACCGCGCCGAAGTCGCTTACGGGGCTCGCGGCGCTAATGAACCATCCCAGAAATTTTAAAACCATTCAAATACTCCGTCATCCCGGCACTCTTAAAAGTTATCATTGCCATCAACTACCGCTCGGCAAACATTCCGTCCACTCGTCAAGAATGACATCACGGAGGAGTCGTCGAGAGCAATTTCCTGGCGAACCGCCCAGACGGTGGACGCGAATCAAACCAACGAAGATGACGATCGATCGATCCGGTCGAGCGATCGTCGACTCGCGGATCTCGACCCGTCGAACGACTGCCACAAGGAACGACGCGATAAACGCCGAGCCGGGCCAACTGCCAGGGGATCGACCGGATTCACCGGGAGTTCAGTGAATATTCCGGAAGAGGTCCGCTAATCCTCCCGGGTTTCCCGTGTCGCGATGAAAGACGTCGCTAGAGAGGCGGCGATGCGACCGTCGATTACGGTCACTTTGTTGTGGATTCGTGCAATGACGACTCGCTAAAGGCTTTCAGACGAGAGAACAAGGACGTGAGAAGGCAAAGGGGATTCAGTGGCGAGCTTCGACGTCTTCGGATGAAAAGATCCTATAGGGTGGACGGTCAAAGGACTATGGACTATTTTCAGGGTGACGGTATCGCGGGTTCTCGGAGCTTGGGATATGGCGAGGAAACCGCAATGGAAGCGATATTCGACTGAGATTCCTGAATCCGTTGTTTCTATCGGTAAAGCATTCGAAACAGGATTGAAATCGGAGAAATTCGCGGATCCAGGGGGATTGAGTGGTAGGAAGTCGTCGGAAGGCTCGGTTGAGCAATATTTAATCGATTCCGCCGAGTCTTCCACCTCTATTAATCAACCATTAAGGTTGATTAACGCTGACGGGTCGAAAAAGATTAATAGACGCGAAGAGACGAGTATCTACGAAAGGTACGGAAGATACGCGAGATGTTGAGCCCAAAGGATACATCCAGAAACGATATTTCATTGAAACTCCTAAATCTTCCGCTTCTATTAGTGAACTGTTCGACGGAGAATTGAAACCAAAAGGGAAATCGGGAAATAGAAGTCGACGGACATGATAATTCCATGTATCAGTTGATGAGCAGAAGGTCCATTAAAAATTCGGGAATAAAACCTGACGAAGAGCCGAGGTCGTTCGATTCTGGTGATGTAATAAATCTGGAGTGGTCGTACCTCTGCCAGAATTCGGGATCCTCGAATTGCGAGCCGCGAGGCAAAAGAGTCAAAGCAATCAAGACAGAAGGGAGGACTCATCATTCTTCAGGGTTCGAAGGTTCCTGGTGAACCTCGACGTCTCGTAAATCAACGTTGATTCGGAGAGAGATGGAGTATACACGCCAGTTGAATGGAATCTCCGTGAAACAGATATCAACAAATGGAAGCGATGATGAGGCAGACAGGAGAACCCGTGGAAATTTTTCGATCCGCGAGAAGAGAAATATTATTCCGTCTAGCGACGCGGTCGCGTTGGATTCGTCGCAATACGGTGGAACTTCATTGAATGTTACTTTCAACGAAACGACAAATGATTTTTTGGATAACGATGCGAAAATTGTTGAGACAGAATTGGAGATCGACTTCATTTCAGAGAACGTTAAGTATAACTCACTGGACGATCGAGATGCTGCAGCACACGTACAGCAGTGGAATGATTCGACGTTAAATTTGAGTACTTTAACATTGAGCAATGAATTCAGCTCAACAAGTCACGACGGAAGCACAGGATGAGTTAACAGAGTAACACTCGAAGCACCAGATGTGGTGAGTGAGAACGATTCACTGCTATCGGATAGCTCGATGTTAAATGGCAAACCGAATTCGACGTTAAAATGACAATGCACAGTTAGCGGAAAACGTTTCAAGTCTAAGTAACGATGTGATCTCGATAAGACTCAATTTGAGCCCGGATTCGTCGCAAGATATGGAATTAGACGGTCCGCGGAGCGAGATTGATAAGGCTAAAGAAGAGGCGAATAAAGCGACAACGGAAGAGGCTTCTGCACAAAGTAACGTGACAAAGGAGTCTGACGGCGTCCTCGTGAACTCCGAGCATAGCTCTGTTGCGGCGCCAAAGAGTGCCCCGTACCTAAGAAACGATATGAACTGTCTAACCGAAAGGGGCTATACGTCGGAGAACAGTGGCTTTCCTGAATTCGGCGAGGGAAATTCCGACGATACGTTCAGGAACTCATCTTCGACTGAGCAAGAGCGGAAGATTACGAAGGATATCAAAATAAACGCGAACCATAAGCAATCGCTCGTGAATAAAACGAAATATTCGAAATCGAAGCTTTCTTTAACCCCTTCTGAACGACCATCCGCGTCTAGAAAAGCCGTTATCCAAACAATTGGGACGATAAATAGGAAAATCGACGACCAGGCGAAACGGTTCGATACAGCTACGGATGGTTTGACAGAAGGTGATGAAGTAACGCTTAACGATCCTCTAATGGTTTCGAAGAAACGGCAACCCGTCGGTTCAAGGGCGACAGAGTCGTTGAATCGAAATATTCAAACACGCGACTGCGACATTAAACCTGATGAACCGTCCGTCGGGTTTAGCTCGAAAAATGAGAGGGCTCAAACCCGCTCGTTGGATAATGGAACGGTGAACGAAGTTAATCCGTCCGACGGGTTTAACTCCTTGAGCACGATGCCCATCCCGGTGATCGATCATCCTACGAGAGAACGAAAGTCCAGGTCGTCCACGGTGCAAACTTCGACATCGACGAGCCTGAAACTTGATTCATCTATGAAGGTCGGAGGCCCGGTGTCGGGACGAACTTCTACGCCGACGTGGGACAAGGACGAGGTCCAACGAAGAACCGCCTCGACCATGCAAATGGAATACGTCCAAGCGAATGCCAGCAACGATGCTCCCGGGGGGCTAAGAGTCTCGTTGACATGTCCACTAGAATTCGTCTCCAGAGTGCAGGTTTGATCAAAGGTTTCGCTCCCGTTTGAAAAGTACAAATGGTTCTCTGGGCAACTACCTTAACGAAAATCTCGCGCTTTCGTCTACAGAGAGGGAACAACTTCCAGTTACCGCCGAAACGTCGACCATCGGATTGATTAACGACGAGAACCAATTTTCGTTCACTTTTGACATGATCGCCACTTCTTCTGACCATGAACCGTTACCATGGACGAGGCGTTCTCGCAAACGACGAAAAACTCGTCGCACGAGCTGGAACCGCCGAATCAGTGGCCAGTTAAGCACAGCGCGATGGTCGAGTATAATCTAGTGTTGAGTCGTCTAATGATGGTCCATGAGAGGAAGGATACCATCACCTGCGGGCCAGTGATACCGCAACGTGACGTTCAAGCGCTCGAGGTGATGCTTTACACTCTGGACAGGCTCAACGATCGTGGAATTGTACCCGGTGTTAAGATCGGTGCCTACATTCTCGACGATTACGACAAGGATACGTACGGCTTGGGAATGGCTGTGGACTTTATCAAAGGTACGTGTTGTTTTGTCAGTTGATTAGCTGAAGGCTGATAATTCAATGGTCGTCGGTGTCCGATGTTGTAGATTGATGTTATGATTGACGAGTGCGATGCACTCGCGCGTCGGAAATGTAAATTCGTACGAGTTTCAGCAATACCCGCGAGCAACTGTCAACGTGTTTAATACGTTATTGATTAGAGAAACAATTCGAGTTAAACGACTAAGAAAATTGAATTTCTCTTTAAAGGAAAAAGATGTTCCGTTTCACCACATTGTTATTTGCGAAGATCAGAAAAATGGAAAGAACACTGCTTATTTGCCGACTTCATTCTTTTTGAGAGGTAAAGAGAATGTTCGATTTGCTTAAGTTCGTTCATTTCCAAGATACGACAAATGAAATTGACAATGTGAAACTTCGCGAACATCTCACGGAGGTTTACGGAACCATTGCGTACCCTGAATCTTTCAATCCAACAATACAATCACATGCATTCACATTATAGGGAGAAAAATGAAATTCCGCGAATGTAGGTCACGCTGTGGGCACGATTCCACTGAAACTGTGAAAATTTTAACTGCTTTGAAGGCTAGGGGAATCTCACAGCGATAACTCAAAGAAGCGATAAGATGTTCAGCGTGCGCGATGCTTTATATGGAAAATTCCGCCCGTGTAACGAACTTACGCGGCGCGGTGCTAGATGAAATTGCGGCAACTTTCTTCCTCTTTTCCGTTCTCTCCTCTCTGTCACGAGTCATGTTAATCTATTATTCGCTGCGAAATGCCAGGTCCATTGTTACCAAATGAATCAACCCGACAGGAAGTTACGTCATGTATGCAATGATAGCTCCAGCGAAAACGCGCGCTGGACCTACAATCAAGTTTCTAATTAACACAATTCAGAGGGCGCAAACTGCTTCGCTGTAAAGCCTATCGTGTATCGAGCGAAATTTCTTTAATCGAACCATTTTCACAAAGTAATTTGGTGTTTAAAATTGTTAACGTACGCAACTACTGAATTATTACTGTGTCACAAACACAATGAAAATCAACTGAATAGTTAACATCGCTAATCTAAAAGTCGAAACTTCAAAATGATTCTAACTTTAATACACGTTCTCCAAAGTTATCTAGTAGTTGTCATATTTGTCTTTCAATTAGAATAAAAATTAAGATATAATATAACAAGAAGCGGCACTAGACAATTCTGAAACGATAAGCTCTATAGAATTCAATTTCCTCGAGAAGGAAATCGTAAATGCAGAGCTATCACACTGCTAGTTTACCGTGAGATAGTTTGCATTCGTGATAGACGTGCGTTATATCACGATACTGCACTCTCCTACAGAAATAGGTAATTAGGATTTCCCTTGTTCCGAAACAATCAGAATCTACACCAAAAACATGCGACACTGCTTTTAAATACCCATCGAGATGCAACAAAACAGAACAATACAGCCTCATCCTTTTACGTACAAAAAAGATGTAAGTTCGCGCGTATAGAAGACCGCCTCATCCGAATGAAAGCATCTTTCCTACCCTTCGCCATTGTTAGATTTCCGTGTAACGAAGAATACTTGACGTTTCGTTTGCTTCCATTATACAGGCTAGGGGAACTCCATTCCCCAGAGTAGATCATCTCTTAACTAGAGAAGACATTCAGTCGCTGGCGGCTGGACCGTTACGAGGCATAAAAATTCCAATGAAAAGAACACAACTTCCCATGCACTCGGCGGTAAAGTAAAGTGCGGATATTAAAATTTGATGTCCGTAGCAATAGCCCGACACTCGGTGAAAGCGAATTCGCATTGAAAGTTGACATTATTCATGTGTTTCCGCGAGATCACATCGCGATACTGACAATTTCACCGCAGCACGAATGCGAAAGCAGGCGAACGAAACGTGCAAACACTGCAAAGATGAGGCAGAGCGGACATAGCGTTTCTAAATGAAAAACTCTGGCAGAAGTATTGAATTACTGAATTCCTTTTATAAGTTGCTCTATGAGAATGCAATGCTAATACAAATTTCGAGATTGATGTCGCGAATGTTTCAAAAAATTCGCGAGATTCTCTGTCTTTGCTTGTTGCGCGATTCTAACGATTTCTGATCGACTAATTGAATTCTTGTACGAATATAATACACTTGCAACATATACGCTATTTGATTGAATATCGGTAAGGAGATTTTTTGCTCCGTGCTGCGATTGTATCTACAACGAAATTTGCTTCTGCAGAAATCTAGAATCCCGCATAGATAACATGCAGGCATCGAGACGAGTCGATACGGAGGTGTCGTGAAGCTTTCCACGGTGCACTGCAAGCTCAAGTATCGCCTGTCGGTAAGCTCGTGATACTCTGCAAGCTCAAGTCGATAACTTCGTCTCGATTTATCCTAGTACCGACGAGCTACAAGATAGGCCACTGATCTAATGGAATTTTATGACCATTACTGTCCGAAATATTGATCGCGTACAAATTTTTACACCCTCTACAATATAGGATTAAAAATTGATAAAGTAGCAGTTCTTGCAAGATTCGTGGATATATTTTACGCAAAAGGGAGGACCGAATTAAAAATTTTCCAAAGCTCATAAAATGTGAATTATTGCAGACATAAAACCTCTTGCCAGATAAAGATTTGATTTAAATTAAAATCCAAAAAGACCAGAGAGAAAGTAGAATTCTTCGATGGTTCCAGGTTGATTCCACGAGAGTAAAATTTTACTTAACTTAATTTAAATTATGGCTTCAACTATTACGTGAAGTACAACGTAAATAAAATTTCCAAGTCCTGAAAAGGACTTGGATAATTTAAATTGTACTGCAAAATACTCGATGCTAAAAATACCAGTAATCCAGTTATTCTAATCTCGCGCAAAGTTAATGAAATAATGGAATGAATGAGTATCATAGAAAATTGTTGAAAGTAAATCTATGAAACCTTTGATCAAGTGAAAAATCTATCTATCTCTATCAAAAGCTACGACCACCATCTTTTAACTAGTTTGGTACATCTAGCATCAAGTCTACTACAATACATATGTCTACAGGCGCAGTCCTTAGCATGATATCGTCTTTCAGAGACCAGGTTCTCGAAAACGTTACCAAGTACCCAGGTCCACCAACGAGGAGGTGACTACGCAGGACCACATCCATATTTCCCTAATCCCATCCACCCTCTATTACATATTTACGAATCGTGAAAGGGAAGAAGGGACTGGAAGTATATATCATAATTCTTATCCAGAGAGTAATTTACAAAGTCTCTTTATCGACACTTTAGAAACATTAAAGCGTTTCGCAAAAGGGATTACGATGCGATAAACACTAAACTCTATTATACTCTATTCTGAAAAAATGAAATTAAAAAGGTAATTAAAGTTGGACAAACTTGTGATAAGTAATAAATCAAAGAGAAAAGTGAACATAACATTCGCGACGTGATCAAAGGTATTCTACATACTCACGTGGATCTACGTAATCACGTAGATTTGCTAACTAAATGTTTCCGGCGCTGTCCACTTTCCAAACCACAGTCTTTTCGACCCATGGAGCTACTCATGGCAGCGACTTACGTGTAACATTAAGTTAGCGTGCTCACTACTTGCTTGCCACATGCGATGCATGCCAGCGAGTACGCAGAGTAATAAAACTATTACTGATAAACATCAGTAGTGTGCAAATGGAGACTAAGAATAATTATATTCAATTTCGATAAAACGGGGATTTTGAGGAAAAATTCTATAGTTTCGCTCTTGATAAGACAATGTACATACTCCCTTATAATTTCATTACAATTATTATTACAATTACTATTATCTAATTATAATTACTATTATCTATGACTAATAATATACGCATCCAGCGGCGACCCAGCGGCGAACGTAGAAATATCTATTGAAATTATTTATTGACATCACAGGAATTTTATTATAGAAATCATAAAAATTGGATAACAGAATGGAAATGAAAAGAATTGGTTGAAATTCGACTCAAAACCATTGAATTTTTGACAAGAACGGGGAAAATACGTCAAATTTCACGATTCCCTAATAATCATTCTCAATTATAATTTCGTACAGCCTATTTGCGTGAAACAATTGGAAAGAACCTTGGAAAACGTGGAAATGGCAATTTCTTTACGTAAAACAATACCATGCGTCAAACGCTGCATTCACCGAAAATATTATTTCCTCATTTCCAAATTTAAAGAGAATAATGAAGTCACTTTGCGACTACAGAATTAAATTTTCTGTTGTTGTAATTATTGAAATCAAGAGCCAACCTTTGATCAAGGGAAGATACCACGGAGACAGAAAGAGAGAGAAAGAGAGATGGAGAGAGAGATGCCGGATTACTTAAACAATTCCCTGATTTTCCACCGTCGCATATATTTCTTTAATCACAGAATGATTACTTCTATTTCAACTACACCTGCTCTCAGTTTCAATACTTAAGATAACTCATGTACCGATCACTGAATAGATTACTAATACCGAATGAATTGATTAGCATGAGAATAGTCATGGGAAAGGAACAAAGATGGAACGTAATTAAATTATATTAATGGAGAATATGTAGTAAGTTATATCACGACATCCAGCCGCGTTCCAGCGGCGAAGGGAGGGGTTAAAATAAATCAGAATAAACCAAAAACTAAGCGGATTTCCGAACATCAATCACCTACCCATCGAACATTAAAGAATCAAACAACCCTCTTTCGATGAGGCACGATAAATTTAACAAGTTATATTAAGTCATCCAACGGCGGTCCAGCGGCGGTCCAGCGGCGGTCCAGCGGCGGTCCAGCGGCGAACGCAAAAATTAACTTAAACTATATCTTACTCTCTAATTACACTAATTATATAATCTACGTGCGTAGTCCTTAGCATGATATCGTTTTCGGGAGGCCGGTCTCTCGAAAACGTTACCAAGGGCCCAGGTCCACCCCGTGGAGGTGACTACGCAGGGACCCATCCCTAAACCCTAATCCCATCCACCCTCCATTATATATTTACGATCACGGTACAGAAGGTACCGAGATCTGATTCTACTTGAATTTAATATACGCGAAATCCATAATACATTTCCTAAAATCTATCAGATATTTAGAAACTGCAGTGTGGACTTTACAAAAGGGGTGACGAGAAATACCACTGTCTTACCCGAAGAGAGATTTATTAAGTGACTCTTCCAACACTTTCGACAAACGAAAGTGTCTCGCAAAAGGTTCTACGGTACGATACTCTAAATTCTACTATTATATTAAAGAGCATTCCAATCCGATGCTTCCGCGTTAGCCATTTGGCGAACTGTACCCGACGCGAATCGCGAGCAAGTTTTATGCCACGTCTTACGTCGAAACAATCGCAACCGCGCTCTCCCCGACGGTGAGTGAGATGTCCATCTGAACCCCAGCGAGGCCCAACTCTAGGATTGCTCTGCGATAGAGACGAACCTCGTGGAACCGCCCGAATCCGTCTTACAGCAGGTCAGACCCCAGCGCCTCGGGTTGGGAACCACTCAGCCCGCTCCATCGTGAGCGCGTCCACGGCTGAACCCGTGAAGATCCAGGTGGCCACGACAAACACGCATCGGTTTGATTGAGTCGCAACTGTTTCCCTGCGTGACGATTAAAATCTAAATCTCGAGCGAAGGAGAAAAAAAGGAAAGGGAAAAAAAGGAAAGGGGAAAAAAGGAAGAAGAAAAAAAGAGGAAATCTACGTGAAGCGATCTTACGAAGCATAAAGTTAGAGTGCTCGAGCAAATAAACGCGAACTAATTTACGCGAGAACAATTAAAAGTTCTGCCCTGATAAACGAGGGGTGCAAGAAAGGGGAACAGTTATTTCTCTCTCCGGGTAAGAAAACGTATTTCTTTACAATACGATTACAATTAAATTACAGAGATGTACAATATACAAGTACTTATGACTAAAAACGCATGCATCCGTCAGCGATCCAGCGGCGATGCAACGGCGTTCCAACGGCGAACAGAGATTTAAGTAAACCAGAATAAACCAGAAAGAAAGTGATTTTCTAACCATCAAATATCAAACCATCGATCATCAAACCATCAAACATCAAACCATCAAACATCAAGCCATCAAACATCAAGCCATCAAACATCAAGCCATCAAACATCAAGCCATCAAACATCAAACCATCAAACATCAAACCATCAAACCTTCAAACGTCAAACCATCAGACGTCGAACGATCAAACAACCCTTCATCGAAGGGACACCATAGCGAGATAGAAGTCACCATATATAATTAGTAATAAAAACGGGGGAAATCGGGATAAAAGGGGATGATTACCTTATTAAAATTACATTACATGAATGTACAAATTGGATGGCAATAATTAACTTAAACTAAATTATTCGCAGTCCAATTTAAAGTTTCAAAGTCCTGAGAAGGACTTGGAAATTTCAATTGTACTGAAAAAGACTCGACGCTAGAAGTACCAGTGATTAAATTATTCTAATCTCTAACGAAATTAATGAAATAATAAAAAATTGTTAAAAGTGAATCTATGAAATCTTTATACAAATGAAAAATCAAACTATCTCTATTAGAAGCTACAAAACACGATCTTTTGACTAGCTTGGTATTTCTAGCGTCAAGTTTACAATTATACTTATGTCTACGCGCGTAGTCCTTAGCTTGATATCGTTTTCGAGAAGGCAATCTCTCGAAAACGTTACCAAGGGCCCAGGTCCACCCCGTGGAGGTGACTACGCAAGGACCCACCCCTAAACCCAAATCCCATCCACTGTCCATTACATATTTACGATCTCGTTACAGAAGGTACCGAGATCTGACTCTATTTCAGTTAAAAAACCGAGATCCATAATACATTTTCTAAAATCTACCAAAGAATTCTAGAAATTGCAGTATGGACTTTACGAATCGCAAAAGGAAACACTTTCTTATTCAGAGAGAAACATTATTATAGAATGATTATACGATGATTCTATTTTACAAAAGTTAAAGTATTGCACAAAAAGCAATACGAAAGGATACTTTAAATTCTATTATTCTACTTTAAAACGACTCAAAACTAAACGGAATAAATCAAAGTGTGTGTTTCCCACTGAATAAGAAGAATGTGTTTCCGTACAATTTGTTTACAATAATCAGTACAATACATGTACAAAGTTTGGTACAGTAATCATAACAATTTCATTACAGTAATCATAACAATTTCATTACAATAGTCATAACAATTTCATCATAGTAATCATATAAATTTGATAACAAAGGAAGTGGAAAGGATTAGGGGTATTATTCTCGGCGAAGTTGGTGAAGTTGTTGAAATTCGCTCCAAAACCAATGAATTTTTGACAAGAACGGAGAAAATACGTCCAATTTCAAGATTCTCTTAATAGTGATTCTCCTAATAGAATTTCGTATAGCCTGTTTGCGTGAAGCAATTGGAAAGAATCTTAAAGATTGTGGAAATGGAGGTTTTTTGACGTAAAACAATACCATAGTGATATCTCCAACGTTGTATTCACCGAAAATACCATTTTCTTATTTCCAAATGTAAAAAGAATAATGAAACCACTTTGCGATCACAAAATAGATAAATATAAAATCATTGATTAAACTTTACGTTCAGAGACGTATCCAACGACGTTCCAACGATGAACGTAGAAATTAAAATAAATTAGGAATGGAGTGAATTTCCAACAATCAGACCAATCTCTTTCGAGAACAAACACCTCAAAGAGATAGAAATTGCCATAGATTATGCAGGATTCTCTTAAACGAGCCCCTGAGTTTTGACCGACGTGTTTTTATGAATAGAATATGAATAGAAAATGAATGATTTTATCGCTGACAACAAAGAAATGCGAGATACCGGTTTCGAAACAACTATTCTACCACATATCGAAGAATCTGTTAGTACCCAATGAACTGGGATACCATTCTTACGAACTAATTAAAGCGAGAATAATTACGCTCGGTTGTGATAAGTGAGAGAAGTCAGGATAAGAGGGAAAGGGTTACACAATTACAAATTTACATTACACAAGTGTGGTAGCAAAAAGAAAATTAAAATTGAAAAATAAGAAAAACAAATAATAAATCATAAAACTAATGAAAGTAATAAAACTAATCGTTCAATCCCGAGAGTGTTCGCGGTATACACTAGTCATTCAATCGCGAAACTATTCTCAATACATAACAATCTCTCATTTTTTAAACCGATAAACTAATAAAAAGAACGATAACAGTTATATAAAATAGGAGGGCTATATATGCTAGCATTCAGTCGAATGCGCTAGCTGATAGCCCTCCAGTTTGTTCAAGTATATATCAAAATTACTACTACTGCTACCTCATCTACCCCACCACCTCTAATTAAAAATTCGGTTTGTACAAACTCACCGTTCGCAGACAAGTGACGTCATCAGCGGCTAGCATCCTCTCCATCGACTCCTCTCCTCTACCATCGACTCAGCTAGCTGACCATTGTCCACTACTATGCAGTCAGCACCCTCTCCGTAATCCTCCAGCATCGACTCAGCTCGCTGACCACTTTCCATTACCAAGGGGTTATCGCGATGACCAGTGTCCACTATCATGGGGCTCAGCACCCTCTCCGTGATCCACCACCATCGACTCAGCTCGCTTGACCACTGTCCACTACCAAGGGATCATCAGGCTGACCAGTGTCCGCCACCATGGAGGACAGCACCCTCTTCGTGGTCCCCCACCACCATCATAACACGTTGATCATGGTCCATCTTCCTCAACTAGGTCCAAGAGGAGCTCCGATCGGTACCGCGTCTATCGAGCAACTGATTAAATCAGCGGAAGTGCCCTCCTTATATACCCGTGGCTCCCCACCCCTGCGCTTAAATTTTAAATTGATTTTTCGTTAAAATTGGCCGTAATTTACCGATTTTCGCAATTTTTTTACCAATTAATATTCTTAACGATTACTCACAACTATTGGTAATAATCATTTATAAATTTTATGTAAACTAAAGCTACATTTACGTTTTAAAAGAGAATTATTGTTATTCTTCGCGAGTTTACTTCTTAATCATTTATTTGTTATTATCGCGGACAAGATGCATCTACTGGGATCACTATTGCTACTTCCGGTACCTATTTGGAGCCATGTGCTGAATTGGTAACATTTCGAAAGACAGTAAAATTGTACGACTTTGGTGATCGTACTTTGATCATAGTCGTAAGGGAAGTAGTAGAGCTTTCACTGCTAACTCGTAGCTTTTACCGGTAACAACAATCTCTCCAATATCAAAATCTGATAACTTTTAAAAATCTTCACGAAACTCGAATTGTTACAACTATTTGCGTAATTCAATTAGATTTAGAAATACTTGCCGATATATAAAACCATTTATTCTTTCTCTAATTTTCAGTGATATCAATCAATATACCAGACTGGCAGTTAAGTGACCAACAATTTTCCTCAAACAAGAGTAAAATTAAAAGTAACAAAAATTGTACAATCGTACACATAATTTTCCAGAAACTTGACTATATTATAAATTAAACACGAAGCACTCTAGACATAAATGCAGAAATTTTACGAGCTTAATAAGAAGCACGCTTTATTACTCCGCGAATGTCTATCGTCGGTGCAATGCCGTTCCTCACTACTTGTTCAATTAAATATTCAAACCTCAACGTTTAATCTCGCTACAAAGTAATGGTAGGTGTAATGCGGGTTACAGTTTTTAACGTCCAAGCTCCTCCACCCAGTTACTCTTGCTGATGCAATCTCGTTGATATTCAAAGTAGTATCCGAGTTTTTATTAATACTTTTATGGGCAGTGCTTAAAACGCGTGCACTCGGATATTCTGCAGATCGGACGTGGAGGTCCGCTATTCCACTCTCGCCTAGCCTTTTCCACTTTTTTCTTTTTCCGACGTCCTCTTTTTTCCTGTTTTTTTCTTTTTCTTTTAAAGCTTCTCAGCGAACGTGGAACACGTATACGCATCGGGAGATTCGTACGTAGGGAACATACGTAATTCCATAGCGTAAATATTTTAACAATTTTCATAACCCACTGGTTGGCCACGATATCGTTGCGCGTTCGAGGAAAACCTCGTCTAAAATTGAATGAAACAGAGAGATGAAAAAGGAATCATGGTATGAAAATTATGTACTTTATTCGCGTAAGGGAACAAACTTTTGTGCCCAGCGCACTGGCTGTATAAAATTCTTCTGTGTAAAGGAACACGTCAAATACGCTGCTTTACAAATGAACTCTTTACTGAACGTGAATTTTATTAAATTACACAGGTTGAAGTTAATAACTACACGAAAGTCCGATGGCAATGAATGTAATATAACGGCAAACTAGTTGAGTTAGCATATGATTATTGTAATACCACGTTGACCTCCTTTTGCACGTGAAGGCTTCCAGCTTTTTCGTTTTCCTCGTCCTAGCTGTTCGTGGATAGTTAACTTTCCCATTGAAATTAGTCGAATCGCTTTTCAATTTTAATTACGATTTGCGCAGAAAAGAAAAATGTCGGCACCGTCGAGCGATCCCTAGAGAACGATTTTTATAATTGTCTAGTTAAATTGGAAACGTTTATATTCTCGTATAAACACAGTCAGGGAAATCGCGCATATAAATTAACGAGAATTTTCGTTATTTCGCAGAAATTTCCAATTGATATCGTCCAATGTAGACGCTCGATTACGCGGATACTTTTCGCGACGTTCCCACGCGAATATCGGCTCTATTATTCGCGTACAACCGGGGGATTGATATTAAATTTCCATTAATTTTCACCGCGAGGAAACATCAATTTCTGGCCAGAAGGTGCACGTAAATACGCGTAGATAACGCTACTGTGAACAGTGGACGCGATAATTTGTCACGACTTACTTCTGGACAAACAGTTTAGAACCTCCATTTTTCATGAAGCGACCAACTCAAATGGGGGGGGGGGGGGTGATAATGACAAAATCGAAGCAATGCCACGATCTAGTAAAAACTTGTTGAAATGATAAAAACAATGTTTATCCGGTTGAAAATTCCAGTACGTTTGCGTGTCCATATCAGACGACATAAATGTAATTTCGAAAAGACTGAAATCGATTAACATGGCAAACGAGAAAAAAATTACGGATTCTCTGATACGTACATATTTTGGTAAACTGACTTTGAAATAGTTCCATATTTCTGCTAGATGCATTTATCTATTTTTCCGCCCCTGCTCGTATTCTTTCTCTCTCTCTCTGTTTCCCTACGTTACTTAAAAAGCACGCTGGCAATATTTTGCAAAGGATAAATTAAGTTGGCTGCTAGGTTTTTAAAATATTCCCTCTCGCGTAGCGTTTTAGGAATTTACTTTGTAACTCGTGGGGCGTCGTGTAAAATAATTGGCATCGAGCCATCGATTTCATTATGAAACGGAGCTTTGAGAGAATTCGTGTTTCGGGTCAACGAAAATTCCAGCACGAAGAAATTGCAATTTCCTGATGGAAAAGCTTCCTCGGTTTGTTGCGACTGTAGTCGTTGCAGATCAAACCCAGTGTCGTAATTTCTACTACGTTGGTGCTTGGAAATGTTTTTAGCCGCGCTTCCGAGAAGAATTTCCAATTTCATTGCATTAACATGCAGTATATTAACGTATCTTCTTTTATATTCATTAAACAAAAATATTTACAAATAATGGCACGGATCAGGCGTCACCGTCCACGATTTTCCTGTTCAAACGGAAAGATATTTCACGTAGTATATCAAAGAAGACGAGACGCTACGATAGTGTCAATTAATCATTAATTAAGACGGAGTGAAAAAAAGAAGTATGAAGAAGAGCGACACAGAAATTTCTCGTTCACACTCATTAACTCGTGAACGATGCTTCAGATATTCCATAAACGCGGAAGCATCTCTTCTGGTGGAAGACTCGTCCTCTGTTGGACGATTTTTCGTGTAACTGTATTTATGAAGCGGATGAGGTGGAAAAATAGCGAATTTATTCGATTTTCAAGGAACTGAAGAATAAAAGAAGGAGCAGTTTGTATTCATAACCGCTGGGAGCAGAACGACGAGATCTCGAGAGAACTTTAAGGTGACGCTGAAAACGAACAGCGAAGCTCGAGTGAATGTTAATAAACACCCGTTAAACAACACAGGGGAGAAAAAATTCGCTCACAAGCCGGAAGTGCGAGAGGTAGAGGTTTGCAGCTTCAACGGAGGGAAACGAGTGACACCTCGTTTCAGAATAATAAAATTTAATTAAAAGGAGGCAAAAATAAGAAGCAACATTTCATTATGGAAAAATTAAAGCATTCTGGTTCAGCAACGTTCCTGTTAACTGAAAAATGTAACGTTTCGAATTAAAGTGATACACCTCTTCACCTCGCAGCCAATTCAAAATGACTGCATTAAATTTTCATGCTGCAAACTATGAAGAAAATATGAAAACTCGTACCATAAAGGATGCCTAGTGTAATAGAGGAAGCCCAGTATAATAGACTTTATATGCATTTCCTATACGACTCGAGAATTGTATAACGATCGACGATGTTTCGATGCTGGTATATTTAAAGGTAGTTGTAACCAATTTATAGCGAACCACCAAACACAATCGTACACCCTTTGTGCCGACGATATCGAACAGACTCGTCGGTTTCGCCGCATACGTTTTGTTCGAGAGAAAGTGAGAAAAAAAATGAAAGTTGTATCATTTCTGCCTCTGCGTTTATCGATTTTCAATATTTATAAGATACAAACTTGTTCATTAGCAACGTCATTTCATAACCTGTTAAAATGCAGATTTTAATTTATCCATCGTTATCTTCTTTTATCACGCGGCGATTAAAAAGTTAATTCGCCTAGCGATAACAACAGCAGTCTGAAAAAATATTCTCTACGCCCGCTCACGCGCAGCGACTCTCCACTTTCTGACCTCTCCTCTACGACTTGAAAGTGTTTCTTCAAAAAGATGAAACTTCGATCGTAGCTGCAGATATTTGCTCTTTGAAATTAGACTACGCGTTTCCCGCGTTCATCGCATTTTCCTCGATGAATAATGCAACAATGCCTGTAACATTTTGAACCTGGAATTTTCAACGATCTAGAAAGCCCTCCCAGTATTCGCATCGAATCGCCCTCATCGGATTTCGTTTTAATTGTGATAATCCGACTAGATAAGATACAAGCAACCTTATACACTGAAGGAAACGGTCGATTAAACGTTCAATTAACCATCAATCCACGAATTATTTAGGGTAACGTTCAATGGGATACAATGATCGCGTGAAATTTCTTCTTTTTCCAGAGAGATGTCTCAGGTGTAGATACTTATTTTCTGGTTTCTTACCACTAGACGATAAATATCAAAAAATGGGACGGGAAAGTTAGGGGAAAAGAAGGAACGAAACCACTGAAAGGAAAGTACTGAAATTACGCAGAAGTTTGTGGCTTGTTCGTGAAGAAAATTGCCTCATAAACTTTCCTTATCGTATAAATATAACGCCTCTCTGCTTGTTGCGAGGGATAATATTCAGTTAGGATATCGTAGGCAAAAAGCGAACGCTTTCGTTAATAAGATACTCCGCAACGAGTTCTGGGCACCCAGTTCTCGGAACTTAGTGAAGGAACGTTTAACGCTTGCACGTGTCATCCTATTTTTCACCATCGACTGGAAGGGATATGGAGATTCATCGAGTCTAGAGGAACCAATGAAATTCACGTCGCCGATGATGTTTTTCGGCATCGCATACTTCATCCGCACAGATGCTTACTACACATCATTCACTTTTATTCCAGTGTATCCATCTCGTTCCAAGTTCCATTCCAAACATCGCCGTTTTACTCGAGCCAAAAGGAAAACGAAATTAAAGTCTCGACGGAGAGGCCAAAGAAGGAGGAGCTTGAACTCGCTTTTGAAATAATTTCCGTCCTTTTGCAACATGGGAATTTAATGTACGGCAGTGCCATTTTATGTCGCTGCAGACCGATACCATCGACGCGACGTAATGCCCGAGCAATACCGTTATGGCATTTCCAGCGATGTTGGTCTCGAATCCTTTCAAACCTACCGCACCCATTGCAAGTTTCCAATAGAAGGAGCGATTCGGCGTGATGCAATGAAAGCAATAATAATACAAGGGGAACGAGCGAAAAAAGAGAAACGTCAAAGTAAAACAACGCCAAAAGCGGTCCGAATGCGCTGGCTCCATGAAGAAGCATGCGACGTGTCGTATAACTGTCACGAACCCGTCAAAAGGGAAATTCTTTTTGAAAAATGAATCTGTCCGCCATTTGACAAACCCGATAATCGCGCGTCTTGTCCGACATAGCTACACGATCCGCCGCTATAATTGGATGGATCGCATCAGTTTTCCCTCACTGTTCGTTCCTGTTGCGGGAACTTGTTTCGGGAATCGCTACGAACCCGATTAACTTCGATGCCTGAATTTAATGAGAACGCGATGCGCGAAACTTTCGGACAACGAAACAGAACCGCGTTGGTTGCAAACACAAAGCAACGCCGAAACGCGTAGTAAGTAATGCTCAATGTGGATTCGATATGAAACTCCCAACTCGCGACGTGACGGCTTGGAATTTTATAATTACTCGTCAAATTTTTTCTTCTATCTCGGTGACACAACCGAAGTTATGAACCGAAGAAGGGAAAATTCTGCAGCTTCATTCTACGAGAAGTAACCTGCTCCGCTTAACCGAATCGTAATATTCTACAATTTGTCTTTTATTACCTCCAGCCTCCCCGTGAACCAACTTTCGCAGCAATCTAAAGAACATTAGCAAAGAAAACAGCAGATAAGCAGAAGAAGTCGCATCGAAGTACCGTCCCAGCGTCATGACTGGCGCGTCGGGCCTCCCTCCGGGAATTCTTCGAGAAATAAAAAAAGACACAACCCCGGTCCCGTTATTTTCCTCGCCTTTCGCTCCCAGACCATCTACATGGGACACGCGCACACGCGCATACCGGCCATCACGGGATTAGCTCCTTACGTACGACGACAATAATTTATCAAAGTACTTCATACAAGACTAAAAGTGCCAATGCTGACAACCGGTGGAATAAAGAAAACTTCCACTTCTTCCGTTCCTCTCTTCTCTACATTTCGTTCTGGCTTTCTTTAATTCCTACCCGCGAGAGAATTATGATCGACGATTTAAACAGTCGCACGCGGCAAAATGAAAGGAACAGGATTCGCGAGACGTGACGAGGGACAGGGTAAGACGGTTTGGAGGAAACGAGGAAGAGAATGAACGGGAGGGAGAGGGAAGGTAGGGTAGTAGGGAACGAGGCAGGGCTTCGAGGGTGGCGGAGGGTTGATGCGTTCCACAGGAGGGTAGTGTTGATACAGTCGCAGAGCCAGTCAGTAGCTGCTACGACACGGGGCCGCGCGCGCGTGCTCCAACTACTCCAACGGCTCTCTGTCCTACGATGCCGTTGGATTATTGTGGCGGAAGAAATGTGTACGAAGAGTCAAACAAGTGGACGAAAAACCGACCGGCTCTTCGGCGTTTTATTGAACGATTCCATGAAATTGCTATTGTCACAGTGGTGTTCCGTCACCGATGTGAAAATCGTAAGCATCGTTTAAATATCTCTCTGATAACAGAGTATATTGAAGACACGGGTGTAATCGATCGATCCATTGGATAAAAAGGGGGGCAAAATTATTCGAGCGAGGAGCAAAAAGAAATTAACTACGGAAATTCATTCGCGGGTAAAGAATGAACACATTGTTTAACAAAAATCGTTTAAAACAAAAATGAAACAATGGCGAAAGGGAGAAACTAATCCCCATGCGATTACGCTTAGCGCATGATATAACACGAGAAACAGTTTGGAAGATTACTTCTGAAATTCTCTGGCAATACAGCTTGACGAGACGGAGGTGATTGAAAAATACCACGTTCGTTAAGTGGCAGCTGCCGCGGTTTTATAGCAATTTACGCGATCCTGTGCTTGTCCCGCACGCAAGAACGTTATCGCCGGAGTAATTGCGCCGTAAACTAGTGAATAATTGTCTCAATGAAAATGAAGGAAAAAGAAAAGAGACTGTTTGAAAACTTTTTTCGTAGGTTCGAGTAACATTTTCGAGATAGCGTTACCAGAAGCACGCGTCGGTACAATTTTCTGGTAATGAATGAAGGAAAGTAAATGTTATCCGTCGTTGACCGTAATCGGTCAGATTAGAGACTTCGAGCGTAAGATCTGTTAATTAGAAATTTAATTACCGAGTAAGCGGTGAAACCAGTCGTAGCTTCCATATCATCGCCGATGCCTTTTGTAATTAACATTTTCAGGAAGCCGTTTAAAAAAAGTAAATTTCAAAGTCGGAACACCGCGAACCGGGCCCACACTACACAAAGCGTGCAAATCAGATTAAAAAATAATCCCCAAACTTAGAGAAATGAACAGATGTGTCTCGTGGACCAGTTATTCCTGTGGTTTACATTTTTCAACGCATTCATAAATCACTCGTTCCAGAATGCTCAAAGATAATTACTGGAAGTAACGATGAAAAATGTTTATGTCGGTTCAGGAAACAAATCCATTCTGTATCCAATAATCCACCACACATTAGCTTGATAAATTAATTTTTATAAAAAGAAAAAGATATATAATATACTCCATCATGCGAATAACAAATGTTTACATTTTAAAAGATATTTTCTGGCGATAAAAATGTATTATTTGGCAATTCTAGCGGAATAGGAAGTCCAGTAAAAATTATACGAATGTTTCCCCACAACCAATTAATGCTGTTAACTGACAGAAGACTTCACTTATTTGTAATTTAATTGAGATTAATTTCGAGGGAAAAACAAACTGATACGTGCACACTGCAACGCTCTATTCTCTTTCACGTCCGTTTAACCGAATCATTTAGAAAGTCATATAAATTTTCATGTCAAAAGTTTCGTAATGCTCCACAGTATATGCGAATTTTTTTCAACGTGATGAAGTTTTATACGAAAAAGGAAAAACTAGGCAGACAGACAAAATGGAATGAAAGAAAAAAGCCTATGGCTATCTGGAAAGGCTCCTTTGTTTTTCAATGACATTCCGAAATTGTAATATAATATTATATTCTATTCATCGCGGTTGAAACAGAAACTAACAGTGCTTCAGCAAACTTTCTCTCGGGAACTTTTTACATTAATTATACACCATCTCCATTTAGCCACAGAATAATAGCGAATACCAAACAGATACAATAAAATATCCGTCCGTTTATTCCAATTTGATCGATTCCAATCGTGGTTTCGCGATGAATTATGAGTTAAAATTTGAGAATTAAAAACTTTATTAATCATAATTATGCAAATTAAAAACTGTAGAGATTGGAAATTCTGATCGTTGACTTCCCTGAACTAAATCAGTAATGACCAATAGAATAGATCTCGTAGAAAAGATCCTCGAACGCCCACAAAACGAACGTCCGTTCTCCGTCAGGCGTTCGACAGAGTAGCCATCCAGACGTCCGCCAGCGCCACTTGGAACCATCGAGTGGCATCGGTGCAAGGCGTCGCGTTCTCAATATCGATCGTTGTCGAGTTAGTTCCTAGACAATCCGTGATCCAATTCCAGATAGAGTCGGACAAAACTACGCTAGACCAGGTAACGGTTCCTCGTCGAGGGACGCAACAGGTAACGCGACCACATCCCTCGTTACAAAGGGGTTCCTTACAGTTCGTCGCGTTTGAAAAAACACGGGGAGCGGTCGAAAAATCACAGCGACGAGAAAGGGAGGGAGGCATAATGAAATGGAAATAGATTTTCGTGGCCACCACCGCGGAGCAACAGGTACGCCTCGTAACGAATTATCGCGGGCGCGATAAACGGTAATTCGAACGGAGAAAGGAAGCTCCACCAGCCACCGAAGACACGAGAACCAAGAAGGGCGCGACGTGTCAAAGTTTTTAATTAGTTCGCGAAGCGATCGGGTCGCTATCGGAACGCGAGTGGCTCGTTGCAAATCAAAAGCAATTTACACTTTTGCTGTCTTGGCACCGACTGGTCCATGCCCTGTAGATTCTCCGACGAAATTATCCAATCAGAGAATCCCGATAGTTCCGAGGCTGCTGGCGCGGCGTTTTCAAATAGGCTTTCGATCTCGTCGACATGTAAACGTAAGAAAATTGCTCTGCCTCAAGTTCGACTCGGAATTTTATCGAGAAGCAGTCGCGACACATAGACGATTTCGCGAATATTTGCGAAAGAAAAATAAGGATCCCAAGCCTAGGAGAAACATTTGTAATCGTGACAAAAGTTTTAGAAGCAAACAGGAACCGTACCACTGACGACAAAGGGGTAACTGCTAACGAACAGTGGCCAAAAGCAAATGTTGCTTACTTTCCTTCCCGATGAGCTCTCTTGGGAGGAGCAAAGCTAGGTAGAAATTTCCCATGACATTCGAGTAAATCCGGAATATCGCGAGACTACCAAACGAATCAACAGTTCCACGTGGAACGAACGATTACACCGGTTACCCCGCAAACAAGTCACCATCCACGATCACCCATTCATCACTCTAAACTTCCGCAGCGCCGTGTCAACCTCCACTCTTCGTTTCTTTACCCGATCGCAGAACTTCAGCAATTAGTACCAGACCAGTGGAACTCTCAGCGAAAGTGAAACGGATCGAACTTTCTTGCTCCAAAACAGCCGGTTCCAGTGGCCCCATAAAGGCCGTGGCACCATCGACTACCATCGCGATGTACCATCCAACGCCGCAACGCAACGTAACTAGAAACCATGGACTTGAAGAAAGCGGACCACCGATCTCCCATTGAGGAGCGACCATAGACGCTGTGAACTGCAAGTTCCATTCGAACCCACCACCCGACGCAAACACAGGACAACGTGTGAAGCCGTTCGCAAGCCCAACCATTCACAATTATGAAGTCATGAAGCTTCTGTTACCTGCCGTGCTGATATACATGTGCTCGGCCAACAGCGAGCCGGGCGATAGATGGTTATTAAGCTCCGAGCAGGTTCGACTCGACGACGACGGCGACAATTACTCCAATAGCGAGTCGATCGATCGTGAAAAAATTAATCAGGAACTTCGCCGAGACTTTCCACCCCGGGCTGGTCCATCGACGCGGAAAGGGATCGCGCTCGTTTGAGAGCGCGACACGAGTGTGGCTTCCGGTTCGAGAACCCGGAAACTCATCATCTGATTCGATACGGCCGCAGATAGTTCCGATCTATGGACCGGAGCGCGCAGGTTCTCGTTGCCTGACCAGTGAAGAAGAAGGCGGTCGCCAAGGGCGACCTCTTTCTCGGAGGGTTTATGCTGTTGTACGAGAGGGAGGACCCGATCACGTGCGGCCCTGTTATGCCGTAGAGCGGAGTACAAGCATTGGAGGCGAGGCTTTACACCCTGGATAACCTCAATGAGGGCGAGGGTATTCTGCCGGGTGTGAAAATCGGGGCGCACATCCTTGACGATTGTGATAAGGACACGTACGGTCTGGAGATGGCGGTGGATTTCATAAGAGGTGAGTAACTGTTTTCTCCGTTTTTTCGTATGCTAACGATCTGCGCGTTGTGCAGAAGGTGAAACGGTTCACCCTCAGAAACTCGAGTATATTTCCGTCGACTGGGAGAATTAATTCGTCGTAATTTTTAAAAACCTTGAGAGACCGTCGAATTTTGAACGCGGAAATAGATTGATAATGGATGTTTGTTGTTTCGCACATTTTTTTGCAAAAAATCAAATAGAAAGGAAAAACTTTTATCTCGAGTTATATGAAGCTACGTTCAATCGTGAGATTCGTAAACATTGTAAAACAGCATTGAAATTTATGGACTGTATCCTATGCATTCCGAATGTTTGTTCAGCCGATATACGAGCGACTAAAGCTGATTTAGAATAAAAGAATCAAAGCGACTATCGAACAATCCTGCAGTTTGCCGCTGAGCAATTAAACAAATACATTAATAACATCAGAGTGTTACTTCGCGCGCTAATGGAGAGGGACGCGCGGCAAAGTCGCAATATTAAAACAACCTAACAATTTTCCTGAATCGTTAGCCCAGATGCTTCTTGCAGTTGCGACGATAAACCGTGAAAGCGGGACGGGAAGATAATCATGCTGGCAGCGCATCGCTCGCTTCGAAATTATCGCGACCAAACGCCGTTTACGACCTTCCTGTTTACGAAGTACGAAATTTCACTGATAAATAGAAATACGGGAAAGAGAAACGACAAGGGTTTGTTGGAATTTCTATTTTCTGTGTTTTTCTGGTTCCTCGCAGTCGGCGCTCACGAAATATTCAGAGAACAAAATCGAGAAAGAAGGAGAACGTACGAAAGAAAAAATAATGCATTGGTATGCATGGTTATAATAAAAGGCAGAAAAGAACGAACAATGAGATTGTTTCAGTGTTACAGCTTAAATGCGAAACAGTAAGTACGAAGCATGAGGAAATGGACTTCTAAAGTCCATTAATTCAATATCGCGCATTTGTCGCGGGGAAAAGGTGTAGTAGACACTGAAGTTATCCTGGTTTTAAAATGAATATCCAGCCCGAGAAACGGCCAAGTTTCGCGAAACCACGGTGTAGTAAACCACGCCACTGGAGAACAGATGCGTAAAGGATGTCGTCAACTTTTAAGCTTTTACGACGCAACAGAGGTAGCTAGAAGATTGCTATAATTAGCACAATTTTCCATTAAATTTAGTTCAGAAGTGACAGTTGGAGAATCATCGAGAACTATCGCGACATAACCTTCACTTATAGCTAATAATTAGTGTACCACCATCGAATCGAGTCAAGACTGAATTACGAAACTAGACAAATTTCAGACAACGCTCAATTACGTTTAAAAATAATAGTGAAAAGCACGCGTAAGGTATTCGTTTGCAAAAAACATTCGACTATTCTTCATAGTGTCTGCGATCAATAGCGCACCGAATAATTAACCAACCCTCCTCAATAGTTCGCCAACTTTCGAAAAAGAGATTACGTTCATTCATTATCGCAAGTCGTTATCAAAAGTCGTTCGAATTAGAGAGGATTTGACACCACAGATTCAAGACTGCATCCCTTCTGCATCCCATTATGGGATGACCAGGAGCAATTAAAAGTCGCACTGAATAGACACCAGAGATTCGATTAAACCGCACAAAGGACTGATGCAAATAGAAACGGAAGAATTGCTTATAGTAACGTACTCACGCTTGCACGTAGATGTGACGCAACATAAATTATTTACAGACTTTCCCAGGTCTCTGATCACATCATCCTCGTTCACAGCTATTATGACGCCAACTGACGGGGATATTAATGATGTCAAACTGAGCAGCGTAAAACAATGAACAATTATTTATCCATCGATTCGTCAGGGAATGATATACATATGTATATACTTGTTCCTGACCCACAAATTCTACAAATTTTACTTCTTTTATTATTTCTTGTTGCAAACCAGGATGAGATCATCTTTCGACGAACAAAATTGAGTGTAACAACGATCGTGCTATTACTGAATGTAGAATTACTCTCTATTCTTTGTTACTTCATTTAAATAGGCTAGTATTTGGCCATTTTTTTACGAGATCCTTGAAACGTACGAACATACAGTAATTTTACGACGTAAGCGGTTAAGTAACCAATGTAACGTTACAATTAACTAATTATGGGATACGCCGATGTTTAATGATCAACTACGATTTCAAACTACCTAGTAACTCGACTCCAATTGCAACGGAACCCACACCCCACTGAAAGCATGCTACGCCTTTCTATCTGGCGCCTTCACAAGCATTTAGGTCTCTATCAACCAATTATTCAATTCATTCAATGAAACTGTTGTCACGTGTTAAAGTTATCTAAAATTTCCCAATTTCTCTCACTCGATATCACACTCCACATTTATTTTCGATTAAAAATATATTTCTAATTTATGCGGAATCTTCATTCGTAAACTTACTTCGTTCGCTCAAATAACAGCCGCTATTTTGAAGCAGCCAATGTCTCCCTTTGGATTTAATACACTGCGCCCACAGGCCTTTAAACTTCGTTCGTAGTCGAAGCACGCTCCGGCGTAATTTGATCAGTGCCAGTCGTATCTTCTGAGTGTAGTAGGAAACCCAAATGAGACTGGCGCAACTGAATTTTACCCGGCCAGCAACGTTTTCGGTATGCGTCTCGTAAAAACGAACACGGTTCCTCACCTAAATATCCCGCATCGCTCAGTGTTTGTCTTGGCCGAGCTGTTGAATTATTTCTTCGCTGCTGTTGGATATTTAAACAGGCTTGCGCGCGGTAGCAGCCTCCGCGGTTCCATTAAAATTCCTTAAGTCCTTGAATTTTCGCGAAATTCCGTCGCGATACGCGCCCGGCTTGCCGCCAGCACTCTTTTCCATTACGAATCAGACTTTCAATTCGCTAATGGTGCTAACGATTTAAACAGGTCCATCGAGGGAGCATTAACTCATTTGTCAGGGAAAGCGTCCATTATACGTCCCATAATTCATAATGAATGGCGTCTCACTCCTAAGGAATATTATTACTTTACTTTTAATTCTTCTATCGCTTTACATGTCGATATTTCTCGGACATTTTACAAGCCTCATCGAGAGAGAGAGAGAGAGAGAGACAGAGAGAGGGAGAGAGAGAGAGAGAGAGAGAGGACAGAATGTGTAATTGCTAATAAAAGAAAATTGGTAAAGAAATTAATTTGAGGAGAAAATGTTAAGAAAGCCCTCTATTCGCTGAAATGCGATTTAAATATTTCGCATCGGTGAAAAGGATTGAGAATTCCGCTTCCATTAGCCAGAATGACCCGATACGATAAAATTTTGTCTAAACGATCAGGAATTTCGTTCGAAATTATACATAAAACGAATCCTCTTATATTTTCTGTATTGAAAACTGATAAAAATCAAGTAAAAAGAATCAACTATATCTCCACGCTTCATGAATGATAAAAACATTATTGATTTTTTTGTTGCTCGTTAAAATACATCGAATATAAAGGAAGCAAATTATCTTTCTATACCTTTCCACGCTGCAATAAATTATACGAATCTAACAATAGATATTTGAGGTAAAAGTTGTATTTCTCCTCTGCCGACGAATAATTTGTCATAAAAGGAAGAAGGAACAAGGAATTTAAAAAAGGAGAACACAATCTCGAAAGGAAAAATATATGAACATTAATTGGCGAAAAAGGAAGGAATAATTATTTGGAAAGACGCCAAGCGTCGCATCAATGCAGCAATGGACAACGATTAATTACCGCTTTATCATTCCACCGGGCCATTAAAATTCGAAACGCGGTAACGCGACGCATTCTGGCGTTTTCCTTGCATATCCCTCCTACTTTATTGCCTCTGACCGGTTAAAAAAAATTCATTGCGATTGCTACATCTAGAACAATTTTGTTACGTCGAACGTTATTCCGCGAATAGCGCTGATCAAAATTCATGGTACGAACGAGGATGTAACACCAACCCTGATCCTATGAAATTATCAACTGGTTACCCCAGTAAAAATGTTAAATAAATAAATCGTTTATCTCTGATATTTGATTAAAATTCGTATTATAGGAGGAGAATTTAAAAAATGTAATACTTTTCGAATTCGTAAAAAATAATTGAACTGGAAGTTTAATAAAAATTCTATGAGAGATTTTTTTGAAATTTTAGCTCGTTTCAAACGTGAATGCTGATTTCATTTTACTGGATTTGACAAATTTTATTGCCAATTACGCTTGGCGCCGTTAATATCAACACAGTGTCAATAAGTGAATAAATGAATCCAATTTTATGGGCTCCAGATACGGTATATCCGCCCTTAGGTGTTGAATTTGGGGGAAGAGTATAGACGCATTTCACATCGCTCCGTGCATTTTCGAGTTTTCGAGTGGAAATCTTGAGATTTCGAATACAAGCTACGGCTTAATCGAATTTGGTAAGTATCGCGTGAAATCCAGACGTAAAAATCTGGAATTCTTTCGGTATTAGGGTCGAATAATAGCGAATTTCGTGCTCGGATTCGAATTAATCCTTCGCGGTTACGATACGTGCGCGGTCGTTCGCCATTTCCAAATCTAATTTCGAGTCGTGGAGGCTGCTGACGACGTCGTGGGAGAACTGAAGAGGAAGAGGATATCGGAAGCTACACCAGTAAACACCTCAAGAAGTGTAAGAAGTGCGGAAAGTGCTGATTAAAAGCTATTAAAGAACGGGAAGAAGGCGATGTGGTGCGGTAGAGAGTGAAGATAATTATCGTGCGCGCGTAATAATAACTCACAAAATGGGATATTAATCGCCAAAAACAACGATAAAAAGAGTTGAAATAGTAGACCGAGCGCCAACGTGCGTTCACTATCAGCAAACTTTACCTTTCGCGAGGGACAAAGGTGCAGAGGTGTAAGTGAGTAGACAATAGATCGCAAGTATCAATCTGTCACGGTGATAAAGGACCCGTAGTGCGAGAGAGACAGCATCTCAATAATGATTATAATTCGTGATACGTCACGAATTTAAAAGTAAATAAAAATTCTAATAAATTTGTAACGGACCGAAGAAAGACAACAAATAAGCGCAGTGAGTGCGAGCACGCACTGTAAACAGAATGACACAGAATTGTAAATAACAATCGTACATCAAGTGCAATAAAAGTAGTTTTGATTATAAATAAATTAAAACTACCGGATGGGTGAAAATAAACATGAAAAGTTAAAAGAAAAAAGACTTGTGCCCACGCTGACAGAAGAGGGTCGGGCAGATAAGTGTTTCACGGCAGGGGAGCTCTTGACCCACCGCGGAAAGTGTTCTCAAAAGTCGACTGTCACTGACCTACCTCTCAAGTGCCAACCTGTTTACCTACAAAAAAGGGGGACAGGAAGGCAATAAATAGACAGTGTAGAGGGTGTAAACACTCGTCGGCGTCGCACGCATGTCGACAAGTCAAAACAGGTTAAAAAGCTCGTTAAATACGGAAGCTTTACATCCTGTGCAGTTTGCAGTGAAGTAAATAAACACTTTCTACATGCAAATGTATGATAAGTGAAACAAACATAGTGAAGATACGACAGAATCAATTCCAAACAAAGAAAGACAGAATAAAAATATTACATGCATTACAAAAAGTTAAAGTGAATGGTATAAAAGATATTGTTTAACAAACTGCAGTAAGTGTGTAATATTAAGAAGACCAAGACGTGAGTAGAGTGTTTGTAATCCTCTCCATATCTGTAACACAAACAATTATAAGAACCATTCACTAAAAATGCACATATAGATATATATTGTGAAGTGAGAAACTATAACTGAAGAGAAAGAACTAAGTGTCTAGCAGACATAACAAAGATAGGTTAAAGGCTGTTTAATACATACTTAAAACGAAATCTGATTCACGCGTACTATAGAAAAACGAATAATAAGGAGCTCCTGGTGTGAATAAAGCTCATTGCACACCTAAAACAAAGAATTTCAAGAGTTAGAAGAAGAAGAAAATACAATCTGTTTACATGTCAAAAAACGAACATATCATACCTCTGTAAATAGAGAGTCTAGAATACAGTTCCTACGTGCGGGTTAGGGATAAATCACTCCACGCGTGCCTAAAACAGGCAATAAGTACTAAGATAATTAACGGTGCGTAAAGCTGAGAGAAGAGAAGATTTGTAGCAAGTGCGTAGTGGGAAGGATGCAAACAATACCATACGTACCTAAACAGATAAAAATGCAAACAATCAATGCGAGAGTTTCAAATTAGAGCAAAGCAGGCAGTTTTTACACCGGTAAACCCGCCAATAAGACGGACAACAAAGCTGGTAATAAAACGGAAACCAGTAAAAAGAGCAGCGGTGACAACAGAATCACCAAATATTTTAGAAAGGAAATAAAAGAGCTGCTTAAAGACGACGCCGTCCCGACAACTAGCAAGGGAATGAGTGGCGGCAAAAAAATAGAGCACTCCATCCTTGGAATGGCGGTGGAAAACAGGTTTGCCGCCCTAGATATCGAAGGAGATTCAAATGAAAATGAATCTAGCCTGGAGGAGGCGATGGACACAGCTTAAAATTCACCCCGCTGTGTCAAATACTACAAGTGAATGTGCACCATGCTGCCAAAGGACAGGACTTAGTAATAAGCGAAATGAAGCGCAGCATGGTGGAACTTATAGTCATCGCAGAACCGTATCGGATATCATTGAGTCAATATTGGATCGAGGATACAAGCCTATAACCAAAATAGCAAATGGAAACAGCTACATCGCGGTGAACTGGGCGGAATACGTGGTGGTGGGTGTGTACGCACCGCTGAATTAGCCGTTGAGCGATTAAGAGCGCTTACTGGACGAAATATGAAGCGCAATTAAAAACATTTGGAACCGCCCAGTATTTGTACTTGGAGATTTCAATGCGCATGCAGTCATGTGACATTCGAAAAGCACAATAGATCGCGATCACTCGATGCTGAAGTGGACGAATGCTGCAAACTTACAGATCCTAAATCGTGGAGCGGAATTAACGTGCTCGCGATTTCAAGGAGATAGCATAGTAGATATCTCCCTGGGAAATGCTCTCGCAGCGAAAAGAGTGCAAAATTGAGAAGTCGACAACATGGACAATCTGTCGGACCATAAGTGTATTTGGATACAGATTTCCACAGTCCATGCAAAACGCCTCAGAAATTCTTGATAGCAGCGCCACGTAAGAAAATGAGCCGTTAAGAAGCTGAACGATGATTATATGCGGGTTGCTGCTTTATCCGCAACATGGACTCGAAAAAAAGAAGGTCCAGTGAATGTGGACGAGGAAATAGCAGAATTAATGGATTCCGTGACAGCGGTGTACAACGCTTGCATGCTACGTACAAAACCCAATGTGCAAAGACGACCTGTGTATTGGTGGAACGAAACAATATCGCGAATTTGTGCAGAATGTACGCTAACGCGCCACCAGTACAAAAGAGAGAAGTGTCGCCGGTCCACGAGAAACATAGAAAACATCCTGCGGTGTAACGAAAGCTATAAAAATAAGAAAAACAAGTTGCAGTCCGCAATATCTGACTCCAAGACACGGGCACGGGAGCGACTAATGTTCACCTTGCAAGAGGATCCGTGGGGGCGTCCATACAAAATGGTAATGGACAAACTAAGACCATGGGCGCCTCCTATATCAGAAACGATGCAACCAAACTTCCTGGAGCGGGTTGTTGAGAATCTATTTCCACGAGAGGAAAATGGCGCAACCAGAGATCGCCCGCGCAGTGCAAAAACTTAAGGGAAAGAGCACTGCGCCAGGCCCGAATGAAGTTCCTGGCTGAACTTGGCTAGGAATTCTAGGTTTCTTTGCCCGACGGCTGCAGAGGATCTTCACGGAATGCTTGCAGACCGGAAAATTTCTAAGAAAGTGGAAATCTGGCAGAATGTTCTTGCTGAAAAAGCCCGGAAGGCCGGAAGAAGATCCGTCTGCTTATCGTCCGATCGTTCTGCTGGACGAGATAGGAAAAATCTTCGAAAGAGTAATTCACCGGAGACTCGTTCAGCATTTTACGACGAGAGGACGAGATTTAGCGGATTGCCAGTACGGTTTCAAGGAAGGTCGATCCGTAATCGATGCGATAAGAAATGTAAAGTCGATTGCAGAAACAGCCACAAAAATCGGGGGGATTGCTTTTGCGGTATCTTTTGACATAAAGAATGCCTTCAATTCCCTCTCGTGGGCGGCCATACGTGGAGCAATGATTTTCCGGAATACCTACGTATGGTAATAAATAACTACCTGAGCGATAGAACCATTACTTACAATGGAAAAGACAGATACTTTGAGAGGGTGGTCAATCGCGGTGTGCCGCAGGGATCGGTTCTAGAACCGTTACTGTGGAACATCGGATATAACATAGCTATCTTTCAGCCACTTCCGATAGGAGTACATATTACATGTTATGCCGATGACACGCTAGTACTTGCCACTAGAAGCAACGAAAGCAGGACCATCTGTCGTGCAGAAGGGGGAGTGGTATCGGTAACGATGAAGTTCCGTGAACTTGGCTTTCAGATTGCCGCGGAAAAAACAGAAGTTTTACTCTTGATTGACCCGCGTGACAATAAAAGAAGAGCTGAATGCCGAGAGATGAAAAAAATTGCGAATACAACTGTTGAGGTAAAAAAAGATATTAAATATCTTGGACTTCACCTAGATAGCAAGTGGAATTTTGAGTCGCATTTTGCCAGATTGGCGCCCAGATTGGATGGTGCGGCACTACATTTTAGCCACATTATGCCAAATCTCGGTGGTCCGAACGCAAATGTCAAACGGTTGTACGGCAGCATCATATACAGCGAAGTATCGCTCTATAGGGTGCGCCCGTATAGAGCGAAGTTCTTGTCGCGAGTAAAAAGAACTTGAAAACGGTGCGTAGACCGTGGAGAGAGGTTGCGATAAGAGTATACAGGACGATCTCGTACGATGCAGCAACGACATTGGCGGGATTGGTGCCGATCGAATTTCTCGCGGAAGAAAATACCTTCGCATATAATAATATGCGAGAAGAAATCGACGTTACCAGAAAGGAACCTCGAATGTTGGGAAGATGCATCTTGATGACGAAGTGAAAGCAAGCCATGAGCCGTCACACGACGCAGATATTCACCGGGATATTTTGCGTCATTTCTGAAGCGGATAGGCAAAGAAAACACGTCATTGTGCCCCCATTGCGAAGAGGAGGACGACAGCGGGTGTCACACGCTACAGCGCTGTCCAGCACGGGAGCTGCCACGACGCGCTCTGGTAAGCGAGGTAGGGCCAGATTTAACTCTGAGCAGTATCTTCGATAAAATGATGCTAAAACAGAGTTCCTGGCAGGCAATGGCTTTGTTTTGTGATAAAGTCACGGCTTTGAAGGAAGCGGAAGGAAGGAGGAGGAAGGAGGAGGAAGGAGGAGGAAGGAGGAGGAAGGAGGAGGAAGGAGGAGGAAGAGCGCGAACTCTCTGCCCGGCGTGTCCTGCGTGGTCGGCGTCGTAGACGTCTGCCGCGTCCAACCGTGCGAGCGGGGGCTGTTGTTTCCTGAAAAGGTACGACAGTTCAGCTTCAAAGATCCTTTCGGTAGGCTGGTCTTCTCCTGCATTGTTACCACGACGCTAGTGGCAAGCTCAACGGAGACGCGATCTTCGCGGATCATGCGAAGACGAAGAAGAAGCTTCGCTGAAGACAAAAACAATGATATATACACGGAAGAGTTCCATCGTTGGAAACCACAGACCGAAGAAAGAAGAAAAACCCTAAGAGGAAAGTGGTGAACAATGCGTATAGTGCGGGCGCGAACAATCTCGTGTGCGTGAGGGCGCGAGAATTTCGTGTGTGTGAATGCGCGAGGTTTTCGTGTACGGGAGTCATCATGACAAACATTTGCAAAATGACAACCGAAAGCGAGGCAAGGTACTGGCAATGGATAAATAAATGAAGAAAGAAGACATTGCGTGGCAGACAGTTGCTGACTACATAATGGTCGGTAACTGGTCGACCACAAATGAAGAAGAGGAAAAATAAAAGTAGACGGAGAGTTACCGACACCTGAATATTTAATTACCAAGGTCGGTAACTCAAGAAGATTCATGTAACCAAACGACAGAGGAAGAACAGAAGTTACCGACGACGGAAGACACTGTAACCACGGTGGGTAACTCAAAGAAAAAAAAAAATGGACTTAGATTATCATGCTCGTACAAAACACGTAGACTTAAAAGATTCGGGATCAACCTTTGAGCCATTGCACGCGTATTGCGAGAAGCGGAGATAAACGGGTGATCACGTCTATCTCCCACATGTCAGTGCGTGCACTGCCCAGAAGAGAGTCTCCTGAAAACATTCAGAGACTCTCAGCGCGGGGGGGGGGGGGGGGCTGATGTAAACGATGTTAAGTGCCGGGCCTCCTCCATATATTTGTGCGCTATGATAAGCACTGTTGGGTTTTAGTCAGTAAGAGTCTGGCATAACCACTTAGCAAATTAATCCAAGTCGAGTGGAATCTATGAACATTTCCCAACGAAAAAAAGGGTGTCGAATTTGGAGGCTGGAGAACTCCTGCGGCGGCTACTAATGCCCCGGAGCCAATATGCAGTTATATGAACCCAATTCTGAAGGGCCTAGGTATGGCATCTCTGGCCATCTGATTCGAATTAGGAGCCCGGATAACCGTTGGAACAGTTAATAATAAAACAGCGTCAACTGGTGATTAAATGATACCAACTCTTATGGCCCCAGTTACGGTATGTCTACTCCTATGTGTCGAAGTAGGGGGCTGTGGAACTCCTGGAGCGATTACTAATGCCGCAGAGCCAATAATAAGTTATATAAACCCGACTCTGCGGATCGTAGGTACGGCATCTCCGGCCATGGAATTCGAATTACGCGCGCGGAAAACTGTTGGAGCCGTCAATGACAACACGGAGTCAATAGGTGATTAAATGAATCCAATTCTTGAGGACACAGTTAGGGCATGTACGCTAATATGAGTCGAATTAGGCGGCTGTAGAACTCCTGGAGCGATTACTGATTCCCCAGAGACAATATGAGGTTATTTGAACCCAAATCTGCAGGGAATAGGTATGGCATCTCAGGCCATGGGATTATGTTCCCAACGATATGAAGGAACCGACACGCCTGGAATCTTGTAAAACACTACAACCGAGAGGCTAGATGGGTTAGGTTAGGTTATATTACGTTATAGACGTATATAATGTTCCCACCGAGAAGTAGGGACCGGCCCGCCAGGAATGTTGTAAAATACTACATCCGAGGTGTGAGGTTGCCTCATGTTAGGATATATAACGTTATTGACGTATCTAATGTCCCCACGGACAGGTACGGGGCTACACGAACGGGAATCTACAAAACATTCCCAGCGATGGGCTAGATGGGTTATGTTAGGTTATATAACGTTATTGACGTATATAATGTTCCCACCGAGAAGTAGGGGCCGCCTCGCTAGGAATGTTGTAAAATACTACATCCGAGGTGTGAGGTTGCCTTAGGTTAGGATATATAACGTTATAGACGTATATAATGTTCCCTCGGAGAGGTGCAAGCCGGCACGACCGGGATTCTGTAAAACATTACCAGCGGGGGGCTAGATGGGTTAGGTTAGGGTATATTACGTTATAGACGTATATAATATGCCCACGGAGAGGTACGGGCCGTCACGACCGGGATTCTGTAAAACATTACCAGCGAGGGGCTAGATGGGGTAGGTTAGGATATATAACGTTATAGACGTATATAATGTCCCCACAGAGGCGAACAGGGCTACACGAACGGGATTCTACAAAACATTACCAGCGAGGGGCTAGATGGGTTACGTTAGGTTATATTACGATATAGAATTATATAACGTTCCCACCGAGAAGTAGGGGCCGACCCGCCAGGAATGTTGTAAAATACTACATCCCAGGTGTTAGCTTGCCTTAGGTTAGGATATATAACGTTATAGACGTATATAATGTTCCCGCGGAGATGTACGGACCCAAACGACCGGGATTCTGTAAAACATTACAAGCGAGGGGCTAGATGGGTTAGGTAAGGTTATATTAATTTATAGACGTATATAATGTCCGAACCGAGAAGTATGGGCCGACCCGCCAGGAATGTTGTAAAATACTACATTCGAGATGTAATGTTGCCTTAGGTTGGGATAAATAAGGTTATAGACGTACATAATGTCCCCATCGAGAAGTACGGGCGTACACGAACGGGATTCTACAAAACATTCACAGCGAGGGGCTAGATGAGTTAGGTTAGGTTATATTACGTTATAGACGTATATAATGTTCCCACCGAGAAGTAGGCGCCGACCCGCCAGGAATGGTGTAAAATACTAAATCCGAGATGATAGGATGCCTTAGGTTAGGATATATAACGCTTTAGACGTATATAATATTCCCACATAGAGGCACGGGCCGACACGACCGGGATTCTGTAAAACATTACCAGCGAGGGGCTAGATGGGGTAGGTTAGGATATATAACGTTATAGACGTATATAATGTCCCCACAGAGGCGAACAGGGCTACACGAACGGGATTCTACAAAACATTACCAGCGAGGGGCTAGATGGGTTACGTTAGGTTATATTACGATATAGAATTATATAACGTTCCCACCGAGAAGTAGGGGCCGACCCGCCAGGAATGTTGTAAAATACTACATCCCAGGTGTTAGCTTGCCTTAGGTTAGGATATATAACGTTATAGACGTATATAATGTTCCCGCGGAGATGTACGGACCCAAACGACCGGGATTCTGTAAAACATTACAAGCGAGGGGCTAGATGGGTTAGGTAAGGTTATATTAATTTATAGACGTATATAATGTCCGAACCGAGAAGTATGGGCCGACCCGCCAGGAATGTTGTAAAATACTACATTCGAGATGTAATGTTGCCTTAGGTTGGGATAAATAAGGTTATAGACGTACATAATGTCCCCATCGAGAAGTACGGGCGTACACGAACGGGATTCTACAAAACATTCACAGCGAGGGGCTAGATGAGTTAGGTTAGGTTATATTACGTTATAGACGTATATAATGTTCCCACCGAGAAGTAGGCGCCGACCCGCCAGGAATGGTGTAAAATACTAAATCCGAGATGATAGGATGCCTTAGGTTAGGATATATAACGCTTTAGACGTATATAATATTCCCACATAGAGGTACGGGCCGACACGACCGGGATTCTGTAAAACATTACCAGCGAGGGGCTAGATGGGTTAGGTTAGGATATATAACGTTATAGACGTATATAATGTCCCCACAGAGGCGTACGGGGCTACACGAACGAGATTCTACAAAACATTCCCAGCGAGGGGCTAGATGGGTTGTGTTAGGTTATAATACGTTACAGACGTATATAATGTTACCACCGAGAAGTAGGGGCCGACCCGCCAGGAATGTTAGAAAATACCAGATCCGAGATGTTAGGGTGCCTTAGGTTAGGATATATAACGCCATAGACGGATATAATGTTCCCACGGAGAGGTACGGGCCGACACGACCGGGATTCTGTAAAACATTACCAGCGAGGGGCTGGATGGGTTAGGTTAGGTTATATTACGGTATAGACGTATATAACGTTCCCACCGAGAAATAGGGGCCGACCCGCCAAGAATGTTGTAAAGTACTACATCCGAGATGTTAGGCTGCCTTAGGTTAGGATATATAACGCCATAGACGTATATAATGTTCCCACGGAGACGTACGGGCCGACACGAGCGGAATTCTGTAAAACATTACCGGCGCGGGGCTAGATGGGTTAGGTTAGATTATATTACGTTATAGACGAATATAATGTTCCCAAAGAGAAGTAGGGGCCGACCCGCCAGGAATGTTGTACAATACTACATCCGAGGTGTTAGGTTGCCTTAGGTTAGGATATGTAACGTTATAGACGTATATAATGTTCCCACGGAGAGGTACGTGCGGACACGACCGGGATTCTGTAAAACATTACCAGCGAGGGGCTAGATGGGTTAGGTTAGGTTATATTACGTTATTGACGTATATAATGTTCCCACCGAGAAGTAGGGGCCGGCCCGCTAGGAATGTTGTAAAATATTATCTTCCACATGTTAGGTTTCCATAGGCTTGGATATCTAACGTTATAGACGTATATAATGTTACCACCGAGAACTACGGGCCGACACGCCAGGAATGTTGTAAAATATTACAACCGAGATGTTAGGTTCCCTTAGGTTAGGATATATATCGTTATAGACGTATATAATGTTCCCACCGAGAAGTAGGTACCGACATGCCACGAAGGATGTAAAATAATACATCCGAGATGTTAGGTTGCCTTAGGCTAGGATATCTAACGTTATAGAAGTATACAATGTTCCCACGGAGAAGTAGAGACCGACATGCCAGGAATATTGTGAAATATTACATCCGAGATGTTATGCTGCCTTACGTTAGGATATATAACGTTATAGACGTATATAATGTCCCCATCGAGAATCAGGCGACGACATGCCAGGAATATTGTAAAATATAACATCCGAGATGTTATGCTGCCTTAGGTTAGGATATATAACGCCATAGACGTATATAATGTTCCCACGGAGAGGTACGGGCCGACACGAGCGGAATTCTGTAAAACATTACCAACGCGGGGCTGGATGGGTTAGGTTAGGTTGTATTACGTTATAGACGTATATAACGTTCCCACCGCGAAGTAGGGTCCGACCCGCCAGGAATGTTGTAAAACACTACATCCGAGGTGTTAGCTTGCCTTAGGTTAGGATATATAACGTTATAGACGTATATAATGTTTCCGCGGACATGCACGGTCCCAAACGACCGGGATTCTGTAAAACATTACCAGCAAGGGGCTAGATGGGTTAGGTTAGCTTATCTTACGTTATAGACGTATATAATATTCCCACCGAGAAATAGGGGCCGACCCGCCAGGTATGATGTAAAATACTAGATCCGAGATGATAGGATGCCTTAGGTTAGGATATATAACGCTTTAGACGTATATAATATTCCCACATAGAGGTACGGGCCGACACGACCGGGATTCTGTAAAACATTACCAGCGAGGGGCTAGATGGGTTAGCTTAGGTTATATTACGTTATAGACTTACATAATGTTCCAAACGAGAAGTAGGGGCCAACCCGCCCGGAATGTTGTAAAATACGACATCCGAGGTGATAGCTTGCCTTAGGTTAGGATATATAACGTTATAGACGTATATAATGTTCCCACGGAGATGTACGGAAACAAACGACCGGGATTCTGTAAAACATTACCAGCGAGGGCCTAGATCGGCTAGGTAAGGTTATATTACTTTATAGACTTACATAATGTTCCAACCGAGAAGTAGGGGTCGACCCGCCAGGAATGTTGTAAAATACTACATCCGAGGTGTTAGGCTGCCTTAGGTTAGGATATATAACGCTATAGACGTATATAATGCTCCCACGGGGAGGTACGGGCCGACACGACCGGGATTCTGGAAAACATTACCAGCGAGGGGCTAGATGGGTTAGGTTAGGTTATATTACGGTATAGACGTATATAATGTTCCCACCGAGAAGTAGGGGCCGACCCGCCAGGAATCTTTTAAAATACTACGTCCGAGATGATACGCTGCCTTAGGTTAGGATATATAACGCCATAGACGTATATAATGTTCCCACGGAGAGGTACGGGCCGACACGAGCGGAATTCTGTAAAACATTACCAGCGCGTGGCTGGATGGGTTAGGTTAGGTTGTATTACGTTATAGACGTATATAACGTTCCCACCGAGAAGAAGGGTCCGACCCGCCAGGAATGTTGTAAAACACTACATCCGAGGTGTTAGCTTGCCTTAGGTTAGGATATATAACGTTATAGACGTATATAATGTTTCCGCGGACATGTACGGACCCAAACGACCGGGATTCTGTGAAACATTACCAGCGGGGGGCTAGATGGGTTAGGTACGGTTATATTAATTTATAGACGTATATAATGTTCGAACCGAGAAGTAGGGGCCGACCCGCCAGGAATGTTGTAAAATGCTACATCCGAGATGTTAGATTGCCTTAGGTTAGGATATATAACGTTATAGACGTACATAATGTTCCCACCGAGACGTACGGGGCTACACGAACGGGATTCTAGAAAACATTACCAGCGAGGGGCTAGATGGATTAGGTTAGGTTATATTACGTTATAGACTTACATAATGTTCCAACCGAGAAGTAGGGGCCGACCCTACAGGAATGTTGTAAAATACTACATCCGAGGTGTTAGATTGCCTTAGGTTAAGATATATAACGTTATAGACGTACATAATGTTCCAACCGAGACGTACGGGGCTACACGAACGGGATTCTACAAAACATTCCCAGCGAGGGGCTAGATGGGTTAGGTTATGTTATATTACGTTATAAACGTATAGGGTGTTCCCACCGAGAAGTAGGGACCGGCCTGCCAGGAATGTTGTAACATACTACATCCTAGGTGTTATGTTGCCTTAGGTTAGGATATATAACGTTATAGACGTATATAATGTTCCCACCGAGACGTACGAGGCTACACGAACGGGATTCTACAAAACATTCCAAGCGAGGATCTAGATGGGTTAGGTTATGTTATATTACGTTATAAACGTATATAGTGTTCCCACCGAGAAGTAGGGACCGGCCTGCCAGGAATGTTGTAACATACTACATCCGAGCTGTTATGTTGCCTTAGGTTAGGATATATAACGTTATAGACGTATATAATGTTCCCACCGAGACGTACGAGGCTACACGAACTGGATTCTACAAAACATTCCAAGCGAGGGGCTAGATCGGGTAGGTTAGGTTATATTACGTTATAAAGGTGTATAATGTTCCCACTGCGAAGTAGGGGCCGACCCGCCAGGTTTGTTGTAAAATACTACATTCGAGATGCTAGGTTGCCTTAGGTTGGGATATATAACGTTATAGACGTTCATAATGTCCCCACCGAGAAGTACGGGCGGCCACGAACGGGATTCTGTAAAACATTACCAGCGAGGGGCTAGATGGGTTAGGTTAGGTTATATTACGTTATAGACGTATATAATGTTCCCACCGAGAAGTAGGGGCCGACCCGCCAGGAATGTTATAAAGTGCTACATCCGAGATGTTAGATTGCCTAAGGTTAGGATATATAACGTTATAGACGCATATAATATTCCCACCGAGACGTACGGGGCTACACGAACGGGATTCTACAAAACATTCCCAGCGAGGTTCTAGATTGGTTAGGTTAGGTTATATTACGTTATAGACGTATATAATGTTCCCACCGAGAAGTAGGGGCCGACCCGCCAGGAATGTTTTAAAATACTACATCCGAGATGATAGGTGGCCTTAGGTTAGGATATATAACGCCATAGACGTATATAATGTTCCCACGGAGACGTACGGGCCGACACGAGCGGAATTCTGTAAAACATTACCGGCGCGGGGCTAGATGGGTTAGGTAAGATTATATTACGTTATAGACGTATATAATGTTCCCAAAGAGAAATAGGGGCCGACCCGCCAAGAATGTAGTAAAATACTACATCCGAGAAGTTAGGCTGCCTTAGGTTAGGATATATAACGTTATAGACGTATAGAATGTACCCACAAAGACGTACGGGGCTACACGAACGGGATTCTACAAAACATTCCCAGCGGGGGGCTAGATGGGTTAGGTTAGGTTATATTACGTTATAAACTTTTATAATGTTCCCACCGAGAAGTAGGGGCCGACCCGTCAGGAATGTTGTAAAATACTACATCCGGGATGTTAGGCTGCCTTAGGTTAGGATATATAACGCCATAGACGTATATAATGTTCCCATGGAGAGGTACGGGCCGACACGAGCGGAATTCTGTAAAAGATTACCAGCGCGGGGCTGGATGGGTTAGGTTAGGTTGTATTACGTTATAAACGTATATAACGTTCCCACCGAGAAGTAGGGTCCGACCCGCCAGGAATGTTGTAAAACATTACATCCGAGGTGTTAGCTTGCCTTAGGTTAGGATATATAACGTTATAGACGTATATAATGTTCCCGCGGAGATGTACGGACCCAAACGACCGGGATTCTGTAAAACATTACAAGCGAGGGGCTAGATGGGTTAGGTAAGGTTATATTAATTTATAGACGTATATAATGTTCGAACCGAGAAGTATGGGCCGACCCGCCAGGAATGTTGTAAAATACTACATTCGAGATGTAATGTTGCCTTAGGTTGGGATAAATAAGGTTATAGACGTACATAATGTCCCCATCGAGAAGTACGGGCGGACACGAACGGGATTCTACAAAACATTACCAGCGAGGGGCTAGATGAGTTAGGTTAGGTTATATTACGTTATAGACGTATATAATGTTCCGACCGAGAAGTAGGCGCCGACCCGCCAGGAATGGTGTAAAATACTAAATCCGAGATGATAGGATGCCTTAGGTTAGGATATATAACGCTTTAGACGTATATAGTATTCCCACATTGAGGTACGGGCCGACACGACCGGGATTCTGTAAAACATTACCAGCGAGGGGCTGGATGGGTTAGGTTAGGTTATATTACGGTATAGACGTATATAACGTTCCCACCGAGAAGTAGGGGCCGACCCGCCAAGAATGTTGTAAAGTACTACATCCGAGATGTTAGGCTGCCTTAGGTTAGGATATATAACGCCATAGACGTATATAATGTTCCCACGGAGACGTACGGGCCGACACGAGCGGAATTCTGTAAAACATTACCGGCGCGGGGCTAGATGGGTTAGGTTAGATTATATTACGTTATAGACGTATATAATGTTCCCAAAGAGAAGTAGGGGCCTACCCGCCAGGAATGTTGTAAAATACTACATCCGAGGTGTTAGATTGTCTTAGGTTAGGATATGTAACGTTATAGACGTATATAATGTTCCCACGGAGAGGTACGTGCGGACACGACCGGGATTCTGTAAAACATTACCAGCGAGGGGCTAGATGGGTTAGGTTAGGTTATATTACGTTATAAACTTTTATAATGTTCCCACCGAGAAGTAGGGGCCGACCCGTCAGGAATGTTGTAAAATACTACATCCGAGATGTTAGGCTGCCTTAGGTTGGGATATATAACGCCATGGACGTATATAATGTACCCACGAAGAGGTACGTGCCGACACGACCGGGATTCTGTAAAACATTACCAGCGAGGGGCTAGATGGGTTAGGTTAGGTTATATTACGTTATAGACGTATATAATGTTCGAACCGAGAAGTATGGGCCGACCCGCCAGGAATGTTGTAAAATACTAGATCCGAGGTGATACGTTGCCTTAGGTTAGGATATATAACGTTATAGACGTATATAATGTCCCCACTGAGAAGTACGGGCGGACACGAACGGGATTCTACGAAACATTCCCAGCGAGGTGCTAGATGAGTTAGGTTAGGTTATATCACGTTATAGACGTATATAATGTTCCCACCGAGAAGTAGGCGCCGACCCGCCAGGATTGTTGTAAATTACTAAATCCGAGATGATAGGATGCCATAGGTTAGCATATATAACGCTTTAGACGTATATAATATTCCCACATAGCGGTACGGGCCGACACGACCGGGATTCTGTAAAACATTACCAGCGAGGGGCTAGATGGGTTAGGTTAGGATATATAACGTTATAGACGTATATAATGTTCCCACCGAGAAGTAGGGGCCGACCCGCCATTAATGTTGTAAAATACTGCATCCGATATGTTAGATTGCCTTAGGTTAGGATATATAAGGTTATAGACGTATATAATGTTCCCGCAAAGACGTACGGGGCTACACGAACGGGATTCTACAAAACATTCCCAGCGAGGGGCTAGATGGGTTAGGTTGGGTTATATTACGTTATAGACGTATATAATGTTCGCACCGAGAAGTAGGGGCCGGCCAGCCAGGAATGTTGTCAAATACTACATCGGAGGTGCGAGGTTGTGTTAGGTTAGGATATATAACGTTATAGACGTATATAATGTACCCACGGAGAGGTACGGGCCGACACGACCGGGATTCTGTAAAACATTCCCAGCGGGGGGCTAGATGGGTTAGGTAAGGTTATATTACGTTATAGACGTATATAATGTTCTAACTCAGAACTAGGGGCAGACCCGCCAGGAATGTTGTATCATACTACATCCGAGGTGTTAGGATGCCTTAGGTTAGGATATATAACGTTATAGACGTATATAATGTTCCTACGGAGAGGTACGGTCCGACAAGGCCGGGATTCTGTAAAACATTACCAGCCGCAGGCTAGATGGATTAGGTTAGGTTATATTACTTTATAGACGTATGTAATGTCCGTACCGAGAAGTATGGGCCGACCCGCCAGGAATGTTGTAAAATAGTACATCCGAGATATTAGGCTGCCTTAGGTTAGGATATATAACGTTATAGACGTATGTAATGTCCCCACCGAGACGTACGGCGCTACACGACCGGGATTCTGTAAAACATTACCAGCGAGTGGCTAGATGGGTTAGGTTAGGATATATTAGGTTATAGCCGTATATAATGTTCCCACTGAGAAGGAGGGGCAGACCCGGCAGGAATGTTGTAAAATACTACATCCGAGGTGTTAGGTTGTCTTAGGTTAAGATATATAACGTTATAGACGTGTATAATGTTCCCACGTCGAGGTGCGGGCCGACACGACCGGGATTCTGTAAAGCATTACCAACGAGGGGCTAGATGGGTTAGGTTAGGTTATATTACGTTATAGACGTATATAATGTTCCCACTGAGAAGTAGGGGCAGACCCGCCAGGAATGTTGTATCATACTACATCCGAAGTGTGAGGTTGCCTTAGATTAGGATATATAACGTTATAAACGTATATAATGTTCCCCCGGAGATGTACGGACCCAAACGACCGAAATTCTGTAAAACATTACCAGCGAGGCTCTAGATGGGTTAGGTTAGGTTATATTACGTTATAAACGTATATAATGTTCCCACCAAGAAGTAGGGGCCGACCCGACATTAATGTTGTAAAATGCTACATCCGAGATGTTAGATTGCCTTAGGTTAGGACATATAACGTTATAGACGTATATAATGTTCCCGCAAAGACGTACGGGGCTACACGAACGGGATTCTACAAAACATTCCCAGCGAGGGGCTAGATGGGTTAGGTTAGGTTATATTACGTTATATACGAATATAATGTTCCCACCGAGAAGTAGGGGCCGGCCCGCCAGGAATGTTGTCAAATACTACACCCGAGGTGCGAGGTTGCCCTAGGTTAGGATATATAACGTTATAGACGTATATAATGTTCCCACCGAGAAGTAGGGGCCAACACGCCAGGAATGTTGTAAAATAGTACATCCGAGATATTAGGCTGCCTTAGGTTAGGATATATAACGCTATAGACGTATATAATGTTCCCAGAAAGACGTACGGGGCTACACGAACGGGATTCTACAAAACATTCCCAGCGGGGGGCTAGATGGGTTAGGTTAGGTTACATTAGGTTATAGCCGTATATAATGTTCCCACTGAGAAGGAGGGGCAGACCCGGCAGGAATGTTGTATCATACTACATCCGAGGTGTTAGGTTGCCTTAGGTTAGGATATATAACGTTATAGACGTATATAATGTTCCCACGGAGATGTACGGACCCAAACGACCGGGATTCTATAAAACATTACCAGCAAGGGGCTAGATGGGTTAGGTAAGGTTATATTACTTTATAGAGGTATATAATGTTCCCACCGAGAAGTAGGGGCCGACCCGCCAGGAATGTTGTAAAATACTACATCCGAGATGATAAATTGCCTTAGGTTAGGATACATCACGGTATAGACGTATGTAATGTCCCCACTGAGACGTACGGCGCTACACGACCGGGATTCTGTAAAACATTACCAGCGAGGGGCTACATGGGTTAGGTTAGGTTATATTACGTTATAGACGTATATAATGTTCCCACGGAGATGTACGGCCCCAAACGACCGGGATTCTGTAAAACATTACCAGCGAGGGGCTAGATGGGTTAGGTAAGGTTATATTACTTTATAGAGGTATATAATGTTTCCACTGAGAAGTAGGGGCCGACCCGCCAGGAATGTTGTAAAATACTACATCCGAGGTGTTAGGTTGCCTTAAGTTAAGATATATAACGTTATAGACGTATATAATGTTCCCACGGAGAGATGCGGGCCGACACGACCGGGATTCTGTAAAACATTACAAGCGAGGGGCTAGATGGGTTAGGTAAGGTTATATTAATTTATAGACGTATATAATGTTCGAACCGAGAAGTATGGGCCGACCAGCCAGGAATGTTGTAAAATACTATATCCGAGATGATACGCTGCCTTAGGTTAGGATATATAACGCTATAGACGTATATAATATTCCCACGGAGAGATGCGGGCCGACACGACTGGGATTCTGTAAAACATTACCAGCGAGGGGCTAGTTGGGGTAGGTTAGGATATATAACGTTATAGACGTATATAATGTTCCCACGGAGACGTACGGGCCGACACAAGCGGAATTCTGTAAAACATTACCGGCGCGGGGCTAGATGGGTTAGGTTAGATTATATTACGTTATAGACGTATATAATGTTCCCAAAGAGAAGTAGGGGCCGACCCGCCAGGAATGTTGCAAAATACTACATCCGAGGTGTTAGGTTGCCTTAGGTTAGGATATGTAACGTTATAGACGTATATAATGTTCCCACGGAGAGGTACGTGCGGACACGACCGGGATTCTGTAAAACATTACCAGCGAGGGGCTAGATGGGTTAGGTTAGGTTATATTACGTTATAAACTTTTATAATGTTCCCACCGAGAAGTAGGGGCCGACCCGTCAGGAATGTTGTAAAATACTACATCCGAGATGTTAGGCTGCCTTAGGTTGGGATATATAACGCCATGGACGTATATAATGTACCCACGGAGAGGTACGTGCCGACACGACCGGGATTCTGTAAAACATTACCAGCGAGGGGCTAGATGGGTTAGGTTAGGTTATATTACGTTATAGACGTATATAATGTTCGAACCGAGAAGTATGGGCCGACCCGCCAGGAATGTTGTAAAATACTAGATCCGAGGTGATACGTTGCCTTAGGTTAGGATATATAACGTTATAGACGTATATAATGTCCCCACCGAGAAGTACGGGCGGACACGAACGGGATTCTACGAAACATTCCCAGCGAGGTGCTAGATGAGTTAGGTTAGGTTATATCACGTTATAGACGTATATAATGTTCCCACCGAGAAGTAGGCGCCGACCCGCCAGGATTGTTGTAAATTACTAAATCCGAGATGATAGGATGCCATAGGTTAGGATATATAACGCTTTAGACGTATATAATATTCCCACATAGCGGTACGGGCCGACACGACCGGGATTCTGTAAAACATTACCAGCGAGGGGCTAGATGGGTTAGGTTAGGATATATAACGTTATAGACGTATATAATGTCCCCACAGAGGCGTACGGGGCTACACGAACGGGATTCTACAAAACATTCCCAGCGAGGGGCTAGATGGGTTGTGTTAGGTTATAATACGTTACAGATGTATATAATGTTAGCACCGAGAAGTAGGTGCCGACCCGCCAGGAATGTTAGAAAATACCAGATCCGAGATGTTAGGGTGCCTTAGGTTAGGATATATAACGTTATAGACGTATATAATGTTCCCGCCGAGAACTATGGGCCGACGTGCACGGGAATGTCGTAAAATATTACATCCGAGATGTTAGGTTGCCTTAGGTTAGGATATATATTGTTAGAGACGTATATAATGTTCCCACCGAGACGTAGGGGCCGACACGGCCGGGATTCTGTAAAACATTACCAGCGCGGTGCTAGATGGGCTAGGTTAGGTTATATTACGTTATAGACGTGTATAATGTTCCCACCGAGAAGTAGGGGCAGACCCCCCAGGAATGTTGTATCATACTACATCCGAGGTGTTAGGTTGCCTTAGGTTAGGATGTATAACATTATAGACGTATATAACTTTCCCACGGAGATGTACGGACCCAAACGACCGGAATTCTGTAAAACATTACCAGCGAGGGGCTAGATAGGTTAGGTTAGGTTACATTACGTTATGAACGTATATAATGTTCCCACCGAGAAGTAGGGGCCGACCCGCCATTAATGTTGTAAAATACTGCATCCGATATGTTAGATTGCTTTAGGTTAGGATATATAAGGTTATAGACGTATATAATGTTCCCGCAAAGACGTACGGGGCTACACGAACGGGATTCTACAAAACATTCCCAGCGAGGGGCTAGATGGGTTAGGTTGGGTTATATTACGTTATAGACGTATATAATGTTCGCACCGAGAAGTAGGGGCCGGCCAGCCAGGAATGTTTTCAAATACTACATCGGAGGTGCGAGGTTGTGTTAGGTTAGGATATATAACGTTATAGACGTATATAATGTACCCACGGAGAGGTACGGGCCGACACGACCGGGATTCTGTAAAACATTCCCAGCGGGGGGCTAGATGGGTTAGGTTAGGTTATATTACTTTATAGACGTATGTAATGTCCGTACCGAGAAGTATGGGCCGACCCGCCAGGAATGTTGTAAAATAGTACATCCGAGATATTAGGCTGCCTTAGGTTAGGATATATAACGTTATAGACGTATGTAATGTCCCCACCGAGACGTACGGCGCTACACGACCGGGATTCTGTAAAACATTACCAGCGAGTGGCTAGATGGGTTAGGTTAGGATATATTAGGTTATAGCCGTATATAATGTTCCCACTGAGAAGGAGGGGCAGACCCCCCAGGAATGTTGTATCATACTACAGCCGAGGTGTTAGGATGCCTTAGGATAGGATATATAACGTTATAGACGTATATAATGTTCCTACGGAGAGGTACGGTCCGACAAGGCCGGGATTCTGTAAAACATTACCAGCCACGGGCTAGATGGATTAGGTTAGGTTATATTACTTTATAGACGTATAAAATGACCGAACCGAGAAGTATGGGCCGACCCGCCAGGAATGTTATAAAATACTACATTCGAGATGTTAGGTTGCCTTAGGTTAGGATATATAACGTTATAGACGTATATAATGTTCCCACGGAGAGGTACGGGCCGACACAAGCGGGATTCTGTAAAACATTACCAGCGAGGGTCTAGATGGGTTAGGTAAGGTTATATTACTTTATAGAGGTATATAATACTCCCACCGAGAAGTAGGGGCCGACCCGCCAGGAATGTTGTAAAATACTACATTCGAGATGTTAGGTTGCCTTAGGTTGGGATAAATAAGGTTATAGACGTACATAATGTTCCCACCGAGAAGTAGGGCCCGGCCCGCCAGGAATGTTGTCAGATACTACATCCGAGGTGTCAGGTTGCCCTAGGTTAGGATATATAACGTTATAGACGTATATAGTGTTCCCGCGGAGAGGTACGGGCCGACATGACCGGGATTCTGTAAAACATTACCTGCGAGGGGCTAGATGGGTTAAGTTAGGTTATATTACGTTATAGACGTACAGAATCTTCCCACACAGAAGTAGGGACCGACACGCCAGGAATGTTGTAAAATAGTACATCCGAGATGGTAGACTGCCTTAGGTTAGGATATATAACGCTATAGACGTATATAATGTTCCCACCGTGACGTACGGGGCTACACGAACGGGATTTTACAAAACATTCCCAGCGAGGGGCCAGATGGGTTAGGTTAGGTTATATTAGGTTATAGACGTATATAATGTACACACTGAGATGTAGCGGCAGACCCGCCAGGAATGTTGTCAAATACTAGATCCGAGGTGCGAGGTTGCCCTAGGTTAGGATATATAACGTTATAGACGTTTATAATGTTCCCACCGAGATGTAGGGGCCGACACGCCAGGAATGTTGTAAAATAGTACATCCGAGATATTAGGCTGCCTTAGGTTAGGATATATAACGCTATAGACGTATATGATGTTCCTACGGAGAGGTACGGTCCGACAAGGCCGGGATTCTGTAAAACATTTCCAGCCACAGGCTAGTTGGGTTAGGTTAAGTTATATTGCCTCATAGACGTATATAATGTCCGAACCGAGAAGTATGGGCCGACCCGCCTGCAATGTTGTCAAATATTACATCAGAGATGTTATGTTCCCATAGGTTAGGATATACAACGTTATAGACGAATATAATGTTCCCACCGGGAAGTAGGAGCCGACGCGCCAGGAATGTTATCATATATTGCTTCCGAGATATTAGGTTCCCTTAGGTTAGGATATACAGCGTTATAGACATATATAATGTTCCCACAGAGAAGTAGGAACCGACGCGCCAGGAATGTTGTAAAATATTACACCCGAGATGTTAGGTTCCCTTAGGTTAGGATATATATCCTTATAGACGTATATAATGTTCCCACTGAGAAGTAGGTACCGACATGCCAGGAATGTTGTAAAATAATACATTCGAAGTGTTAGGTTGCCTTAGGTGAGGATATATAACGTTATGGACATATAGAATGTTCCCACCGAGACGCAGGGACCGACATGCCAGGAATGCTGTAAAATATTACATCCCAGATATTTGGTTGCGTTAGATTAGGATATACAACGTTATAGACGTATATAATGTCCCCATCGAGAAGCAGGCGACGACATGCCAGGAATATTGTAAAATATTACAACCGAGATGCTATGCTGCCTTAGGATAGGATATACAACGTTATAGACGTATAGAATGTCCCCATCGAGAAGCAGGCGACGACACGCCAGGAATGTTTTAAAATATTACATCCGAGATGTTAGGTTGCCTTAGGTTAGGATATATATCGTTATAGACGTATACAATGTTACCACCGAGAAGTAGGGATCGACATGCCAGGAATGTTGTAAAATATTACATCCGAGATATTAGGTTGCCTTAGGTTAGGATATACAACGTTATAGATGTATATAATGTCCCCATCGAGAAGTAAGCAACGCCACGCCAGGAATGTTGTAAAATATTACATTCGACATGTTAGGTTTCCTTAGGCTAGAATATCTAGACGTTATAGACGTATATAATGTTACCACCGAGAACTACGGGCCGATACGCCAGGAATGTTGTAAAATATTACAGCCGAGGTGTTGGGTTCCCTTAGGTCAGGATATATATCGTTATAGACGTATATAATGTTCCCACCGAGAAGTAGGTACCAACATGCCACGAAGGTTGTAAAATAATACATCCGAAATGTTAGGTTCCCTTAGGCTAGGATATATATCGTTATAGACGTATACAATGTTACCACCGAGAAGTAGGGACCGACATGCCAGGAATGTTGTAAAATATTACATCCGACATGTTAGGTTGCCTTAGGTTAGGATGTACAACGTTATAGATGTATATAATGTCCCCATCGAGAAGTAAGCAACGACACGCCAGGAATGTTGTAAAATATTACATTCGACATGTTAGGTTGTCTTAGGCTAGGACATCTAACGTTATGGACGTATATAATGTTACCACCGAGAAGTAGGTACCGACATGCCACGAAGGTTGTAAAATAAAACATCCGCAATGTTAGGTTGCCTTAGGTTAGGATATATATCGTTATAGACGTACAGAATGTTCCCACCGAGACGTAGGGACCGACATGCCAGGAATATTGTACAATATTACATCCGAGATGCTATGGTGCCTTACGTTAGGATATATAACGTTATAGACGTATACGATGTCCCCATCGAGAAGTAGACGACGACTCGCCAGGAATGTTGTAAAATATTACATTCGAGATGTTAGGTTGCCTTAGGTTAGGATATACAACGTTATAGACGTATAGAATGTTCCCACCGAGACATAAGGACCGACATGCCAGGAATATTGTAAAATATTACATCCGAGATGCTATGCTGCCTTACGTTAGGATATATAACGCTATAGACGTATACAATGTCCCCATCGAGAAGTAGACGACGACTCACCAGGAATGTTGTAAAATATTACATTCGACATGTTAGGTCTCCTTAGGCTAGGATATATAACGTTATAGACGTATATAATGTTCCCACCAAGAAGTAGGGACCGACATGCCAGGAATGTTGTCAACTATTACATCCGAGATGTTAGGTTGCGTTAGGTTAATGTATACAACGTCATAGACGTATATAATGTCCCCATCGGGAAGTAGGCGCCGTCACGCCAGGAATGTTGTAAAATATTAAATCCGAGATGTTAGGTTGCCTTAGGCTAACATATATATCGTTATAGACGTATACAATGTTCCCACCGGGAACTACGGGCCGACACGCCAGGAATGTTGTCAACTATTACATCCGAGATGTTAGGTTGCGTTAGGTTAATGTATACAACGTCATAGACGTATATAATGTCCCCATCGGGAAGTAGGCGCCGTCACGCCAGGAATGTTGTAAAATAATGCGGTAGAGAGGTTAGGTTGCCTTAGGTTATGATATATAACGATATAGACGAATATAGTATTCCCACCGAGAAGTAAGGACCGACATGCCAGGAATTCTGTAAAATATTACATCCCAGATGTTTGGTTGCGTTAGGTTAGGATATACAACGTTATAGACGTATATAATGGCCCCATCGAGAAGCAGGCTACGACATGCCAGGAATATTGTAAAATATTACATCCGAGATGCTATGCTGCCTTACGTTAGGATATATAACTTTATAGACGTATATAATGTACCCATCGAGAAGTCAGCGACGACACGCCAGGAATGTTGTCAAATAGTACATCCGAGATGTTAGGTTGCCTTAGGTTAGGATATACAACGTTATAGATGTATATAATGTCCCCATCCAGAAGTATGTGACGACACGCCAGGATTGTTGTACCATATTACATGCGACATGTTAGGTTGCCTTAGGCTAGGATATATATCGTTATAGACGTATATAATGTTCCCACCGAGAAATAGGGGCCGACGCGTCAGGAATGTTGTAAAATATTACAGCCGAGATGTTAGGTTCCCTTAGGTTAGGATATATATCGTTATAGACATATATAATGTTCCCATCGAGAAGTAGGTACCGACATGACACGAAGGTTGTAAAACAATACATCCGCAATGTTAGGTTCCCTTAGGTTAGGATATATATCGTTATAGACGTATGTAATGTTCCCGCCGAGAAGTAGGTACCGACATGACAGGAATGTTGCAAAATAATACATTCGAGATGTTAGGTTGCCTTAGGTTAGGATATACAACGTTATAGACGTATAGAATGTTCCCACCGAGACGTAGGGACCGACATGACAGGAAAATTGTAAAATATTACATCCGAGATGCTATGCTGCCTTACGTTAGGATATATAACGTTATAGACGTATACAATGTCCCCATCGAGAAGTAGGCGACGACTCGCTAGGAATGTTGTAAAATATTACATTCGACATGTTAGGTCTCCTTAGGCTAGGATATACAACGTTATAGACGTATAGAATGTTCCCACCGAGAAGTAGGGACCGACATGCCAGTAATGTTGTAAAATCTTACATCCGAGATATTAGGTTGCCTTAGGTTAGGATATACAACGTTATAGACGTATATAATGTCCCCATCGAGAAACAGGCGACGACACGCCAGGAATGTTGTAAAATATTAAATCCGAGATGTTAGGTTGCCTTAGGCTAGGATATATATCGTTATAGACGTATATAATGTTCCCACCGAGACGAAGAGTCCGACATGCCAGGAATGTTGTGAAATACCACATTCGAGATGTTAGGTTGACTTATGGTAATATATACAACGTTGTAGACGTATATAATGTCCCCGCCGAGAAGTACGGGCCGACACGTACGGGATTCTGTAAAACATTATCACCGAGGGGCAAGATGGGTTAGGTTATGTTATATTACGATATAGACGTATATAATGTTCCCACCAAGAAGTAGGGGCCGACCCGCCAGGAATGTTGGAAAAAACTACATCCGAGATGTTAGGATGCATTAGGTTAGGATATATAACGTTATAGACGTATATAATGTCCGCATTGAGACATACGGAAAGACACGAACGAGATTCTCTAAAACATTACCAGCGAGGGTCTAGATGGGTTAGGTTAGGTTATATTACGACATAGACGTATATAATGTCCCCACCGAGATTTAGGGGCCGACCCGCCAGGAATGTTGGAAAATACTACATCCGAGATTTCAGGATGCCTTAGGTTGGGATATGTAACGTTATAGACGTATATAATGTCCGCATTGAGACGTACGGAAAGACACGAACGAGATTCTGTAAAACATTACCAGCGAGGCTCTAGATGGGTTAGGTTTGGTTTTATTACGATATAGACGTATATAATGTCCCCACCGAGATTTAGGGGCCGACCAGTTAGGAATGTTGTAAAATACTACATTCGAGATGTTAGGTTGCCTTAGGTTAGGATGTATAACGTTATAGACGTATATAATGTTCACACCGAGAAGTAGGGGCCGAGCCGCCTGGAATGTTGTAAAATACTACATTAGAGATGTTAGGTTGCCTTAGGTTAGGATGTATAACGTTATAGACGTGCATAATGTCCCCGCCCCCCCCCCCCCCGAGAAGTACGGGCCGACGCGACCGGGATCCTGCAAAACATTATCACCGATGGGCAAAATGTCTCAGGTTAGGTTATATTACGATATAGACGTATATAATGTACCCACCGAGAAGTAGGGGCCAACCCGCCTGGAATGTTGTAAAATACTACATTCGAAATGTTAGGTTGCCTTAGATTAAGATATATAACGTTATAGACGTATATAATGTCCGCACCGTGACGTACGGGACGACACGAACGAGATTCTGTAAAACATTACCAGCGATGTGCTAGATGGGTTAGGTTAGGTTATATTGCGTTATAGAAGTATATAATGTTCGCACCGAGAAGTAGAGGCCGACCCGCCAGGAATGTTGGAAAATACTACGTACGAGATGTTAGGTTGCCTTAGGTTGGGAGATATAACGTTCTAGCCGTATATAATGTTCCCACCGAGAAGTAGGGGCCGACCCACCTGGAATGTTGTAAAATACTACATTCGAGATGTTAGGTTGCCTTAGGTGAGGATATATAACGTTATACAATTATATAATGTCCCCACCGAGATGTACGGGCCGACACTACGGGTATTCTGTAAAACATTGCCAGCGAGAGTCTAGATGGGTTAGGCTATGTTATATTACGTTATAGACGTATATAATGTGCCCATCGAGAAGTAGCGGCCGACCCGCCTGGAATGTTGTAAAATACTACATTCGAGATGTTAGGTTGCCTTAGGGTAGGATGTATAACGTTACAGACGTATATAGTGTCCCCAACGAGAAGTACGGGACGACACGACCAGGATTCTGTAAAACATTACCAGCGAGGGGCTAGATGGGTTAGGTTAGGTTATATTAGGTTATAGAAGTATATAATGTTCGCACCGAGAAGTAGAGGCCGACCCGCCAGGAATGTTGGAAAATACTACATTCGAGATTTTAAGTTGCCTTAGGTTGGGATGTATAACGTTATAGACGTATATAATGACCCCGTCGAGAAGTACGGGCCGAAACGACGGGGATTCTGTAAAACATTACCAGCGAGAGTCTAGATGGGTTAAGTTATGTTATATTACGTTATAGACGTATATAATGTGCCCACCGAGAAGTAGGGGCCGAACCGCCTGGAATGTTGCAAAATAATACATTCGAGATGTTAGGTTGCCTTAGGTTAGGATATACAACGTTATAGACGTATAGAATGTTCCCACCGAGACGTAGGGACCGACATGACAGGAAAATTGTAAAATATTACATCCGAGATGCTATGCTGCCTTACGTTAGGATATATAACGTTATAGACGTATACAATGTCCCCATCGAGAAGTAGGCGACGACTCGCCAGGAATGTTGTAAAATATTACATTCGACATGTTAGGTCTCCTTAGGCTAGGATATACAACGTTATAGACGTATAGAATGTTCCCACCGAGAAGTAGGGACCGACATGCCAGTAATGTTGTAAAATCTTACATCCGAGATATTAGGTTGCCTTAGGTTAGGATATACAACGTTATAGACGTATATAATGTCCCCATCGAGAAACAGGCGACGACACGCCAGGAATGTTGTAAAATATTAAATCCGAGATGTTAGGTTGCCTTAGGCTAGGATATATATCGTTATAGACGTATATAATGTTCCCACCGAGACGAAGAGTCCGACATGCCAGGAATGTTGTGAAATACCACATTCGAGATGTTAGGTTGACTTATGGTAATATATACAACGTTGTAGACGTATATAATGTCCCCGCCGAGAAGTACGGGCCGACACGTACGGGATTCTGTAAAACATTATCACCGAGGGGCAAGATGGGTTAGGTTATGTTATATTACGATATAGACGTATATAATGTTCCCACCAAGAAGTAGGGGCCGACCCGCCAGGAATGTTGGAAAAAACTACATCCGAGATGTTAGGATGCATTAGGTTAGGATATATAACGTTATAGACGTATATAATGTCCGCATTGAGACATACGGAAAGACACGAACGAGATTCTCTAAAACATTACCAGCGAGGGTCTAGATGGGTTAGGTTAGGTTATATTACGACATAGACGTATATAATGTCCCCACCGAGATTTAGGGGCCGACCCGCCAGGAATGTTGGAAAATACTACATCCGAGATTTCAGGATGCCTTAGGTTGGGATATGTAACGTTATAGACGTATATAATGTCCGCATTGAGACGTACGGAAAGACACGAACGAGATTCTGTAAAACATTACCAGCGAGGCTCTAGATGGGTTAGGTTTGGTTTTATTACGATATAGACGTATATAATGTCCCCACCGAGATTTAGGGGCCGACCAGTTAGGAATGTTGTAAAATACTACATTCGAGATGTTAGGTTGCCTTAGGTTAGGATGTATAACGTTATAGACGTATATAATGTTCACACCGAGAAGTAGGGGCCGAGCCGCCTGGAATGTTGTAAAATACTACATTAGAGATGTTAGGTTGCCTTAGGTTAGGATGTATAACGTTATAGACGTGCATAATGTCCCAGCCCCCCCCCCGAGAAGTACGGGCCGACGCGACCGGGATCCTGCAAAACATTATCACCGATGGGCAAAATGTCTCAGGTTAGGTTATATTACGATATAGACGTATATAATGTACCCACCGAGAAGTAGGGGCCAACCCGCCTGGAATGTTGTAAAATACTACATTCGAAATGTTAGGTTGCCTTAGATTAAGATATATAACGTTATAGACGTATATAATGTCCGCACCGTGACGTACGGGACGACACGAACGAGATTCTGTAAAACATTACCAGCGATGTGCTAGATGGGTTAGGTTAGGTTATATTGCGTTATAGAAGTATATAATGTTCGCACCGAGAAGTAGAGGCCGACCCGCCAGGAATGTTGGAAAATACTACGTACGAGATGTTAGGTTGCCTTAGGTTGGGAGATATAACGTTCTAGCCGTATATAATGTTCCCACCGAGAAGTAGGGGCCGACCCACCTGGAATGTTGTAAAATACTACATTCGAGATGTTAGGTTGCCTTAGGTGAGGATATATAACGTTATACAATTATATAATGTCCCCACCGAGATGTACGGGCCGACACTACGGGTATTCTGTAAAACATTGCCAGCGAGAGTCTAGATGGGTTAGGCTATGTTATATTACGTTATAGACGTATATAATGTGCCCATCGAGAAGTAGCGGCCGACCCGCCTGGAATGTTGTAAAATACTACATTCGAGATGTTAGGTTGCCTTAGGGTAGGATGTATAACGTTACAGACGTATATAGTGTCCCCAACGAGAAGTACGGGACGACACGACCAGGATTCTGTAAAACATTACCAGCGAGGGGCTAGATGGGTTAGGTTAGGTTATATTAGGTTATAGAAGTATATAATGTTCGCACCGAGAAGTAGAGGCCGACCCGCCAGGAATGTTGGAAAATACTACATTCGAGATTTTAAGTTGCCTTAGGTTGGGATGTATAACGTTATAGACGTATATAATGACCCCGTCGAGAAGTACGGGCCGAAACGACGGGGATTCTGTAAAACATTACCAGCGAGAGTCTAGATGGGTTAAGTTATGTTATATTACGTTATAGACGTATATAGTGTGCCCACCGATAAGTAGGGGCCGACCCGACTGGAATGTTGTAAAATACTACATTCGAGATGTTACGTTGCCTTAGGTGAGTATATATAACGTTATAGACTTATATAGTGTCCCCACCGAGATGTACGGGCCGACACGACGGTGATTCTGTAAAACATTGCCAGCGAGAGTCCAGATGGGTTAGGTTATGTTATATTACGTTATGGACGTATATAATGTGCCCACCGAGAAATAGGGGCCAACCCGCCTGGAATGCTGTAAAATACTACATACGAGATGTTAAGTTGCCTTAGGGTAGGATGTATAACGTTACAGATGTATATAATGTGCCCACCGAGAAGTAGGGGCCGACCCGACTGGAATGTTGTAAGACACTACATTCGAGATGTTACGTTGCCTTAGGTTAGGATATATAACGTTATAGACTTATATAATGTCCGCACTGAGACGTACGGGACGACACGAACAGGATTCTGTAAAACATTGCCAGCGTGAGTCTAGATGGGTTAGGTTATGTTATATTTCGTTATAGACGTATATAGCGCCCCCACCGAGAAGTACGGGCCTACACGACCGGGATTCTGTAAAACATTACCAGCGAGGGGCTGGATGGGTTAGGTTAGGTTATATTACGGTATAGACGTATATAACGTTCCCACCGAGAAGTAGGGGCCGACCCGCCAAGAATGTTGTAAAGTACTACATCCGAGATGTTAGGCTGCCTTAGGTTAGGATATATAACGCCATAGACGTATATAATGTTCCCACGGAGACGTACGGGCCGACACGAGCGGAATTCTGTAAAACATTACCGGCGCGGGGCTAGATGGGTTAGGTTAGATTATATTACGTTATAGACGTATATAATGTTCCCAAAGAGAAGTAGGGGCCTACCCGCCAGGAATGTTGTAAAATACTACATCCGAGGTGTTAGGTTGCCTTAGGTTAGGATATGTAACGTTATAGACGTATATAATGTTCCCACGGAGACGTACGGGCCGACACGAGCGGAATTCTGTAAAACATTACCGGCGCGGGGCTAGATGGGTTAGGTTAGATTATATTACGTTATAGACGTATATAATGTTCCCAAAGAGAAGTAGGGGCCGACCCGCCAGGAATGTTGTAAAATACTACATCCGATGTGTTAGGTTGCCTTAGGTTAGGATATGTAACGTTATAGACGTATATAATGTTCCCACGGAGAGGTACGTGCGGACACGACCGGGATTCTGTAAAACATTACCAGCGAGGGGCTAGATGGGTTAGGTTAGGTTATATTACGTTATAAACTTTTATAATGTTCCCACCGAGAAGTAGGGGCCGACCCGTCAGGAATGTTGTAAAATACTACATCCGAGATGTTAGGCTGCCTTAGGTTGGGATATATAACGCCATGGACGTATATAATGTACCCACGGAGAGGTACGTGCCGACACGCCCGGGATTCTGTAAAACATTACCAGCGAGGGGCTAGATGGGTTAGGTTAGGTTATATTACGTTATAGACGTATATAATGTTCGAACCGAGAAGTATGGGCCGACCCGCCAGGAATGTTGTAAAATACTAGATCCGAGGTGATACGTTGCCTTAGGTTAGGATATATAACGTTATAGACGTATATAATGTCCCCACCGAGAAGTACGGGCGGACACGAACGGGATTCTACGAAACATTCCCAGCGAGGTGCTAGATGAGTTAGGTTAGGTTATATCACGTTATAGACGTATATAATGTTCCCACCGAGAAGTAGGCGCCGACCCGCCAGGATTGTTGTAAATTACTAAATCCGAGATGATAGGATGCCATAGGTTAGGATATATAACGCTTTAGACGTATATAATATTCCCACATAGCGGTACGGGCCGACACGACCGGGATTCTGTAAAACATTACCAGCGAGGGGCTAGATGGGTTAGGTTAGGATATATAACGTTATAGACGTATATAATGTCCCCACAGAGGCGTACGGGGCTACACGAACGGGATTCTACAAAACATTCCCAGCGAGGGGCTAGATGGGTTGTGTTAGGTTATAATACGTTACAGATGTATATAATGTTAGCACCGAGAAGTAGGTGCCGACCCGCCAGGAATGTTAGAAAATACCAGATCCGAGATGTTAGGGTGCCTTAGGTTAGGATATATAACGCCATAGACGGATATAATGTTGCCGCGGAGAGGTACGGGCCGACACGACCGGGATTCTGTAAAACATTACCAGCGAGGGGCTAGATGGGTTAGGTTAGGTTATGTAACGTTATAGACGTATATAATATTCCCTCCGAGAAGTAGGGGCCGACGCGCAAATAATGTTGTAAAATAATACATTCGACATGTTAGGTTGCCTCAGGCTAGGATATATATCGTTATAGACGTATATAATGTTCCCACCGGGAAGTAGGGGCCAACGAGCCAGGAATGTTTTGAAATATTACATTCGACGTGGTAGGTTGCCTTAGGGTAGGATATATAGCGTTATAGTCGTATATAATGTTCCCACCGAGAAGTTGGGGCCGACGCGCCAGGAATGTTGTAAAATATTACATTCGATATGTTAGGTTGCCTCAGGCTAGGATATATATCGTTATAGACGTATATAATGTTCCCGTCGGGAAGTAGAGGCCGACGCGCCAGGAATGTAGTAAAATATTACATTCTACATGTTAGGTTGCCTTAGGCTAGGATATATAACGTTATAGACGTATATAATGCTCCCGCCGAGAACTATGGGCCGACGTGCACGGGAATGTCGTAAAATATTACATCCGAGATGTTAGGTTGCCTTAGGTTAGGATATATATTGTTAGAGACGTATATAATGTTCCCACCGAGAAGTAGGGGCCGACACGGCCGGGATTCTGTAAAACATTACCAGCGAGGTGCTAGATGGGCTAGGTTAGGTTATATTACGTTATAGACGTGTATAATGTTCCCACCGAGAAGTAGGGGCAGACCCCCCAGGAATGTTGTATCATACTACATCCGAGGTGTTAGGTTGCCTTAGGTTAGGATGTATAACATTGTAGACGTATATAACTTTCCCGCGGAGATGTACGGACTCAAACGACCGGAATTCTGTAAAACATTACCAGCGAGGGGCTAGATAGGTTAGGTTAGGTTACATTACGTTATGAACGTATATAATGTTCCCACCGAGAAGTAGGGGCCGACCCGCCATTAATGTTGTAAAATACTGCATCCGATATGTTAGATTGCTTTAGGTTAGGATATATAAGGTTATAGACGTATATAATGTTCCCGCAAAGACGTACGGGGCTACACGAACGGGATTCTACAAAACATTCCCAGCGAGGGGCTAGATGGGTTAGGTTGGGTTATATTACGTTATAGACGTATATAATGTTCGCACCGAGAAGTTGGGGCCGGCCAGCCAGGAATGTTGTCAAATACTACATCGGAGGTGCGAGGTTGTGTTAGGTTAGGATATATAACGTTATAGACGTATATAATGTACCCACGGAGAGGTACGGGCCGACACGACCGGGATTCTGTAAAACATTCCCAGCGGGGGGATAGATGGGTTAGGTTAGGTTATATTAGGTTATAGCCGTATATAATGTTCCCACTGAGAAGGAGGGGCAGACCCGGCAGGAATGTTGTATCACACTACATCCGAGGTGTTAGGTTGCCTTAGGTTAGGATATATAACGTTATAGACGTATATAATGTTCCCACGGAGATGTACGGACCCAAACGACCGGGATTCTGTAAAACATTACCAGCAAGGGGCTAGATTGGTTAGGTAAGGTTATATTATTTTATAGAGGTATATAATTTTCCCACCGAGAAGTATGGGCCGACCCGCCAGGAATGTTGAAAAATACTACATCCGAGATGATAAATTGCCTTAGGTTACGATATATAACGTTATAGACGTATGTAATGTCCCCACCGAGACGTACGGCGCTACACGACCGGGATTCTGCAAAACATTACCAGCGAGGGGCTACATGGGTTAAGTTAGGTTATATTACGTTATAAACGTATATAATGTTCCCACCGAGAAGTAGGGGCAGACCCGCCAGGAAAGTTGTATCATACTACAGCCGAGGTGTTAGGATGCCTTAGGATAGGATATATAACGTTATAGACGTATATAATGTTCCTACGGAGAGGTACGGTCCGACAAGGCCGGGATTCTGTAAAACATTACCAGCCACGGGCTAGATCGATTAGGTTAGGTTATATTACTTTATAGACGTATAAAATGACCGAACCGAGAAGTATGGGCCGACCCGCCAGGAATGTTATAAAATACTACATTCGAGATGTTAGGTTGCCTTAGGTTAGGATATATAACGTTATAGACGTATATAATGTTCCCACGGAGAGGTACGGGCCGACTCAAGCGGGATTCTGTAAAATATTACCAGCGAGGGTCTAGATGGGTTAGGTAAGGTTATATTACTTTATAGAGGTATATAATACTCCCACCGAGAAGTAGGGGCCGACCCGCCAGGAATGTTGTAAAATACTACATTCGAGATGTTAGGTTGCCTTAGGTTGGGATAAATAAGGTTATAGACGTACATAATGTTCCCACCGAGAAGTAGGGCCCGGCCCGCCAGGAATGTTGTCAGATACTACATCCGAGGTGTCAGGTTGCCCTAGGTTAGGATATATAACGTTATAGACGTATATAGTGTTCCCGCGGAGAGGTACGGGCCGACATGACCGGGATTCTGTAAAACATTACCTGCGAGGGGCTAGATGGGTTAAGTTAGGTTATATTACGTTATAGACGTACATAATCTTCCCACAGAGAAGTAGGGACCGACACGCCAGGAATGTTGTAAAATAGTACATCCGAGATGGTAGACTGCCTTAGGTTAGGATATATAACGCTATAGACGTATATAATGTTCCCACCGTGACGTACGGGGCTACACGAACGGGATTTTACAAAACATTCCCAGCGAGGGGCCAGATGGGTTAGGTTAGGTTATATTAGGTTATAGACGTATATAATGTACACACTGAGATGTAGCGGCAGACCCGCCAGGAATGTTGTCAAATACTAGATCCGTGGTGCGAGGTTGCCCTAGGTTAGGATATATAACGTTATAGACGTTTATAATGTTCCCACCGAGATGTAGGGGCCGACACGCCAGGAATGTTGTAAAATAGTACATCCGAGATATTAGGCTGCCTTAGGTTAGGATATATAACGCTATAGACGTATATGATGTTCCTACGGAGCGGTACGGTCCGACAAGGCCGGGATTCTGTAAAACATTTCCAGCCACAGGCTAGTTGGGGTAGGTTAAGTTATATTGCCTCATAGACGTATATAATGTCCGAACCGAGAAGTATGGGCCGACCCGCCTGCAATGTTGTCAAATATTACATCAGAGATGTTATGTTCCCATAGGTTAGGATATACAACGTTATAGACGTATATAATGTTCCCACCGGGAAGTAGGAGCCGACGCGCCAGGAATGTTATCATATATTGCTTCCGAGATATTAGGTTCCCTTAGGTTAGAATATACAGCGTTATAGACATATATAATGTTCCCACAGAGAAGTAGGAACCGACGCGCCAGGAATGTTGTAAAATATTACACCCGAGATGTTAGGTTCCCTTAGGTTAGGATATATATCCTTATAGACGTATATAATGTTCCCACTGAGAAGTAGGTACCGACATGCCAGGAATGTTGTAAAATAATACATTCGAGGTGTTAGGTTGCCTTAGGTGAGGATATATAACGTTATGGACATATAGAATGTTCCCACCGAGACGCAGGGACCGACATGCCAGGAATGCTGTAAAATATTACATCCCAGATATTTGGTTGCGTTAGATTAGGATATACAACGTTATAGACGTATATAATGTCCCCATCGAGAAGCAGGCGACGACATGCCAGGAATATTGTAAAATATTACAACCGAGATGCTATGCTGCCTTAGGATAGGATATACAACGTTATAGACGTATAGAATGTCCCCATCGAGAAGCAGGCGACGACACGCCAGGAATGTTTTAAAATATTACATCCGAGATGTTAGGTTGCCTTAGGTTAGGATATATATCGTTATAGACGTATACAATGTTACCACCGAGAAGTAGGGATCGACATGCCAGGAATGTTGTAAAATATTACATCCGAAATATTAGGTTGCCTTAGGTTAGGATACACAACGTTATAGATGTATATAATGTCCCCATCGAGAAGTAAGCAACGCCACGCCAGGAATGTTGTAAAATATTACATTCGACATGTTAGGTTTCCTTAGGCTAGAATATCTAGACGTTATAGACGTATATAATGTTACCACCGAGAACTACGGGCCGATACGCCAGGAATGTTGTAAAATATTACAGCCGAGGTGTTGGGTTCCCTTAGGTCAGGATATATATCGTTATAGACGTATATAATGTTCCCACCGAGAAGTAGGTACCGACATGCCACGAAGGTTGTAAAATAATACATCCGAAATGTTAGGTTCCCTTAGGCTAGGATATATATCGTTATAGACGTATACAATGTTACCACCGAGAAGTAGGGACCGACATGCCAGGAATGTTGTAAAATATTACATCCGAGATGTTAGGTTGCCTTAGGTTAGGATGTACAACGTTATAGGTGTATATAATGTCCCCATCGAGAAGTAAGCAACGACACGCCAGGAATGTTGTAAAATATTACATTCGACATGTTAGGTTGTCTTAGGCTAGGACATCTAACGTTATGGACGTATATAATGTTACCACCGAGAAGTAGGTACCGACATGCCACGAAGGTTGTAAAATAAAACATCCGCAATGTTAGGTTGCCTTAGGTTAGGATATATATCGTTATAGACGTATAGAATGTTCCCACCGAGACGTAGGGACCGACATGCCAGGAATATTGTACAATATTACATCCGAGATGCTATGCTGCCTTACGTTAGGATATATAACGTTATAGACGTATACGATGTCCCCATCGAGAAGTAGACGACGACTCGCCAGGAATGTTGTAAAATATTACATTCGAGATGTTAGGTTGCCTTAGGTTAGGATATACAACGTTATAGACGTATAGAATGTTCCCACCGAGACATAAGGACCGACATGCCAGGAATATTGTAAAATATTACATCCGAGATGCTATGCTGCCTTACGTTAGGATATATAACGCTATAGACGTATACAATGTCCCCATCGAGAAGTAGACGACGACTCACCAGGAATGTTGTAAAATATTACATTCGACATGTTAGGTCTCCTTAGGCTAGGATATATAACGTTATAGACGTATATAATGTTCCCACCGAGAAGTAGGGACCGACATGCCAGGAATGTTGTCAACTATTACATCCGAGATGTTAGGTTGCGTTAGGTTAATGTATACAACGTCATAGACGTATATAATGTCCCCATCGGGAAGTAGGCGCCGTCACGCCAGGAATGTTGTAAAATATTAAATCCGAGATGTTAGGTTGCCTTAGGCTAACATATATATCGTTATAGACGTATACAATGTTCCCACCGAGAACTACGGGCCGACACGCCAGGAATGTTGTCAACTATTACATCCGAGATGTTAGGTTGCGTTAGGTTAATGTATACAACGTCATAGACGTATATAATGTCCCCATCGGGAAGTAGGCGCCGTCACGCCAGGAATGTTGTAAAATAATGCGGTAGAGAGGTTAGGTTGCCTTAGGTTATGATATATAACGATATAGACGAATATAGTATTCCCACCGAGAAGTAAGGACCGACATGCCAGGAATTCTGTAAAATATTACATCCCAGATGTTTGGTTGCGTTAGGTTAGGATATACAACGTTATAGACGTATATAATGGCCCCATCGAGAAGCAGGCTGCGACATGCCAGGAATATTGTAAAATATTACATCCGAGATGCTATGCTGCCTTACGTTAGGATATATAACTTTATAGACGTATATAATGTACCCATCGAGAAGTCAGCGACGACACGCCAGGAATGTTGTCAAATAGTACATCCGAGATGTTAGGTTGCCTTAGGTTAGGATATACAACGTTATAGATGTATATAATGTCCCCATCCAGAAGTATGTGACGACACGCCAGGATTGTTGTACCATATTACATGCGACATGTTAGGTTGCCTTAGGCTAGGATATATATCGTTATAGACGTATATAATGTTCCCACCGAGAAATAGGGGCCGACGCGTCAGGAATGTTGTAAAATATTACAGCCGAGATGTTAGGTTCCCTTAGGTTAGGATATATATCGTTATAGACATATATAATGTTCCCATCGAGAAGTAGGTACCGACATGACACGAAGGTTGTAAAACAATACATCCGCAATGTTAGGTTCCCTTAGGTTAGGATATATATCGTTATAGACGTATGTAATGTTCCCGCCGAGAAGTAGGTACCGACATGACAGGAATGTTGCAAAATAATACATTCGAGATGTTAGGTTGCCTTAGGTTAGGATATACAACGTTATAGACGTATAGAATGTTCCCACCGAGACGTAGGGACCGACATGACAGGAAAATTGTAAAATATTACATCCGAGATGCTATGCGGCCTTACGTTAGGATATATAACGTTATAGACGTATACAATGTCCCCATCGAGAAGTAGGCGACGACTCGCCAGGAATGTTGTAAAATATTACATTCGACATGTTAGGTCTCCTTAGGCTAGGATATATAACGTTATAGACGTATATAATGTTCCCACCGAGAAGTAGGGACCGACATGCCAGGAATGTTGTAAAATATTATATCCGAGATGTTAGGTTGCCTTAGGTTAGGATATCTAACGTTATAGACGTATATAAGTTACCACCAAGAACTACGGGCCGATACGCCAGGAATGATGTAAAATGTTACACCCGAGATGTTAGGTTCCCTTAGGCTAGGATATATAACGTTATAGACGTATATAATGTTCCCACCGAGAAGTAGGGACCGACATGCCAGGAATGTTGTAAAATCTTACATACGAGATATTAGGTTGCCTTAGGTTAGGATATACAACGTTATAGACGTATACAATGTCCCTATCGAGAAGTAGACGACGACTCGCCAGGAATGTTGTAAAATATTACATTCGATATGTTAGGTTGCCTTAGGTTAGGATATACAACGTTATAGACGTATAGAATGTTCCCACCGAGAAGTAGGGACCGACATGCCAGTAATGTTGTAAAATCTTACATCCGAGATATTAGGTTGCCTTAGGTTAGGATATACAACGTTATAGACGTATATAATGTCCCCATCGAGAAACAGGCGACGACACGCCAGGAATGTTGTAAAATATTAAATCCGAGATGTTAGGTTGCCTTAGGCTAGGATATATATCGTTATAGACGTATATAATGTTCCCACCGAGACGAAGAGTCCGACATGCCACGAATGTTGTAAAATATTACATCCGAGATGTCTGGTTGCCTTAGGTTAGGATATATATCGTTATGGACGTATATAATGTTCCCACCGAGACGTAGGGACCGACATGCCAGGAATGTTGTGAAATACCACATTCGAGATGTTAGGTTGACTTATGGTAATATATACAACGTTGTAGACGTATATAATGTCCCCGCCGAGAAGTACGGGCCGACACGTACGGGATTCTGTAAAACATTATCACCGAGGGGCAAGATGGGTTAGGTTATGTTATATTACGATATAGACGTATATAATGTTCCCACCAAGAAGTAGGGGCCGACCCGCCAGGAATGTTGGAAAAAACTACATCCGAGATGTTAGGATGCATTAGGTTAGGATATATAACGTTATAGACGTATATAATGTCCGCATTGAGACATACGGAAAGACACGAACGAGATTCTCTAAAACAGTACCAGCGAGGGTCTAGATGGGTTAGGTTAGGTTATATTACGATATAGACGTATATAATGTCCCCACCGAGATTTAGGGGCCGACCCGCCAGGAATGTTGGAAAATACTACATCCGAGATTTCAGGATGCCTTAGGTTGGGATATGTAACGTTATAGACGTATATAATGTCCGCATTGAGACGTACGGAAAGACACGACCAGGATTCTGTAAAACATTACCAGCGAGGGGCTAGATGGGTTAGGTTAGGTTATATTAGGTTATAGAAGTATATAATGTTCGCACCGAGAAGTAGAGGCCGACCCGCCAGGAATGTTGGAAAATACTACATTCGAGATTTTAAGTTGCCTTAGGTTGGGATGTATAACGTTATAGACGTATATAATGACCCCATCGAGAAGTACGGGCCGAAACGACGGGGATTCTGTAAAACATTACCAGCGAGAGTCTAGATGGGTTAAGTTATGTTATATTACGTTATAGACGTATATAGCGTGCCCACCGAGAAGTAGGGGCCGAACCGCCAGGAATGTTGCAAAATGCTACATCCGAGATGTTAGGTTGCCTTAGGTTAGGATATATAACGTTATAGACGTATATAATGTCCCCACCGAGAAGTACGGGCCGATACGACCGGGATTCTGTAAGACATTATCACCGAGGGCAAAATGTTTTAGGTTAGGTTATCTTACGATACAAACGTATATAATGTGCCCACCGAGAAGTGGGGCCGACCCGCCTGGAATGTTGTAAGATACTACATTCGAGATTTTAAGTTGCCTTAGGTTGGGATGTATAACGTTATAGACGTATATAATGACCCCATCGAGAAGTACGGGCCGAAACGACGGGGATTCTGTAAAACATTACCAGCGAGAGTCTAGATGGGTTGGGATATGTTATATTACGTTATAGACGTATATAGCGTGCCCACCGATAAGTAGGGGCCGACCCGACTGGAATGTTGTAAAATACTACATTCGAGATGTTACGTTGCCTTAGGTGAGGATATATAACGTTATAGACTTATATAGTGTCCCCACCGAGATGTACGGGCCGACACGACGGTGATTCTGTAAAACATTGCCAGCGAGAGTCCAGATGGGTTAGGTTATGTTATATTACGTTATGGACGTATATAATGTGCCCACCGAGAAATAGGGGCCAACCCGCCTGGAATGCTGTAAAATACTACATACGAGATGTTAAGTTGCCTTAGGGTAGGATGTATAACGTTACAGATGTATATAATGTGCCCACCGAGAAGTAGGGGCCGACCCGACTGGAATGTTGTAAGACACTACATTCGAGATGTTACGTTGCCTTAGGTTAGGATATATAACGTTATAGACTTATATAATGTCCGCACTGAGACGTACGGGACGACACGAACAGGATTCTGTAAAACATTGCCATCGTGAGTCTAGATGGGTTAGGTTATGTTATATTTCGTTATAGACGTATATAGCGCGCCCACCGGGAAGTACGGGCCTACACGACCGGGATTCTGTAAAACATTACCAGCGAGAGTCTAGATGGGTTAGGTTAGGTTATATTAAGTTATAGACGTATATTATGTTCCCAACGAGAAGTAGAGGCCGACCCGGCAGGAATGTTGGAAAATACTACATCCGAGATGTTAGGTTGCCTTAGGTTAGGATATATAACGTTATAGACGTATATAATGTCCCCACCGAGAAGTACGGGCGGACACGAACGGGATTCTACGAAACATTCCCAGCGAGGTGCTAGATGAGTTAGGTTAGGTTATATCACGTTATAGACGTATATAATGTTCCCACCGAGAAGTAGGCGCCGACCCGCCAGGATTGTTGTAAATTACTAAATCCGAGATGATAGGATGCCATAGGTTAGGATATATAACGCTTTAGACGTATATAATATTCCCACATAGCGGTACGGGCCGACACGACCGGGATTCTGTAAAACATTACCAGCGAGGGGCTAGATGGGTTAGGTTAGGATATATAACGTTATAGACGTATATAATGTCCCCACAGAGGCGTACGGGGCTACACGAACGGGATTCTACAAAACATTCCCAGCGAGGGGCTAGATGGGTTGTGTTAGGTTATAATACGTTACAGATGTATATAATGTTAGCACCGAGAAGTAGGTGCCGACCCGCCAGGAATGTTAGAAAATACCAGATCCGAGATGTTAGGGTGCCTTAGGTTAGGATATATAACGCCATAGACGGATATAATGTTGCCGCGGAGAGGTACGGGCCGACACGACCGGGATTCTGTAAAACATTACCAGCGAGGGGCTAGATGGGTTAGGTTAGGTTATGTAACGTTATAGACGTATATAATATTCCCTCCGAGAAGTAGGGGCCGACGCGCAAATAATGTTGTAAAATAATACATTCGACATGTTAGGTTGCCTCAGGCTAGGATATATATCGTTATAGACGTATATAATGTTCCCACCGGGAAGTAGGGGCCAACGAGCCAGGAATGTTTAGAAATATTACATTCGACGTGGTAGGTTGCCTTAGGGTAGGATATATAGCGTTATAGTCGTATATAATGTTCCCACCGAGAAGTAGGGGCCGACGCGCCAGGAATGTTGTAAAATATTACATTCGATATGTTAGGTTGCCTCAGGCTAGGATATATATCGTTATAGACGTATATAATGTTCCCGTCGGGAAGTAGAGGCCGACGCGCCAGGAATGTAGTAAAATATTACATTCTACATGTTAGGTTGCCTTAGGTTAGGATATATAACGTTATAGACGTATATAATGCTCCCGCCGAGAACTATGGGCCGACGTGCACGGGAATGTCGTAAAATATTACATCCGAGATGTTAGGTTGCCTTAGGTTAGGATATATATTGTTAGAGACGTATATAATGTTCCCACCGAGAAGTAGGGGCCGACACGGCCGGGATTCTGTAAAACATTACCAGCGAGGTGCTAGATGGGCTAGGTTAGGTTATATTACGTTATAGACGTGTATAATGTTCCCACCGAGAAGTAGGGGCAGACCCCCCAGGAATGTTGTATCATACTACATCCGAGGTGTTAGGTTGCCTTAGGTTAGGATGTATAACATTGTAGACGTATATAACTTTCCCACGGAGATGTACGGACTCAAACGACCGGAATTCTGTAAAACATTACCAGCGAGGGGCTAGATAGGTTAGGTTAGGTTACATTACGTTATGAACGTATATAATGTTCCCACCGAGAAGTAGGGGCCGACCCGCCATTAATGTTGTAAAATACTGCATCCGATATGTTAGATTGCTTTAGGTTAGGATATATAAGGTTATAGACGTATATAATGTTCCCGCAAAGACGTACGGGGCTACACGAACGGGATTCTACAAAACATTCCCAGCGAGGGGCTAGATGGGTTAGGTTGGGTTATATTACGTTATAGACGTATATAATGTTCGCACCGAGAAGTTGGGGCCGGCCAGCCAGGAATGTTGTCAAATACTACATCGGAGGTGCGAGGTTGTGTTAGGTTAGGATATATAACGTTATAGACGTATATAATGTACCCACGGAGAGGTACGGGCCGACACGACCGGGATTCTGTAAAACATTCCCAGCGGGGGGCTAGATGGGTTAGGTTAGGTTATATTAGGTTATAGCCGTATATAATGTTCCCACTGAGGAGGAGGGGCAGACCCGGCAGGAATGTTGTATCACACTACATCCGAGGTGTTAGGTTGCCTTAGGTTAGGATATATAACGTTATAGACGTATATAATGTTCCCACGGAGATGTACGGACCCAAACGACCGGGATTCTGTAAAACATTACCAGCAAGGGGCTAGATTGGTTAGGTAAGGTTATATTATTTTATAGAGGTATATAATTTTCCCACCGAGAAGTATGGGCCGACCCGCCAGGAATGTTGAAAAATACTACATCCGAGATGATAAATTGCCTTAGGTTACGATATATAACGTTATAGACGTATGTAATGTCCCCACCGAGACGTACGGCGCTACACGACCGGGATTCTGCAAAACATTACCAGCGAGGGGCTACATGGGTTAAGTTAGGTTATATTACGTTATAAACGTATATAATGTTCCCACCGAGAAGTAGGGGCAGACCCGCCAGGAAAGTTGTATCATACTACAGCCGAGGTGTTAGGATGCCTTAGGATAGGATATATAACGTTATAGACGTATATAATGTTCCTACGGAGAGGTACGGTCCGACAAGGCCGGGATTCTGTAAAACATTACCAGCCACGGGCTAGATCGATTAGGTTAGGTTATATTACTTTATAGACGTATAAAATGACCGAACCGAGAAGTATGGGCCGACCCGCCAGGAATGTTATAAAATACTACATTCGAGATGTTAGGTTGCCTTAGGTTAGGATATATAACGTTATAGACGTATATAATGTTCCCACGGAGAGGTACGGGCCGACACAAGCGGGATTCTGTAAAATATTACCAGCGAGGGTCTAGATGGGTTAGGTAAGGTTATATTACTTTATAGAGGTATATAATACTCCCACCGAGAAGTAGGGGCCGACCCGCCAGGAATGTTGTAAAATACTACATTCGAGATGTTAGGTTGCCTTAGGTTGGGATAAATAAGGTTATAGACGTACATAATGTTCCCACCGAGAAGTAGGGCCCGGCCCGCCAGGAATGTTGTCAGATACTACATCCGAGGTGTCTGGTTGCCCTAGGTTAGGATATATAACGTTATAGACGTATATAGTGTTCCCGCGGAGAGGTACGGGCCGACATGACCGGGATTCTGTAAAACATTACCTGCGAGGAGCTAGATGGGTTAAGTTAGGTTATATTACGTTATAGACGTACATAATCTTCCCACAGAGAAGTAGGGACCGACACGCCAGGAATGTTGTAAAATAGTACATCCGAGATGGTAGACTGCCTTAGGTTAGGATATATAACGCTATAGACGTATATAATGTTCCCACCGTGACGTACGGGGCTACACGAACGGGATTTTACAAAACATTCCCAGCGAGGGGCCAGATGGGTTAGGTTAGGTTATATTAGGTTATAGACGTATATAATGTACACACTGAGATGTAGCGGCAGACCCGCCAGGAATGTTGTCAAATACTAGATCCGTGGTGCGAGGTTGCCCTAGGTTAGGATATATAACGTTATAGACGTTTATAATGTTCCCACCGAGATGTAGGGGCCGACACGCCAGGAATGTTGTAAAATAGTACATCCGAGATATTAGGCTGCCTTAGGTTAGGATATATAACGCTATAGACGTATATGATGTTCCTACGGAGCGGTACGGTCCGACAAGGCCGGGATTCTGTAAAACATTTCCAGCCACAGGCTAGTTGGGTTAGGTTAAGTTATATTGCCTCATAGACGTATATAATGTCCGAACCGAGAAGTATGGGCCGACCCGCCTGCAATGTTGTCAAATATTACATCAGAGATGTTATGTTCCCATAGGTTAGGATATACAACGTTATAGACGTATATAATGTTCCCACCGGGAAGTAGGAGCCGACGCGCCAGGAATGTTATCATATATTGCTTCCGAGATATTAGGTTCCCTTAGGTTAGAATATACAGCGTTATAGACATATATAATGTTCCCACAGAGAAGTAGGAACCGACGCGCCAGGAATGTTGTAAAATATTACACCCGAGATGTTAGGTTCCCTTAGGTTAGGATATATATCCTTATAGACGTATATAATGTTCCCACTGAGAAGTAGGTACCGACATGCCAGGAATGTTGTAAAATAATACATTCGAGGTGTTAGGTTGCCTTAGGTGAGGATATATAACGTTATGGACATATAGAATGTTCCCACCGAGACGCAGGGACCGACATGCCAGGAATGCTGTAAAATATTACATCCCAGATATTTGGTTGCGTTAGATTAGGATATACAACGTTATAGACGTATATAATGTCCCCATCGAGAAGCAGGCGACGACATGCCAGGAATATTGTAAAATATTACAACCGAGATGCTATGCTGCCTTGGGATAGGATATACAACGTTATAGACGTATAGAATGTCCCCAACGAGAAGCAGGCGACGACACGCCAGGAATGTTTTAAAATATTACATCCGAGATGTTAGGTTGCCTTAGGTTAGGATATATATCGTTATAGACGTATACAATGTTACCACCGAGAAGTAGGGATCGACATGCCAGGAATGTTGTAAAATATTACATCCGAGATATTAGGTTGCCTTAGGTTAGGATATACAACGTTATAGATGTATATAATGTCCCCATCGAGAAGTAAGCAACGCCACGCCAGGAATGTTGTAAAATATTACATTCGACATGTTAGGTTTCCTTAGGCTAGAATATCTAGACGTTGTAGACGTATATAATGTTACCACCGAGAACTACGGGCCGATACGCCAGGAATGTTGTAAAATATTACAGCCGAGGTGTTGGGTTCCCTTAGGTCAGGATATATATCGTTATAGACGTATATAATGTTCCCACCGAGAAGTAGGTACCGACATGCCACGAAGGTTGTAAAATAATAAATCCGAAATGTTAGGTTCCCTTAGGCTAGGATATATATCGTTATAGACGTATACAATGTTACCACCGAGAAGTAGGGACCGACATGCCAGGAATGTTGTAAAATATTACATCCGAGATGTTAGGTTGCCTTAGGTTAGGATGTACAACGTTATAGATGTATATAATGTCCCCATCGAGAAGTAAGCAACGACACGCCAGGAATGTTGTAAAATATTACATTCGACATGTTAGGTTGTCTTAGGCTAGGACATCTAACGTTATGGACGTATATAATGTTACCACCGAGAAGTAGGTACCGACATGCCACGAAGGTTGTAAAATAAAACATCCGCAATGTTAGGTTGCCTTAGGTTAGGATATATATCGTTATAGACGTATAGAATGTTCCCACCGAGACGTAGGGACCGACATGCCAGGAATATTGTACAATATTACATCCGAGATGCTATGCTGCCTTACGTTAGGATATATAACGTTATAGACGTATACGATGTCCCCATCGAGAAGTAGACGACGACTCGCCAGGAATGTTGTAAAATATTACATTCGAGATGTTAGGTTGCCTTAGGTTAGGATATACAACGTTATAGACGTATAGAATGTTCCCACCGAGACATAAGGACCGACATGCCAGGAATATTGTAAAATATTACATCCGAGATGCTATGCTGCCTTACGTTAGGATATATAACGCTATAGACGTATACAATGTACCCATCGAGAAGTAGACGACGACTCACCAGGAATGTTGTAAAATATTACATTCGACATGTTAGGTCTCCTTAGGCTAGGATATATAACGTTATAGACGTATATAATGTTCCCACCGAGAAGTAGGGACCGACATGCCAGGAATGTTGTCAACTATTACATCCGAGATGTTAGGTTGCGTTAGGTTAATGTATACAACGTCATAGACGTATATAATGTCCCCATCGGGAAGTAGGCGCCGTCACGCCAGGAATGTTGTAAAATATTAAATCCGAGATGTTAGGTTGCCTTAGGCTAACATATATATCGTTATAGACGTATACAATGTTCCCACCGAGAACTACGGGCCGACACGCCAGGAATGTTGTCAACTATTACATCCGAGATGTTAGGTTGCGTTAGGTTAATGTATACAACGTCATAGACGTATATAATGTCCCCATCGGGAAGTAGGCGCCGTCACGCCAGGAATGTTGTAAAATAATGCGGTAGAGAGGTTAGGTTGCCTTAGGTTATGATATATAACGATATAGACGAATATAGTATTCCCACCGAGAAGTAAGGACCGACATGCCAGGAATTCTGTAAAATATTACATCCCAGATGTTTGGTTGCGTTAGGTTAGGATATACAACGTTATAGACGTATATAATGGCCCCATCGAGAAGCAGGCTGCGACATGCCAGGAATATTGTAAAATATTACATCCGAGATGCTATGCTGCCTTACGTTAGGATATATAACTTTATAGACGTATATAATGTACCCATCGAGAAGTCAGCGACGACACGCCAGGAATGTTGTCAAATAGTACATCCGAGATGTTAGGTTGCCTTAGGTTAGGATATACAACGTTATAGATGTATATAATGTCCCCATCCAGAAGTATGTGACGACACGCCAGGATTGTTGTACCATATTACATGCGACATGTTAGGTTGCCTTAGGCTAGGATATATATCGTTATAGACGTATATAATGTTCCCACCGAGAAATAGGGGCCGACGCGTCAGGAATGTTGTAAAATATTACAGCCGAGATGTTAGGTTCCCTTAGGTTAGGATATATATCGTTATAGACATATATAATGTTCCCATCGAGAAGTAGGTACCGACATGACACGAAGGTTGTAAAACAATACATCCGCAATGTTAGGTTCCCTTAGGTTAGGATATATATCGTTATAGACGTATGTAATGTTCCCGCCGAGAAGTAGGTACCGACATGACAGGAATGTTGCAAAATAATACATTCGAGATGTTAGGTTGCCTTAGGTTAGGATATACAACGTTATAGACGTATAGAATGTTCCCACCGAGACGTAGGGACCGACATGACAGGAAAATTGTAAAATATTACATCCGAGATGCTATGCGGCCTTACGTTAGGATATATAACGTTATAGACGTATACAATGTCCCCATCGAGAAGTAGGCGACGACTCGCCAGGAATGTTGTAAAATATTACATTCGACATGTTAGGTCTCCTTAGGCTAGGATATATAACGTTATAGACGTATATAATGTTCCCACCGAGAAGTAGGGACCGACATGCCAGGAATGTTGTAAAATATTATATCCGAGATGTTAGGTTGCCTTAGGTTAGGATATCTAACGTTATAGACGTATATAAGTTACCACCAAGAACTACGGGCCGATACGCCAGGAATGATGTAAAATGTTACACCCGAGATGTTAGGTTCCCTTAGGCTAGGATATATAACGTTATAGACGTATATAATGTTCCCACCGAGAAGTAGGGACCGACATGCCAGGAATGTTGTAAAATCTTACATACGAGATATTAGGTTGCCTTAGGTTAGGATATACAACGTTATAGACGTATACAATGTCCCTATCGAGAAGTAGACGACGACTCGCCAGGAATGTTGTAAAATATTACATTCGATATGTTAGGTTGCCTTAGGTTAGGATATACAACGTTATAGACGTATAGAATGTTCCCACCGAGAAGTAGGGACCGACATGCCAGTAATGTTGTAAAATCTTACATCCGAGATATTAGGTTGCCTTAGGTTAGGATATACAACGTTATAGACGTATATAATGTCCCCATCGAGAAACAGGCGACGACACGCCAGGAATGTTGTAAAATATTAAATCCGAGATGTTAGGTTGCCTTAGGCTAGGATATATATCGTTATAGACGTATATAATGTTCCCACCGAGACGAAGAGTCCGACATGCCACGAATGTTGTAAAATATTACATCCGAGATGTCTGGTTGCCTTAGGTTAGGATATATATCGTTATGGACGTATATAATGTTCCTACCGAGACGTAGGGACCGACATGCCAGGAATGTTGTGAAATACCACATTCGAGATGTTAGGTTGACTTATGGTAATATATACAACGTTGTAGACGTATATAATGTCCCCGCCGAGAAGTACGGGCCGACACGTACGGGATTCTGTAAAACATTATCACCGAGGGGCAAGATGGGTTAGGTTATGTTATATTACGATATAGACGTATATAATGTTCCCACCAAGAAGTAGGGGCCGACCCGCCAGGAATGTTGGAAAAAACTACATCCGAGATGTTAGGATGCATTAGGTTAGGATATATAACGTTATAGACGTATATAATGTCCGCATTGAGACATACGGAAAGACACGAACGAGATTCTCTAAAACATTACCAGCGAGGGTCTAGATGGGTTAGGTTAGGTTATATTACGATATAGACGTATATAATGTCCCCACCGAGATTTAGGGGCCGACCCGCCAGGAATGTTGGAAAATACTACATCCGAGATTTCAGGATGCCTTAGGTTGGGATATGTAACGTTATAGACGTATATAATGTCCGCATTGAGACGTACGGAAAGACACGACCAGGATTCTGTAAAACATTACCAGCGAGGGGCTAGATGGGTTAGGTTAGGTTATATTAGGTTATAGAAGTATATAATGTTCGCACCGAGAAGTAGAGGCCGACCCGCCAGGAATGTTGGAAAATACTACATTCGAGATTTTAAGTTGCCTTAGGTTGGGATGTATAACGTTATAGACGTATATAATGACCCCATCGAGAAGTACGGGCCGAAACGACGGGGATTCTGTAAAACATTACCAGCGAGAGTCTAGATGGGTTAAGTTATGTTATATTACGTTATAGACGTATATAATGTGCCCACCGAGAAGTAGGGGCCGAACCGCCAGGAATGTTGCAAAATGCTACATCCGAGATGTTAGGTTGCCTTAGGTTAGGATATATAACGTTATAGACGTATATAATGTCCCCACCGAGAAGTACGGGCCGATACGACCGGGATTCTGTAAGACATTATCACCGAGGGCAAAATGTTTTAGGTTAGGTTATCTTACGATACAAACGTATATAATGTGCCCACCGAGAAGTGGGGCCGACCCGCCTGGAATGTTGTAAGATACTACATTCGAGATTTTAAGTTGCCTTAGGTTGGGATGTATAACGTTATAGACGTATATAATGACCCCATCGAGAAGTACGGGCCGAAACGACGGGGATTCTGTAAAACATTACCAGCGAGAGTCTAGATGGGTTGGGATATGTTATATTACGTTATAGACGTATATAGCGTGCCCACCGATAAGTAGGGGCCGACCCGACTGGAATGTTGTAAAATACTACATTCGAGATGTTACGTTGCCTTAGGTGAGGATATATAACGTTATAGACTTATATAGTGTCCCCACCGAGATGTACGGGCCGACACGACGGTGATTCTGTAAAACATTGCCAGCGAGAGTCCAGATGGGTTAGGTTATGTTATATTACGTTATGGACGTATATAATGTGCCCACCGAGAAATAGGGGCCAACCCGCCTGGAATGCTGTAAAATACTACATACGAGATGTTAAGTTGCCTTAGGGTAGGATGTATAACGTTACAGATGTATATAATGTGCCCACCGAGAAGTAGGGGCCGACCCGACTGGAATGTTGTAAGACACTACATTCGAGATGTTACGTTGCCTTAGGTTAGGATATATAACGTTATAGACTTATATAATGTCCGCACTGAGACGTACGGGACGACACGAACAGGATTCTGTAAAACATTGCCATCGTGAGTCTAGATGGGTTAGGTTATGTTATATTTCGTTATAGACGTATATAGCGCGCCCACCGGGAAGTACGGGCCTACACGACCGGGATTCTGTAAAACATTACCAGCGAGAGTCTAGATGGGTTAGGTTAGGTTATATTAAGTTATAGACGTATATTATGTTCCCAACGAGAAGTAGAGGCCGACCCGGCAGGAATGTTGGAAAATACTACATCCGAGATGTTAGGTTGCCTTAGGTTGGGATGTATAACGTTACAGACGTATATAGTCTCCCCACCGAGAAGTACGGGACGACACGACCGGGCTTCTGTAAAGCATTATCACCGTGGGGCAAAATGGGTTGTGTTAGGTTATCTTACGATATAAACGTATATAAAGTGCCCACACAGAAGTAGGGCCGACCCGCCAGGAATGTTGTAAAATACTACATTCGAGATGTTAGTTTGCCTTAGGTTGGGATATATAAGGTTATAGACGTATATAATGTTCCCACGGAGATGTACGGACCCAAACAACCCGGATTCTGTAAAACATTACCAGTGAGGGGCTAGATGGATTTGGTAAGGTTATATTACTTTATAGACGTATATAATGTTCGAACCGAGAAGTATGGGCCGACGCGCCAGGAATGTTGTATCATACTACATCCGAGGTGTTATATTGCCTTAGGTTAGGATATATAACGTTACAGACGTATATAATGTTCCCACCGAGACGTACGGGGCTACACGAACGGGCTTCTACAAAATATTCCCAGCGAGGGGCTAGATGGGTTAGGTTAGGTTATATTACGTTATAGACGTATATAATGTTCTAACCAAGACGTAGGGGCCGACCCGCCAGGAATGTTATAAAATACTACACCCGAGATGTTTGGTTGCCTTGGGTTAGGATATATAACGCTATAGACGAATATAATGTTCCCACGGAGAGGTACGGACGGAAACTACCGGCATTCTCTAAAACAATACCAGCGAGGGGCTAGATGGGTTTGGTTAGGTTATATTGCGTTATAGACGTATATAATGTTCCCACCGAAAAGTAGGGGCCGACCCGCCAGGAATATTGTAAAATACTACATCCGAGATTTTAGGCTGCCTTAGGTTAGGATATATAACGCCATAGACGTATATAAAGACCCCCCGAGACATACGGCCCGACACGAACGGGATTCTGTAAAACATTACCAGCGTGGGGCTAGATGGGTTAGGTTAGGTTATATTACGTTACAGACGTATATAATGTTCTAACCAAGAATTACGGGCCGACCCGCCAGGAATGTTGTAAAATACGACATCCGAGATGTTTGGTTGCCTTAGGTTAGGATATATAACGCTATAGACGAATATAATGTTCCCACGGAGAGGTACGGACCGACACTACCGGCATTCTGTAAAACATTACCAGCGAGGGGCTAGATGGGTTAGGTTAGGTTATATTGCGTTATAGACGTACATAATGTTCCCACCGAGAAGTAGGGGCCGACCCGCCAGGAATATTGTAAAATACTATATCCGAGATTTTAGGCTGCCTTATGTTAGGATGTATATCTATAACGCTATAGACGTATATAATGACCCCCCGAGACATACGGGCCGACACGAACGGCATTCTGTAAAACATTACCAGCGAGAGGCAAGATGGGTTAGGTTAGGTTATATTACGTTATAGAAGTACATAGTGTTCCCACCGAGAATTAGGGGCCGACCCGCCAGGAATATTGTAAAATACTATATCCGAGATTTTAGGCTGCCTTAGGTTAGGATATATAACGCTATAGACGTATATAATGACCCCCCGAGACATACGGGCCGACACGAACGGCATTCTGTAAAACATTACCAGCGAGAGGCAAGATGGGTTAGGTTAGGTTTTATTACGTTATAGAAGTATATAATGTTCCCACCGAGAAGTGGGGGCCGACCCGCCAGGAATGTTGTAAAATACTACATCCGATGTTTTAGGTTTCCTTAGGTTACGATATATAACGGTATAGACCTATATAATGTCCCACGGTGAGGTACGGACCGACACTACCGGCATTCTGTGAAACATTACCAGCGAGGGGCTAGATGGGTTAGGTTAGGTTATATTGCGTTATAGACGTATATAATGTTCCCACCGAGAAGTTGGGGCCGACCCGCCAGGAATGTTGTAAAATACTACACCCGAGTTGTTTGGTTGCCTTGGGTTAGGATATATAACGCTATAGACGAATATAATGTTCCCACGGAGAGGTACGGACCGAAACTACCGGCATTCTGTAAAACATTACCAGCGAGGGGCTAGATGGGTTTGGTTAGGTTATATTGCGTTATAGACGTATATAATGTTCCCACCGAAAAGTAGGGGCCGACCCGCCAGGAATATTGTAAAATACTACATCCGAGATATTAGGCTGCCTTAGGATAGGATATATAACGCTATAGACGAATATAATGTTCCCACGGAGAGGTACGGACCGACACTACCGGCATTCTGTAAAACATTACCAGCGAGATGCTGGATGGGTTATGTTAGGTTATATTGCGTTATAGACGTATATAATGTCCCCCCCCCCCCCGAGACATACGGGCCGACACGAACGGGATTCTGTAAAACATTACCAGCGAGAGGCAAGTTGGGTTAGGTTAGGTTATATTACGTTATAGACGTATATAATGTTCCCACCGAGAAGTAGGGGCCGACCCGCCAGTAATATTGTAAAATACTACATCCGAGATATTAGGCTGCCATAGGATAGGATATATAACGCTATAGACGAATATAATGTTCCCACGGAGAGGTACGGACCGACACTACCGGCATTCTGTAAAACATTACCAGCGAGGGGCTAGATGGGTTAGGTTAGGATATATTGCGTTATAGACGTACATAATGTTCCCACCGAGAAGTAGGGGCCGACCCGCCAGGAATGTTGTAAGATACTACATCCGAGGTTTTAGGTTTCCTTAGGTTACGATATATAACGGTATAGACCTATATTATGTCCCACGGAGAGGTACGGACCGACACGACCGGGATTCTGTAAAACATTACCAGCGAGGGGCTAGATGGGTTAGGTTAGGTTATATTACGTTATAGACGTATATAATGTTCCCACCGAAAAGTAGGGGCCGACCCGCCAGGAATATTGTAAAATACTACATCCGAGATTTTAGGCTGCCTTAGGTTAGGATATATAACGCTATAGACGTATATAATGACCCCCCGAGACATACGGGCCGACACGAACGGGATTCTGTAAAACATTACCAGCGTGGGGCTAGATGGATTAGGTTAGGTTATATTACGTTACAGACGTATATAATGTTCTAACCAAGAATTAGAGGCCGACCCGCCAGGAATGTTGTAAAATACTACATCCGAGATGTTTGGTTGCCTTAGGTTAGGATATATAACGCTATAGACGAATATAATGTTCCCACGGAGAGGTACGGACCGACACTACCGGCATTCTGTAAAACATTACCAGCGAGGGGCTAGATGGGTTAGGTTAGGTTATATTGCGTTATAGACGTATATAATGTTCCCACCGAGAAGTAGGGGCCGACCCGCCAGGAATATTGTAAAATACTATATCCGAGATATTAGGCTGCCTTAGGATAGGATATATAACGCTATAGACGTATATAATGTCCCCCCCCCCCCCCCCCCCCCGAGACGTACGTGCCGACACGAACGGGATTCTGTAAAACATTACCAGCGAGAGGCAAGATGGGTTAGGTTAGGTTATATTACGTCATAGAAGTATATAATGTTCCCACCGAGAAGTAGTGGCCGACCGGCCAGGAATGTTGTAAAATACTACATCCGAGGTTTTAGGTTTCCTTAGGTTACGATATATAACGGTATAGACCTATATTATGTCCCACGGAGAGGTACGGACCGACACGACCGGGATTCTGTAAAACATTACCAGCGAGGGGCTAGATGGGTTAGGTTATGTTATATTACGTTACAGACGTATATAATGTTCCCACCGAGAAGTAGGGGCCGACACGCCAGAATTGTTGTAAAATAGTACATCCGAGATGTTAGATTGCCTTAGGTTAGGATATATAACGTTAGAGACGTATATAATGCCCCACCGATACGTACGGGGCTACACGAACGGGATTCTGTAAAGCATTACCAGCGAGGGGCTAGATGGGTCAGGTTAGGTTATATTACGTTCTGGACGTATATAACGTTCCCACCGAGAAGTAGGGGCCGTCCCGCCAGTAATATTGTAAAATACTACATCCGAGGAGTGAGGTTGCCTTAGATTATGATGTATAACGTTATAGACGTATATAATGTTCCCACGGAGAGGTACGGTCCGACAAGGCCGGGATTCTGTAAAACATTACCAGCGGCGGTCCAGATGGGTTAGGTTAGGTTATATTACGTTATAGACGTATATAGCGTTCCCACCGAGAAGTAGAGGCCGACCCGCCAGGAATGTTGTAAAATACTACATCCGAGATGTTAGATTGCCTTAGGTTAGTATATATAACGCTATAGACGTATATAATGTTCCTACGGAGAGGTAAGGACCGACACTACCGGGATTCTGTAAAACATTATCAGCGTGGGGCTAGATGGGTTAGGTTAGGTTATACTACGTTACAGACGTATATAATGTTCCCACCGAAAAGTAGGGGCCGACCCGCCAGGAATATTGTAAAATACTACATCCGAGATTTTAGGCTGCCTTAGGTTAGGATATATAACGCTATAGACGTATATAATGACCCCCCGAGACATACGGGCCGACAAGAACGGTATTCTGTAAAACATTACCAGCGTGGGGCTAGATGGGTTAGGTTAGGTTATATTACGTTACAGACGTATATAATGTTCTAACCAAGAATTAGGGGCCGACCCGCCAGGAATATTGTAAAATACTACATCCGAGATTTTAGGCTGCCTTAGGTTAGGATATATAACGCTATAGACGTATATAATGACCCCCCGAGACATACGGGCCGACAAGAACGGGATTCTGTAGAACATTACCAGCGTGGGGCTAGATGGGTTAGGTTAGGTTATATTACCTTACAGACGTATATAATGTTCTAACCAAGAATTAGGGGCCGAGCCGCCAGGAATGTTGTAAAGTACTACATCCGAGATGTTTGGTTGCCTTAGGTTAGGATATATAACGCTATAGACGAATATAATGTTCCCACGGAGAGGTACGGACCGACACTACCGGCATTCTGTAAAACATTACCAGCGAGGGGCTAGATGGGTTAGGTTAGGTTATATTGCGTTATAGACATATATAATGTTCCCACCGAGAAGTAGGGGCCGACCCGCCAGGAATATTGTAAAATACTATATCCGAGATATTAGGCTGCCTTAGGATAGGATATATAACGCTATAGACGTATATAATGTCCCCCCCGAGACATACGGGCCGACACGAACGGGATTCTTTAAACATTACCAGCGAGAGGCAAGATGGGTTAGGTTAGGTTATATTACGTTATAGAAGTATATAATGTTCCCACCGAGAAGTAGGAGCCGACCCGCCAGGAACGTTGTAAGATACTACATCCGAGATGTTAGATTGCCTTAGGTTAGTATATATAACGCTATAGACATATATAATGTTCCCACGGAGAGGTACGGACCGACACTACCGGCATTCTGTAAAACATTACCAGCGAGGGGCTAGATGGGTTAGGTTAGGTTATATTGCGTTATAGACGTATATAATGTTCCCACCGAGAAGTAGGGGCCGACCCGCCAGGAATATTGTAAAATACTATATCCGAGATATTAGGCTGCCTTAGGATAGGATATATAACGCTATAGAGGTATATCATGTTCCCACTGAGAGGTACGGTCCGACACGGCGGGGATTCTGTAAAACATTCCCAGCGAGGGGCTAGATGGGTCAGGTTAGGTGATATAACGTTATAGACGTATATAATGTTCCCACCGAGAAGTAGGCGCCGCCCCGCCAGGATTGTTGTAAAATACTACATCCGAGATGTTAGATTGCCTTAGGTTAGGATATATAACGTTATAGACGTATATAATGTTCCCACCGAGACGTACAGGGCTGCACGAACGGGATTCTACAAAACATTCCCAGCGAGGGGCTAGATGGGTTAGGTTAGGTTATATTACGTTATAGACGTATATAATGTTCCCACCGAGAAGTAGGGGCCGACCCGCCAGGAATATTGTAAAATACTATATCCGAGATATTAGGCTGCCTTAGGATAGGATATATAACGCTATAGACGTATATAATGTCCCCCCCCCCCCCCCCTCGAGACGTACGTGCCGACACGAACGGGATTCTGTAAAACATTACCAGCGAGAGGCAAGATGGGTTAGGTTAGGTTATATTACGTCATAGAAGTATATAATGTTCCCACCGAGAAGTAGGGGCCGACCGGCCAGGAATGTTGTAAAATACTACATCCGAGGTTTTAGGTTTCCTTAGGTTACGATATATAACGGTATAGACCTATATTATGTCCCACGGAGAGGTACGGACCGACACGACCGGAATTCTGTAAAACACTACCAGCGAGGGGCGAGATGGGTTTGGTTAGGTTATATTGCGTTATAGACGTATATAATGTTCCCACCGAAAAGTAGGGGCCGACCCGCCAGGAATATTGTAAAATACTACATCCGAGATTTTAGGCTGCCTTAGGTTAGGATATATAACGCTATAGACGTATATAATGACCCCCACGAGACATACGGGCCGATACGAACGGGATTCTGTAAAACATTACCAGCGTGGGGCTAGATGGGTTAGGTTAGGTTATATTACGTTACAGACGTATATAATGTTCTAACCAAGAATTAGGGGCCGACCCGCCAGGAATGTTGTAAAATACTACATCCGAGATGTTTGGTTGCCTTAGGTTAGGATATATAACGCTATAGACGAATATAATGTTCCCACGGAGAGGTACGGACCGACACTACCGGCATTCTGTAAAACATTACCAGCGAGGGGCTAGATGGGTTAGGTTAGGTTATATTGCGTTATAGACGTATATAATGTTCCCACCGAGAAGTAGGGGCCGACCCGCCAGGAATATTGTAAAATACTATATCCGAGATATTAGGCTGCCTTAGGATAGGATATATAACGCTTTAGAGGTATATCATGTTCCCACTGAGAGGTACGGTCCGACACGGCGGGGATTCTGTAAAACATTACCAGCGAGGGGCTGGATGGGTTAGGATAGGTTATATTACGTTACAGACGTATATAATGTTCTAACCGAGAAGTAGGGGCCGACCCGCCAGGAATGTTGTAAAATACTACATCCGAGGTGTGAGGTTGCCCTAGGTCAGGATATATTACGTTATAGACGTATATAACGTTCCCACCGAGAAGTACGGGCCGTTCCGCCATGAATGTTGTAAAATACTACATCCAAGATGTGAGGTTGCCTCAGGTCAGGATATATAACGTTGTAGACGTATATAATGTTCCCACGGAGAGGTAAGGGCCGAAACTACCGGGATTCTGTAAAACATTACCAGCGATGTGCTAGATGGGTTAGGGTTGGTCATATTACGTTATAGACGTATATAAGGTTCCCACCGAGAAGTACGGGCCGCCCCGCCAGGATTGTTGTAAAATACTACATCCGAGGTGTGAGGTTGCCCTAGGTCAGGATATATAACGTTGTAGACGTATATAACATTCCCACGGAGAGGTACGGTCCGTCACGGCCGGGATTCTTTAAAACATTACCAGCGAGGCGCTAGATGAGTTAGGTTATATTATATTACGTTATAGACGTATATAACGTTCGCATCGAGAAGTAGGGGCCGACCCGCCAGGAATATTGTAAAATACTACATCCGAGATTTTAGGCTACCTTAGGTTAGGATATATAACGCTATAGACGTATATAATGACCCCCCGAGACATACGGGCCGACACGAACGGGATTCTGTAAAACATTACCAGCGTGGGGCTAGATGGATTAGGTTAGGTTATATTACGTTACAGACGTATATAATGTTCTAACCAAGAATTAGAGGCCGACCCGCCAGGAATGTTGTAAAATACTACATCCGAGATGTTTGGTTGCCTTAGGTTAGGATATATAACGCTATAGACGAATATAATGTTCCCACGGAGAGGTACGGACCGACACTACCGGCATTCTGTAAAACATTACCAGCGAGGGGCTAGATGGGTTAGGTTAGGTTATATTGCGTTATAGACGTATATAATGTTCCCACCGAGAAGTAGGGGCCGACCCGCCAGGAATATTGTAAAATACTATATCCGAGATATTAGGCTGCCTTAGGATAGGATATATAACGCTATAGACGTATATAATGTCCCCCCCCCCCCCCCGAGACGTACGTGCCGACACGAACGGGATTCTGTAAAACATTACCAGCGAGAGGCAAGATGGGTTAGGTTAGGTTATATTACGTCATAGAAGTATATAATGTTCCCACCGAGAAGTAGTGGCCGACCGGCCAGGAATGTTGTAAAATACTACATCCGAGGTTTTAGGTTTCCTTAGGTTACGATATATAACGGTATAGACCTATATTATGTCCCACGGAGAGGTACGGACCGACACGACCGGGATTCTGTAAAACATTACCAGCGAGGGGCTAGATGGGTTAGGTTATGTTATATTACGTTACAGACGTATATAATGTTCCCACCGAGAAGTAGGGGCCGACACGCCAGAATTGTTGTAAAATAGTACATCCGAGATGTTAGATTGCCTTAGGTTAGGATATATAACGTTAGAGACGTATATAATGCCCCACCGATACGTACGGGGCTACACGAACGGGATTCTGTAAAGCATTACCAGCGAGGGGCTAGATGGGTCAGGTTAGGTTATATTACGTTCTGGACGTATATAACGTTCCCACCGAGAAGTAGGGGCCGTCCCGCCAGTAATATTGTAAAATACTACATCCGAGGAGTGAGGTTGCCTTAGGTTAGGATGTATAACGTTATAGACGTATATAATGTTCCCACCGAGACGTACAGGGCTGCACGAACGGGATTCTACAAAACATTCCCAGCGAGGGGCTAGATGGGTTAGGTTAGGTTATATTACGTTATAGACGTATATAATGTTCCCACCGAGAAGTAGGGGCCGACCCGCCAGGAATATTGTAAAATACTATATCCGAGATATTAGGCTGCCTTAGGATAGGATATATAACGCTATAGACGTATATAATGTTCCTACGGAGAGGTAAGGACCGACACTACCGGGATTCTGTAAAACATTATCAGCGTGGGGCTAGATGGGTTAGGTTAGGTTATACTACGTTACAGACGTATATAATGTTCCCACCGAAAAGTAGGGGCCGACCCGCCAGGAATATTGTAAAATACTACATCCGAGATTTTAGGCTGCCTTAGGTTAGGATATATAACGCTATAGACGTATATAATGACCCCCCGAGACATACGGGCCGACAAGAACGGTATTCTGTAAAACATTACCAGCGTGGGGCTAGATGGGTTAGGTTAGGTTATATTACGTTACAGACGTATATAATGTTCTAACCAAGAATTAGGGGCCGACCCGCCAGGAATATTGTAAAATACTACATCCGAGATTTTAGGCTGCCTTAGGTTAGGATATATAACGCTATAGACGTATATAATGACCCCCCGAGACATACGGGCCGACAAGAACGGGATTCTGTAGAACATTACCAGCGTGGGGCTAGATGGGTTAGGTTAGGTTATATTACCTTACAGACGTATATAATGTTCTAACCAAGAATTAGGGGCCGAGCCGCCAGGAATGTTGTAAAGTACTACATCCGAGATGTTTGGTTGCCTTAGGTTAGGATATATAACGCTATAGACGAATATAATGTTCCCACGGAGAGGTACGGACCGACACTACCGGCATTCTGTAAAACATTACCAGCGAGGGGCTAGATGGGTTAGGTTAGGTTATATTGCGTTATAGACATATATAATGTTCCCACCGAGAAGTAGGGGCCGACCCGCCAGGAATATTGTAAAATACTATATCCGAGATATTAGGCTGCCTTAGGATAGGATATATAACGCTATAGACGTATATAATGTCCCCCCCGAGACATACGGGCCGACACGAACGGGATTCTTTAAACATTACCAGCGAGAGGCAAGATGGGTTAGGTTAGGTTATATTACGTTATAGAAGTATATAATGTTCCCACCGAGAAGTAGGAGCCGACCCGCCAGGAACGTTGTAAGATACTACATCCGAGATGTTAGATTGCCTTAGGTTAGTATATATAACGCTATAGACATATATAATGTTCCCACGGAGAGGTACGGACCGACACTACCGGCATTCTGTAAAACATTACCAGCGAGGGGCTAGATGGGTTAGGTTAGGTTATATTGCGTTATAGACGTATATAATGTTCCCACCGAGAAGTAGGGGCCGACCCGCCAGGAATATTGTAAAATACTATATCCGAGATATTAGGCTGCCTTAGGATAGGATATATAACGCTATAGAGGTATATCATGTTCCCACTGAGAGGTACGGTCCGACACGGCGGGGATTCTGTAAAACATTCCCAGCGAGGGGCTAGATGGGTCAGGTTAGGTGATATAACGTTATAGACGTATATAATGTTCCCACCGAGAAGTAGGCGCCGCCCCGCCAGGATTGTTGTAAAATACTACATCCGAGATGTTAGATTGCCTTAGGTTAGGATATATAACGTTATAGACGTATATAATGTTCCCACCGAGACGTACAGGGCTGCACGAACGGGATTCTACAAAACATTCCCAGCGAGGGGCTAGATGGGTTAGGTTAGGTTATATTACGTTATAGACGTATATAATGTTCCCACCGAGAAGTAGGGGCCGACCCGCCAGGAATATTGTAAAATACTATATCCGAGATATTAGGCTGCCTTAGGATAGGATATATAACGCTATAGACGTATATAATGTCCCCCCCCCCCCCCCCCTCGAGACGTACGTGCCGACACGAACGGGATTCTGTAAAACATTACCAGCGAGAGGCAAGATGGGTTAGGTTAGGTTATATTACGTCATAGAAGTATATAATGTTCCCACCGAGAAGTAGGGGCCGACCGGCCAGGAATGTTGTAAAATACTACATCCGAGGTTTTAGGTTTCCTTAGGTTACGATATATAACGGTATAGACCTATATTATGTCCCACGGAGAGGTACGGACCGACACGACCGGAATTCTGTAAAACACTACCAGCGAGGGGCGAGATGGGTTTGGTTAGGTTATATTGCGTTATAGACGTATATAATGTTCCCACCGAAAAGTAGGGGCCGACCCGCCAGGAATATTGTAAAATACTACATCCGAGATTTTAGGCTGCCTTAGGTTAGGATATATAACGCTATAGACGTATATAATGACCCCCACGAGACATACGGGCCGATACGAACGGGATTCTGTAAAACATTACCAGCGTGGGGCTAGATGGGTTAGGTTAGGTTATATTACGTTACAGACGTATATAATGTTCTAACCAAGAATTAGGGGCCGACCCGCCAGGAATGTTGTAAAATACTACATCCGAGATGTTTGGTTGCCTTAGGTTAGGATATATAACGCTATAGACGAATATAATGTTCCCACGGAGAGGTACGGACCGACACTACCGGCATTCTGTAAAACATTACCAGCGAGGGGCTAGATGGGTTAGGTTAGGTTATATTGCGTTATAGACGTATATAATGTTCCCACCGAGAAGTAGGGGCCGACCCGCCAGGAATATTGTAAAATACTATATCCGAGATATTAGGCTGCCTTAGGATAGGATATATAACGCTATAGAGGTATATCATGTTCCCACTGAGAGGTACGGTCCGACACGGCGGGGATTCTGTAAAACATTACCAGCGAGGGGCTGGATGGGTTAGGATAGGTTATATTACGTTACAGACGTATATAATGTTCTAACCGAGAAGTAGGGGCCGACCCGCCAGGAATGTTGTAAAATACTACATCCGAGGTGTGAGGTTGCCCTAGGTCAGGATATATTACGTTATAGACGTATATAACGTTCCCACCGAGAAGTACGGGCCGTTCCGCCATGAATGTTGTAAAATACTACATCCAAGATGTGAGGTTGCCTCAGGTCAGGATATATAACGTTGTAGACGTATATAATGTTCCCACGGAGAGGTAAGGGCCGAAACTACCGGGATTCTGTAAAACATTACCAGCGATGTGCTAGATGGGTTAGGGTTGGTCATATTACGTTATAGACGTATATAAGGTTCCCACCGAGAAGTACGGGCCGCCCCGCCAGGATTGTTGTAAAATACTACATCCGAGGTGTGAGGTTGCCCTAGGTCAGGATATATAACGTTGTAGACGTATATAACATTCCCACGGAGAGGTACGGTCCGTCATGGCCGGGATTCTTTAAAACATTACCAGCGAGGCGCTAGATGAGTTAGGTTATATTATATTACGTTATAGACGTATATAACGTTCGCATCGAGAAGTAGGGGCCGACCCGCAAGGAATGTTGTAAAATACTACATCCGAGGTGTGAGTTTGCCTTAGGTTAGGATATATAACGTTATCGACGTATATAATGTTCCCACGGAGAGGTACGGGCCGACAGGACCGGGATTCTGTAAAACATTGCCAGCGAGGGGCTAGATGGTTTAGATTAGGTTATATTACGTTATAGACGTATGTAATGTTCACACCGATAAGTACGGGCCGTCCCGCCAGGAATGTTGTAAAATACTACATCCGAGGAGTTAGGTTGCCTTAGGTTAGGATATATGACGTTATAGACGTATATGATGTTGCCACGGACAGGTCTGGCCCGACACGACCGGGATACTGTAAAGCATTCCCAGCGAGGGGCTAGATGGGTTAGGTTAGGTTATATTACGTTATAGACGTATATAACGTTCCCACCGAAAAGTAGGGTCCGACCCGCCTGGAGTGTTGTAAAATACTACATCCGAGGTGTTAGGTTGCCTTAGGTTAGGATATATAACGTTATAGACGTATAGAATGTTCCCAGGGAGACGTACAGGGCTGCACGAACGGGATTCTACAAAACATTCCCAGCTAGGGGCCAGATGGGTTAGGTTAAGTTATCTTACGTTACAGACGTATATAACGTTCCCACCGAGAAGTACGGGCCGACACGCCAGGAATGTTGTAAAATACTACATCCGAGGTGTTATGCTGCCGTAGTTTAGTATATATAACGCTATAGACGTATATAATGTTCCCACGGACAGGTGTGGGCCGACACGACCGGGATACTGTAAAACATTCCCAGCGAGGAGCTAGATGGGTTAGGTTAGGTTATATTACGTTATCGACGTATATAATTTTCCCACCGAAAAGTAGGGGTCGACCCGCCTGGAGTGTTGTAAGATACTACATCCGCGGTGTTAGGTTGCCTTAGGTTAGGATATATAACGTTATAGACGTATATAATGTTGCCACGGAGAGGTACGGGCCGACAGGACCGGGATTCTGTAAAACATTAGCGACGAGGGGCTAGATGGGTTAGGTTAGGTTATCTTACGTTATAGACGTATATAACGTTCCCACCGAGAAGTACGGGCCGAACCGCCAGGAATGTTGTAAAATACTACATCCGAGGAGTGAGGTTGCCTTAGGTTAGGATATATGATGTTATAGACGTTTATAATGTTCCCACGGAGAGGTACGGGCCGACAGGACCGGGATTCTGTAAAACATTAGCAGCGAGGGGCTAGATGGGTTAGGTTAGGTTATCTTACGTTATAGACGTATACAACGTTCCCACCGAGAAGTACGGGCCGACCCGCCAGGAATGTTGTAAAATACTACATCCGAGATGTTAGGCTGCCTTAGGTTAGGATATATAACGATATAGACGCATATAATGTTCTCACGGACAGATCTTGGCCGATACGACCGGGTTTCTGTAAAACATGCCCAGCGAGGGGCTAGATGGGTCAGGTTAGGTGATATAACGTTATAGACGTATATAATGTTCCCACCGAGAAGTAGGCGCCGCCCCGCCAGGATTGTTGTAAAATACTACATCCGAGATGTTAGATTGCCTTAGGTTAGGATATATAACGTTATAGACGTATATAATGTTCCCACCGAGACGTACAGGGCTGCACGAACGGGATTCTACAAAACATTCCCAGCGAGGGGCTAGATGGGTTACGTTAGGTTATATTACGTTATAGACGTATATAATGTTCCCACCGAGAAGTAGGTGCCGAGCCGCCAGGAGTGACGTAAAATACTACATCTGAAGCGTTAGGTTGCCTTAGGTTAGGATATATAACGTTATAGACGTATATAATGTTCCCACGGAGAGGTACGGTCCGACAGGACCGGGATTCTGTAAAACAGTACCAGCGAGGGGCTAGATGGGTTAGGTTGGGTTATATTACGTTATAGACGTATATAACGTTCCCACCGTGAAGTACGGGCCGACCCGCCAGGAATGTTGTAAAATACTACATCCGAGATGTTAGGCTGCCTTAGGTCAGTATATATAACGATATAGACGTATATAATGTTCCCACGGACAGGTCTGGGCCAACACGACCGGGATTCTGTAAAACATTACCAGCGAGGGGCTAGATGGGTTAGGTTAGGTTAGATTACGTTATAGACGTATATAATGTATGCACCGAGAGGTAGGGGCCGACCCGCCTGGAGTGTTGTAAAATACTACATCCGAGGTGTTAGGTGCCTTAGGTTAGGATATATAACGTTATAGACGTATATAATGTTCCCACGGAGAGGTCCGGGCCGACACGGCCTGGATTCGGTAAAACATTACCAGCGAGGTGCTAGATGGGTTAGATTAGGTTATCTTACGTTATAAACGTATATAACGTTCCCACCGAGAAGTACGGGCCGACCCGCCAGGAATGTTGTAAAATACCACATCCGAGGAGTGAGGTTGCCTTAGGTCAGGATATATAACGTAATAGACGTATATGATGTTCCCACGGAGAGGTACGGGCCGACAGGACCGGGTTTCTGTAAAACATTACCAGCGAGGTGCTAGATGGGTTAGATTAGGTTATATTACGTTATAGACGTATGTAATGTTCACACCGAGAAGTAGGTGCCGAGCCGCCAGGAGTGTTGTAAAATACTACATCTGAGGTGTTATGTTGCCTTAGGTTAGGATATATAACGTTATAGACGTATATAATGTTCCCACGGACAGGTACGGTCCGACACGGCCTGGATTCGGTAAAACATTACCAGGGAGGTTCTAGATGGGTTAGGTTAGGTTATATTACGTTATAGACGTATATAACGTTCCCACCGTGAAGTCGGGGCCGGCCCGTCAGGAATGTTGTAAAATACTACATCTGAGGTGTTAGGTTGCCCTAGGTTAGGATATATAACGTTATAGACGTATATAATGTTCCCACGGAGAGGTCCGGGCCGACACGGCCTGGATTCGGTAAAACATTACCAGCGAGGGGCTAGATGGGTTAGGTTAGGTTATATTACGTTATAGACGTATATAACGTTCCCAACGTGAAGTCGGGGCCGGCCCGTCAGGAATGTTGTAAAATACTACATCCGTGGAGTGAGGTTGCCTTAGGTCAGGATATATAACGTTATAGACGTATATAATGTTCCCACGGAGAGGTACGGTCCGACACGGCCGGGATTCTGTAAAACATTACCAGCGAGGCGCTAGATGAGTTAGGTTATATTATATTACGTTATAGACGTATATAACGTTCGCATCGAGAAGTAGGGGCCGACCCGCAAGGAATGTTGTAAAATACTACATCCGAGGTGTGAGTTTGCCTTAGGTTAGGATATATAACGTTATCGACGTATATAATGTTGCCACGGAGAGGTACGGGCCGACAGGACCGGGATTCTGTAAAACATTAGCGACGAGGGGCTAGATGGGTTAGGTTAGGTTATCTTACGTTATAGACGTATATAACGTTCCCACCGAGAAGTACGGGCCGAACCGCCAGGAATGTTGTAAAATACTACATCCGAGGAGTGAGGTTGCCTTAGGTTAGGATATATGATGTTATAGACGTTTATAATGTTCCCACGGAGAGGTACGGGCCGACAGGACCGGGATTCTGTAAAACATTAGCAGCGAGGGGCTAGATGGGTTAGGTTAGGTTATCTTACGTTATAGACGTATACAACGTTCCCACCGAGAAGTACGGGCCGACCCGCCAGGAATGTTGTAAAATACTACATCCGAGATGTTAGGCTGCCTTAGGTTAGGATATATAACGATATAGACGCATATAATGTTCTCACGGACAGATCTTGGCCGATACGACCGGGTTTCTGTAAAACATGCCCAGCGAGGGGCTAGATGGGTCAGGTTAGGTGATATAACGTTATAGACGTATATAATGTTCCCACCGAGAAGTAGGCGCCGCCCCGCCAGGATTGTTGTAAAATACTACATCCGAGATGTTAGATTGCCTTAGGTTAGGATATATAACGTTATAGACGTATATAATGTTCCCACCGAGACGTACAGGGCTGCACGAACGGGATTCTACAAAACATTCCCAGCGAGGGGCTAGATGGGTTACGTTAGGTTATATTACGTTATAGACGTATATAATGTTCCCACCGAGAAGTAGGTGCCGAGCCGCCAGGAGTGACGTAAAATACTACATCTGAAGCGTTAGGTTGCCTTAGGTTAGGATATATAACGTTATAGACGTATATAATGTTCCCACGGAGAGGTACGGTCCGACAGGACCGGGATTCTGTAAAACAGTACCAGCGAGGGGCTAGATGGGTTAGGTTGGGTTATATTACGTTATAGACGTATATAACGTTCCCACCGTGAAGTACGGGCCGACCCGCCAGGAATGTTGTAAAATACTACATCCGAGATGTTAGGCTGCCTTAGGTCAGTATATATAACGATATAGACGTATATAATGTTCCCACGGACAGGTCTGGGCCAACACGACCGGGATTCTGTAAAACATTACCAGCGAGGGGCTAGATGGGTTAGGTTAGGTTAGATTACGTTATAGACGTATATAATGTATGCACCGAGAGGTAGGGGCCGACCCGCCTGGAGTGTTGTAAAATACTACATCCGAGGTGTTAGGTGCCTTAGGTTAGGATATATAACGTTATAGACGTATATAATGTTCCCACGGAGAGGTCCGGGCCGACACGGCCTGGATTCGGTAAAACATTACCAGCGAGGTGCTAGATGGGTTAGATTAGGTTATCTTACGTTATAAACGTATATAACGTTCCCACCGAGAAGTACGGGCCGACCCGCCAGGAATGTTGTAAAATACCACATCCGAGGAGTGAGGTTGCCTTAGGTCAGGATATATAACGTAATAGACGTATATGATGTTCCCACGGAGAGGTACGGGCCGACAGGACCGGGTTTCTGTAAAACATTACCAGCGAGGTGCTAGATGGGTTAGATTAGGTTATATTACGTTATAGACGTATGTAATGTTCACACCGAGAAGTAGGTGCCGAGCCGCCAGGAGTGTTGTAAAATACTACATCTGAGGTGTTATGTTGCCTTAGGTTAGGATATATAACGTTATAGACGTATATAATGTTCCCACGGACAGGTACGGTCCGACACGGCCTGGATTCGGTAAAACATTACCAGGGAGGTTCTAGATGGGTTAGGTTAGGTTATATTACGTTATAGACGTATATAACGTTCCCACCGTGAAGTCGGGGCCGGCCCGTCAGGAATGTTGTAAAATACTACATCTGAGGTGTTAGGTTGCCCTAGGTTAGGATATATAACGTTATAGACGTATATAATGTTCCCACGGAGAGGTCCGGGCCGACACGGCCTGGATTCGGTAAAACATTACCAGCGAGGGGCTAGATGGGTTAGGTTAGGTTATATTACGTTATAGACGTATATAACGTTCCCAACGTGAAGTCGGGGCCGGCCCGTCAGGAATGTTGTAAAATACTACATCCGTGGAGTGAGGTTGCCTTAGGTCAGGATATATAACGTTATAGACGTATATAATGTTCCCACGGAGAGGTACGGTCCGACACGGCCGGGATTCTGTAAAACATTACCAGCGAGGCGCTAGATGGGTTAGGTTAGGTTATCTTACGTTATAGACATATAACGTTCCCACCGAGAAGTACGGGCCGACCCGCCAGGAATGTTGTAAAATACTACATCCGAGATGTTTGGTTGCCTTAGGTTAGGATATATAACGCTATAGACGAATATAATGTTCCCACGGAGAGGTACGGACCGACACAACCGGCATTCTGTAAAACATTACCAGCGAGGGGCTAGATGGCTTAGGTTAGGTTATATTGCGTTATAGACGTATATAATGTTCCCACCGAGAAGTAGGGGCCGACCCGCCAGGAATATTGTAAAATACTATATCCGAGATATTAGGCTGCCTTAGGATAGGATATATAACGCTATAGACGTATATAATGTCCCCCCCCCCCCTCGAGACGTACGTGCCGACACGAACGGGATTCTGTAAAACATTACCAGCGAGAGGCAAGATGGGTTAGGTTAGGTTATATTACGTCATAGAAGTATATAATGTTCCCACCGAGAAGTAGGGGCCGACCGGCCAGGAATGTTGTAAAATACTACATCCGAGGTTTTAGGTTTCCTTAGGTTACGATATATAACGGTATAGACCTATATTATGTCCCACGGAGAGGTACGGACCGACACGACCGGGATTCTGTAAAACACTACCAGCGAGGGCTAGATGGGTTAGGTTAGGTTATATTACGTTGCAGACGTATATAATGTTCCCACCGAGAAGTATTGGCCGACACGCCAGAATTGTTGTAAAATACTACATCCGCGATGTTAGATTGCCTTAGGTTAGTATATAGTACGCTATAGACGTATATAATGTTCCCACGGAGAGGTACGGACCGACACTACCGGGATTCTGTAAAACATTACCAGCGAGGCGCTAGATGAGTTAGGTTATATTATATTACGTTATAGACGTATATAACGTTCGCATCGAGAAGTAGGGGCCGACCCGCAAGGAATGTTGTAAAATACTACATCCGAGGTGTGAGTTTGCCTTAGGTTAGGATATATAACGTTATAGACGTATATAACGTTCCCACGGAGAGGTACGGTGCGACACGGCCGGGATTCTGTAAAACATTCCCAACGAGGGTCTAGATGGGTTAGGTTAGGTTATATTACGTTATAGACGTACATAACTCTCCCACCGAGAAGAAGGGGCCGACCGGCCAGGAATGTTGTAAAATACTACATCCGAGGTGTGAGGTTGCCCTAGGTCAGGATATATTACGTTATAGACGTATATAACGTTCCCACCGAGAAGTACGGGCCGACCCGCCTGGAATGTTGTAAAATACTACATCCGAGATGTTAGGCTGCCTTAGGTTAGGATATATAACGATATAGACGCATATAATGTTCTCACGGACAGATCTTGGCCGATACGACCGGGTTTCTGTAAAACATTCCCAGCGAGGGGCTAGATGGGTTAGGTTAGGTGATATAACGTTATAGACGTATATAATGTTCCCACCGAGAAGTAGGCGCCGCCCCGCCAGGATTGTTGTAAAATACTACATCCGAGATGTTAGATTGCCTTAGGTTAGGATATATAACGTTATAGACGTATATAATGTTCCCACCGAGACGTACAGGGCTGCACGAACGGGATTCTACAAAACATTCCCAGCGAGGGGCTAGATGGGTTAGGTTAGGTTATATTACGTTATAGACGTGTATAATGTTCCCACCGAGAAGTAGGTGCCGAGCGGCCAGGAGTGACGTAAAATACTACATCTGAAGCGTTAGGTTGCCTTAGGTTAGGATATATAACGTTATAGACGTATATAATGTTCCCACGGAGAGGTACGGTCCGACAGGACCGGGATTCTGTAAAACATTACCGTCGAGGGGCTAGATGGGTTAGGTTAGGTTATATTACGTTATAGACGTATATAACGTTCCCACCGTGAAGTCCGGGCCGGCCCGTCAGGAATGTTGTAAAATACTACATCTGAGGTGTTAGGTTGCCCTAGGTTAGGATATATAACGTTATAGACGTATATAATGTTCCCACGGAGAGGTCCGGGCCGACACGGCCTGGATTCGGTAAAACATTACCAGCGAGGGGCTAGATGGGTTAGGTTAGGTTATATTACGTTGCAGACGTATATAATGTTCCCACCGAGAAGTATTGGCCGACACGCCAGAATTGTTGTAAAATACTACATCCGCGATGTTAGATTGCCTTAGGTTAGTATATAGTACGCTATAGACGTATATAATGTTCCCACGGAGAGGTACGGACCGACACTACCGGGATTCTGTAAAACATTACCAGCGAGGCGCTAGATGAGTTAGGTTATATTATATTACGTTATAGACGTATATAACGTTCGCATCGAGAAGTAGGGGCCGACCCGCAAGGAATGTTGTAAAATACTACATCCGAGATGTTAGGCTGCCTTAGGTTAGGATATATAACGCTATAGACGTATATAATGTTCTCACGGACAGATCTTGGCCGATACGACCGGGATTCTGTAAAACATTCCCAGCGAGGGGCTAGATGGGTTAGGTTAGGTGATATAACGTTATAGACGTATATAATGTTCCCACCGAGAAGTAGGCGCCGCCCCGCCAGGATTGTTGTAACATACTACATCCGAGGTGTTAGATTGCCTTAGGTTAGGATATATAACGTTATAGACGTATATAATGTTCCCACCGAGACGTACAGGGCTGCACGAACGGGATTCTACAAAACATTCCCAGCGAGGGGCTAGATGGGTTAGGTTAGGTTATCTTACGTTATAGACGTATATAATGTTCCCACCGAGAAGTAGGTGCCGAGCCGCCAGGAGTGATGTAAAATACTACATCTGAAGTGTTAGGTTGCCTTAGGTTAGGATATATAACGTTATAGACGTATATAATGTTCCCACGGAGAGGTAGGGTCCGACAGGACCGACATTCTGTAAAACATTACCAGCAAGGGGCTAGATGGGTTAGATTAGGTTATATTACGGTATAGACGTATGTAATGTTCACACCGAGAAGTAGGTGCCGAGCCGCCAGGAGTGTTGTAAAATACTACATCTGAGGTGTTATGTTGCCTTAGGTTAGGATATATAACGTTATAGACGTATATAATGTTCCCACGGACAGGTACGGTCCGTCACGGCCTGGATTCGGTAAAACATTACCAGCGAGGTGCTAGATGGGGTAGGTTAGGTTATCTTACGTTATAGACGTATATAACGTTCCCACCGAGAAGTAGGTGCCGAGCCGCCAGGAATGTTGTAAAATACTACATCCGAGATGTTAGGCTGCCTTAGGTTAGTATATATAACGATATAGGCGTATATAATGTTCCCACAGACAGGTCTGGGCCGACACGACCGGGATTCTGTAAAACATTCCGAGCGAGGGGCTAGTTGGGTTAGGTTAGGTTATATTACGTTATAGAGGTATATAATGTATGCACCGAGAGGTAGGGGCGGACCCGCCTGGAGTGTTGTAAAATACTACATCCGAGGTGTTACGTGCCTTAGGTTAGGATATATAACGTTATAGACGTATATAATGTTCCCACGGAGAGGTACGGTCCAACAGGACCGTTATTCTGTAAAACATTACCAGCGAGGCGCTAGATGGGTTAGATTAGGTTATATTACGTTATAGACGTATGTAATGTGCCCACCGAGAAGTAGGTGCCGAGCCGCCAGGAGCGTTGTAAAATACTACATCTGAGGTGTTAGGTTGCCTTAGGTTAGGATATATAACGTTATAGACGTATATAATTTTCCCACGGAGAGGTACGGGCCGACAGGACAGGGATTCTGTAAAACATTACCAGCGAGAGGCTAGATGGGTTAGGTTAGGTTATCTTACGTTATAAACGTATATAACGTTCCCAACGAGATGTACGGGCAGACCCGCCAGGAATGTTGTAAAATACCACATCCGAGGAGTGAGGTTGCCTTAGGTCAGGGTATATAACGTTATAGACGTATACGATGTTCCCACGGAGATGTACGGGCCGACAGGACCGGGATTCTGTAAAACATTACCAGCGAGTGGCTAGATGGGTTAGGTTAGGTTATCTTAAGTTATAGACGTATATAACGTTCCCACCGAGAAGTACGGGCCGACCCGCCAAGAATGTTGTAAAATACTACATCCGAGATGTTAGGCTGCCTTAGGTTAGGATATATAACGCTATAGACGTATATAATGTTCTCACGGACAGATCTTGGCCGATACGACCGGGATTCTGTAAAACATTCCCAGCGAGGGGCTAGATGGATTAGGTTAGGTTATATTGCGTTATAGACGTATATAATGTTCCCACCGAGAAGTAGGGGCCGACCCGCCAGGAATATTGTAAAATACTATATCCGAGATATTAGGCTGCCTTAGGATAGGATATATAACGCTATAGACGTATATAATGTCCCCCCCCCCCTCGAGACGTACGTGCCGACACGAACGGGATTCTGTAAAACATTACCAGCGAGAGGCAAGATGGGTTAGGTTAGGTTATATTACGTCATAGAAGTATATAATGTTCCCACCGAGAAGTAGGGGCCGACCGGCCAGGAATGTTGTAAAATACTACATCCGAGGTTTTAGGTTTCCTTAGGTTACGATATATAACGGTATAGACCTATATTATGTCCCACGGAGAGGTACGGACCGACACGACCGGGATTCTGTAAAACACTACCAGCGAGGGCTAGATGGGTTAGGTTAGGTTATATTACGTTGCAGACGTATATAATGTTCCCACCGAGAAGTATTGGCCGACACGCCAGAATTGTTGTAAAATACTACATCCGCGATGTTAGATTGCCTTAGGTTAGTATATAGTACGCTATAGACGTATATAATGTTCCCACGGAGAGGTACGGACCGACACTACCGGGATTCTGTAAAACATTACCAGCGAGGCGCTAGATGAGTTAGGTTATATTATATTACGTTATAGACGTATATAACGTTCGCATCGAGAAGTAGGGGCCGACCCGCAAGGAATGTTGTAAAATACTACATCCGAGGTGTGAGTTTGCCTTAGGTTAGGATATATAACGATATAGACGTATATAACGTTCCCACGGAGAGGTACGGTGCGACACGGCCGGGATTCTGTAAAACATTCCCAACGAGGGTCTAGATGGGTTAGGTTAGGTTATATTACGTTATAGACGTACATAACTCTCCCACCGAGAAGAAGGGGCCGACCGGCCAGGAATGTTGTAAAATACTACATCCGAGGTGTGAGGTTGCCCTAGGTCAGGATATATTACGTTATAGACGTATATAACGTTCCCACCGAGAAGTACGGGCCGACCCGCCAGGAATGTTGTAAAATACTACATCCGAGATGTTAGGCTGCCTTAGGTTAGGATATATAACGATATAGACGCATATAATGTTCTCACGGACAGATCTTGGCCGATACGACCGGGTTTCTGTAAAACATTCCCAGCGAGGGGCTAGATGGGTTAGGTTAGGTGATATAACGTTATAGACGTATATAATGTTCCCACCGAGAAGTAGGCGCCGCCCCGCCAGGATTGTTGTAAAATACTACATCCGAGATGTTAGATTGCCTTAGGTTAGGATATATAACGTTATAGACGTATATAATGTTCCCATCGAGACGTACAGGGCTGCACGAACGGGATTCTACAAAACATTCCCAGCGAGGGGCTAGATGGGTTAGGTTAGGTTATATTACGTTATAGACGTATATAATGTTCCCACCGAGAAGTAGGTGCCGAGCCGCCAGGAGTGACGTAAAATACTACATCTGAAGCGTTAGGTTGCCTTAGGTTAGGATATATAACGTTATAGACGTATATAATGTTCCCACGGAGAGGTACGGTCCGACAGGACCGGGATTCTGTAAAACATTACCAGCGAGGGGCTAGATGGGTTAGGTTAGGTTATATTACGTTATAGACGTATATAACGTTCCCACCGTGAAGTCCGGGCCGGCCCGTCAGGAATGTTGTAAAATACTACATCTGAGGTGTTAGGTTGCCCTAGGTTAGGATATATAACGTTATAGACGTATATAATGTTCCCACGGAGAGGTCCGGGCCGACACGGCCTGGATTCGGTAAAACATTACCAGCGAGGGGCTAGATGGGTTAGGTTAGGTTATATTACGTTATAGACGTATATAACGTTCCCACCGTGAAGTACGGGCCGACCCGCCAGGAATGTTGTAAAATACTACATCCGAGATGTTAGGCTGCCTTAGGTTAGTATATATAACGATATAGACGTATATAATGTTCCCACGGACAGGTCTGGGCCAACACGACCGGGATTCTGTAAAACATTACCAGCGAGGGGCTAGATGGGTTAGGTTAGGTTATCTTAAGTTATAGACGTATATAACGTTCCCACCGAGAAGTACGGGCCGACCCGCCAGGAATGTTGTAAAATACTACATCCGAGATGTTAGGCTGCCTTAGGTTAGGATATATAACGCTATAGACGTATATAATGTTCTCACGGACAGATCTTGGCCGATACGACCGGGATTCTGTAAAACATTCCCAGCGAGGGGCTAGATGGGTTAGGTTAGGTGATATAACGTTATAGACGTATATAATGTTCCCACCGAGAAGTAGGCGCCGCCCCGCCAGGATTGTTGTAACATACTACATCCGAGGTGTTAGATTGCCTTAGGTTAGGATATATAACGTTATAGACGTATATAATGTTCCCACCGAGACGTACAGGGCTGCACGAACGAGATTCTACAAAACATTCCCAGCGAGGGGCTAGATGGGTTAGGTTAGGTTATCTTACGTTATAGACGTATATAATGTTCCCACCGAGAAGTAGGTGCCGAGCCGCCAGGAGTGATGTAAAATACTACATCTGAAGTGTTAGGTTGCCTTAGGTTAGGATATATAACGTTATAGACGTATATAATGTTCCCACGGACAGGTACGGTCCGTCACGGCCTGGATTCGGTAAAACATTACCAGCGAGGTGCTAGATGGGGTAGGTTAGGTTATCTTACGTTATAGACGTATATAACGTTCCCACCGAGAAGTAGGTGCCGAGCCGCCAGGAATGTTGTAAAATACTACATCCGAGATGTTAGGCTGCCTTAGGTTAGTATATATAACGATATAGGCGTATATAATGTTCCCACAGACAGGTCTGGGCCGACACGACCGGGATTCTGTAAAACATTCCGAGCGAGGGGCTAGTTGGGTTAGGTTAGGTTATATTACGTTATAGAGGTATATAATGTATGCACCGAGAGGTAGGGGCGGACCCGCCTGGAGTGTTGTAAAATACTACATCCGAGGTGTTACGTGCCTTAGGTTAGGATATATAACGTTATAGACGTATATAATGTTCCCACGGAGAGGTACGGTCCAACAGGACCGTTATTCTGTAAAACATTACCAGCGAGGCGCTAGATGGGTTAGATTAGGTTATATTACGTTATAGACGTATGTAATGTGCCCACCGAGAAGTAGGTGCCGAGCCGCCAGGAGCGTTGTAAAATACTACATCTGAGGTGTTAGGTTGCCTTAGGTTAGGATATATAACGTTATAGACGTATATAATTTTCCCACGGAGAGGTACGGGCCGACAGGACAGGGATTCTGTAAAACATTACCAGCGAGAGGCTAGATGGGTTAGGTTAGGTTATCTTACGTTATAAACGTATATAACGTTCCCACCGAGATGTACGGGCAGACCCGTCAGGAATGTTGTAAAATACTACATCCGAGATGTTACGCTGCCTTAGGTTAGGATATATAACGCTATAGACGTATATAATGTTCCCACGGACAGATCTGGGCCGACACGACCGGAATTCTGTAAAACATTACAAGCGAGGGGCTAGATGGGTTAGGTTAGGTTATATTACGTTATAGACGTATATAATGTTCCCACCGAGAGGTAGGGTTCGACCCGCCTGGAGTGTTGTAAAATGCTGCATCCGATGTGTTAGGTTGCCATAGGTTAGGATATATAACGTTATAGACGTATGTAATGTTCCCACGGAGAGGTACGGCACGACAGGACCGGGATTCTGTAAAATATTACAAGCGATCGGCTAGATGGGTTAGGTTAGGTTATCTTACGTTATAGACGTATATAACGTTCCCACCGAGAAGTAGGGGCCGACCCGCCAAGAATGTTGTAAAATACTACATCCGAGATGTTAGGCTGCCTTAGGTTAGTACATATAACGCTATAGACGTATATAATGTTCCCACGGATAGGTCTGCGTCGACGCGACCGGGATTCTGTAAAACATTACCAGCGAGGGGCTAGATGGGTTAGGTAAGGTTAGATTACGTTATAGACGTATATTATGTTCCCACCAAGAAGTAGGGGCCGGCCCGCCAGGAATGTTGTAAAATACAACATTCGTGGTGTGAGGTTGCCTCACGTTAGGAAATATAACGTCATAGACGGCTATAGTTTTCCCACGGAGAGGTACGGTCCGACAGGACCGGGATACTGTAAAACATTACCAGCGAGGGGCTAGATGGGGTAGATTAGGTTATATTACGTTATAGACGTATGTAATGTTCACACCGAGAAGTAGGTGCCGAGCCGCCAGGAGTGTTGTAAAATACTACATCTGAGGTGTTATGTTGCCTTAGGTTAGGATATATAACGTTATAGACGTATATAATGTTCCCACGGACAGGTACGGTCTGACACGGCCTGGATTCGGTAAAACATTACCAGCGAGGTGCTAGATAGGTTAGGTTAGGTTATCTTACGTTATAGACGTATATAACGTTCCCACCGAGAAGTATGGGCCGACCCGCCAGGAATGTTGTAAAATACTACATCCGAGATGTTAGGCTGCCTTAGGTTAGTATATATAACGATATAGACGTATATAATGTTCCCACGGACAGGTCTGGGCCGACACGACCGGGATTCTGTAAAACATTCCGAGCGAGGGGCTAGTTGGGTTAGGTTAGGTTATATTACGTTATAGAGGTATATAATGTATGCACCGAGAGGTAGGGGCGGACCCGCCAGGAGTGTTGTAAAATACTACATCCGAGGTGTTACGTGCCTTAGGTTAGGATATATAACGTTATAGACGTATATAATGTTCCCACGGAGAGGTACGGTCCACCAAGACCGTTATTCTGTAAAACATTACCAGCGAGGCGCTAGATGGGTTAGATTAGGTTATATTACGTTATAGACGTATGTAATGTGCCCACCGAGAAGTAGGTGCCGAGCCGCCAGGAGCGTTGTAAAATACTACATCTGAGGTGTTAGGTTGCCTTAGGTTAGGATATATAACGTTATAGACGTATATAATTTTCCCACGGAGAGGTACGGGCCGACAGGACAGGGATTCTGTAAAACATTACCAGCGAGAGGCTAGATGGGTTAGGTTAGGTTATCTTACGTTATAAACGTATATAACGTTCCCACCGAGATGTACGGGCAGACCCGCCAGGAATGTTGTAAAATACCACATCCGAGGAGTGAGGTTGCCTTAGGTCAGGGTATATAACGTTATAGACGTATACGATGTTCCCACGGAGATGTACGGGCCGACAGGACCGGGATTCTGTAAAACATTACCAGCGAGTGGCTAGATGGGTTAGGTTAGGTTATCTTAAGTTATAGACGTATATAACGTTCCCACCGAGAAGTACGGGCCGACCCGCCAAGAATGTTGTAAAATACTACATCCGAGATGTTAGGCTGCCTTAGGTTAGGATATATAACGCTATAGACGTATATAATGTTCTCACGGACAGATCTTGGCCGATACGACCGGGATTCTGTAAAACATTCCCAGCGAGGGGCTAGATGGATTAGGTTAGGCTATATTACGTTATAGACGTATATAATGTACGCACCGAGAGGTAGGGGCCGACCCGCCTGGAGTGTTGTAAAATACTACATCCGTGGTGTCAGGTTTCCTTAGATTAGGATATATAACGTTATAGACGTATATAATGTTCCCGCGGAGAGGTACAGGCCGACAGGACCGGGATTCTGTAAAACATTACCAGCGAGGGGCTAGATGGGTTAGGTTAGGTTATCTTAAGTTATAGACGTATATAACGTTCCCACCGAGAAGTACGGGCCGACCCGCCAAGAATGTTGTAAAATACTACATCCGAGATGTTAGGCTGCCTTAGGTTAGGATATATAACGCTATAGACGTATATAATGTTCTCACGGACAGATCTTGGCCGATACGACCGGGATTCTGTAAAACATTCCCAGCGAGGGGCTAGATGGATTAGGTTAGGCTATATTACGTTATAGACGTATATAATGTTCCCACCGAGAGGTAGGGTTCGACCCGCCTGGAGTGTTGTAAAATGCTGCATCCGATGTGTTAGGTTGCCATAGGTTAGGATATATAACGTTATAGACGTATGTAATGTTCCCACGGAGAGGTACGGCACGACAGGACCGGGATTCTGTAAAATATTACAAGCGATCGGCTAGATGGGTTAGGTTAGGTTATCTTACGTTATAGACGTATATAACGTTCCCACCGAGAAGTAGGGGCCGACCCGCCAAGAATGTTGTAAAATACTACATCCGAGATGTTAGGCTGCCTTAGGTTAGTACATATAACGCTATAGACGTATATAATGTTCCCACGGATAGGTCTGCGTCGACGCGACCGGGATTCTGTAAAACATTACCAGCAAGGGTCTAGATGGGTTAGGTTAGGTTATCTTACGTTATAGACGTATATAACTTTCCCAACGAGAAGTAGGGGCCGTGCCGCCAGGAATGTTCTAAAATACTACATTCGAGGAGTGAGGTTGCCGTAGGTTAGTACATATAACGCTATAGATGTATATAATGTTCCCACGGACAGGTCTGTGCCGACACGGCCGGGATTCTGTAAAACATTACCAGCGTGTGCTAGATGGGTTAGGTTAGGTTATCTTACGTTATAAACGTATATAACGTTCCCACCGATAAGGACGGGCCGACCCGCCAGGAATGTTGTAAAATACTACATCCGAGATGTTAGGCTGCCTCAGGTTAGGATATATAACGTTATAGACGTATATAATGTTCCCACAGTGTGGTACGGGCCGAAAGGACCGGGATTCTGTAAAACATTACCAGCGATGGGCTAGATGGGTTAGGTTAGGTTATCTTACGTTATAGACGTATATAACGTTCCCACCGATAAGTACGGGCCGAACCGCCAGGAATGTTGTAAAATACTACATCCGAGATGTTAGGCTGCCTTAGGTTAGTACATATAACGCTATAGACGTATATAATGTTCCCACGGATAGGTCTGCGTCGACGCGACCGGGATTGTGTAAAACTTTACCAGCGAGGGACTAGATGGGTCAGGTTAGGTTAGATTACGTTATAGACGTATATAACGTTCCTACCGTGAAGTACGGGCCGACCCACCAGGAATATTGTAAAATACTACATCCGAGATGTTAGGCTGCCTTAGGTTAGTATATATAACGCTATAGACGTATATAATGTTCCCACGGATAGGTCTGGGTCGACGCGACCGGGATTCTGTAAAACATTACCAGCGAGGGGCTAGATGGGTTAGATTAGGTTATATTACGTTATAGACGCATGTAATGTTCACACCGAGAAGTAGGTGCCGAGCCGCCAGGAGTGTTGTAAAATACTACATCTGAGGTGTTATGTTGCCTTAGGTTAGGATATGTAACGTTATAGACGTATATAATGTTCCCACGGACAGGTACGGTCCGACACGGCCTGGATTCGGTAAAACATTACCAGCGAGGTGCTAGGTGGGTTAGGTTAGGTTATCTTACGTTATAGACGTATATAACGTTCCCACCGTGAAGTGGGGGCCGGCCCGCCAGGAATGTCGTAAAATACCACATCCGAGATGTTAGGCTGCCTTAGGTTAGTACATATAACGCTATAGACGTATATAATGTTCCCACGGATAGGTCTGCGTCGACGCGACCGGGATTCTGTAAAACATTACCAGCGAGGGGCTAGATGGGTTAGGTTAGGTTAGATTACGTTATAGACGTATATTATGTTCCCACCAAGAAGTAGGGGCCGGCCCGCCAGGAATGTTGTAAAATACTACATTCGTGGTGTGAGGTTGCCTCACGTTAGGAAATATAACGTCATAGACGGCTATAGTTTTCCCACGGAGAGGTACGGTCCGACAGGACCGGGATTCTGTAAAACATTACCAGCGAGGGGCTAGGATGGGGTAGATTAGGTTATATTACGTTATAGACGTATGTAATGTTCACACCGAGAAGTAGGTGCCGAGCCGCCAGGATTGTTGTAAAATACTACATCTGAGGTGTTATGTTGCCTTAGGTTAGGATATATAACGTTATAGACGTATATAATGTTCCCACCGAGACGTACAGGGCTGCACGAACGGGATTCTACAAAACATTCCCAGCGAGGGGCTAGATGGGTTAGGTTAGGTTATATTACGTTATAGACGTATATAATGTTCCCACCGAGAAGTAGGTGCCGAGCCGCCAGGAGTGACGTAAAATACTACATCTGAAGCGTTAGGTTGCCTTAGGTTAGGATATATAACGTTATAGACGTATATAATGTTCCCACGGAGAGGTACGGTCCGACAGGACCGGGATTCTGTAAAACATTACCAGCGAGGGGCTAGATGGGTTAGGTTAGGTTATATTACGTTATAGACGTATATAACGTTCGCACCGTGAAGTCGGGGCCGGCCCGTCAGGAATGTTGTAAAATACTACATCTGAGGTGTTAGGTTGCCCTAGGTTAGGATATATAACGTTATAGACGTATATAATGTTCCCACGGAGAGGTCCGGGCCGACAAGGCCTGGATTCGGTAAAACATTACCAGCGAGGGGCTAGATGGGTTAGGGTAGGTTATATTACGTTATAGACGTATATAACGTTCCCACCGTGAAGTACGGGCCGACCCGCCAGGAATGTTGAAAATACTACATCCGAGATGTTAGGCTGCCTTAGGTTAGTATATATAACGATATAGACGTATATAATGTTCCCACGGACAGGTCTGGGCCAACACGACCGGGATTCTGTAAAACATTACCAGCGAGGGGCTAGATGGGTTAGGTTAGGTTATATTACGTTATAGACGTATATAATGTTCCCACCGAGAAGTAGGTGCCGAGCCGCCAGGAGTGACGTAAAATACTACATCTGAAGCGTTAGGTTGCCTTAGGTTAGGATATATAACGTTACAGACGTATATAATGTTCCCACGGAGAGGTACGGTCCGACAGGACCGGGATTCTGTAAAACATTACCAGCGAGGGGCTAGATGGGTTAGGTTAGGTTATATTACGTTATAGACGTATATAACGTTCGCACCGTGAAGTCGGGGCCGGCCCGTCAGGAATGTTGTAAAATACTACATCTGAGGTGTTAGGTGGCCCTAGGTTAGGATATATAACGTTATAGACGTATATAATGTTCCCACGGAGAGGTCCGGGCCGACACGGCCTGGATTCGGTAAAACATTACCAGCGAGGGGCTAGATGGGTTAGGTTAGGTTATATTACGTTATAGACGTATATAACGTTCCCACCGTGAAGTACGGGCCGACCCGCCAGGAATGTTGTAAAATACTACATCCGAGATGTTAGGCTGCCTTAGGTTAGGATATATAACGCTATAGACGTATATAATGTTCTCAGGGACAGATCTTGGCCGATACGACCGGGATTCTGTAAAACATTCCCAGCGAGGGGCTAGATGGGTTAGGTTAGGTGATATAACGTTATAGACGTATATAATGTTCCCACCGATAAGTAGGCGCCGCCCCGCCAGGATTGTTGTAACATACTACATCCGAGGTGTTAGATTGCCTTAGGTTAGGATATATAACGTTATAGACGTATAAAATGTTCCCACCGAGACGTACAGGGCTGCACGAACGGGATTCTACAAAACATTCCCAGCGAGGGGCTAGATGGGTTAGGTTAGGTTATCTTACGTTATAGACGTATATAATGTTCCCACCGAGAAGTAGGTTCCGAGCCGCCAGGAGTGTTGTAAAATACTACATCTGAGGTGTTAGGTTGCCTTAGGTTAGGATATATAACGTTATAGTCATATATAATGTTCCCACGGAGAGGTACGGTCCGACAGGACCGGGATTCTGTAAAACATTACCAGCGAGGGGCTAGATGGGTTAGGTTAGGTTATATTACGTTATAGACGTATATAACGTTCCCAACGTGAAGTCGGGGCCGGCCCGTCAGGAATGTTGTAAAATACTACATCTGAGGTGTTAGGTTGCCTTAGGTTAGGATATATAACGTTATAGTCATATATAATGTTCCCACGGAGAGGTACGGTCCGACAGGACCGGGATTCTGTAAAACATTACCAGCGAGGGGCTAGATGGGTTAGGTTAGGTTATATTACGTTATAGACGTATATAACGTTCCCAACGTGAAGTCGGGGCCGGCCCGTCAGGAATGTTGTAAAATACTACATCCGTGGAGTGAGGTTACCTTAGGTCAGGATATATAACGTTATAGACGTATATAATGTTCCCACGGAGAGGTACGGTCCGACACGGCCTGGATTCGGAAAAACATTACCAGCGAGGTGCTAGATGGGTTAGGTTAGGTTATCTTACGTTATAGACGTATATAACGTTCCCACCGAGAAGTATGGGCCGACCCGCCAGGAATGTTGTAAAATACTACATTCGTTGTGTGAGGTTGCCTCACGTTAGGAAATATAACGTCATAGACGGATATAGTTTTCCCACGGAGAGGTACGGTCCGACAGGACCGGGATTCTGTAAAACATTACCAGCGAGGGGCTAGATGGGTTAGATTAGGTTATATTACGTTATAGACGTATATAATGTTCCCACCGAGAAGTAGGTGCCGAGCCGCCAGGAGTGACGTAAAATACTACATCTGAAGCGTTATGTTGCCTTAGGTTAGGATATATAACGTTATAGACGTATATAATGTTCCCACGGAGAGGTACGGTCCGACAGGACCGGGATTCTGTAAAACATTACCAGCGAGGGGCTAGATGGGTTAGGTTAGGTTATATTACGTTATAGACGTATATAACGTTCGCACCGTGAAGTCGGGGCCGGCCCGTCAGGAATGTTGTAAAATACTACATCTGAGGTGTTAGGTTGCCCTAGGTTAGGATATATAACGTTATAGACGTATATAATGTTCCCACGGAGAGGTCCGGGCCGACACGGCCTGGATTCGGTAAAACATTACCAGCGAGGGGCTAGATGGGTTAGGTTAGGTTATATTACATTATAGACGTATATAACGTTCCCACCGTGAAGTTCGGGCCGACCCGCCAGGAATGGTGTAAAATACTACATCCGAGATGTTAGGCTGCCTTAGGTTAGTATATATAACGATATAGACGTATATAATGTTCCCACGGACAGGTCTGGGCCAACACGACCGGGATTCTGTAAAACATTACCAGCGAGGGGCTAGATGGGTTAGGTTAGGTTATATTACGTTATAGACGTATATAATGTTCCCACCGAGAAGTAGGTGCCGAGCCGCCAGGAGTGACGTAAAATACTACATCTGAAGCGTTAGGTTGCCTTAGGTTAGGATATATAACGTTATAGACGTATATAATGTTCCCACGGAGAGGTACGGTCCGACAGGACCGGGATTCTGTAAAACATTACCAGCGAGGGGCTAGATGGGATAGGTTAGGTTATATTACGTTATAGACGTATATAACGTTCGCACCATGAAGTCGGGGCCGGCCCGTCAGGAATGTTGTAAAATACTACATCTGAGGTGTTAGGTTGCCCTAGGTTAGGATATATAACGTTATAGACGTATATAATGTTCCCACGGAGAGGTCCGGGCCGACACGGCCTGGATTCGGTAAAACATTACCAGCGAGGGGCTAGATGGGTTAGGTTAGGTTATATTACGTTATAGACGTATATAACGTTCCCACCGTGAAGTACGGGCCGACCCGCCAGGAATGTTGTAAAATACTACATCCGAGATGTTAGGCTGCCTTAGGTTAGTATATATAACGATATAGACGTATATAATGTTCCCACGGACAGGTCTGGGCCAACACGACCGGGATTCTGTAAAACATTACCAGCGAGGGGCTAGATGGGTTAGGTTAGGTTATCTTAAGTTATAGACGTATATAACGTTCCCACCGAGAAGTACGGGCCGACCCGCCAGGAATGTTGTAAAATACTACATCCGAGATGTTAGGCTGCCTTAGGTTAGGATATATAACGCTATAGACGTATATAATGTTCTCAGGGACAGATCTTGGCCGATACGACCGGGATTCTGTAAAACATTCCCAGCGAGGGGCTAGATGGGTTAGGTTAGGTGATATAACGTTATAGACGTATATAATGTTCCCACCGATAAGTAGGCGCCGCCCCGCCAGGATTGTTGTAACATACTACATCCGAGGTGTTAGATTGCCTTAGGTTAGGATATATAACGTTATAGACGTATATAATGTTCCCACCGAGACGTACAGGGCTGCACGAACGGGATTCTACAAAACATTCCCAGCGAGGGGCTAGATGGGTTAGGTTAGGTTATCTTACGTTATAGACGTATATAATGTTCCCACCGAGAAGTAGGTTCCGAGCCGCCAGGAGTGTTGTAAAATACTACATCTGAGGTGTTAGGTTGCCTTAGGTTAGGATATATAACGTTATAGTCATATATAATGTTCCCACGGAGAGGTACGGTCCGACAGGACCGGGATTCTGTAAAACATTACCAGCGAGGGGCTAGATGGGTTAGGTTAGGTTATATTACGTTATAGACGTATATAACGTTCCCAACGTGAAGTCGGGGCCGGCCCGTCAGGAATGTTGTAAAATACTACATCCGTGGAGTGAGGTTACCTTAGGTCAGGATATATAACGTTATAGACGTATATAATGTTCCCACGGAGAGGTACGGTCCGACACGGCCTGGATTCGGAAAAACATTACCAGCGAGGTGCTAGATGGGTTAGGTTAGGTTATCTTACGTTATAGACGTATATAACGTTCCCACCGAGTAGTATGGGCCGACCCGCCAGGAATGTTGTAAAATACTACATTCGTTGTGTGAGGTTGCCTCACGTTAGGAAATATAACGTCATAGACGGATATAGTTTTCCCACGGAGAGGTACGGTCCGACAGGACCGGGATTCTGTAAAACATTACCAGCGAGGGGCTAGATGGGTTAGATTAGGTTATATTACGTTATAGACGTATGTAATGTTCACACCGAGAAGTAGGTGCGAGCCGCCAGGAGTGTTGTAAAATACTACATCTGAGGTGTTATGTTGCCTTAGGTTAGGATATATAACGTTATAGACGTATATAATGTTCCCACGGACAGGTACGGTCCGACACGGCCTGGATTCGGTAAAACATTACCAGCGAGGTGCTAGATGGGGTAGGTTAGGTTATCTTACGTTATAGACGTATATAACGTTCCCACCGAGAAGTAGGTGCCGAGCCGCCAGGAGTGTTGTAAAATACTACATCTGAGGTGTTATGTTGCCTTAGGTTAGGATATGTAACGTTATAGACGTATATAATGTTCCCACGGACAGGTACGGTCCGACACGGCCTGGATTCGGTAAAACATTACCAGCGAGGTGCTAGGTGGGTTAGGTTAGGTTATCTTACGTTATAGACGTATATAACGTTCCCACCGTGAAGTGGGGGCCGGCCCGCCAGGAATGTCGTAAAATACCACATCCGAGATGTTAGGCTGCCTTAGGTTAGTACATATAACGCTATAGACGTATATAATGTTCCCACGGATAGGTCTGCGTCGACGCGACCGGGATTCTGTAAAACATTACCAGCGAGGGGCTAGATGGGTTAGGTTAGGTTAGATTACGTTATAGACGTATATTATGTTCCCACCAAGAAGTAGGGGCCGGCCCGCCAGGAATGTTGTAAAATACTACATTCGTGGTGTGAGGTTGCCTCACGTTAGGAAATATAACGTCATAGACGGCTATAGTTTTCCCACGGAGAGGTACGGTCCGACAGGACCGGGATTCTGTAAAACATTACCAGCGAGGGGCTAGGATGGGGTAGATTAGGTTATATTACGTTATAGACGTATGTAATGTTCACACCGAGAAGTAGGTGCCGAGCCGCCAGGATTGTTGTAAAATACTACATCTGAGGTGTTATGTTGCCTTAGGTTAGGATATATAACGTTATAGACGTATATAATGTTCCCACCGAGACGTACAGGGCTGCACGAACGGGATTCTACAAAACATTCCCAGCGAGGGGCTAGATGGGTTAGGTTAGGTTATATTACGTTATAGACGTATATAATGTTCCCACCGAGAAGTAGGTGCCGAGCCGCCAGGAGTGACGTAAAATACTACATCTGAAGCGTTAGGTTGCCTTAGGTTAGGATATATAACGTTATAGACGTATATAATGTACCCACGGAGAGGTACGGTCCGACAGGACCGGGATTCTGTAAAACATTACCAGCGAGGGGCTAGATGGGTTAGGTTAGGTTATATTACGTTATAGACGTATATAACGTTCGCACCATGAAGTCGGGGCCGGCCCGTCAGGAATGTTGTAAAATACTACATCTGAGGTGTTAGGTTGCCCTAGGTTAGGATATATAACGTTATAGACGTATATAATGTTCCCACGGAGAGGTCCGGGCCGACACGGCCTGGATTCGGTAAAACATTACCAGCGAGGGGCTAGATGGGTTAGGTTAGGTTATATTACGTTATAGACGTATATAACGTTCCCACCGTGAAGTACGGGCCGACCCGCCAGGAATGTTGTAAAATACTACATCCGAGATGTTAGGCTGCCTTAGGTTAGTATATATAACGATATAGACGTATATAATGTTCCCACGGACAGGTCTGGGCCAACACGACCGGGATTCTGTAAAACATTACCAGCGAGGGGCTAGATGGGTTAGGTTAGGTTATATTACGTTATAGACGTATATAATGTTCCCACCGAGAAGTAGGTGCCGAGCCGCCAGGAGTGACGTAAAATACTACATCTGAAGCGTTAGGTTGCCTTAGGTTAGGATATATAACGTTATAGACGTATATAATGTTCCCACGGAGAGGTACGGTCCGACAGGACCGGGATTCTGTAAAACATTACCAGCGAGGGGCTAGATGGGTTAGGTTAGGTTATATTACGTTATAGACGTATATAACGTTCGCACCATGAAGTCGGGGCCGGCCCGTCAGGAATGTTGTAAAATACTACATCTGAGGTGTTAGGTTGCCCTAGGTTAGGATATATAACGTTATAGACGTATATAATGTTCCCACGGAGAGGTCCGGGCCGACACGGCCTGGATTCGGTAAAACATTACCAGCGAGGGGCTAGATGGGTTAGGTTAGGTTATATTACGTTATAGACGTATATAACGTTCCCACCGTGAAGTACGGGCCGACCCGCCAGGAATGTTGTAAAATACTACATCCGAGATGTTAGGCTGCCTTAGGTTAGGATATATAACGCTATAGACGTATATAATGTTCTCAGGGACAGATCTTGGCCGATACGACCGGGATTCTGTAAAACATTCCCAGCGAGGGGCTAGATGGGTTAGGTTAGGTGATATAACGTTATAGACGTATATAATGTTCCCACCGATAAGTAGGCGCCGCCCCGCCAGGATTGTTGTAACATACTACATCCGAGGTGTTAGATTGCCTTAGGTTAGGATATATAACGTTATAGACGTATATAATGTTCCCACCGAGACGTACAGGGCTGCACGAACGGGATTCTACAAAACATTCCCAGCGAGGGGCTAGATGGGTTAGGTTAGGTTATCTTACGTTATAGACGTATATAATGTTCCCACCGAGAAGTAGGTTCCGAGCCGACAGGAGTGTTGTAAAATACTACATCTGAGGTGTTAGGTTGCCTTAGGTTAGGATATATAACGTTATAGTCATATATAATGTTCCCACGGAGAGGTACGGTCCGACAGGACCGGGATTCTGTAAAACATTACCAGCGAGGGGCTAGATGGGTTAGGTTAGGTTATATTACGTTATAGACGTATATAACGTTCCCAACGTGAAGTCGGGGCCGGCCCGTCAGGAATGTTGTAAAATACTACATCCGTGGAGTGAGGTTACCTTAGGTCAGGATATATAACGTTATAGACGTATATAATGTTCCCACGGAGAGGTACGGTCCGACACGGCCTGGATTCGGAAAAACATTACCAGCGAGGTGCTAGATGGGTTAGGTTAGGTTATCTTACGTTATAGACGTATATAACGTTCCCACCGAGTAGTATGGGCCGACCCGCCAGGAATGTTGTAAAATACTACATTCGTTGTGTGAGGTTGCCTCACGTTAGGAAATATAACGTCATAGACGGATATAGTTTTCCCACGGAGAGGTACGGTCCGACAGGACCGGGATTCTGTAAAACATTACCAGCGAGGGGCTAGATGGGTTAGATTAGGTTATATTACGTTATAGACGTATGTAATGTTCACACCGAGAAGTAGGTGCCGAGCCGCCAGGAGTGTTGTAAAATACTACATCTGAGGTGTTATGTTGCCTTAGGTTAGGATATATAACGTTATAGACGTATATAATGTTCCCACGGACAGGTACGGTCCGACACGGCCTGGATTCGGTAAAACATTACCAGCGAGGTGCTAGATGGGGTAGGTTAGGTTATCTTACGTTATAGACGTATATAACGTTCCCACCGAGAAGTAGGTGCCGAGCCGCCAGGAGTGTTGTAAAATACTACATCTGAGGTGTTATGTTGCCTTAGGTTAGGATATGTAACGTTATAGACGTATATAATGTTCCCACGGACAGGTACGGTCCGACACGGCCTGGATTCGGTAAAACATTACCAGCGAGGTGCTAGGTGGGTTAGGTTAGGTTATCTTACGTTATAGACGTATATAACGTTCCCACCGTGAAGTGGGGGCCGGCCCGCCAGGAATGTCGTAAAATACCACATCCGAGATGTTAGGCTGCCTTAGGTTAGTACATATAACGCTATAGACGTATATAATGTTCCCACGGATAGGTCTGCGTCGACGCGACCGGGATTCTGTAAAACATTACCAGCGAGGGGCTAGATGGGTTAGGTTAGGTTAGATTACGTTATAGACGTATATTATGTTCCCACCAAGAAGTAGGGGCCGGCCCGCCAGGAATGTTGTAAAATACTACATTCGTGGTGTGAGGTTGCCTCACGTTAGGAAATATAACGTCATAGACGGCTATAGTTTTCCCACGGAGAGGTACGGTCCGACAGGACCGGGATTCTGTAAAACATTACCAGCGAGGGGCTAGGATGGGGTAGATTAGGTTATATTACGTTATAGACGTATGTAATGTTCACACCGAGAAGTAGGTGCCGAGCCGCCAGGATTGTTGTAAAATACTACATCTGAGGTGTTATGTTGCCTTAGGTTAGGATATATAACGTTATAGACGTATATAATGTTCCCACCGAGACGTACAGGGCTGCACGAACGGGATTCTACAAAACATTCGCAGCGAGGGGCTAGATGGGTTAGGTTAGGTTATATTACGTTATAGACGTATATAATGTTCCCACCGAGAAGTAGGTGCCGAGCCGCCAGGAGTGACGTAAAATACTACATCTGAAGCGTTAGGTTGCCTTAGGTTAGGATATATAACGTTATAGACGTATATAATGTACCCACGGAGAGGTACGGTCCGACAGGACCGGGATTCTGTAAAACATTACCAGCGAGGGGCTAGATGGGTTAGGTTAGGTTATATTACGTTATAGACGTATATAACGTTCGCACCATGAAGTCGGGGCCGGCCCGTCAGGAATGTTGTAAAATACTACATCTGAGGTGTTAGGTTGCCCTAGGTTAGGATATATAACGTTATAGACGTATATAATGTTCCCACGGAGAGGTCCGGGCCGACACGGCCTGGATTCGGTAAAACATTACCAGCGAGGGGCTAGATGGGTTAGGTTAGGTTATATTACGTTATAGACGTATATAACGTTCCCACCGTGAAGTACGGGCCGACCCGCCAGGAATGTTGTAAAATACTACATCCGAGATGTTAGGCTGCCTTAGGTTAGTATATATAACGATATAGACGTATATAATGTTCCCACGGACAGGTCTGGGCCAACACGACCGGGATTCTGTAAAACATTACCAGCAAGGGGCTAGATGGGTTAGGTTAGGTTATATTACGTTATAGACGTATATAATGTTCCCACCGAGAAGTAGGTGCCGAGCCGCCAGGAGTGACGTAAAATACTACATCTGAAGCGTTAGGTTGCCTTAGGTTAGGATATATAACGTTATAGACGTATATAATGTTCCCACGGAGAGGTACGGTCCGACAGGACCGGGATTCTGTAAAACATTACCAGCGAGGGGCTAGATGGGTTAGGTTAGGTTATATTACGTTATAGACGTATATAACGTTCGCACCATGAAGTCGGGGCCGGCCCGTCAGGAATGTTGTAAAATACTACATCTGAGGTGTTAGGTTGCCCTAGGTTAGGATATATAACGTTATAGACGTATATAATGTTCCCACGGAGAGGTCCGGGCCGACACGGCCTGGATTCGGTAAAACATTACCAGCGAGGGGCTAGATGGGTTAGGTTAGGTTATATTACGTTATAGACGTATATAACGTTCCCACCGTGAAGTACGGGCCGACCCGCCAGGAATGTTGTAAAATACTACATCCGAGATGTTAGGCTGCCTTAGGTTAGTATATATAACGATATAGACGTATATAATGTTCCCACGGACAGGTCTGGGCCAACACGACCGGGATTCTGTAAAACATTACCAGCGAGGGGCTAGATGGGTTAGGTTAGGTTATCTTAAGTTATAGACGTATATAACGTTCCCACCGAGAAGTACGGGCCGACCGGCCAGGAATGTTGTAAAATACTACATCCGAGATGTTAGGCTGCCTTAGGTTAGGATATATAACGCTATAGACGTATATAATGTTCTCAGGGACAGATCTTGGCCGATACGCCCGGGATTCTGTAAAACTTTCCCAGCGAGGGGCTAGACGGGTTAGGTTAGGTGATATAACGTTATTGACGTATATAATGTTCCCACCGAGAAGTAGGCGCCGCCCCGCCAGGATTGTTGTAACATACTACATCCGAGGTGTTAGATTGCCTTAGGTTAGGATATATAACGTTATAGACGTATATAATGTTCCCACCGAGACGTACAGGGCTGCACGAACGGGATTCTACAAAACATTCCCAGCGAGGGGCTAGATGGGTTAGGTTAGGTTATCTTACGTTATAGACGTATATAATGTTCCCACCGAGAAGTAGGTTCCGAGCCGCCAGGAGTGTTGTAAAATACTACATCTGAGGTGTTAGGTTGCCTTAGGTTAGGATATATAACGTTATAGTCATATATAATGTTCCCACGGAGAGGTACGGTCCGACAGGACCGGGATTCTGTAAAACATTACCAGCGAGGGGCTAGATGGGTTAGGTTAGGTTATATTACGTTATAGACGTATATAACGTTCCCAACGTGAAGTCGGGGCCGGCCCGTCAGGAATGTTGTAAAATACTACATCCGTGGAGTGAGGTTACCTTAGGTCAGGATATATAACGTTATAGACGTATATAATGTTCCCACGGAGAGGTACGGTCCGACACGGCCTGGATTCGGAAAAACATTACCAGCGAGGTGCTAGATGGGTTAGGTTAGGTTATCTTACGTTATAGACGTATATAACGTTCCCACCGAGAAGTATGGGCCGACCCGCCAGGAATGTTGTAAAATACTACATTCGTTGTGTGAGGTTGCCTCACGTTAGGAAATATAACGTCATAGACGGATATAGTTTTCCCACGGAGAGGTACGGTCCGACAGGACCGGGATTCTGTAAAACATTACCAGCGAGGGGCTAGATGGGTTAGATTAGGTTATATTACGTTATAGACGTATGTAATGTTCACACCGAGAAGTAGGTGCCGAGCCGCCAGGAGTGTTGTAAAATACTACATCTGAGGTGTTATGTTGCCTTAGGTTAGGATATATAACGTTATAGACGTATATAATGTTCCCACCGAGACGTACAGGGCTGCACGAACGGGATTCTACAAAACATTCCCAGCGAGGGGCTAGATGGGTTAGGTTAGGTTATATTACGTTATAGACGTATATAATGTTCCCACCGAGAAGTAGGTGCCGAGCCGCCAGGAGTGACGTAAAATACTACATCTGAAGCGTTATGTTGCCTTAGGTTAGGATATATAACGTTATAGACGTATATAATGTTCCCACGGAGAGGTACGGTCCGACAGGACCGGGATTCTGTAAAACATTACCAGCGAGGGGCTAGATGGGTTAGGTTAGGTTATATTACGTTATAGACGTATATAACGTTCGCACCATGAAGTCGGGGCCGGCCCGTCAGGAATGTTGTAAAATACTACATCTGAGGTGTTAGGTTGCCCTAGGTTAGGATATATAACGTTATAGACGTATATAATGTTCCCACGGAGAGGTCCGGGCCGACACGGCCTGGATTCGGTAAAACATTACCAGCGAGGGGCTAGATGGGTTAGGTTAGGTTATATTACGTTATAGACGTATATAACGTTCCCACCGTGAAGTACGGGCCGACCCGCCAGGAATGTTGTAAAATACTACATCCGAGATGTTAGGCTGCCTTAGGTTAGTATATATAACGATATAGACGTATATAATGTTCCCACGGACAGGTCTGGGCCAACACGACCGGGATTCTGTAAAACATTACCAGCGAGGGGCTAGATGGGTTAGGTTAGGTTATCTTAAGTTATAGACGTATATAACGTTCCCACCGAGAAGTACGGGCCGACCCGCCAGGAATGTTGTAAAATACTACATCCGAGATGTTAGGCTGCCTTAGGTTAGGATATATAACGCTATAGACGTATATAATGTTCTCAGGGACAGATCTTGGCCGATACGACCGGGATTCTGTAAAACTTTCCCAGCGAGGGGCTAGATGGGTTAGGTTAGGTGATATAACGTTATTGACGTATATAATGTTCCCACCGAGAAGTAGGCGCCGCCCCGCCAGGATTGTTGTAACATACTACATCCGAGGTGTTAGATTGCCTTAGGTTAGGATATATAACGTTATAGACGTATATAATGTTCCCACCGAGACGTACAGGGCTGCACGAACGGGATTCTACAAAACATTCCCAGCGAGGGGCTAGATGGGTTAGGTTAGGTTATCTTACGTTATAGACGTATATAATGTTCCCACCGAGAAGTAGGTTCCGAGCCGCCAGGAGTGTTGTAAAATACTACATCTGAGGTGTTAGGTTGCCTTAGGTTAGGATATATAACGTTATAGTCATATATAATGTTCCCACGGAGAGGTACGGTCCGACAGGACCGGGATTCTGTAAAACATTACCAGCGAGGGGCTAGATGGGTTAGGTTAGGTTATATTACGTTATAGACGTATATAACGTTCCCAACGTGAAGTCGGGGCCGGCCCGTCAGGAATGTTGTAAAATACTACATCCGTGGAGTGAGGTTACCTTAGGTCAGGATATATAACGTTATAGACGTATATAATGTTCCCACGGAGAGGTACGGTCCGACACGGCCTGGATTCGGAAAAACATTACCAGCGAGGTGCTAGATGGGTTAGGTTAGGTTATCTTACGTTATAGACGTATATAACGTTCCCACCGTGAAGTACGGGCCGACCCGCCAGGAATGTTGTAAAATACTACATCCGAGATGTTAGGCTGCCTTAGGTTAGTATATATAACGATATAGACGTATATAATGTTCCCACGGACAGGTCTGGGCCAACACGACCGGGATTCTGTAAAACATTACCAGCGAGGGGCTAGATGGGTTAGGTTAGGTTATCTTAAGTTATAGACGTATATAACGTTCCCACCGAGAAGTACGGGCCGACCCGCCAGGAATGTTGTAAAATACTACATCCGAGATGTTAGGCTGCCTTAGGTTAGGATATATAACGCTATAGACGTATATAATGTTCTCAGGGACAGATCTTGGCCGATACGACCGGGATTCTGTAAAACTTTCCCAGCGAGGGGCTAGATGGGTTAGGTTAGGTGATATAACGTTATTGACGTATATAATGTTCCCACCGAGAAGTAGGCGCCGCCCCGCCAGGATTGTTGTAACATACTACATCCGAGGTGTTAGATTGCCTTAGGTTAGGATATATAACGTTATAGACGTATATAATGTTCCCACCGAGACGTACAGGGCTGCACGAACGGGATTCTACAAAACATTCCCAGCGAGGGGCTAGATGGGTTAGGTTAGGTTATCTTACGTTATAGACGTATATAATGTTCCCACCGAGAAGTAGGTTCCGAGCCGCCAGGAGTGTTGTAAAATACTACATCTGAGGTGTTAGGTTGCCTTAGGTTAGGATATATAACGTTATAGTCATATATAATGTTCCCACGGAGAGGTACGGTCCGACAGGACCGGGATTCTGTAAAACATTACCAGCGAGGGGCTAGATGGGTTAGGTTAGGTTATATTACGTTATAGACGTATATAACGTTCCCAACGTGAAGTCGGGGCCGGCCCGTCAGGAATGTTGTAAAATACTACATCCGTGGAGTGAGGTTACCTTAGGTCAGGATATATAACGTTATAGACGTATATAATGTTCCCACGGAGAGGTACGGTCCGACACGGCCTGGATTCGGAAAAACATTACCAGCGAGGTGCTAGATGGGTTAGGTTAGGTTATCTTACGTTATAGACGTATATAACGTTCCCACCGAGAAGTATGGGCCGACCCGCCAGGAATGTTGTAAAATACTACATTCGTTGTGTGAGGTTGCCTCACGTTAGGAAATATAACGTCATAGACGGATATAGTTTTCCCACGGAGAGGTACGGTCCGACAGGACCGGGATTCTGTAAAACATTACCAGCGAGGGGCTAGATGGGTTAGATTAGGTTATATTACGTTATAGACGTATGTAATGTTCACACCGAGAAGTAGGTGCCGAGCCGCCAGGAGTGTTGTAAAATACTACATCTGAGGTGTTATGTTGCCTTAGGTTAGGATATATAACGTTATAGACGTATATAATGTTCCCACCGAGACGTACAGGGCTGCACGAACGGGATTCTACAAAACATTCCCAGCGAGGGGCTAGATGGGTTAGGTTAGGTTATATTACGTTATAGACGTATATAATGTTCCCACCGAGAAGTAGATGCCGAGCCGCCAGGAGTGACGTAAAATACTACATCTGAAGCGTTATGTTGCCTTAGGTTAGGATATATAACGTTATAGACGTATATAATGTTCCCACGGAGAGGTACGGTCCGACAGGACCGGGATTCTGTAAAACATTACCAGCGAGGGGCTAGATGGGTTAGGTTAGGTTATATTACGTTATAGACGTATATAACGTTCGCACCATGAAGTCGGGGCCGGCCCGTCAGGAATGTTGTAAAATACTACATCTGAGGTGTTAGGTTGCCCTAGGTTAGGATATATAACGTTATAGACGTATATAATGTTCCCACGGAGAGGTCCGGGCCGACACGGCCTGGATTCGGTAAAACATTACCAGCGAGGGGCTAGATGGGTTAGGTTAGGTTATATTACGTTATAGACGTATATAACGTTCCCACCGTGAAGTACGGGCCGACCCGCCAGGAATGTTGTAAAATACTACATCCGAGATGTTAGGCTGCCTTAGGTTAGTATATATAACGATATAGACGTATATAATGTTCCCACGGACAGGTCTGGGCCAACACGACCGGGATTCTGTAAAACATTACCAGCGAGGGGCTAGATGGGTTAGGTTAGGTTATCTTAAGTTATAGACGTATATAACGTTCCCACCGAGAAGTACGGGCCGACCCGCCAGGAATGTTGTAAAATACTACATCCGAGATGTTAGGCTGCCTTAGGTTAGGATATATAACGCTATAGACGTATATAATGTTCTCAGGGACAGATCTGGGCCGATACGACCGGGATTCTGTAAAACTTTCCCAGCGAGGGGCTAGATGGGTTAGGTTAGGTGATATAACGTTATTGACGTATATAATGTTCCCACCGAGAAGTAGGCGCCGCCCCGCCAGGATTGTTGTAACATACTACATCCGAGGTGTTAGATTGCCTTAGGTTAGGATATATAACGTTATAGACGTATATAATGTTCCCACCGAGACGTACAGGGCTGCACGAACGGGATTCTACAAAACATTCCCAGTGAGGGGCTAGATGGGTTAGGTTAGGTTATCTTACGTTATAGACGTATATAATGTTCCCACCGAGAAGTAGGTTCCGAGCCGCCAGGAGTGTTGTAAAATACTACATCTGAGGTGTTAGGTTGCCTTAGGTTAGGATATATAACGTTATAGTCATATATAATGTTCCCACGGAGAGGTACGGTCCGACAGGACCGGGATTCTGTAAAACATTACCAGCGAGGGGCTAGATGGGTTAGGTTAGGTTATATTACGTTATAGACGTATATAACGTTCCCAACGTGAAGTCGGGGCCGGCCCGTCAGGAATGTTGTAAAATACTACATCCGTGGAGTGAGGTTACCTTAGGTCAGGATATATAACGTTATAGACGTATATAATGTTCCCACGGAGAGGTACGGTCCGACACGGCCTGGATTCGGAAAAACATTACCAGCGAGGTGCTAGATGGGTTAGGTTAGGTTATCTTACGTTATAGACGTATATAACGTTCCCACCGAGAAGTATGGGCCGACCCGCCAGGAATGTTGTAAAATACTACATTCGTTGTGTGAGGTTGCCTCACGTTAGGAAATATAACGTCATAGACGGATATAGTTTTCCCACGGAGAGGTACGGTCCGACAGGACCGGGATTCTGTAAAACATTACCAGCGAGGGGCTAGATGGGTTAGATTAGGTTATATTACGTTATAGACGTATGTAATGTTCACACCGAGAAGTAGGTGCCGAGCCGCCAGGAGTGTTGTAAAATACTACATCTGAGGTGTTATGTTGCCTTAGGTTAGGATATATAACGTTATAGACGTATATAATGTTCCCACCGAGACGTACAGGGCTGCACGAACGGGATTCTACAAAACATTCCCAGCGAGGGGCTAGATGGGTTAGGTTAGGTTATATTACGTTATAGACGTATATAATGTTCCCACCGAGAAGTAGGTGCCGAGCCGCCAGGAGTGACGTAAAATACTACATCTGAAGCGTTATGTTGCCTTAGGTTAGGATATATAACGTTATAGACGTATATAATGTTCCCACGGAGAGGTACGGTCCGACAGGACCGGGATTCTGTAAAACATTACCAGCGAGGGGCTAGATGGCTTAGGTTAGGTTATATTACGTTATAGACGTATATAACGTTCGCACCGTGAAGTCGGGGCCGGCCCGTCAGGAATGTTGTAAAATACTACATCTGAGGTGTTAGGTTGCCCTAGGTTAGGATATATAACGTTATAGACGTATATAATGTTCCCACGGAGAGGTCCGGGCCGACACGGCCTGGATTCGGTAAAACATTACCAGCGAGGGGCTAGATGGGTTAGGTTAGGTTATATTACGTTATAGACGTATATAACGTTCCCACCGTGAAGTACGGGCCGACCCGCCAGGAATGTTGTAAAATACTACATCCGAGATGTTAGGCTGCCTTAGGTTAGTATATATAACGATATAGACGTATATAATGTTCCCACGGACAGGTCTGGGCCAACACGACCGGGATTCTGTAAAACATTACCAGCGAGGGGCTAGATGGGTTAGGTTAGGTTATATTACGTTATAGACGTATATAATGTTCCCACCGAGAAGTAGGTGCCGAGCCGCCAGGAGTGACGTAAAATACTACATCTGAAGCGTTAGGTTGCCTTAGGTTAGGATATATAACGTTATAGACGTATATAATGTTCCCACGGAGAGGTACGGTCCGACAGGACCGGGATTCTGTAAAACATTACCAGCGAGGGGCTAGATGGGTTAGGTTAGGTTATATTACGTTATAGACGTATATAACGTTCGCACCATGAAGTCGGGGCCGGCCCGTCAGGAATGTTGTAAAATACTACATCTGAGGTGTTAGGTTGCCCTAGGTTAGGATATATAACGTTATAGACGTATATAATGTTCCCACGGAGAGGTCCGGGCCGACACGGCCTGGATTCGGTAAAACATTACCAGCGAGGGGCTAGATGGGTTAGGTTAGGTTATATTACGTTATAGACGTATGTAACGTTCCCACCGTGAAGTACGGGCCGACCCGCCAGGAATGTTGTAAAATACTACATCCGAGATGTTAGGCTGCCTTAGGTTAGTATATATAACGATATAGACGTATATAATGTTCCCACGGACAGGTCTGGGCCAACACGACCGGGATTCTGTAAAACATTACCAGCGAGGGGCTAGATGGGTTAGGTTAGGTTATATTACGTTATAGACGTATATAATGTTCCCACCGAGAAGTAGGTGCCGAGCCGCCAGGAGTGACGTAAAATACTACATCTGAAGCGTTAGGTTGCCTTAGGTTAGGATATATAACGTTATAGACGTATATAATGTTCCCACGGAGAGGTACGGTCCGACAGGACCGGGATTCTGTAAAACATTACCAGCGAGGGGCTAGATGGGTTAGGTTAGGTTATATTACGTTATAGACGTATATAACGTTCCCAACGTGAAGTCGGGGCCGGCCCGTCAGGAATGTTGTAAAATACTACATCCGTGGAGTGAGGTTACCTTAGGTCAGGATATATAACGTTATAGACGTATATAATGTTCCCACGGAGAGGTACGGTCCGACACGGCCTGGATTCGGAAAAACATTACCAGCGAGGTGCTAGATGGGTTAGGTTAGGTTATCTTACGTTATAGACGTATATAACGTTCCCAACGTGAAGTCGGGGCCGACCCGCCAGGAATGTTGTAAAATACTACATTCGTTGTGTGAGGTTGCCTCACGTTAGGAAATATAACGTCATAGACGGATATAGTTTTCCCACGGAGAGGTACGGTCCGACAGGACCGGGATTCTGTAAAACATTACCAGCGAGGGGCTAGATGGGTTAGATTAGGTTATATTACGTTATAGACGTATGTAATGTTCACACCGAGAAGTAGGTGCCGAGCCGCCAGGAGTGTTGTAAAATACTACATCTGAGGTGTTATGTTGCCTTAGGTTAGGATATATAACGTTATAGACGTATATAATGTTCCCACGGACAGGTACGGTCCGACACGGCCTGGATTCGGTAAAACATTACCAGCGAGGTGCTAGATGGGGTAGGTTAGGTTATCTTACGTTATAGACGTATATAATGTTCCCACCGAGAGGTAGGGGCCGACCCGCCAGGAGTGTGGTAAAATACTACATCCGAGGTGTTAGGTTGCCTTATGTTAGGATATATAACGTTATAGACGTATATAATGTTCCCACGGAGAGGTACGGGCCGACAGGACCGGGATTCTGTAAAACATTACCAGCGAGGGGCTAGATGGGTCAGGTTAGGTTAGATTACGTTATAGACGTATATAACGTTCCTACCGAGAAGTACGGGCCGATCCGCCAGGAATGTTGTAAAATAGTACATCCGAGATGTTAGGCTGCCTTAGGTTAGTATATATAACGCTATAGACGTATGTACTGTTCCCACGGACAGGTCTGGGCCGACACGACCGGGATTCTGTAAAACATTCCGAGCGAGGGGCTAGATGGGTTACCTTAGGTTATATTACGTTATAGACGTATATAATGTATGCACCGAGAGGTAGAGGCCGAACCGCCTGGAGTGTTGTAAAATACTACATCCTAGATGTTACGCTGCCTTAGGTTAGGGTATATAACGCTATAGACGTATATAATGTTCCCACGGACAGATCTGGGCCGACACGACCGGAATTCTGTAAAACATACCCAGCGAGGGGCTAGATGGGTTAGATTAAGTTATATTACGTTATAGACGTATATAACGTTCCCACCGAGATGTAGGGGCTGACCCGCCAGGAGTGTTCTAAAATACTACATCCGAGATGTTAGGCTGCCTAAGGTTAGTATGTATAACGCTATAGAGGTATATAATGTTCCCACGGACAGGTCCGGGCCGACACGGCCGGGATTCTGTAAAACATTCCCAGCGACGGGCTAGATGGGTTAGGTTAGGTTATCTTACGTTATAGACATATATAATCTTCCCGCGGAGTAGTAGGGGCAGGCCCCCCAGGAATGTTGTAAAATGATACATCCGGGGAGTGAGGTTGCCTTAGGTCAGGATATATAAGGTTATAGACGTATATAATGTTCCCACGGAGAGGTACGTGCCGACAGGTCCGGGATGCTGTAAAACATTACCAGCGAGGCGCTAGACGGGTTAGGTAAGGTTATATTACGTTATAGACGTATATAACGTTCCTACCGTGAAGTACGGGCCGACCCACCAGGAATGTTGTAAAATACTACATCGAGACGTTAGGCTGCCTTAGGTTAGGATATATAACGCTATAGACGTATATAATGTTCCCACGGACAGATTTGGGCCAACACGACCGGAATTCTGTAAAACATTCCCAGCGAGGGGCTAGATGGGTTAGGTTAGGTTATATTACGTTATAGACGTATATAATGTATGCACCGAGAGGTAGAGGCCGAACCGCCTGGAGTGTTGTAAAATACTACATCCTAGATGTTACGCTGCCTTAGGTTAGGGTATATAACGCTATAGACGTATATAATGTTCCCACGGACAGATCTGGGCCGACACGACCGGAATTCTGTAAAACATACCCAGCGAGGGGCTAGATGGGTTAGATTAAGTTATATTACGTTATAGACGTATATAACGTTCCCACCGAGATGTAGGGGCTGACCCGCCAGGAGTGTTCTAAAATACTACATCCGAGATGTTAGGCTGCCTAAGGTTAGTATGTATAACGCTATAGAGGTATATAATGTTCCCACGGACAGGTCTGGGCCGACACGACCGGGATTCTGTAAAACATTCCGAGCGAGGGGCCAGATGGGTTAGGTTAGGTTATATTACGTTATAAAGGTATATAATGTATGCATCGAGAGGTAGGGGCCGACCCGCCTGGAGTGTTGTGAAATACTACATCCGAGGTGTTAGGTGCCTTAGGTTAGGATATATAACGTTATAGACGTATATAATGTTCCCACGGAGAGGTACGGTCCAACAGGACCGTTATTCTGTAAAACATTACCAGCGAGGCGCTAGATGGGTTAGATTAGGTTATATTACGTTATAGACGTATGTAATGTTCCCACCGAGAAGTAGGTGCCGAGCCGCCAGGAGCGTTGTAAAATACTACATCTGAGGTGTTAGGTTGCCTTAGGTTAGGATATATAACGTTATAGACGTATATAATGTTCCCACGGAGAGGTACGGGCCGACAGGACAGGGATTCTGTAAAACATTACCAGCGAGAGGCTAGATGGGTTAGGTTAGGTTATCTTACGTTATAGACGTATATAATGTTCCCACCGAGAAGTAGGTTCCGAGCCGCCAGGAGTGTTGTAAAATACTACATCTGAGGTGTTAGGTTGCCTTAGGTTAGGATGTATAACGTTATAGTCATATATAATGTTCCCACGGAGAGGTACGGTCCGACAGGACCGGGATTCTGTAAAACATTACCAGCGAGGGGCTAGATGGGTTAGGTTAGGTTATATTACGTTATAGACGTATATAACGTTCCCAACGTGAAGTCGGGGCCGGCCCGTCAGGAATGTTGTAAAATACTACATCCGTGGAGTGAGGTTACCTTAGGTCAGGATATATAACGTTATAGACGTATATAATGTTCCCACGGAGAGGTACGGTCCGACACGGCCTGGATTCGGAAAAACATTACCAGCGAGGTGCTAGATGGGTTAGGTTAGGTTATCTTACGTTATAGACGTATATAACGTTCCCAACGTGAAGTCGGGGCCGACCCGCCAGGAATGTTGTAAAATACTACATTCGTTGTGTGAGGTTGCCTCACGTTAGGAAATATAACGTCATAGACGGATATAGTTTTCCCACGGAGAGGTACGGTCCGACAGGACCGGGATTCTGTAAAACATTACCAGCGAGGGGCTAGATGGGTTAGATTAGGTTATATTACGTTATAGACGTATGTAATGTTCACACCGAGAAGTAGGTGCCGAGCCGCCAGGAGTGTTGTAAAATACTACATCTGAGGTGTTATGTTGCCTTAGGTTAGGATATATAACGTTATAGACGTATATAATGTTCCCACGGACAGGTACGGTCCGACACGGCCTGGATTCGGTAAAACATTACCAGCGAGGTGCTAGATGGGGTAGGTTAGGTTATCTTACGTTATAGACGTATATAATGTTCCCACCGAGAAGTAGGTTCCGAGCCGCCAGGAGTGTTGTAAAATACTACATCTGAGGTGTTAGGTTGCCTTAGGTTAGGATGTATAACGTTATAGTCATATATAATGTTCCCACGGAGAGGTACGGTCCGACAGGACCGGGATTCTGTAAAACATTACCAGCGAGGGGCTAGATGGGTTAGGTTAGGTTATATTACGTTATAGACGTATATAACGTTCCCAACGTGAAGTCGGGGCCGGCCCGTCAGGAATGTTGTAAAATACTACATCCGTGGAGTGAGGTTACCTTAGGTCAGGATATATAACGTTATAGACGTATATAATGTTCCCACGGAGAGGTACGGTCCGACACGGCCTGGATTCGGAAAAACATTACCAGCGAGGTGCTAGATGGGTTAGGTTAGGTTATCTTACGTTATAGACGTATATAACGTTCCCAACGTGAAGTCGGGGCCGACCCGCCAGGAATGTTGTAAAATACTACATTCGTTGTGTGAGGTTGCCTCACGTTAGGAAATATAACGTCATAGACGGATATAGTTTTCCCACGGAGAGGTACGGTCCGACAGGACCGGGATTCTGTAAAACATTACCAGCGAGGGGCTAGATGGGTTAGATTAGGTTATATTACGTTATAGACGTATGTAATGTTCACACCGAGAAGTAGGTGCCGAGCCGCCAGGAGTGTTGTAAAATACTACATCTGAGGTGTTATGTTGCCTTAGGTTAGGATATATAACGTTATAGACGTATATAATGTTCCCACGGACAGGTACGGTCCGACACGGCCTGGATTCGGTAAAACATTACCAGCGAGGTGCTAGATGGGGTAGGTTAGGTTATCTTACGTTATAGACGTATATAATGTTCCCACCGAGAGGTAGGGGCCGACCCGCCAGGAGTGTGGTAAAATACTACATCCGAGGTGTTAGGTTGCCTTAGGTTAGGATATATAACGTTATAGACGTATATAATGTTCCCACGGAGAGGTACGGGCCGACAGGACCGGGATTCTGTAAAACATTACCAGCGAGGGGCTAGATGGGTCAGGTTAGGTTAGATTACGTTATAGACGTATATAACGTTCCTACCGAGAAGTACGGGCCGATCCGCCAGGAATGTTGTAAAATAGTACATCCGAGATGTTAGGCTGCCTTAGGTTAGTATATATAACGCTATAGACGTATGTACTGTTCCCACGGACAGGTCTGGGCCGACACGACCGGGATTCTGTAAAACATTCCGAGCGAGGGGCTAGATGGGTTACCTTAGGTTATATTACGTTATAGACGTATATAATGTATGCACCGAGAGGTAGAGGCCGAACCGCCTGGAGTGTTGTAAAATACTACATCCTAGATGTTACGCTGCCTTAGGTTAGGGTATATAACGCTATAGACGTATATAATGTTCCCACGGACAGATCTGGGCCGACACGACCGGAATTCTGTAAAACATACCCAGCGAGGGGCTAGATGGGTTAGATTAAGTTATATTACGTTATAGACGTATATAACGTTCCCACCGAGATGTAGGGGCTGACCCGCCAGGAGTGTTCTAAAATACTACATCCGAGATGTTAGGCTGCCTAAGGTTAGTATGTATAACGCTATAGAGGTATATAATGTTCCCACGGACAGGTCCGGGCCGACACGGCCGGGATTCTGTAAAACATTCCCAGCGACGGGCTAGATGGGTTAGGTTAGGTTATCTTACGTTATAGACATATATAATCTTCCCGCGGAGTAGTAGGGGCAGGCCCCCCAGGAATGTTGTAAAATGATACATCCGGGGAGTGAGGTTGCCTTAGGTCAGGATATATAAGGTTATAGACGTATATAATGTTCCCACGGAGAGGTACGTGCCGACAGGTCCGGGATGCTGTAAAACATTACCAGCGAGGCGCTAGACGGGTTAGGTAAGGTTATATTACGTTATAGACGTATATAACGTTCCTACCGTGAAGTACGGGCCGACCCACCAGGAATGTTGTAAAATACTACATCGAGACGTTAGGCTGCCTTAGGTTAGGATATATAACGCTATAGACGTATATAATGTTCCCACGGACAGATTTGGGCCAACACGACCGGAATTCTGTAAAACATTCCCAGCGAGGGGCTAGATGGGTTAGGTTAGGTTATATTACGTTATAGACGTATATAATGTATGCACCGAGAGGTAGAGGCCGAACCGCCTGGAGTGTTGTAAAATACTACATCCTAGATGTTACGCTGCCTTAGGTTAGGGTATATAACGCTATAGACGTATATAATGTTCCCACGGACAGATCTGGGCCGACACGACCGGAATTCTGTAAAACATACCCAGCGAGGGGCTAGATGGGTTAGATTAAGTTATATTACGTTATAGACGTATATAACGTTCCCACCGAGATGTAGGGGCTGACCCGCCAGGAGTGTTCTAAAATACTACATCCGAGATGTTAGGCTGCCTAAGGTTAGTATGTATAACGCTATAGAGGTATATAATGTTCCCACGGACAGGTCTGGGCCGACACGACCGGGATTCTGTAAAACATTCCGAGCGAGGGGCTAGATGGGTTAGGTTAGGTTATATTACGTTATAAAGGTATATAATGTATGCATCGAGAGGTAGGGGCCGACCCGCCTGGAGTGTTGTGAAATACTACATCCGAGGTGTTAGGTGCCTTAGGTTAGGATATATAACGTTATAGACGTATATAATGTTCCCACGGAGAGGTACGGTCCAACAGGACCGTTATTCTGTAAAACATTACCAGCGAGGCGCTAGATGGGTTAGATTAGGTTATATTACGTTATAGACGTATGTAATGTTCCCACCGAGAAGTAGGTGCCGAGCCGCCAGGAGCGTTGTAAAATACTACATCTGAGGTGTTAGGTTGCCTTAGGTTAGGATATATAACGTTATAGACGTATATAATGTTCCCACGGAGAGGTACGGGCCGACAGGACAGGGATTCTGTAAAACATTACCAGCGAGAGGCTAGATGGGTTAGGTTAGGTTATCTTACGTTATAAACGTATATAACGTTCCCACCGAGATGTACGGGCAGACCCGCCAGGAATGTTGCAAAATACCACATCCGAGGAGTGAGGTTGCCTTAGGTCAGGGTATATAACGTTATAGACGTATATGATGTTCCCACGGAGATGTACGGGCCGACAGGACCGGGATTCTGTAAAACATTACCAGCGAGTGGCTAGATGGGTTAGGTTAGGTTATCTTAAGATATAGACGTATATAACGTTCCCACCGAGAAGTAGGGGCCGACCCGCCAGGAATGTTGTAAAATACTACATCCGAGATGTTAGGCTGCCTTAGGCTAGTACATATAACGCTATAGACGTATATAATGTTCCCACGGATAGGTCTGCGTCGACGCGACCGGGATTCTGTAAAACATTACCAGCGAGGGTCTAGATGGGTTAGGTTAGGTTATCTTACGTTATAGACGTATATAACTTTCCCAACGAGAAGTAGGGGCCGAGCCGCCAGGAATGTTCTAAAATACTACATTCGAGGAGTGAGGTTGCCGCAGGTTAGTACATATAACGCTATAGATGTATATAATGTTCCCACGGACAGGTCTGGGCCGACACGGCCGGGATTCTGTAAAACATTACCAGCGTGTGCTAGATGGGTTAGGTTAGGTTATCTTACGTTATAAACGTATATAACGTTCCTACCGTGAAGTACGGGCCGACCCACCAGGAATATTGTAAAATACTACATCCGAGATGTTAGGCTGCCTTAGGTTAGTATATATAACGCTATAGACGTATATAATGTTCCCACGGATAGGTCTGGGTCGACGCGACCGGGATTCTGTAAAACATTACCAGCGAGGGGCTAGATGGGTTAGATTAGGTTATATTACGTTATAGACGTATGTAATGTTCACACCGAGAAGTAGGTGCCGAGCCGCCAGGAGTGTTGTAAAATACTACATCCGAGATGTTAGGCTGCCGTAGGTTAGTATATATAACGCTATAGACGTATATAATGTTCCCACGGACAGGTCTGGGCAGACACGACCGGGATTCTGTAAAACATTACCAGCGAGGGGCTAGATGGGTCAGGTTAGGTTAGATTACGTTATAGACGTATATAACGTTCCCACCGAGAAGTATGGGCCGAACCGCCATGAATGTTGTAAAATACTACATCCGAGATGTTAGGCTGCCTTAGGTTAGCACATATAACGCTATAGACGTATATAATGTTCCCACGGATAGGTCTGCGTCGACGCGACCGGGATTCTGTAAAACTTTACCAGCGAGGGGCTAGATGGGTCAGGTTTGGTTAGATTACGTTATAGACGTATATAACGTTCCTACCGTGAAGTACGGACCGACCCACCAGGAATATTGTAAAATACTACATCCGAGATGTTAGGCTGCCTTAGGTTAGTATATATAACGCTATAGACGTATATAATGTTCCCACGGACAGGTCTGGGCCGACACGGCCGGGATACTGTTAAACATTACCAGCGATCGTCTAGATGGGTTAGGTTAGGTTATCTTACGTTATAGACGTATATAATGTTCCCACCGAGAGGTAGGGGCCGACCCGCCAGGAGTGTGGTAAAATACTACATCCGAGGTGTTAGGTTGCCTTAGGTTAGGATATATAACGTTATAGACGTATATAATGTTCCCACGGAGAGGTACGGGCCGACAGGACCGGGATTCTGTAAAACATTACCAGCGAGGGGCTAGATGGGTCAGGTTAGGTTAGATTACGTTATAGACGTATATAACGTTCCTACCGAGAAGTACGGGCCGATCCGCCAGGAATGTTGTAAAATAGTACATCCGAGATGTTAGGCTGCCTTAGGTTAGTATATATAACGCTATAGACGTATGTACTGTTCCCACGGACAGGTCTGGGCCGACACGACCGGGATTCTGTAAAACATTCCGAGCGAGGGGCTAGATGGGTTAGGTTAGGTTATATTACGTTATAAAGGTATATAATGTATGCACCGAGAGGTAGGGGCCGACCCGCCTGGAGTGTTGTGAAATACTACATCCGAGGTGTTAGGTGCCTTAGGTTAGGATATATAACGTTATAGACGTATATAATGTTCCCACGGAGAGGTACGGTCCAACAGGACCGTTATTCTGTAAAACATTACCAGCGAGGCGCTAGATGGGTTAGATTAGGTTATATTACGTTATAGACGTATGTAATGTTCCCACCGAGAAGTAGGTGCCGAGCCGCCAGGAGCGTTGTAAAATACTACATCTGAGGTGTTAGGTTGCCTTAGGTTAGGATATATAACGTTATAGACGTATATAATGTTCCCACGGAGAGGTACGGGCCGACAGGACAGGGATTCTGTAAAACATTACCAGCGAGAGGCTAGATGGGTTAGGTTAGGTTAGATTACGTTATAGACGTATATAACGTTCCCACCGAGAGGTAGGGGCCGACCCGCCAGGAGTGTGGTAAAATACTACATCCGAGGTGTTAGGTTGCCTTAGGTTAGGATATATAACGTTATAGACGTATATAATGTTCCCACGGAGAGGTACGGGCCGACAGGACCGGGATCCTGTAAAACATTACCAGCGAGGGGCTAGATGGGTCAGGTTAGGTTAGATTACGTTATAGACGTATATAACGTTCCTACCGAGAAGTACGGGCCGACCCGCCAGGAATGTTGTAAAATACTACATCCGAGATGTTAGGCTGCCTTAGGTTAGTATATATAACGCTATAGACGTATATAATGTTCCCACGGACAGGTCTGGGCCGACTCGACCGGGATTCTGTAAAACATTACCATCGAGGCCCTAGATGTGTTACGTTACGGTATCTTACATTATAGACGTATATAACGTTCCCACCGAGAAGTACGGGCCGACCCGCCAGGAATGTTGTAAAATACTACATCCGAGATGTTAGGCTACCTTAGGTTAGTATATATAACTATATAGACGTATGTACTGTTCCCACGGACAGGTCTGGGCCGACACGACCGGGATTCTGTAAAACATTCCGAGCGAGGGGCTAGATGGGTTACCTTAGGTTATATTACGTTATAGACGTATATAATGTATGCACCGAGAGGTAGAGGCCGAACCGCCTGGAGTGTTGTAAAATACTACATCCTAGATGTTACGCTGCCTTAGGTTAGGGTATATAACGCTATAGACGTATATAATGTTCCCACGGACAGATCTGGGCCGACACGACCGGAATTCTGTAAAACATTCCCAGCGAGGGGCTAGATGGGTTAGATTAAGTTATATTACGTTATAGACGTATATAACGTTCCCACCGAGATGTAGGGGCTGACCCGCCAGGAGTGTTCTAAAATACTACATCCGAGATGTTAGGCTGCCTAAGGTTAGTATGTATAACGCTATAGAGGTATATAATGTTCCCACGGACAGGTCCGGGCCGACACGGCCGGGATTCTGTAAAACATTCCCAGCGACGGGCTAGATGGGTTAGGTTAGGTTATATTACGTTATAGACGTATATAACGTTCCCAACGTGAAGTCGGGGCCGGCCCGTCAGGAATGTTGTAAAATACTACATCCGTGGAGTGAGGTTACCTTAGGTCAGGATATATAACGTTATAGACGTATATAATGTTCCCACGGAGAGGTACGGTCCGACACGGCCTGGATTCGGAAAAACATTACCAGCGAGGTGCTAGATGGGTTAGGTTAGGTTATCTTACGTTATAGACGTATATAACGTTCCCACCGAGAAGTATGGGCCGACCCGCCAGGAATGTTGTAAAATACTACATTCGTTGTGTGAGGTTGCCTCACGTTAGGAAATATAACGTCATAGACGGATATAGTTTTCCCACGGAGAGGTACGGTCCGACAGGACCGGGATTCTGTAAAACATTACCACCGAGGGGCTAGATGGGTTAGATTAGGTTATATTACGTTATAGACGTAAGTAATGTTCACACCGAGAAGTAGGTGCCGAGCCGCCAGGAGTGTTGTAAAATACTACATCTGAGGTGTTATGTTGCCTTAGGTTAGGATATATAACGTTATAGACGTATATAATGTTCCCACGGACAGGTACGGTCCGACACGGCCTGGATTCGGTAAAACATTACCAGCGAGGTGCTAGATGGGGTAGGTTAGGTTATCTTACGTTATAGACGTATATAACGTTCCCACCGAGAAGTAGGTGCCGAGCCGCCAGGAGTGTTGTAAAATACTACATCTGAGGTGTTATGTTGCCTTAGGTTAGGATATGTAACGTTATAGACGTATATAATGTTCCCACGGACAGGTACGGTCCGACACGGCCTGGATTCGGTAAAACATTACCAGCGAGGTGCTAGGTGGGTTAGGTTAGGTTATCTTACGTTATAGACGTATATAACGTTCCCACCGTGAAGTGGCGCCGGCCCGCCAGGAATGTCGTAAAATACCACATCCGAGATGTTAGGCTGCCTTAGGTTAGTACATATAACGCTATAGACGTATATAATGTTCCCACGGATAGGTCTGCGTCGACGCGACCGGGATTCTGTAAAACATTACCAGCGAGGGGCTAGATGGGTTAGGTTAGGTTAGATTACGTTATAGACGTATATTATGTTCCCACCAAGAAGTAGGGGCCGGCCCGCCAGGAATGTTGTAAAATACTACATTCGTGGTGTGAGGTTGCCTCACGTTAGGAAATATAACGTCATAGACGGCTATAGTTTTCCCACGGAGAGGTACGGTCCGACAGGACCAGGATTCTGTAAAACATTACCAGCGAGGGGCTAGGATGGGGTAGATTAGGTTATATTACGTTATAGACGTATGTAATGTTCACACCGAGAAGTAGGTGCCGAGCCGCCAGGATTGTTGTAAAATACTACATCTGAGGTGTTATGTTGCCTTAGGTTAGGATATATAACGTTATAGACGTATATAATGTTCCCACCGAGACGTACAGGGCTGCACGAACGGGATTCTACAAAACATTCCCAGCGAGGGGCTAGATGGGTTAGGTTAGGTTATATTACGTTATAGACGTATATAACGTTCGCACCGTGAAGTCGGGGCCGGCCCGTCAGGAATGTTGTAAAATACTACATCTGAGGTGTTAGGTTGCCCTAGGTTAGGATATATAACGTTATAGACGTATATAATGTTCCCACGGAGAGGTCCGGGCCGACACGGCCTGGATTCGGTAAAACATTACCAGCGAGGGGCTAGATGGGTTAGGTTAGGTTATATTACGTTATAGACGTATATAACGTTCCCACCGTGAAGTACGGGCCGACCCGCCAGGAATGTTGTAAAATACTACATCCGAGATGTTAGGCTGCCTTAGGTTAGTATATATAACGATATAGACGTATATAATGTTCCCACGGACAGGTCTGGGCCAACACGACCGGGATTCTGTAAAACATTACCAGCGAGGGGCTAGATGGGTTAGGTTAGGTTATATTACGTTATAGACGTATATAATGTTCCCACCGAGAAGTAGGTGCCGAGCCGCCAGGAGTGACGTAAAATACTACATCTGAAGCGTTAGGTTGCCTTAGGTTAGGATATATAACGTTATAGACGTATATAATGTTCCCACGGAGAGGTACGGTCCGACAGGACCGGGATTCTGTAAAACATTACCAGCGAGGGGCTAGATGGGTTAGGTTAGGTTATATTACGTTATAGACGTATATAACGTTCGCACCATGAAGTCGGGGCCGGCCCGTCAGGAATGTTGTAAAATACTACATCTGAGGTGTTAGGTTGCCCTAGGTTAGGATATATAACGTTATAGACGTATATAATGTTCCCACGGAGAGGTCCGGGCCGACACGGCCTGGATTCGGTAAAACATTACCAGCGAGGGGCTAGATGGGTTAGGTTAGGTTATATTACGTTATAGACGTATATAACGTTCCCACCGTGAAGTACGGGCCGACCCGCCAGGAATGTTGTAAAATACTACATCCGAGATGTTAGGCTGCCTTAGGTTAGTATATATAACGATATAGACGTATATAATGTTCCCACGGACAGGTCTGGGCCACACGACCGGGATTCTGTAAAACATTACCAGCGAGGGGCTAGATGGGTTAGGTTAGGTTATCTTAAGTTATAGACGTATATAACGTTCCCACCGAGAAGTACGGGCCGACCCGCCAGGAATGTTGTAAAATACTACATCCGAGATGTTAGGCTGCCTTAGGTTAGGATATATAACGCTATAGACGTATATAATGTTCTCAGGGACAGATCTTGGCCGATACGACCGGGATTCTGTAAAACTTTCCCAGCGAGGGGCTAGATGGGTTAGGTTAGGTGATATAACGTTATAGACGTATATAATGTTCCCACCGAGAAGTAGGCGCCGCCCCGCCAGGATTGTTGTAACATACTACATCCGAGGTTTTAGATTGCCTTAGGTTAGGATATATAACGTTATAGACGTATATAATGTTCCCACCGAGACGTACAGGGCTGCACGAACGGGATTCTACAAAACATTCCCAGCGAGGGGCTAGATGGGTTAGGTTAGGTTATCTTACGTTATAGACGTATATAATGTTCCCACCGAGATGTAGGTTCCGAGCCGCCAGGAGTGTTGTAAAATACTACATCTGAGGTGTTAGGTTGCCTTAGGTTAGGATATATAACGTTATAGTCATATATAATGTTCCCACGGAGAGGTACGGTCCGACAGGACCGGGATTCTGTAAAACATTACCAGCGAGGGGCTAGATGGGTTAGGTTAGGTTATATTACGTTATAGACGTATATAACGTTCCCAACGTGAAGTCGGGGCCGGCCCGTCAGGAATGTTGTAAAATACTACATCCGTGGAGTGAGGTTACCTTAGGTCAGGATATATAACGTTATAGACGTATATAATGTTCCCACGGAGAGGTACGGTCCGACACGGCCTGGATTCGGAAAAACATTACCAGCGAGGTGCTAGATGGGTTAGGTTAGGTTATCTTACGTTATAGACGTATATAACGTTCCCACCGAGAAGTATGGGCCGACCCGCCAGGAATGTTGTAAAATACTACATTCGTTGTGTGAGGTTGCCTCACGTTAGGAAATATAACGTCATAGACGGATATAGTTTTCCCACGGAGAGGTACGGTCCGACAGGACCGGGATTCTGTAAATCATTACCAGCGAGGGGCTAGATGGGTTAGATTAGGTTATATTACGTTATAGACGTATGTAACGTTCGCACCGTGAAGTCGGGGCCGGCCCGTCAGGAATGTTGTAAAATACTACATCTGAGGTGTTAGGTTGCCCTAGGTTAGGATATATAACGTTATAGACGTATATAATGTTCCCACGGAGAGGTCCGGGCCGACACGGCCTGGATTCGGTAAAACATTACCAGCGAGGGGCTAGATGGGTTAGGTTAGGTTATATTACGTTATAGACGTATATAACGTTCCCACCGTGAAGTACGGGCCGACCCGCCAGGAATGTTGTAAAATACTACATCCGAGATGTTAGGCTGCCTTAGGTTAGTATATATAACGATATAGACGTATATAATGTTCCCACGGACAGGTCTGGGCCAACACGACCGGGATTCTGTAAAACATTACCAGCGAGGGGCTAGATGGGTTAGGTTAGGTTATATTACGTTATAGACGTATATAATGTTCCCACCGAGAAGTAGGTGCCGAGCCGCCAGGAGTGACGTAAAATACTACATCTGAAGCGTTAGGTTGCCTTAGGTTAGGATATATAACGTTATAGACGTATATAATGTTCCCACGGAGATGTACGGTCCGACAGGACCGGGATTCTGTAAAACATTACCAGCGAGGGGCTAGATGGGTTAGGTTAGGTTATATTACGTTATAGACGTATATAACGTTCGCACCATGACGTCGGGGCCGGCCCGTCAGGAATGTTGTAAAATACTACATCTGAGGTGTTAGGTTGCCCTAGGTTAGGATATATAACGTTATAGACGTATATAATGTTCCCACGGAGAGGTCCGGGCCGACACGGCCTGGATTCGGTAAAACATTACCAGCGAGGGGCTAGATGGGTTAGGTTAGGTTATATTACGTTATAGACGTATATAACGTTCCCACCGTGAAGTACGGGCCGACCCGCCAGGAATGTTGTAAAATACTACATCCGAGATGTTAGGCTGCCTTAGGTTAGTATATATAACGATATAGACGTATATAATGTTCCCACGGACAGGTCTGGGCCAACACGACCGGGATTCTGTAAAACATTACCAGCGAGGGGCTAGATGGGTTAGGTTAGGTTATATTACGTTATAGACGTATATAATGTTCCCACCGAGAAGTAGGTTCCGAGCCGCCAGGAGTGTTGTAAAATACTACATCTGAGGTGTTAGGTTGCCTTAGGTTAGGATATATAACGTTATAGTCATATATAATGTTCCCACGGAGAGGTACGGTCCGACAGGACCGGGATTCTGTAAAACATTACCAGCGAGGGGCTAGATGGGTTAGGTTAGGTTATATTACGTTATAGACGTATATAACGTTCCCAACGTGAAGTCGGGGCCGGCCCGTCAGGAATGTTGTAAAATACTACATCCGTGGAGTGAGGTTACCTTAGGTCAGGATATATAACGTTATAGACGTATATAATGTTCCCACGGAGAGGTACGGTCCGACACGGCCTGGATTCGGAAAAACATTACCAGCGAGGTGCTAGATGGGTTAGGTTAGGTTATCTTACGTTATAGACGTATATAACGTTCCCACCGAGAAGTATGGGCCGACCCGCCAGGAATGTTGTAAAATACTACATTCGTTGTGTGAGGTTGCCTCACGTTAGGAAATATAACGTCATAGACGGATATAGTTTTCCCACGGAGAGGTACGGTCCGACAGGACCGGGATTCTGTAAAACATTACCAGCGAGGGGCTAGATGGGTTAGATTAGGTTATATTACGTTATAGACGTATGTAATGTTCACACCGAGAAGTAGGTGCCGAGCCGCCAGGAGTGTTGTAAAATACTACATCTGAGGTGTTATGTTGCCTTAGGTTAGGATATATAACGTTATAGACGTATATAATGTTCCCACGGACAGGTACGGTCCGACACGGCCTGGATTCGGTAAAACATTACCAGCGAGGTGCTAGATGGGGTAGGTTAGGTTATCTTACGTTATAGACGTATATAATGTTCCCACCGAGAGGTAGGGGCCGACCCGCCAGGAGTGTGGTAAAATACTACATCCGAGGTGTTAGGTTGCCTTAGGTTAGGATATATAACGTTATAGACGTATATAATGTTCCCACGGAGAGGTACGGGCCGACAGGACCGGGATTCTGTAAAACATTACCAGCGAGGGGCTAGATGGGTTAGGTTAGGTTATATTACGTTATAGACGTATATAACGTTCCCAACGTGAAGTCGGGGCCGGCCCGTCAGGAATGTTGTAAAATACTACATCCGTGGAGTGAGGTTACCTTAGGTCAGGATATATAACGTTATAGACGTATATAATGTTCCCACGGAGAGGTACGGTCCGACACGGCCTGGATTCGGAAAAACATTACCAGCGAGGTGCTAGATGGGTTAGGTTAGGTTATCTTACGTTATAGACGTATATAACGTTCCCACCGAGAAGTATGGGCCGACCCGCCAGGAATGTTGTAAAATACTACATTCGTTGTGTGAGGTTGCCTCACGTTAGGAAATATAACGTCATAGACGGATATAGTTTTCCCACGGAGAGGTACGGTCCGACAGGACCGGGATTCTGTAAATCATTACCAGCGAGGGGCTAGATGGGTTAGATTAGGTTATATTACGTTATAGACGTATGTAACGTTCGCACCGTGAAGTCGGGGCCGGCCCGTCAGGAATGTTGTAAAATACTACATCTGAGGTGTTAGGTTGCCCTAGGTTAGGATATATAACGTTATAGACGTATATAATGTTCCCACGGAGAGGTCCGGGCCGACACGGCCTGGATTCGGTAAAACATTACCAGCGAGGGGCTAGATGGGTTAGGTTAGGTTATATTACGTTATAGACGTATATAACGTTCCCACCGTGAAGTACGGGCCGACCCGCCAGGAATGTTGTAAAATACTACATCCGAGATGTTAGGCTGCCTTAGGTTAGTATATATAACGATATAGACGTATATAATGTTCCCACGGACAGGTCTGGGCCAACACGACCGGGATTCTGTAAAACATTACCAGCGAGGGGCTAGATGGGTTAGGTTAGGTTATATTACGTTATAGACGTATATAATGTTCCCACCGAGAAGTAGGTGCCGAGCCGCCAGGAGTGACGTAAAATACTACATCTGAAGCGTTAGGTTGCCTTAGGTTAGGATATATAACGTTATAGACGTATATAATGTTCCCACGGAGATGTACGGTCCGACAGGACCGGGATTCTGTAAAACATTACCAGCGAGGGGCTAGATGGGTTAGGTTAGGTTATATTACGTTATAGACGTATATAACGTTCGCACCATGACGTCGGGGCCGGCCCGTCAGGAATGTTGTAAAATACTACATCTGAGGTGTTAGGTTGCCCTAGGTTAGGATATATAACGTTATAGACGTATATAATGTTCCCACGGAGAGGTCCGGGCCGACACGGCCTGGATTCGGTAAAACATTACCAGCGAGGGGCTAGATGGGTTAGGTTAGGTTATATTACGTTATAGACGTATATAACGTTCCCACCGTGAAGTACGGGCCGACCCGCCAGGAATGTTGTAAAATACTACATCCGAGATGTTAGGCTGCCTTAGGTTAGTATATATAACGATATAGACGTATATAATGTTCCCACGGACAGGTCTGGGCCAACACGACCGGGATTCTGTAAAACATTACCAGCGAGGGGCTAGATGGGTTAGGTTAGGTTATCTTAAGTTATAGACGTATATAACGTTCCCACCGAGAAGTACGGGCCGACCCGCCAGGAATGTTGTAAAATACTACATCCGAGATGTTAGGCTGCCTTAGGTTAGTATATATAACGATATAGACGTATATAATGTTCCCACGGACAGGTCTGGGCCAACACGACCGGGATTCTGTAAAACATTACCAGCGAGGGGCTAGATGGGTTAGGTTAGGTTATATTACGTTATAGACGTATATAATGTTCCCACCGAGAAGTAGGTTCCGAGCCGCCAGGAGTGTTGTAAAATACTACATCTGAGGTGTTAGGTTGCCTTAGGTTAGGATATATAACGTTATAGTCATATATAATGTTCCCACGGAGAGGTACGGTCCGACAGGACCGGGATTCTGTAAAACATTACCAGCGAGGGGCTAGATGGGTTAGGTTAGGTTATATTACGTTATAGACGTATATAACGTTCCCAACGTGAAGTCGGGGCCGGCCCGTCAGGAATGTTGTAAAATACTACATCCGTGGAGTGAGGTTACCTTAGGTCAGGATATATAACGTTATAGACGTATATAATGTTCCCACGGAGAGGTACGGTCCGACACGGCCTGGATTCGGAAAAACATTACCAGCGAGGTGCTAGATGGGTTAGGTTAGGTTATCTTACGTTATAGACGTATATAACGTTCCCACCGAGAAGTATGGGCCGACCCGCCAGGAATGTTGTAAAATACTACATTCGTTGTGTGAGGTTGCCTCACGTTAGGAAATATAACGTCATAGACGGATATAGTTTTCCCACGGAGAGGTACGGTCCGACAGGACCGGGATTCTGTAAAACATTACCAGCGAGGGGCTAGATGGGTTAGATTAGGTTATATTACGTTATAGACGTATGTAATGTTCACACCGAGAAGTAGGTGCCGAGCCGCCAGGAGTGTTGTAAAATACTACATCTGAGGTGTTATGTTGCCTTAGGTTAGGATATATAACGTTATAGACGTATATAATGTTCCCACGGACAGGTACGGTCCGACACGGCCTGGATTCGGTAAAACATTACCAGCGAGGTGCTAGATGGGGTAGGTTAGGTTATCTTACGTTATAGACGTATATAATGTTCCCACCGAGAGGTAGGGGCCGACCCGCCAGGAGTGTGGTAAAATACTACATCCGAGGTGTTAGGTTGCCTTAGGTTAGGATATATAACGTTATAGACGTATATAATGTTCCCACGGAGAGGTACGGGCCGACAGGACCGGGATTCTGTAAAACATTACCAGCGAGGGGCTAGATGGGTCAGGTTAGGTTAGATTACGTTATAGACGTATATAACGTTCCTACCGAGAAGTACGGGCCGACCCGCCAGGAATGTTGTAAAATACTACATCCGAGATGTTAGGCTGCCTTAGGTTAGTATATATAACGCTATAGACGTATGTACTGTTCCCACGGACAGGTCTGGGCCGACACGACCGGGATTCTGTAAAACATTCCGAGCGAGGGGCTAGATGGGTTAGGTTAGGTTATCTTACGTTATAGACATATATAATCTTCCCGCGGAGTAGTAGGGGCAGGCCCCCCAGGAATGTTGTAAAATGATACATCCGGGGAGTGAGGTTGCCTTAGGTCAGGATATATAAGGTTATAGACGTATATAATGTTCCCACGGAGAGGTACGTGCCGACAGGTCCGGGATGCTGTAAAACATTACCAGCGAGGCGCTAGACGGGTTAGGTAAGGTTATATTACGTTATAGACGTATATAACGTTCCTACCGTGAAGTACGGGCCGACCCACCAGGAATGTTGTAAAATACTACATCGAGACGTTAGGCTGCCTTAGGTTAGGATATATAACGCTATAGACGTATATAATGTTCCCACGGACAGATTTGGGCCAACACGACCGGAATTCTGTAAAACATTCCCAGCGAGGGGCTAGATGGGTTAGGTTAGGTTATATTACGTTATAGACGTATATAATGTATGCACCGAGAGGTAGAGGCCGAACCGCCTGGAGTGTTGTAAAATACTACATCCTAGATGTTACGCTGCCTTAGGTTAGGGTATATAATGCTATAGACGTATATAATGTTCCCACGGACAGATCTGGGCCGACACGACCGGAATTCTGTAAAACATACCCAGCGAGGGGCTAGATGGGTTAGATTAAGTTATATTACGTTATAGACGTATATAACGTTCCCACCGAGATGTAGGGGCTGAACCGCCAGGAGTGTTCTAAAATACTACATCCGAGATGTTAGGCTGCCTAAGGTTAGTATGTATAACGCTATAGAGGTATATAATGTTCCCACGGACAGGTCTGGGCCGACACGACCGGGATTCTGTAAAACATTCCGAGCGAGGGGCTAGATGGGTTAGGTTAGGTTATATTACGTTATAAAGGTATATAATGTATGCACCGAGAGGTAGGGGCCGACCCGCCTGGAGTGTTGTGAAATACTACATCCGAGGTGTTAGGTGCCTTAGGTTAGGATATATAACGTTATAGACGTATATAATGTTCCCACGGAGAGGTACGGTCCAACAGGACCGTTATTCTGTAAAACATTACCAGCGAGGCGCTAGATGGGTTAGATTAGGTTATATTACGTTATAGACGTATGTAATGTTCCCACCGAGAAGTAGGTGCCGAGCCGCCAGGAGCGTTGTAAAATACTACATCTGAGGTGTTAGGTTGCCTTAGGTTAGGATATATAACGTTATAGACGTATATAATGTTCCCACGGAGAGGTACGGGCCGACAGGACAGGGATTCTGTAAAACATTACCAGCGAGAGGCTAGATGGGTTAGGTTAGGTTATCTTACGATATAAACGTATATAACGTTCCCACCGAGATGTACGGGCAGACCCGCCAGGAATGTTGCAAAATACCACATCCGAGGAGTGAGGTTGCCTTAGGTCAGGGTATATAACGTTATAGACGTATATGATGTTCCCACGGAGATGTACGGGCCGACAGGACCGGGATTCTGTAAAACATTACCAGCGAGTGGCTAGATGGGTTAGGTTAGGTTATCTTAAGTTATAGACGTATATAACGTTCCCACCGAGAAGTAGGGGCCGACCCGCCAGGAATGTTGTAAAATACTACATCCGAGATGTTAGGCTGCCTTAGGCTAGTACATATAACGCTATAGACGTATATAATGTTCCCACGGATAGGTCTGCGTCGACGCGACCGGGATTCTGTAAAACATTACCAGCGAGGGTCTAGATGGGTTAGGTTAGGTTATCTTACGTTATAGACGTATATAACTTTCCCAACGAGAAGTAGGGGCCGAGCCGCCAGGAATGTTCTAAAATACTACATTCGAGGAGTGAGGTTGCCGTAGGTTAGTACATATAACGCTATAGATGTATATAATGTTCCCACGGACAGGTCTGGGCCGACACGGCCGGGATTCTGTAAAACATTACCAGCGTGTGCTAGATGGGTTAGGTTAGGTTATCTTACGTTATAAACGTATATAACGTTCCTACCGTGAAGTACGGGCCGACCCACCAGGAATATTGTAAAATACTACATCCGAGATGTTAGGCTGCCTTAGGTTAGTATATATAACGCTATAGACGTATATAATGTTCCCACGGATAGGTCTGGGTCGACGCGACCGGGATTCTGTAAAACATTACCAGCGAGGGGCTAGATGGGTTAGATTAGGTTATATTACGTTATAGACGTATGTAATGTTCACACCGAGAAGTAGGTGCCGAGCCGCCAGGAGTGTTGTAAAATACTACATCCGAGATGTTAGGCTGCCGTAGGTTAGTATATATAACGCTATAGACGTATATAATGTTCCCACGGACAGGTCTGGGCAGACACGACCGGGATTCTGTAAAACTTTACCAGCGAGGGGCTAGATGGGTCAGGTTAGGTTAGATTACGTTATAGACGTATATAACGTTCCCACCGAGAAGTATGGGCCGAACCGCCATGAATGTTGTAAAATACTACATCCGAGATGTTAGGCTGCCTTAGGTTAGCACATATAACGCTATAGACGTATATAATGTTCCCACGGATAGGTCTGCGTCGACGCGACCGGGATTCTGTAAAACTTTACCAGCGAGGGGCTAGATGGGTCAGGTTAGGTTAGATTACGTTATAGACGTATATAACGTTCCTACCGTGAAGTACGGACCGACCCACCAGGAATATTGTAAAATACTACATCCGAGATGTTAGGCTGCCTTAGGTTAGTATATATAACGCTATAGACGTATATAATGTTCCCACGGACAGGTCTGGGCCGACACGGCCGGGATACTGTTAAACATTACCAGCGATCGTCTAGATGGGTTAGGTTAGGTTATCTTACGTTATAGACGTATATAATGTTCCCACCGAGAGGTAGGGGTCGACCCGCCAGGAGTGTGGTAAAATACTACATCCGAGGTGTTAGGTTGCCTTAGGTTAGGATATATAACGTTATAGACGTATATAATGTTCCCACGGAGAGGTACGGGCCGACAGGACCGGGATTCTGTAAAACATTACCAGCGAGGGGCTAGATGGGTCAGGTTAGGTTAGATTACGTTATAGACGTATATAACGTTCCTACCGAGAAGTACGGGCCGATCCGCCAGGAATGTTGTAAAATACTACATCCGAGATGTTAGGCTGCCTTAGGTTAGTATATATAACGCTATAGACGTATGTACTGTTCCCACGGACAGGTCTGGGCCGACACGACCGGGATTCTGTAAAACATTCCGAGCGAGGGGCTAGATGGGTTAGGTTAGGTTATATTACGTTATAAAGGTATATAATGTATGCACCGAGAGGTAGGGGCCGACCCGCCTGGAGTGTTGTGAAATACTACATCCGAAGTGTTAGGTGCCTTAGGTTAGGATATATAACGTTATAGACGTATATAATGTTCCCACGGAGAGGTACGGTCCAACAGGACCGTTATTCTGTAAAACATTACCAGCGAGGCGCTAGATGGGTTAGATTAGGTTATATTACGTTATAGACGTATGTAATGTTCCCACCGAGAAGTAGGTGCCGAGCCGCCAGGAGCGTTGTAAAATACTACATCTGAGGTGTTAGGTTGCCTTAGGTTAGGATATATAACGTTATAGACGTATATAATGTTCCCACGGAGAGGTACGGGCCGACAGGACAGGGATTCTGTAAAACATTACCAGCGAGAGGCTAGATGGGTTAGGTTAGGTTAGATTACGTTATAGACGTATATAACGTTCCCACCGAGAGGTAGGGGCCGACCCGCCAGGAGTGTGGTAAAATACTACATCCGAGGTGTTAGGTTGCCTTAGGTTAGGATATATAACGCTATAGACGTATATAATGTTCCCACGGACAGATTTGGGCCAACACGACCGGAATTCTGTAAAACATTCCCAGCGAGGGGCTAGATGGGTTAGGTTAGGTTATATTACGTTATAGACGTATATAATGTATGCACCGAGAGGTAGAGGCCGAACCGCCTGGAGTGTTGTAAAATACTACATCCTAGATGTTACGCTGCCTTAGGTTAGGGTATATAACGCTATAGACGTATATAATGTTCCCACGGACAGATCTGGGCCGACACGACCGGAATTCTGTAAAACATACCCAGCGAGGGGCTAGATGGGTTAGATTAAGTTATATTACGTTATAGACGTATATAACGTTCCCACCGAGATGTAGGGGCTGACCCGCCAGGAGTGTTCTAATATACTACATCCGAGATGTTAGGCTGCCTAAGGTTAGTATGTATAACGCTATAGAGGTATATAATGTTCCCACGGACAGGTCCGGGCCGACACGGCCGGGATTCTGTAAAACATTCCCAGCGACGGGCTAGATGGGTTAGGTTAGGTTATCTTACGTTATAGACATATATAATCTTCCCACGGAGTAGTAGGGGCAGGCCCCCCAGGAATGTTGTAAAATGCTACATCCGGGGAGTGAGGTTGCCTTAGGTCAGGATATATAAGGTTATAGACGTATATAATGTTCCCACGGAGAGGTACGTGCCGACAGGTCCGGGATGCTGTAAAACATTACCAGCGAGGCGCTAGACGGGTTAGGTAAGGTTATATTACGTTATAGACGTATATAACGTTCCTACCGTGAAGTACGGGCCGACCCACCAGGAATGTTGTAAAATACTACATCGAGACGTTAGGCTGCCTTAGGTTAGGATATATAACGCTATAGACGTATATAATGTTCCCACGGACAGATTTGGGCCAACACGACCGGAATTCTGTAAAACATTCCCAGCGAGGGGCTAGATGGGTTAGGTTAGGTTATATTACGTTATAGACGTATATAATGTTCCCACCGAGATGTGGGGGCCGAGCCGCTTGGAGTGTTGTAAAATACTACATCCGAGATGTTAGGCTGCCTTAGGTTAGTATATATAACGATATAGACGTATATAATGTTCCCACGGACAGGTCTGGGCCGACACGACCGGGATTCTGTAAAACATTCCGAGCGAGGGGCTAGATGGGTTAGGTTAGGTTATATTACGTTATAAAGGTATATAATGTATGCACCGAGAGGTAGGGTCCGACCCGCCTGGAGTGTTGTGAAATACTACATCCGAGGTGTTAGGTGCCTTAGGTTAGGATATATAACGTTATAGACGTATATAATGTTCCCACGGAGAGGTACGGTTCAACAGGACCGTTATTCTGTAAAACATTACCAGCGAGGCGCTAGATGGGTTAGATTAGGTTATATTACGTTATAGACGTATGTAATGTTCCCACCGAGAAGTAGGTGCCGAGCCGCCAGGAGCATTGTAAAATACTACATCTGAGGTGTTAGGTTGCCTTAGGTTAGGATATATAACGTTATAGACGTATATAATGTTCCCACGGAGAGGTACGGGCCGACAGGACAGGGATTCTGTAAAACATTACCAGCGAGAGGCTAGATGGGTTAGGTTAGGTTATCTTACGTTATAAACGTATATAACGTTCCCACCGAGATGTACGGGCAGACCCGCCAGGAATGTTGCAAAATACCACATCCGAGGAGTGAGGTTGCCTTAGGTCAGGGTATATAACGTTATAGACGTATATGATGTTCCCACGGAGATGTACGGGCCGACAGGACCGGGATTCTGTAAAACATTACCAGCGAGTGGCTAGATGGGTTAGGTTAGGTTATCTTAAGTTATAGACGTATATAACGTTCCCACCGAGAAGTAGGGGCCGACCCGCCAGGAATGTTGTAAAATACTACATCCGAGATGTTAGGCTGCCTTAGGCTAGTACATATAACGCTATAGACGTATATAATGTTCCCACGGATAGGTCTGCGTCGACGCGACCGGGATTCTGTAAAACATTACCAGCGAGGGTCTAGATGGGTTAGGTTAGGTTATCTTACGTTATAGACGTATATAACTTTCCCAACGAGAAGTAGGGGCCGAGTCGCCAGGAATGTTCTAAAATACTACATTCGAGGAGTGAGGTTGCCGTAGGTTAGTACATATAACGCTATAGATGTATATAATGTTCCCACGGACAGGTCTGGGCCGACACGGCCGGGATTCTGTAAAACATTACCAGCGTGTGCTAGATGGGTTAGGTTAGGTTATCTTACGTTATAAACGTATATAACGTTCCTACCGTGAAGTACGGGCCGACCCACCAGGAATATTGTAAAATACTACATCCGAGATGTTAGGCTGCCTTAGGTTAGTATATATAACGCTATAGACGTATATAATGTTCCCACGGATAGGTCTGGGTCGACGCGACCGGGATTCTGTAAAACATTACCAGCGAGGGGCTAGATGGGTTAGATTAGGTTATATTACGTTATAGACGTATGTAATGTTCACACCGAGAAGTAGGTGCCGAGCCGCCAGGAGTGTTGTAAAATACTACATCCGAGATGTTAGGCTGCCGTAGGTTAGTATATATAACGCTATAGACGTATATAATGTTCCCACGGACAGGTCTGGGCAGACACGACCGGGATTCTGTAAAACTTTACCAGCGAGGGGCTAGATGGGTCAGGTTAGGTTAGATTACGTTATAGACGTATATAACGTTCCCACCGAGAAGTATGGGCCGAACCGCCATGAATGTTGTAAAATACTACATCCGAGATGTTAGGCTGCCTTAGGTTAGCACATATAACGCTATAGACGTATATAATGTTCCCACGGATAGGTCTGCGTCGACGCGACCGGGATTCTGTAAAACTTTACCAGCGAGGGGCTAGATGGGTCAGGTTAGGTTAGATTACGTTATAGACGTATATAACGTTCCTACCGTGAAGTACGGGCCGACCCACCAGGAATATTGTAAAATACTACATCCGAGATGTTAGGCTGCCTTAGGTTAGTATATATAACGCTATAGACGTATATAATGTTCCCACGGATAGGTCTGGGTCGACGCGACCGGGATTCTGTAAAACATTACCAGCGAGGGGCTAGATGGGTTAGATTAGGTTATATTACGTTATAGACGTATGTAATGTTCACACCGAGAAGTAGGTGCCGAGCCGCCAGGAGTGTTGTAAAATACTACATCTGAGGTGTTATGTTGCCTAAGTTAGGATATGTAACGTTATAGACGTATATAATGTTCCCACGGACAGGTACGGTCCGACACGGCCTGGATTCGGTAAAACATTACCAGCGAGGTGCTAGGTGGGTTAGGTTAGGTTATCTTACGTTATAGACGTATATAACGTTCCCACCGTGAAGTGGGGGCCGGCCCGCCTGGAATGTCGTAAAATACTACATCCGAGGAGTGAGGTTGCCTTAGGTTAGGTTATATAACGTTATAGACGTATATAATGTTCCCACGGAGAGGTACGGTCCGACACGGCCTGGTTTCGGTAGAACATTACCAACGAGGTGCTAGATGGGTTAAGTTAGGTTTTCTTACGTTATAGACGTATATATCGTTCCCACCGAGACGTATGGGCCGAACCGCCAGGTATGTTGTAAAATACTACATCCGAGATGTTAGGCTGCCTTAGGTTAGTACATATAACGCTATAGACGTATATAATGTTCCCACGGATAGGTCTGCGTCGACGCGACCGGGATTCTGTAAAACATTACCAGCGAGGGGCTAGATGGGTTAGGTTAGGTTAGATTACGTTATAGACGTATATTATGTTCCCACCAAGAAGTAGGGGCCGGCCCGCCAGGAATGTTGTAAAATACTACATTCGTGGTGTGAGGTTGCCTCACGTTAGGAAATATAACGTCATAGACGGCTATAGTTTTCCCACGGATAGGTACGGTCCGACAGGACCGGGATTCTGTAAAACATTACCAGCGAGGGGCTAGATGGGGTAGATTAGGTTATATTACGTTATAGACGTATGTAATGTTCCCACCGAGAAGTAGGTGCCGAGCCGCCAGGAGCGTTGTAAAATACTACATCTGAGGTGTTAGGTTGCCTTAGGTTAGGATATATAACGTTATAGACGTATATAATGTTCCCACGGAGAGGTACGGGCCGACAGGACCGGGATTCTGTAAAACATTACCAGCGAGGGGCTAGATGGGTCAGGTTAGGTTAGATTACGTTATAGACGTATATAACGTTCCTACCGAGAAGTACGGGCCGACCCGCCAGGAATGTTGTAAAATACTACATCCGAGATGTTAGGCTGCCTTAGGTTAGTATATATAACGCTATAGACGTATATAATGTTCCCACGGACAGGTCTGGGCCGACTCGACCGGGATTCTGTAAAACATTACCATCGAGGCGCTAGATGTGTTACGTTACGGTATCTTACATTATAGACATATATAATCTTCCCACGGAGTAGTAGGGGCAGGCCCCCCAGGAATGTTGTAAAATGCTACATCCGGGGAGTGAGGTTGCCTTAGGTCAGGATATATAAGGTTATAGACGTATATAATGTTCCCACGGAGAGGTATGTGCCGACAGGTCCGGGATGCTGTAAAACATTACCAGCGAGGCGCTAGACGGGTTAGGTAAGGTTATATTACGTTATAGACGTATATAACGTTCCTACCGTGAAGTACGGGCCGACCCACCAGGAATGTTGGAAAATACTACATCGAGACGTTAGGCTGCCTTAGGTTAGGATATATAACGCTATAGACGTATACAATGTTCCCACGGACAGATTTGGGCCAACACGACCGGAATTCTGTAAAACATTCCCAGCGAGGGGCTAGATGGGTTAGGTTAGGTTATATTACGTTATAGACGTATATAATGTTCCCACCGAGATGTAGGGTCCGAGCCGCCTGGAGTGTTGTAAAATGCTGCATCCGAGGTGTTAGGTTGCCATAGGTTAGGATATATAACGTTATAGACGTATGTAATGTTCCCACGGAGAGGTACGGCCCGACAGGACCGGGATTCTGTAAAATATTACAAGCGATCGTCTAGATGGGTTAGGTTAGGTTATCTTACGTTATAGACGTATATAACGTTTCCACCGAGAAGTAGGGGCCGACCCGCCAGGAATGTTGTAAAATACTACATCCGAGATGTTAGGCTGCCGTAGGTTAGTATATATAACGCTATAGACGTATATAATGTTCCCACGGACAGGTCTGGGCAGACACGGCCGGGATTCTGTAAAACATTACCAGCGTGTGCTAGATGGGTTAGGTTAGGTTATCTTACGTTATAAACGCATATAACGTTCCCTCCGAGAAGTAGGGGCCGACCCGCCAGGTATGTTGTAAAATACTACATCCGAGATGTTACGCTGCCGTAGGTTAGTATATATAACGCTATAGACGTATATAATGTTCCCACGGACAGGTCTGGGCAGACACGACCGGGATTCTGTAAAACTTTACCAGCGAGGGGCTAGATGGGTCAGGTTAGGTTAGATTACGTTATAGACGTATATAACGTTCCTACCGAGAAGTACGGGCCGACCCGCCAGGAATGTTGTAAAATACTACATTCGAGATGTTAGGCTACCTTAGGTTAGTATATATAACGCTATAGACGTATATAATGTTCCCACGGACAGCTCTGGGCCGACACGGCCGGGATACTGTAAAACATTACCAGCGATCGTCTAGATGGGTTAGGTTAGGTTATCTTACGTTATAGACGTATATAATGTTCCCACCGAGAGGTAGGGGCCGACCCGCCTGGAGTGTGGTAAAATACTACATCCGAGGTGTTAGGTTGCCTTAGGTTATGATATATAACGTTATAGACGTATATAATGTTCCCACGGAGAGGTACGGGCCGACAGGTCCGGGATTCTGTAAAACATTACCAGCGAGGTGCTAGATGGGTTAGGTTAGGTTATCTTACGTTATAGACGTATATAATGTTCCCACCGAGAAGTAGTGGCGGGCCCGCAGGGAATGTTGTAAAATTCTACATCCGAGGTATGAGGTTGCCTTAGGTTAGGATATATAACGTCATAGACGTATATAGTTTCCCACGGAGAGGTACGGTCCGACACGACCGTGATTCTGTAAAACATTACCAGCGTGGGGCTAGATGGGTTAGATTAAGTTATATTACGTTATAGACGTATATAACGTTCCCACCGAGATGTAGGGGCTGACCCGCCAGGAGTGTTGTAACATACTACATTCGAGGTGTTAGGTTGCCTTAGGTTAGGATATATAACGCTGTAGACGTATATAATGTTCCCAAGGACAGGTCTGGGCCGACATGACCGGGATTCTGTAAAACATTACCAGCGAGGGGCTAGATGGGTTAGGTTAGGTTATCTTAGGTTACAGACGTATATAACGTTCCCACCGTGAAGTGGGCGCCGGACCGCCAGGAATGTTGTAAAATACCACAACCGAGGAGTGAGGTTGCCTTAGGTCAGGATATATAACGTTATAGACGTATATGATGTTCCCACGGAGAGGTACGGGCCGACAGGTCCTGGATTCTGTAAAACATTACCAGCGAAGGGCTAGATGGGTTAGGTTAGGTTATCTTACGTTATAGACGTATATAACGTTCCCACCGAGAAGTGCGGGTCGACCCGCCAGGAATGTTGTAAAATACTACATCCGAGGAGTGAGGTTGCCATAGGTTAGGATATATAACGTCATAGACGTATATAATGTTCCCACGCACAGGTACGGTCTGACACGGCCTGGATTCGGTAAAACATTGCCAGCGAGGTGCTAGATGGGTTAGGTTAGGTTATCTTACGTTATAGACGTATATAACGTTCCCACCGAGAAGTAGGTGCCGACCCGCCAGGAATGTTGTAAAATACTACATCCGAGATGTTAGGCTACCTTAGGTTAGTATATATAACGCTATAGACGTATATAATGTTCCCACGGACAGGTCTGGGCCGACACGGCCGGGATACTGTTAAACATTACCAGCGATCGTCTAGATGGGTTAGGTTAGGTTATCTTACGTTATAGACGTATATAATGTTCCCACCGAGAGGTAGGGGCCGACCCGCCAGGAGTGTGGTAAAATACTACATCCGAGGTGTTAGGTTGCCTTAGGTTAGGATATATAACGTTATAGACGTATATAATGTTCCCACGGAGAGGTACGGGCCGACAGGACCGGGATTCTGTAAAACATTACCAGCGAGGGGCTAGATGGGTCAGGTTAGGTTAGATTACGTTATAGACGTATATAACGTTCCTACCGAGAAGTACGGGCCGACCCGCCAGGAATGTTGTAAAATACTACATCCGAGATGTTAGGCTGCCTGAGGTTAGTATATATAACGCTATAGACGTATATAATGTTCCCACGGACAGGTCTGGGCCGACTCGACCGGGATTCTGTAAAACATTACCGTCGAGGCGCTAGATGTGTTACGTTACGGTATCTTACATTATAGACGTATATAACGTTCCCACCGAGAAGTACGGGCCGACCCGCCAGGAATGTTGTAAAATACTACATCCGAGATGTTAGGCTACCTTAGGTTAGTATATATAACTATATAGACGTATGTACTGTTCCCACGGACAGGTCTGGGCCGACACGACCGGGATTCTGTAAAACATTCCGAGCGAGGGGCTAGATGGGTTAGATTAAGTTATATTACGTTATAGACGTATATAACGTTCCCACCGAGATGTAGGGGCTGACCCGCCAGGAGTGTTCTAAAATACTACATCCGAGATGTTAGGCTGCCTAAGGTTAGTATGTATAACGCTATAGAGGTATATAATGTTCCCACGGACAGGTCCGGGCCGACACGGCCGGGATTCTGTAAAACATTCCCAGCGACGGGCTAGATGGGTTAGGTTAGGTTATCTTACGTTATTGACATATATAATCTTCCCACGGAGTAGTAGGGACAGGCCCCCCAGGAATGTTGTAAAATGCTACATCCGGGGAGTGAGGTTGCCTTAGGTCAGGATATATAAGGTTATAGACGTATATAATGTTCCCACGGAGAGGTACGTGCCGACAGGTCCGGGATGCTGTAAAACATTACCAGCGAGGCGCTAGACGGGTTAGGTAAGGTTATATTACGTTATAGACGTATATAACGTTCCTACCGTGAAGTACGGGCCGACCCACCAGGAATGTTGTAAAATACTACATCGAGACGTTAGGCTGCCTTAGGTTAGGATATATAACGCTATAGACGTATATAATGTTCCCACGGACAGATTTGGGCCAACACGACCGGAATTCTGTAAAACATTCCCAGCGAGGGGCTAGATGGGTTAGGTTAGGTTATATTACGTTATAGACGTATATAATGTTCCCACCGAGATGTAGGGTCCGAGCCGCCTGGAGTGTTGTAAAATGCTGCATCCGAGGTGTTAGGTTATCATAGGTTAGGATATATAACGTTATAGACGTATGTAATGTTCCCACGGAGAGGTACGGCCCGACAGGACCGGGATTCTGTAAAATATTACAAGCGATCGTCTAGATGGGTTAGGTTAGGTTATCTTACGTTATAGACGTATATAACGTTTCCACCGAGAAGTAGGGGCCGACCCGCCAGGAATGTTGTAAAATACTACATCCGAGATGTTAGGCTGCCGTAGGTTAGTATATATAACGCTATAGACGTATATAATGTTCCCACGGACAGGTCTGGGCAGACACGGCCGGGATTCTGTAAAACATTACCAGCGTGTGCTAGATGGGTTAGGTTAGGTTATCTTACGTTATAAACGCATATAACGTTCCCTCCGAGAAGTAGGGCCCGACCCGCCAGGTATGTTGTAAAATACTACATCCGAGATGTTAGGCTGCCGTAGGTTAGTATATATAACGCTATAGACGTATATAATGTTCCCACGGACAGGTCTGTGCAGACACGACCGGGATTCTGTAAAACTTTACCAGCGAGGGGCTAGATGGGTCAGGTTAGGTTAGATTACGTTATAGACGTATATAACGTTCCTACCGAGAAGTACGGGCCGACCCGCCAGGAATGTTGTAAAATACTACATCCGAGATGTTAGGCTACCTTAGGTTAGTATATATAACGCTATAGACGTATATAATGTTCCCACGGACAGCTCTGGGCCGACACGGCCGGGATACTGTAAAACATTACCAGCGAGGGGCTAGATGGGTTGGATTAAGTTATCTTACGTTATAGACGTATATAACGTTCCCACCGAGAAGTGCGGGTCGACCCGCCAGGAATGTTGTAAAATACTACATCCGAGGAGTGAGGTTGCCATAGGTTAGGATATATAACGTCATAGACGTATATAATGTTCCCACGCACAGGTACGGTCTGACACGGCCTGGATTCGGTAAAACATTGCCAGCGAGGTGCTAGATGGGTTAGGTTAGGTTATCTTACGTTATAGACGTATATAACGTTTCCACCGAGAAGTAGGGGCCGACCCGCCAGGAATGTTGTAAAATACTACATCCGAGATGTTAGGCTGCCGTAGGTTAGTATATATAACGCTATAGACGTATATAATGTTCCCACGGACAGGTCTGGGCAGACACGGCCGGGATTCTGTAAAACATTACCAGCGTGTGCTAGATGGGTTAGGTTAGGTTATCTTACGTTATAAACGCATATAACGTTCCCTCCGAGAAGTAGGGCCCGACCCGCCAGGTATGTTGTAAAATACTACATCCGAGATGTTAGGCTGCCGTAGGTTAGTATATATAACGCTATAGACGTATATAATGTTCCCACGGACAGGTCTGTGCAGACACGACCGGGATTCTGTAAAACTTTACCAGCGAGGGGCTAGATGGGTCAGGTTAGGTTAGATTACGTTATAGACGTATATAACGTTCCTACCGAGAAGTACGGGCCGACCCGCCAGGAATGTTGTAAAATACTACATCCGAGATGTTAGGCTACCTTAGGTTAGTATATATAACGCTATAGACGTATATAATGTTCCCACGGACAGCTCTGGGCCGACACGGCCGGGATACTGTAAAACATTACCAGCGATCGTCTAGATGGGTTAGGTTAGGTTATCTTACGTTATAGACGTATATAATGTTCCCACCGAGAGGTAGGGGCCGACCCGCCTGGAGTGTGGTAAAATACTACATCCGAGGTGTTAGGTTGCCTTAGGTTAGGATATATAACGTTATAGACGTATATAATGTTCCCACGGAGAGGTACGGGCCGACAGGACCGGGATTCTGTAAAACATTACCAGCGAGGGGCTAGATGGGTCAGGTTAGGTTAGATTACGTTATAGACGTATATAACGTTCCTACCGAGAAGTACGGGCCGACCCGCCAGGAATGTTGTAAAATACTACATCCGAGATGTTAGGCTGCCTTAGGTTAGAATGTATAACGCTATAGACGTATATAATGTTCCCGCGGACAGGTCTGGGCCGACACGGCCGGGATACTGTAAAACATTACCAGCGATCGTCTAGATGGGTTAGGTTAGGTTATCTTACGTTATAGACGTATATAATGTTCCCACCGAGAGGTAGGGGCCGACCCGCCTGGAGTGTGGTAAAATACTACATCCGAGGTGTTAGGTTGCCTTAGGTTATGATATATAAAGTTATAGACGTATATAATGTTCCCACGGAGAGGTACGGGCCGACAGGTCCGGGATTCTGTAAAACATTACCAGCGAGGTGCTAGATGGGTTAGGTTAGGTTATCTTACGTTATAGACGTATATAATGTTCCCACCGAGAAGTAGTGGCGGGCCCGCAGGGAATGTTGTAAAATTCTACATCCGAGGTATGAGGTTGCCTTAGGTTTGGATATATAACGTCATAGACGTATATAGTTTCCCACGGAGAGGTACGGTCCGACACGACCGTGATTCTGTAAAACATTACCAGCGAGGGGCTAGATGGGTTAGATTAAGTTATCTTACGTTATAGACGTATATAACGTTCCCACCGAGAAGTGCGGGTCGACCCGCCAGGAATGTTGTAAAATACTACATCCGAGGAGTGAGGTTGCCATAGGTTAGGATATATAACGTCATAGACGTATATAATGTTCCCACGCACAGGTACGGTCTGACACGGCCTGGATTCGGTAAAACATTGCCAGCGAGGTGCTAGATGGGTTAGGTTAGGTTATCTTACGTTATAGACGTATATAACGTTCCCACCGAGAAGTAGGTGCCGAGCCGCCAGGAGTGTTGTAAAATACTACATCTGAGGTGTTATGTTGCCTTAGGTTAGGATATGTAACGTTATAGACGTATATAATGTTCCCACGGATTGGTCTGCGTCGACGCGACCGGGATTCTGTAAAACATTACCAGTGAGGGGCTAGATGGATTAGGATAGGTTAGATTACGTTATAGACGTATATAATGTTCCCACCGAGAAGTAGGGGCCGGCCCGCCAGGTATGTTGTAAAATACAACATTCGTGGTGTGAGGTTGCCTCACGTTAGGAAACATAACATCATAGACGGATACAGTTTTCCCACGGAGACGTACGGTCCGACAGGACAGGGGTTCTGTAAAACATTACCAGCGAGGGGCTAGATGGGTTAGGTTATGTTATCTTACGTTATAAACGTATATAACGTTCCCACCGAGATGTACGGGCAGACCCGCCAGGAATGTTGTAAAATACCACATCCGAGGAGTGAGGTTGCCTTAGGTCAGGGTATATAACGTTATAGACGTATATGATGTTCCCACGGAGATGTACGGGCCGACAGGACCGGGATTCTGTAAAACATTACCAGCGAGTGGCTAGATGGGTTAGGTTAGGTTATCTTAAGTTATAGACGTATATAACGTTCCCACCGAGAAGTACGGGCCGACCCGCCAAGAATGTTGTAAAATACTACATCCGAGATGTTAGGCTGCCTTAGGTTAGGATATATAACGCTATAGACGTATATAATGTTCTCACGGTCAGATCTTGGCCGATACGACCGGGATTCTGTAAAACATTCCCAGCGAGGTGCTAGATGGATTAGGTTAGGCTATATTACGTTATAGACGTATATAATGTACGCACCGAGAGGTAGGGGCCGACCCGCCTGGAGTGTTGTAAAATACTACATCCGAGGTGTCAGGTTTCCTTAGGTTAGGATATATAACTTTATAGACGTATATAATGTTCCCGCGGAGAGGTACAGGCCGACAGGACCGGGATTCTGTAAAACATTACCGTCGAGGCGCTAGATGTGTTACGTTAGGGTATTTTACATTATAGACGTATATAACGTTCCCACCGAGAAATACGGGCCGACCCGCCAGGAATGTTGTAAAATACTACATCCGAGATGTTACGCTGCCTTAGGTTAGGATATATAACGCTATAGACGTATATAATGTTCCCACGGACAGATCTGAGCCCACACGACCGGAATTCTGTAAAACATTACAAGCGAGGGGCTAGATGGGTTAGGTTAGGTTATATTACGTTATAGACGTATATAATGTTCCCACCGAGAGGTAGGGTCCGACCCGCCTGGAGTGTTGTAAAATGCTGCATCCGATGTGTTAGGTTGCCATAGGTTAGGATATATAACGTTATAGACTTATGTAATGTTCCCACGGAGAGGTACGGCACGACAGGACCGGGATTCTGTAAAATATTACAAGCGATCGGCTAGATGGGTTAGGTTAGGTTATATTACGTTATAGACGTATATAACGTTCCCACCGAGAAGTAGGGGCCGACCCGCCAGGAATGTTGTAAAATACTACATCCGAGATGTTAGGCTGCCTTAGGTTAGTACATATAACGCTATAGACGTATATAATGTTCCCACGGATAGGTCTGCGTCGACGCGACCGGGATTCTGTAAAACATTACCAGCGAGGGTCTAGATGGGTTAGGTTAGGTTATCTTTGTTATAGACGTATATAACTTTCCCAACGAGAAGTAGGGGCCGAGCCGCCAGGAATGTTCTAAAATACTACATTCGAGGAGTGAGGTTGCCCTAGGTTAGTACATATAACGCTATAGATGTATATAATGTTCCCACGGACAGGTCTGGGCCGACACGGCCGGGATTCTGTAAAACATTACCAGCGTGTGCTAGATGGGTTAGGTTAGGTTATCTTACGTTATAAACGTATATAACGTTCCCACCGATAAGGACGGGCCGACCCGCCAGGAATGTTGTAAAATACTACATTCGAGATGTTAGGCTGCCTCAGGTTAGGATATATAACGTTATAGACGTATATAATGTTCCCACAGAGTGGTACAGGCCGAAAGGACCGGGATTCTGTAAAACATTACCAGCGTGTGCTAGATGGGTTAGGTTAGGTTATCTTACGTTATAAACGTATATAACGTTCCCACCGATAAGGACGGGCCGACCCGCCAGGAATGTTGTAAAATACTACATCCGAGATGTTAGGCTGCCTTAGGTTAGTACATATAACGCTATAGACGTATATAATGTTCCCACGGATAGGTCTGCGTCGACGCGACCGGGATTGTGTAAAACTTTACCAGCGAGGGGCTAGATGGGTTAGGTTAGGTTAGATTACGTTATAGACGTATATTATGTTCCCACCAAGAAGTAGGGGCCGGCCCGCCAGGAATGTTGTAAAATACTACATTCGTGGTGTGAGGTTGCCTCACGTTAGGAAATATAACGTCATAGACGGCTATAGTTTTCCCACGGAGAAGTACGGTCCGACAGGACCGGGATTCTGTAAAACATTACCAGCGAGGGGCTAGATGGGGTAGATTAGGTTATATTACGTTATAGACGTATGTAATGTTCACGCCGAGAAGTAGGTGCCGAGCCGCCAGGAGCGTTGTAAAATACTACATCTGAGGTGTTAGGTTGCCTTAGGTTAGGATATATAACGTTATAGACGTATATAATGTTCCCACGGACAGGTACGGGCCGACAGGACAGGGGTTCTGTAAAACATTACCAGCGAGGGGCTAGATGGGTTAGGTTAGGTTATCTTACGTTATAAACGTATATAACGTTCCCACCGAGATGTACGGGCAGACCCGCCAGGAATGTTGTAAAATACCACATCCGAGGAGTGAGGTTGCCTTAGGTCAGGGTATATAACGTTATAGACGTATATGATGTTCCCACGGAGATGTACGGGCCGACAGGACCGGGATTCTGTAAAACATTACCAGCGAGTGGCTAGATGGGTTAGGTTAGGTTATCTTAAGTTATAGACGCATATAACGTTCCCACCGAGAAGTACGGGCCGACCCGCCAAGAATGTTGTAAAATACTACATCCGAGATGTTAGGCTGCCTTAGGTTAGGACATATAACGCTATAGACGTATATAATGTTCTCACGGTCAGATCTTGGCCGATACGACCGGGATTCTGTAAAACATTCCCAGCGAGGGGCTAGATGGATTAGGTTAGGCTATATTACGTTATAGACGTATATAATGTACGCACCGAGAGGTAGGGGCCGACCCGCCTGGAGTGTTGTAAAATACTACATCCGAGGTGTCAGGTTTCCTTAGGTTAGGATATATAACTTTATAGACGTATATAATGTTCCCGCGGAGAGGTACAGGCCGACAGGACCGGGATTCTGTAAAACATTACCGTGGAGGCGCTAGATGTGTTACGTTAGGGTATCTTACATTATAGACGTATATAACGTTCCCACCGAGAAGTACGGGCCGAACCGCCAGGAATGTTGTAAAATACTACATCCGAGATGTTACGCTGCCTTAGGTTAGGATATATAACGCTATAGACGTATATAATGTTCCCACGGACAGATCTGGGCCGACACGACCGGAATTCTGTAAAACATTACAAGCGAGGGGCTAGATGGGTTAGGTTAGGTTATATTACGTTATAGACGTATATAATGTTCCCACCGAGGGGTAGGGTCCGACCCGCCTGGAGTGTTGTAAAATGCTGCATCCGATGTGTTAGGTTGCCATAGGTTAGGATATATAACGTTATAGACGTATGTAATGTTCCCACGGAGAGGTACGGCACGACAGGACCGGGATTCTGTAAAATATTACAAGCGATCGGCTAGATGGGTTAGGTTAGGTTATCTTACGTTATAGACGTATATAACGTTCCCACCGAGAAGTAGGGGCCGACCCGCCAGGAATGTTCTAAAATACTACATCCGAGATGTTAGGCTGCCTTAGGTTAGTACATATAACGCTATAGACGTATATAATGTTCCCACGGATAGGTCTGCGTCGACGCGACCGGGATTCTATAAAACATTACCAGCGAGGGTCTAGATGGGTTAGGTTAGGTTATCTTACGTTATAGACGTATATAACTTTCCCAACGAGAAGTAGGGGCCGAGCCGCCAGGAATGTTCTAAAATACTACATTCGAGGAGTGAGGTTGCCGTAGGTTAGTACATATAACGCTATAGATGTATATAATGTTCCCACGGACAGGTCTGGGCCGACACGGCCGGGATTCTGTAAAACATTACCAGCGTGTGCTAGATGGGTTAGGTTAGGTTATCTTACGTTATAAACGTATATAACGTTCCCACCGATAAGGACGGGCCGACCCGCCAGGAATGTTGTAAAATACTACATTCGAGATGGTAGGCTGCCTCAGGTTAGGATATATAACGTTATAGACGTATATAATGTTCCCACAGAGTGGTACAGGCCGAAAGGACCGGGATTCTGTAAAACATTACCAGCGATGGGCTAGATGGGTTAGGTTAGGTTATCTTACGTTATAGAGGTATATAACGTTCCCACCGATAAGTACGGGCCGAACCACCAGGAATGTTGTAAAATACTACATCCGATATGTTAGGCTGCCGTAGGTTAGTATATATAACGCTATAGACGTATATAATGTTCCCAAGGACAGGTCTGGGCAGACACGACCGGGATTCTGTAAAACTTTACCAGCGAGGGGCTAGATGGGTCAGGTTAGGTTAGAAGACGTTATAGACGTATATAACGTTCCCACCGAGAAGTATGGGCCGAACCGCCATGAATGTTGTAAAATACTACATCCGAGATGTTAGGCTGCCTTAGGTTAGTACATATAACGCTATAGACGTATATAATGTTCCCACGGATAGGTCTGCGTCGACGCGACCGGGATTGTGTAAAACTTTACCAGCGAGGGGCTAGATGGGTTAGGTTAGGTTAGATTACGTTATAGACGTATATTATGTTCCCACCAAGAAGTAGGGGCCGGCCCGCCAGGAATGTTGTAAAATACTACATTCGTGGTGTGAGGTTGCCTCACGTTAGGAAATATAACGTCATAGACGGCTATAGTTTTCCCACGGAGAGGTACGGTCCGACAGGACCGGGATTCTGTAAAACATTCCCAGCGAGGGGCTAGATGGATTAGGTTAGGCTATATTACGTTATAGACGTATATAATGTACGCACCGAGAGGTAGGGGCCGACCCGCCTGGAGTGTTGTAAAATACTACATCCGAGGTGTCAGGTTTCCTTAGGTTAGGATATATAACTTTATAGACGTATATAATGTTCCCGCGGAGAGGTACAGGCCGACAGGACCGGGATTCTGTAAAACATTACCGTCGAGGCGCTAGATGTGTTACGTTAGGGTATCTTACATTATAGACGTATATAACGTTCCCACCGAGAAGTACGGGCCGACCCGCCAGGAATGTTCTAAAATACTACATCCGAGATGTTAGGCTGCCTTAGGTTAGTACATATAACGCTATAGACGTATATAATGTTCCCACGGATAGGTCTGCGTCGACGCGACCGGGATTCTGTAAAACATTACCAGCGAGGGTCTAGATGGGTTAGGTTAGGTTATCTTACGTTATAGACGTATATAACTTTCCCAACGAGAAGTAGGGGCCGAGCCGCCAGGAATGTTCTAAAATACTACATTCGAGGAGTGAGGTCGCCGTAGGTTAGTACATATAACGCTATAGATGTATATAATGTTCCCACGGACAGGTCTGGGCCGACACGGCCGGGATTCTGTAAAACATTACCAGCGTGTGCTAGATGGGTTAGGTTAGGTTATCTTACGTTATAAACGTATATAACGTTCCCACCGATAAGGACGGGCCGACCCGCCAGGAATGTTGTAAAATACTACATTCGAGATGTTAGGCTGCCTCAGGTTAGGATATATAACGTTATAGACGTATATAATGTTCCCACAGAGTGGTACAGGCCGAAAGGACCGGGATTCTGTAAAACATTACCAGCGATGGGCTAGATGGGTTAGGTTAGGTTATCTTACGTTATAGAGGTATATAACGTTCCCAACGAGAAGTAGGGGCCGAGCCGCCAGGAATGTTCTAAAATACTACATTCGAGGAGTGAGGTTGCCCTAGGTTAGTACATATAACGCTATAGATGTATATAATGTTCCCACGGACAGGTCTGGGCCGACACGGCCGGGATTCTGTAAAACATTACCAGCGTGTGCTAGATGGGTTAGGTTAGGTTATCTTACGTTATAAACGTATATAACGTTCCCACCGATAAGGACGGGCCGACCCGCCAGGAATGTTGTAAAATACTACATCCGAGATGTTAGGCTGCCTTAGGTTAGTACATATAACGCTATAGACGTATATAATGTTCCCACGGATAGGTCTGCGTCGACGCGACCGGGATTGTGTAAAACTTTACCAGCGAGGGGCTAGATGGGTTAGGTTAGGTTAGATTACGTTATAGACGTATATTATGTTCCCACCAAGAAGTAGGGGCCGGCCCGCCAGGAATGTTGTAAAATACTACATTCGTGGTGTGAGGTTGCCTCACGTTAGGAAATATAACGTCATAGACGGCTATAGTTTTCCCACGGAGAAGTACGGTCCGACAGGACCGGGATTCTGTAAAACATTACCAGCGAGGGGCTAGATGGGGTAGATTAGGTTATATTACGTTATAGACGTATGTAATGTTCACGCCGAGAAGTAGGTGCCGAGCCGCCAGGAGCGTTGTAAAATACTACATCTGAGGTGTTAGGTTGCCTTAGGTTAGGATATATAACGTTATAGACGTATATAATGTTCCCACGGAGAGGTACGGGCCGACAGGACAGGGGTTCTGTAAAACATTACCAGCGAGGGGCTAGATGGGTTAGGTTAGGTTATCTTACGTTATAAACGTATATAACGTTCCCACCGAGATGTACGGGCAGACCCGCCAGGAATGTTGTAAAATACCACATCCGAGGAGTGAGGTTGCCTTAGGTCAGGGTATATAACGTTATAGACGTATATGATGTTCCCACGGAGATGTACGGGCCGACAGGACCGGGATTCTGTAAAACATTACCAGCGAGTGGCTAGATGGGTTAGGTTAGGTTATCTTAAGTTATAGACGTATATAACGTTCCCACCGAGAAGTACGGGCCAACCCGCCAAGAATGTTGTAAAATACTACATCCGAGATGTTAGGCTGCCTTAGGTTAGGACATATAACGCTATAGACGTATATAATGTTCTCACGGTCAGATGTTGGCCGATACGACCGGGATTCTGTAAAACATTCCCAGCGAGGGGCTAGATGGATTAGGTTAGGCTATATTACGTTATAGACGTATATAATGTACGCACCGAGAGGTAGGGGCCGACCCGCCTGGAGTGTTGTAAAATACTACATCCGAGGTGTCAGGTTTCCTTAGGTTAGGATATATAACTTTATAGACGTATATAATGTTCCCGCGGAGAGGTACAGGCCGACAGGACCGGGATTCTGTAAAACATTACCGTCGAGGCGCTAGATGTGTTACGTTAGGGTATCTTACATTATAGACGTATATAACGTTCCCACCGAGAAGTACGGGCCGAACCGCCAGGAATGTTGTAAAATACTCCATCCGAGATGTTACGCTGCCTTAGGTTAGGATATATAACGCTATAGACGTATATAATGTTCCCACGGACAGATCTGGGCCGACACGACCGGAATTCTGTAAAACATTACAAGCGAGGGGCTAGATGGGTTAGGTTAGGTTATATTACGTTATAGACGTATATAATGTTCCCACCGAGGGGTAGGGTCCGACCCGCCTGGAGTGTTGTAAAATGCTGCATCCGATGTGTTAGGTTGCCATAGGTTAGGATATATAACGTTATAGACGTATGTAATGTTCCCACGGAGAGGTACGGCACGACAGGACCGGGATTCTGTAAAATATTACAAGCGATCGGCTAGATGGGTTAGGTTAGGTTATCTTACGTTATAGACGTATATAACGTTCCCACCGAGAAGTAGGGGCCGACCCGCCAGGAATGTTCTAAAATACTACATCCGAGATGTTAGGCTGCCTTAGGTTAGTACATATAACGCTATAGACGTATATAATGTTCCCACGGATAGGTCTGCGTCGACGCGACCGGGATTCTATAAAACATTACCAGCGAGGGTCTAGATGGGTTAGGTTAGGTTATCTTACGTTATAGACGTATATAACTTTCCCAACGAGAAGTAGGGGCCGAGCCGCCAGGAATGTTCTAAAATACTACATTCGAGGAGTGAGGTTGCCGTAGGTTAGTACATATAACGCTATAGATGTATATAATGTTCCCACGGACAGGTCTGGGCCGACACGGCCGGGATTCTGTAAAACATTACCAGCGTGTGCTAGATGGGTTAGGTTAGGTTATCTTACGTTATAAACGTATATAACGTTCCCACCGATAAGGACGGGCCGACCCGCCAGGAATGTTGTAAAATACTACATTCGAGATGGTAGGCTGCCTCAGGTTAGGATATATAACGTTATAGACGTATATAATGTTCCCACAGAGTGGTACAGGCCGAAAGGACCGGGATTCTGTAAAACATTACCAGCGAGGGGCTAGATGGGTTAGGTTAGGTTATCTTACGTTATAAACGTATATAACGTTCCCACCGAGATGTACGGGCAGACCCGCCAGGAATGTTGTAAAATACCACATCCGAGGAGTGAGGTTGCCTTAGGTCAGGGTATATAACGTTATAGACGTATATGATGTTCCCACGGAGATGTACGGGCCGACAGGACCGGGATTCTGTAAAACATTACCAGCGAGTGGCTAGATGGGTTAGGTTAGGTTATCTTAAGTTATAGACGTATATAACGTTCCCACCGAGAAGTACGGGCCGACCCGCCAAGAATGTTGTAAAATACTACATCCGAGATGTTAGGCTGCCTTAGGTTAGGACATATAACGCTATAGACGTATATAATGTTCTCACGGTCAGATCTTGGCCGATACGACCGGGATTCTGTAAAACATTCCCAGCGAGGGGCTAGATGGATTAGGTTAGGCTATATTACGTTATAGACGTATATAATGTACGCACCGAGAGGTAGGGGCCGACCCGCCTGGAGTGTTGTAAAATACTACATCCGAGGTGTCAGGTTTCCTTAGGTTAGGATATATAACTTTATAGACGTATATAATGTTCCCGCGGAGAGGTACAGGCCGACAGGACCGGGATTCTGTAAAACATTACCGTCGAGGCGCTAGATGTGTTACGTTAGGGTATCTTACATTATAGACGTATATAACGTTCCCACCGAGAAGTACGGGCCGAACCGCCAGGAATGTTGTAAAATACTACATCCGAGATGTTACGCTGCCTTAGGTTAGGATATATAACGCTATAGACGTATATAATGTTCCCACGTACAGATCTGGGCCGACACGACCGGAATTCTGTAAAACATTACAAGCGAGGGGCTAGATGGGTTAGGTTAGGTTATATTACGTTATAGACGTATATAATGTTCCCACCGAGAGGTAGGGTCCGACCCGCCTGGAGTGTTGTAAAATGCTGCATCCGATGTGTTAGGTTGCCATAGGTTAGGATATATAACGTTATAGACGTATGTAGTGTTCCCACGGAGAGGTACGGCACGACAGGACCGGGATTCTGTAAAATATTACAAGCGATCGGCTAGATGGGTTAGGTTAGGTTATCTTACGTTATAGACGTATATAACGTTCCCACCGAGAAGTAGGGGCCGACCCGCCAGGAATGTTCTAAAATACTACATCCGAGATGTTAGGCTGCCTTAGGTTAGTACATATAACGCTATAGACGTATATAATGTTCCCACGGATAGGTCTGCGTCGACGCGACCGGGATTCTGTAAAACATTACCAGCGAGGGTCTAGATGGGTTAGGTTAGGTTATCTTACGTTATAGACGTATATAACTTTCCCAACGAGAAGTAGGGGACGAGCCGCCAGGAATGTTCTAAAATACTACATTCGAGGAGTGAGGTTGCCGTAGGTTAGTACATATAACGCTATAGATGTATATAATGTTCCCACGGACAGGTCTGGGCCGACACGGCCGGGATTCTGTAAAACATTACCAGCGTGTGCTAGATGGGTTAGGTTAGGTTATCTTACGTTATAAACGTATATAACGTTCCCACCGATAAGGACGGGCCGACCCGCCAGGAATGTTGTAAAATACTACATTCGAGATGGTAGGCTGCCTCAGGTTAGGATATATAACGTTATAGACGTATATAATGTTCCCACAGAGTGGTACAGGCCGAAAGGACCGGGATTCTGTAAAACATTACCAGCGATGGGCTAGATGGGTTAGGTTAGGTTATCTTACGTTATAGAGGTATAAAACGTTCCCACCGATAAGTACGGGCCGAACCGCCAGGAATGTTGTAAAATACTACATCCGAGATGTTAGGCTGCCGTAGGTTAGTATATATAACGCTATAGACGTATATAATGTTCCCATGGACAGGTCTGGGCAGACACGACCGGGATTCTGTAAAACTTTACCAGCGAGGGGCTAGATGGGTCAGGTTAGGTTAGATTACGTTATAGACGTATATAACGTTCCCACCGAGAAGTATGGGCCGAACCGCCATGAATGTTGTAAAATACTACATCCGAGGTGTTAGGCTGCCTTAGGTTAGTACATATAACGCTATAGACGTATATAATGTTCCCACGGATAGGTCTGCGTCGACGCGACCGGGATTGTGTAAAACTTTACCAGCGAGGGGCTAGATGGGTTAGGTTAGGTTAGATTACGTTATAGACGTATATTATGTTCCCACCAAGAAGTAGGGGCCGGCCCGCCAGGAATGTTGTAAAATACTACATTCGTGGTGTGAGCTTGCCTCACGTTAGGAAATATAACGTCATAGACGGCTATAGTTTTCCCACGGAGAGGTACGGTCCGACAGGACCGGGATTCTGTAAAACATTACCAGCGAGGGGCTAGATGGGGTAGATTAGGTTATATTACGTTATAGACGTATGTAATGTTCACGCCCAGAAGTAGGTGCCGAGCCGCCAGGAGCGTTGTAAAATACTACATCTGAGGTGTTAGGTTGCCTTAGGTTAGGATATATAACGTTATAGACGTATATAATGTTCCCACGGAGAGGTACGGGCCGACAGGACAGGGGTTCTGTAAAACATTACCAGCGAGGGGCTAGATGGGTTAGGTTAGGTTATCTTACGTTATAAACGTATATAACGTTCCCACCGAGATGTACGGGCAGACCCGCCAGGAATGTTGTAAAATACCACATCCGAGGAGTGAGGTTGCCTTAGGTCAGGGTATATAACGTTATAGACGTATATGATGTTCCCACGGAGATGTACGGTCCGACAGGACCGGGATTCTGTAAAACATTACCAGCGAGTGGCTAGATGGGTTAGGTTAGGTTATCTTAAGTTATAGACGTATATAACGTTCCCACCGAGAAGTACGGGCCGACCCGCCAAGAATGTTGTAAAATACTACATCCGAGATGTTTGGCTGCCTTAGGTTAGGACATATAACGCTATAGACGTATATAATGTTCTCACGGTCAGATCTTGGCCGATACGACCGGGATTCTGTAAAACATTCCCAGCGAGGGGCTAGATGGATTAGGTTAGGCTATATTACGTTATAGACGTATATAATGTTCCCACCGAGAGGTAGGGTCCGACCCGCCTGGAGTGTTGTAAAATGCTGCATCCGATGTGTTAGGTTGCCATAGGTTAGGATATATAACGTTATAGACGTATGTAATGTTCCCACGGAGAGGTACGGCACGACAGGACCGGGATTCTGTAAAATATTACAAGCGATCGGCTAGATGGGTTAGGTTAGGTTATCTTACGTTATAGACGTATATAACGTTCCCACCGAGAAGTAGGGGCCGACCCGCCAGGAATGTTCTAAAATACTACATCCGAGATGTTAGGCTGCCTTAGGTTAGTACATATAACGCTATAGACGTATATAATGTTCCCACGGATAGGTCTGCGTCGACGCGACCGGGATTCTGTAAAACATTACCAGCGAGGGTCTAGATGGGTTAGGTTAGGTTATCTTACGTTATAGACGTATATAACTTTCCCAACGAGAAGTAGGGGCCGAGCCGCCAGGAATGTTCTAAAATACTACATTCGAGGAGTGAGGTTGCCGTAGGTTAGTACATATAACGCTATAGATGTATATAATGTTCCCACGGACAGGTCTGGGCCGACACGGCCGGGATTCTGTAAAACATTACCAGCGTGTGCTAGATGGGTTAGGTTAGGTTATCTTACGTTATAAACGTATATAACGTTCCCACCGATAAGGACGGGCCGACCCGCCAGGAATGTTGTAAAATACTACATTCGAGATGTTAGGCTGCCTCAGGTTAGGATATATAACGTTATAGACGTATATAATGATCCCACAGAGTGGTACAGGCCGAAAGGACCGGGATTCTGTAAAACATTACCAGCGATGGGCTAGATGGGTTAGGTTAGGTTATCTTACGTTATAGAGGTATATAACGTTCCCAACGAGAAGTAGGGGCCGAGCCGCCAGGAATGTTCTAAAATACTACATTCGAGGAGTGAGGTTGCCCTAGGTTAGTACATATAACGCTATAGATGTATATAATGTTCCCACGGACAGGTCTGGGCCGACACGGCCGGGATTCTGTAAAACATTACCAGCGTGTGCTAGATGGGTTAGGTTAGGTTATCTTACGTTATAAACGTATATAACGTTCCCACCGATAAGCACGGGCCGACCCGCCAGGAATGTTGTAAAATACTACATCCGAGATGTTAGGCTGCCTTAGGTTAGTACATATAACGCTATAGACGTATATAATGTTCCCACGGATAGGTCTGCGTCGACGCGACCGGGATTGTGTAAAACTTTACCAGCGAGGGGCTAGATGGGTTAGGTTAGGTTAGATTACGTTATAGACGTATATTATGTTCCCACCAAGAAGTAGGGGCCGGCCCGCCAGGAATGTTGTAAAATACTACATTCGTGGTGTGAGGTTGCCTCACGTTAGGAAATATAACGTCATAGACGGCTATAGTTTTCCCACGGAGAAGTACGGTCCGACAGGACCGGGATTCTGTAAAACATTACCAGCGAGGGGCTAGATGGGGTAGATTAGGTTATATTACGTTATAGACGTATGTAATGTTCACGCCGAGAGGTAGGTGCCGAGCCGCCAGGAGCGTTGTAAAATACTACATCTGAGGTGTTAGGTTGCCTTAGGTTAGGATATATAACGTTATAGACGTATATAATGTTCCCACGGAGAGGTACGGGCCGACAGGACAGGGGTTCTGTAAAACATTACCAGCGAGGGGCTAGATGGGTTAGGTTAGGTTATCTTACGTTATAAACGTATATAACGTTCCCACCGAGATGTACGGGCAGACCCGCCAGGAATGTTGTAAAATACCACATCCGAGGAGTGAGGTTGCCTTAGGTCAGGGTATATAACGTTATAGACGTATATGATGTTCCCACGGAGATGTACGGGCCGACAGGACCGGGATTCTGTAAAACATTACCAGCGAGTGGCTAGATGGGTTAGGTTAGGTTATCTTAAGTTATAGACGTATATAACGTTCCCACCGAGAAGTACGGGCCGACCCGCCAAGAATGTTGTAAAATACTACATCCGAGATGTTAGGCTGCCTTAGGTTAGGACATATAACGCTATAGACGTATATAATGTTCTCACGGTCAGATCTTGGCCGATACGACCGGGATTCTGTAAAACATTCCCAGCGAGGGGCTAGATGGATTAGGTTAGGCTATATTACGTTATAGACGTATATAATGTACGCACCGAGAGGTAGGGGCCGACCCGCCTGGAGTGTTGTAAAATACTACATCCGAGGTGTCAGGTTTCCTTAGGTTAGGATATATAACTTTATAGACGTATATAATGTTCCCGCGGAGAGGTACAGGCCGACAGGACCGGGATTCTGTAAAACATTACCGTCGAGGCGCTAGATGTGTTACGTTAGGGTATCTTACATTATAGACGTATATAACGTTCCCACCGAGAAGTACGGGCCGACCCGCCAGGAATGTTGTAAAATACTACATCCGAGATGTTACGCTGCCTTAGGTTAGGATATATAACGCTATAGACGTATATAATGTTCCCACGGACAGATCTGGGCCGACACGACCGGAATTCTGTAAAACATTACAAGCGAGGGGCTAGATGGGTTAGGTTAGGTTATATTACGTTATAGACGTATATAATGTTCCCACCGAGAGGTAGGGTCCGACCCGCCTGGAGTGTTGTAAAATGCTGCATCCGATGTGTTAGGTTGCCATAGGTTAGGATATATAACGTTATAGACGTATGTAATTTTCCCACGGAGAGGTACGGCACGACAGGACCGGGATTCTGTAAAATATTACAAGCGATCGGCTAGATGGGTTAGGTTAGGTTATCTTACGTTATAGACGTATATAACGTTCCCACCGAGAAGTAGGGGCCGACCCGCCAGGAATGTTCTAAAATACTACATCAGAGATGTTAGGCTGCCTTAGGTTAGTACATATAACGCTATAGACGTATATAATGTTCCCACGGATAGGTCTGCGTCGACGCGACCGGGATTCTGTAAAACATTACCAGCGAGGGTCTAGATGGGTTAGGTTAGGTTATCTTACGTTATAGACGTATATAACTTTCCCAACGAGAAGTAGGGGCCGAGCCGCCAGGAATGTTCTAAAATACTACATTCGAGGAGTGAGGTTGCCGTAGGTTAGTACATATAACGCTATAGATGTATATAATGTTCCCACGGACAGGTCTGGGCCGACACGGCCAGGATTCTGTAAAACATTACCAGCGTGTGCTAGATGGGTTAGGTTAGGTTATCTTACGTTATAAACGTATAGAACGTTCCCACCGATAAGGACGGGCCGACCCGCCAGGAATGTTGTAAAATACTACATTCGAGATGTTAGGCTGCCTCAGGTTAGGATATATAACGTTATAGACGTATATAATGTTCCCACAGAGTGGTACAGGCCGAAAGGACCGGGATTCTGTAAAACATTACCAGCGATGGGCTAGATGGGTTAGGTTAGGTTATCTTACGTTATAGAGGTATATAACGTTCCCACCGATATGTACGGGCCGAACCGCCAGGAATGTTGTAAAATACTACATCCGAGATGTTAGGCTGCCGTAGGTTAGTATATATAACGCTATAGACGTATATAATGTTCCCAAGGACAGGTCTGGGCAGACACGACCGGGATTCTGTAAAACTTTACCAGCGAGGGGCTAGATGGGTCAGGTTAGGTTAGATTACGTTATAGACGTATATAACGTTCCCACCGAGAAGTATGGGCCGAACCGCCATGAATGTTGTAAAATACTACATCCGAGATGTTAGGCTGCCTTAGGTTAGTACATATAACGCTATAGACGTATATAATGTTCCCACGGATAGGTCTGCGTCGACGCGACCGGGATTGTGTAAAACTTTACCAGCGAGGGACTAGATGGGTCAGGTTAGGTTAGATTACGTTATAGACGTATATAACGTTCCTACCGTGAAGTACGGGCCGACCCACCAGGAATATTGTAAAATACTACATCCGAGATGTTAGGCTGCCTTAGGTTAGTATATATAACGCTATAGACGTATATAATGTTCCCACGGATAGGTCTGGGTCGACGCGACCGGGATTCTGTAAAACATTACCAGCGAGGGGCTAGATGGGTTAGATTAGGTTATATTACGTTATAGACGTATGTAATGTTCACACCGAGAAGTAGGTGCCGAGCCGCCAGGAGTGTTGTAAAGTACTACATCTGAGGTGTTATGTTGCCTTAGGTTAGGATATGTAACGTTATAGACGTATATAATGTTCCCACGGACAGGTACGGTCCGACACGGCCTGGATTCGGTAAAACATTACCAGCGAGGTGCTAGGTGGGTTAGGTTAGGTTATCTTACGTTATAGACGTATATAACGTTCCCACCGTGAAGTGGGGGCCGGCCCGCCAGGAATGTCGTAAAATACCACATCCGAGGAGTGAGGTTGCCTTAGGTCACGTTATATAACGTTATGGACGTATATAATGTTTCCACGGAGAGGTACGGTCCGACACGGCCTGGTTTCGGTAAAACATTACCAGCGAGGGGCTAGATGGGGTAGATTAGGTTATATTACGTTATAGACGTATGTAATGTTCACGCCGAGAAGTAGGTGCCGAGCCGCCAGGAGCGTTGTAAAATACTACATCTGAGGTGTTATGTTGCCTTAGGTTACGATATATAACGTTATAGACGTATATAATGTTCCCACGGACAGGTACGGTCTGACACGTCCTGGATTCGGTAAAACATTACCAGCGAGGTGCTAGATAGGTTAGGTTAGGTTATCTTACGTTATAGACGTATATAACGTTCCCACCGAGAAGTATGGGCCGACCCGCCAGGAGCGTTGTAAAATACTACATCTGAGGTGTTAGGTTGCCTTAGGTTAGGATATATAACGTTATAGACGTATATAAAGTTCCCACGGAGAGGTACGGGCCGACAGGACAGGGATTCTGTAAAACATTACCAGCGAGAGGCTAGATGGGTTAGGTTAGGTTATCTTACGTTATAAACGTATATAACGTTCCCACCGAGATGTACGGTCAGACCCGCCAGGAATGTTGCAAAATACCACATCCGAGGAGTGAGGTTGCCTTAGGTCAGGGTATATAACGTTATAGACGTATATGATGTTCCCACGGAGATGTACGGGCAGACACGACCGGGATTCTGTAAAACTTTACCAGCGAGGGGCTAGATGGGTCAGGTTAGGTTAGATTACGTTATAGACGTATATAACGTTCCCACCGAGAAGTATGGGCCGAACCGCCATGAATGTTGTAAAATACTACATCCGAGATGTTAGGCTGCCTTAGGTTAGTACATATAACGCTATAGACGTATATAATGTTCCCACGGATAGGTCTGCGTCGACGCGACCGGGATTGTGTAAAACTTTACCAGCGAGGGACTAGATGGGTCAGGTTAGGTTAGATTACGTTATAGACGTATATAACGTTCCTACCGTGAAGTATGGGCCGAACCGCCAGGTATGTTGTAAAATACTACATCCGAGATGTTAGGCTGCCTTAGGTTAGTACATATAACGCTATAGACGTATATAATGTTCCCACGGATAGGTCTGCGTCGACGCGACCGGGATTCTGTAAAACATTACCAGCGAGGGGCTAGATGGGTTAGGTTAGGTTAGATTACGTTATAGACGTATATTATGTTCCCACCAAGAAGTAGGGGCCGGCCCGCCAGGAATGTTGTAAAATAATACATTCGTGGTGTGAGGTTGCCTCACGTTAGGAAATATAACGTCATAGACGGCTATAGTTTTCCCACGGAGAGGTACGGTCCGACAGGAGCGGGATTCTGTAAAACATTACCAGCGAGGGGCTAGATGGGGTAGATTAGGTTATATTACGTTATAGACGTATGTAATGTTCACACCGAGAAGTAGGTGCCGAGCCGCCAGGAGTGTTGTAAAATACTACATCTGAGGTGTTATGTTGCCTTAGGTTAGGATATATAACGTTATAGACGTATATAATGTTCCCACGGACAGGTACGGTCTGACACGTCCTGGATTCGGTAAAACATTACCAGCGAGGTGCTAGATAGGTTAGGTTAGGTTATCTTACGTTATAGACGTATATAACGTTCCCACCGAGAAGTATGGGCCGACCCGCCAGGAGCGTTGTAAAATACTACATCTGAGGTGTTAGGTTGCCTTAGGTTAGGATATATAACGTTATAGACGTATATAATGTTCCCACGGAGAGGTACGGGCCGACAGGACAGGGATTCTGTAAAACATTACCAGCGAGAGGCTAGATGGGTTAGGTTAGGTTATCTTACGTTATAAACGTATATAACGTTCCCACCGAGATGTACGGTCAGACCCGCCAGGAATGTTGCAAAATACCACATCCGAGGAGTGAGGTTGCCTTAGGTCAGGGTATATAACGTTATAGACGTATATGATGTTCCCACGGAGATGTACGGGCCGACAGGACCGGGATTCTGTAAAACATTACCTGCGAGTGGCTAGATGGGTTAGGTTAGGTTATCATAAGTTATAGACGTATATAACGTTCCCACCGAGAAGTAGGGGCCGACCCGCCAGGAATGTTGTAAAATACTACATCCGAGATGTTAGGCTGCCTTAGGTTAGTACATATAACGCTATAGACGTATATAATGTTCCCACGGATAGGTCTGCGTCGACGCGACCGGGATTCTGTAAAACATTACCAGCGAGGGGCTAGATGGGTTAGGTTAGGTTAGATTACGTTATAGACATATATTATGTTCCCACCAAGAAGTAGGGGCCGGCCCGCCAGGAATGTTGTAAAATACTACATTCGTGGTGTGAGGTTGCCTCACGTTAGGAAATATAACGTCATAGACGGCTATAGTTTTCCCACGGAGAGGTACGGTCCGACAGGACCGGGATTCTGTAAAACATTACCAGCGAGGGGCTAGATGGGGTAGATTAGGTTATATTACGTTATAGACGTATGTAATGTTCACACCGAGAAGTAGGTGCCGAGCCGCCAGGAGTGTTGTAAAATACTACATCTGAGGTGTTATGTTGCCTTAGGTTAGGATATATAACGTTATAGACGTATATAATGTTCCCACGGAGACGTACGGTCTGACACGGCCTGGATTCGGTAAAACATTACCAGCGAGGTGCTAGATAGGTTAGGTTAGGTTATCTTACGTTATAGACGTATATAACGTTCCCACCGAGAAGTATGGGCCGACCCGCCAGGAATGTTGTAAAATACTACATCCGAGATGTTAGGCTGCCTTAGGTTAGTATATATAACGATATAGACGTATATAATGTTCCCACGGACAGGTCTGGGCCGACACGACCGGGATTCTGTAAAACATTCCGAGCGAGGGGCTAGATGGGTTAGGTTAGGTTATATTACGTTATAGAGGTATATAATGTATGCACCGAGATGTAGGGGCCGACCCGCCTGGAGTGTTGTGAAATACTACATCCGAGGTGTTAGGTGCCTTAGGTTAGGATATATAACGTTATAGATGTATATAATGTTCCCACGGAGAGGTACGGTCCAACAGGACCGTTATTCTGTAAAACATTACCAGCGAGGCGCTAGATGGGTTAGATTAGGTTATATTACGTTATAGACGTATGTAATGTTCCCACCGAGAAGTAGGTGCCGAGCCGCCAGGAGCGTTGTAAAATACTACATCTGAGGTGTTAGGTTGCCCTAGGTTAGGATATATAACGTTATAGACGTATATAATGTTCCCACGGAGAGGTACGGGCCGACAGGACCGGGATTCTGTAAAATATTACAAGCGATCGTCTAGATGGGTTAGGTTAGGTTATCTTACGTTATAGACGTATATAACGTTTCCACCGAGAAGTAGGGGCCGACCCGCCAGGAATGTTGTAAAATACTACATCCGAGATGTTAGGCTGCCTTAGGTTAGTATATATAACGCTATAGACGTATATAATGTTCTCACGGACAGATCTTGGCCGATACGACCGGGATTCTGTAAAACATTCCCAGCGAGGGGCTAGATGGATTAGGTTAGGCTATATTACGTTATAGACGTATATAATGTACGCACCGAGAGGTAGGGGCCGACCCGCCTGGAGTGTTGTAAAATACTACATCCGAGGTGTCAGGTTTCCTTAGGTTAGGATATATAACGTTATAGACGTATATAATGTTCCCGCGGAGAGGTACAGGCCGACACGACCGGGATTCTGTAAAACATTACCGTCGAGGCGCTAGATGTGTTACGTTAGGGTATCTTACATTATAGACGTATATAACGTTCCCACCGAGAAGTACGGGCCGACCCGCCAGGAATGTTGTAAAATACTACATCCGAGATGTTAGGCTGCCTTAGGTTAGTACATATAACGCTATAGACGTATATAATGTTCCCACGGATAGGTCTGCGTCGACGCGACCGGGATTCTGTAAAACATTACCAGCGAGGGGCTAGATGGGTTAGGTTAGGTTAGATTACGTTATAGACGTATATTATGTTCCCACCGAGATGTAGGGTCCGAGCCGCCTGGAGTGTTGTAAAATGCTGCATCCGAGGTGTTACGTTGCCATAGGTTAGGATATATAACGTTATAGACGTATGTAATGTTCCCACGGAGAGGTATGGCCCGACAGGACCGGGATTCTGTAAAATATTACAAGCGATCGTCTAGATGGGTTAGGTTAGGTTATCTTACGTTATAGACGTATATAACGTTTCCACCGAGAAGTAGGGGCCGACCCGCCAGGAATGTTGTAAAATACTACATCCGAGATGTTAGGCTGCCTTAGGTTAGTATATATAACGCTATAGACGTATATAATGTTCTCACGGACAGATCTTGGCCGATACGACCGGGATTCTGTAAAACATTCCCAGCGAGGGGCTAGATGGGTTAGGTTAGGTTATATTACGTTATAGACGTATATAATGTTCCCACCGAGAGGTAGGGTCCGACCCGCCTGGAGTGTTGTAAAATGCTGCATCCGATGTGTTAGGTTGCCATAGGTTAGGATATATAACGTTATAGACGTATGTAATGTTCCCACGGAGAGGTACGGCCCGACAGGACCGGGATTCTGTAAAATATTACAAGCGATCGGCTAGATGGGTTAGGTTAGGTTATCTTACGTTATAGACGTATATAACGTTCCCACCGAGAAGTAGGGGCCGACCCGCCAGGAATGTTGTAAAATACTACATCCGAGATGTTAGGCTGCCTTAGGTTAGTACATATAACGCTATAGACGTATATAATGTTCCCACGGATAGGTCTGCGTCAACGCGACCGGGATTCTGTAAAACATTACCAGCGAGGGGCTAGATGGGTTAGGTTAGGTTAGATTACGTTATAGACGTATATTATGTTCCCACCAAGAAGTAGGGGCCGGCCCGCCAGGTATGTTGTAAAATGCTACATCCGAGATGTTAGGCTGCCTTAGGTTAGTACATATAACGCTATAGACGTATATAATGTTCCCACGGATTGGTCTGCGTCGACGCGACCGGGATTCTGTAAAACATTACCAGTGAGGGGCTAGATGGATTAGGATAGGTTAGATTACTTTATAGACGTATATAATGTTCCCACCGAGAAGTAGGGGCCCGCCCGCCAGGTATGTTGTAAAATACTACATTCGTGGTGTGAGGTTGCCTCGCGTTAGGAAACATAACATCATAGACGGATACAGTTTTCCCACGGAGACGTACGGTCCGACAGGACCGGGATTCTGTAAAACATTACCAGCGAGGGGCTAGATGGCTTAGATTAGGTTATATTACGTTATAGACGTATGTAATGTTCACACCGAGAAGAAGGTGCCGTGCCGCCAGGAGTGTTGTAAAATACTACATCTGAGGTGTTATGTTGCCTTAGGTTAGGATATATAACGTTATAGACGTATATAACGATCCCACGGAGACGTACGGTCCGACACGGCCTGGATTCGGTAAAACATTACCAGCGATGTGCTAGATGGGTTACGTTAGGTTATCTTACGTTATAGACGTATATAATGTTCCCACCGAGAAGTAGGTGCCGAGCCGCCAGGAGTGACGTAAAATACTACATCTGAAGTGTTAGGTTGCCTTAGCTTAGGATATATAACGTTATAGACGTATATAATGTTCCCACGGAGAGGTACGGTCCGACAGGACCGGGATTCTGTAAAACAATACCAGCGAGGGGCTAGATGGGTTAGGTTAGGTTAGATTACGTTATAGACGTATATTATGTTCCCACCAAGAAGTAGGGGCCGGCCCGCCAGGAATGTTGTAAAATACTACATTCGTGGTGTGAGGTTGCCTCACGTTAGGAAATATAACGTCATAGACGGCTATAGTTTTCCCACGGAGAGGTACGGTCCGACAGGACCGGGATTCTGTAAAACATTACCAGCGAGGGGCTAGATGGGCTAGATTAGGTTATATTACGTTATAGACGTATGTAATGTTCACACCGAGAAGTAGGTGCCGGGCCGCCAGGAGTGTTGTAAAATACTACATCTGAGGTGTTACGTTGCCTTAGGTTAGGATATATAACGTTATAGACGTATATAATGTTCCCACGCACAGGTACGCTCTGACACCCCCTGGATTCGGTAAAACATTACCAGCGAGGTGCTAGATAGGTTAGGTTAGGTTATCTTACGTTATAGACGTATATAACGATCCCACCGAGAAGTATGGCCCGACCCGCCAGGAATGTTGTAAAATACTACATCCGAAATGTTAGGCTGCCTTAGGTTAGTATATATAACGATATAGACGTATATAATGTTCCCACGGACAGGTCTGGGCCGACACGACCGGGATTCTGTAAAACATTCCGAGCGAGGGGCTAGATGGGTTAGGTTAGGTTATATTACGTTATAGACGTATGTAATGTTCCCACCGAGAAGTAGGTGCCGAGCCGCCTGGAGTGTTGTGAAATACTACATCCGAGGTGTTAGGTGCCTTAGGTTAGGATACATAACGTTATAGACGTATATAATGTTCCCACGGAGAGGTACGGTCCAACAGGACCGTTATTCTGTAAAACATTACCAGCGAGTGGCTAGATGGGTTAGGTTAGGTTATATTAAGTTATAGACGTATATAACGTTCCCACCGAGAAGTACGGGCCGACCCGCCAGGAATGTTGTAAAATACTACATCCGAGATGTTACGCTGCCTTAGGTTAGGATATATAACGCTATAGACGTATATAATGTTCCCACGGACAGATCTGGGCCGACACGACCGGAATTCTGTTAAACATTACAAGCGAGGGGCTAGATGGGTTAGGTTAGGTTATATTACGTTATAGACGTATATAATGTTCCCACCGAGAGGTAGGGTCCGACCCGCCTGGAGTGTTGTAAAATGCTGCATCCGATGTGTTAGGTTGCCATAGGTTAGGATATATAACGTTATAGACGTATGTAATGTTCCCACGGAGAGGTACGGCCCGACAGGACCGGGATTCTGTAAAATATTACAAGCGATCGGCTAGATGGGTTAGGTTAGGTTATCTTACGTTATAGACGTATATAACGTTCCCACCGAGAAGTAGGGGCCCACCCGCCAGGAATGTTGTAAAATACTACATCCGAGATGTTAGGCTGCATTAGGTTAGTACATATAACGCTATAGACGTATATAATGTTCCCACGGATAGGTCTGCGTCGACGCGACCGGGATTCTGTAAAACATTACCAGCGAGGGGATAGATGGGTTAGGTTAGGTTAGATTACGTTATAGACGTATATTATGTTCCCACCAAGAAGTAGGGGCCGGCCCGCCAGGAATGTTGTAAAATACTACATTCGTGGTGTGAGGTTGCCTCACGTTAGGAAATATAACGTCATAGACGGCTATAGTTTTCCCACGGAGAGGTACGGTCCGACAGGACCGGGATTCTGTAAAACATTACCAGCGAGGGGCTAGATGGGGTAGATTAGGTTATATTACGTTATAGACGTATGTAATGTTCACACCGAGAAGTAGGTGCCGAGCCGCCAGGAGTGTTGTAAAATACTACATCTGAGGTGTTATGTTGCCTTAGGTTAGGATATATAACGTTATAGACGTATATAATGTTCCCACGCACAGGTACGGTCTGACACGGCCTGGATTCGGTAAAACATTACCAGCGAGGTGCTAGATAGGTTAGGTTAGGTTATCTTACGTTATAGACGTATATAACGTTCCCACCGAGAAGTATGGGCCGACCCGCCAGGAATGTTGTAAAATACTACATCCGAGATGTTAGGCTGCCTTAGGTTAGTATATATAACGATATAGACGTATATAATGTTCCCACGGACAGGTCTGGGCCGACACGACCGGGATTCTGTAAAACATTCCGAGCGAGGGGCTAGATGGGTTAGGTTAGGTTATATTACGTTATAGAGGTATATAATGTATGCACCGAGAGGTAGGGGCCGACCCGCCTGGAGTGTTGTGAAATACTACATCCGAGGTGTTAGGTGCCTTAGGTTAGGATATATAACGTTATAGATGTATATAATGTTGCCACGGAGAGGTACGGTCCAACAGGACCGTTATTCTGTAAAACATTACCAGCGAGGCGCTAGATGGGTTAGATTAGGTTATATTACGTTATAGACGTATGTAATGTTCCCACCGAGAAGTAGGTGCCGAGCCGCCAGGAGCGTTGTAAAATACTACATCTGAGGTGATGGTTGCCCTAGGTTAGGATATATAACGTTATAGACGTATATAATGTTCCCACGGAGAGGTACGGGCCGACAGGACTGGGATTCTGTAAAACATTACCAGCGAGAGGCTAGATGGGTTAGGTTAGGTTATCTTACGTTATAAACGTATATAACGTTCCCACCGAGATGTACGGTCAGACCCGCCAGGAATGTTGCAAAATACCACATCCGAGGAGTGAGGTTGCCTTAGGTCAGGGTATATAACGTTATAGACGTATATGATGTTCCCACGGAGAGGTACGGTCCGACAGGACCGGGATTCTGTAAAACATTACCAGCGAGGGGCTAGATGGGGTAGATTAGGTTATATTACGTTATAGACGTATGTAATGTTCACACCGAGAAGTAGGTGCCGAGCCGCCAGGAGTGTTGTAAAATACTACATCTGAGGTGTTATGTTGCCTTAGGTTAGGATATATAACGTTATAGACGTATATAATGTTCCCACGCACAGGTACGGTCTGACACGGCCTGGATTCGGTAAAACATTACCAGCGAGGTGCTAGATAGGTTAGGTTAGGTTATCTTACGTTATAGACGTATATAACGTTCCCACCGAGAAGTATGGGCCGACCCGCCAGGAATGTTGTAAAATACTACATCCGAGATGTTAGGCTGCCTTAGGTTAGTATATATAACGATATAGACGTATATAATGTTCCCACGGACAGGTCTGGGCCGACACGACCGGGATTCTGTAAAACATTCCGAGCGAGGGGCTAGATGGGTTAGGTTAGGTTATATTACGTTATAGAGGTATATAATGTATGCACCGAGAGGTAGGGGCCGACCCGCCTGGAGTGTTGTGAAATACTACATCCGAGGTGTTAGGTGCCTTAGGTTAGGATATATAACGTTATAGATGTATATAATGTTCCCACGGAGAGGTACGGTCCAACAGGACCGTTATTCTGTAAAACATTACCAGCGAGGCGCTAGATGGGTTAGATTAGGTTATATTACGTTATAGACGTATGTAATGTTCCCACCGAGAAGTAGGTGCCGAGCCGCCAGGAGCGTTGTAAAATACTACATCTGAGGTGTTAGGTTGCCCTAGGTTAGGATATATAACGTTATAGACGTATATAATGTTCCCACGGAGAGGTACGGGCCGACAGGACAGGGATTCTGTAAAACATTACCAGCGAGAGGCTAGATGGGTTAGGTTAGGTTATCTTACGTTATAAACGTATATAACGTTCCCACCGAGATGTACGGTCAGACCCGCCAGGAATGTTGCAAAATACCACATCCGAGGAGTGAGGTTGCCTTAGGTCAGGGTATATAACGTTATAGACGTATATGATGTTCCCACGGAGATGTACGGGCCGACAGGACCGGGCTTCTGTAAAACATTACCAGCGAGTGGCTAGATGGGTTAGGTTAGGTTATCTTAAGTTATAGACGTATATAACGTTCCCACCGAGAAGTACGGGCCGACCCGCCAGAAATGTTGTAAAATACTACATCCGAGATGTTACGCTGCCTTAGGTTAGGATATATAACGCTATAGACGTATATAATGTTCCCACGGACAGATCTGGGCCGACACGACCGGAATTCTGTAAAACATTACAAGCGAGGGGCTAGATGGGTTAGGTTAGGTTATATTACGTTATAGACGTATATAATGTTCCCACCGAGAAGTAGGGGCCGACCCGCCAGGAATGTTGTAAAATACTACATCCGAGATGTTAGGCTGCCTTAGGTTAGTACATATAACGCTATAGACATATATAATGTTCCCACGGATAGGTCTGCGTCGACGCGACCGGGATTCTGTAAAACATTACCAGCGAGGGGCTAGATGGGTTAGGTTAGGTTAGATTACGTTATAGACGTATATTATGTTCCCACCAAGAAGTAGGAGCCGGCCCGCCAGGAATGTTGTAAAATACTACATTCGTGGTGTGAGGTTGCCTCACGTTAGGAAATATAACGTCATAGACGGCTATAGTTTTCCCACGGAGAGGTACGGTCCGACAGGACCGGGATTCTGTAAAACATTACCAGCGAGGGGCTAGATGGGGTAGATTAGGTTATATTACGTTATAGACGTATGTAATGTTCCCACCGAGAAGTAGGTGCCGAGCCGCCAGGAGCATTGTAAAATACTACATCTGAGGTGTAAGGTTGCCTTAGGTTAGGATATATAACGTTATAGACGTATGTAATGTTCCCACGGAGAGGTACGGCCCGACAGGACCGGGATTCTGTAAAATATTACAAGCGATCGGCTAGATGGGTTAGGTTAGGTTATCTTACGTTATAGACGTATATAACGTTCCCACCGAGAAGTAGGGGCCGACCCGCCAGGAATGTTGTAAAATACTACATCCGAGATGTTAGGCTGCCTTAGGTTAGTACATATAACGCTATAGACGTATATAATGTTCCCACGGATAGGTCTGCGTCGACGCGACCGGGATTCTGTAAAACATTACCAGCGAGGGGCTAGATGGGTTAGGTTAGGTTAGATTACGTTATAGACGTATATTATGTTCCCACCGAGATGTAGGGTCCGAGCCGCCTGGAGTGTTGTAAAATGCTGCATCCGAGGTGTTAGGTTGCCATAGGTTAGGATATATAACGTTATAGACGTATGTAATGTTCCCACGGAGAGGTATGGCCCGACAGGACCGGGATTCTGTAAAATATTACAAGCGATCGTCTAGATGGGTTAGGTTAGGTTATCTTACGTTATAGACGTATATAACGTTTCCACCGAGAAGTAGGGGCCGACCCGCCAGGAATGTTGTAAAATACTACATCCGAGATGTTAGGCTGCCTTAGGTTAGTATATATAACGCTATAGACGTATATAATGTTCTCACGGACAGATCTTGGCCGATACGACCGGGATTCTGTAAAACATTCCCAGCGAGGGGCTAGATGGATTAGGTTAGGCTATATTACGTTATAGACGTATATAATGTACGCACCGAGAGGTAGGGGCCGACCCGCCTGGAGTGTTGTAAAATACTACATCCGAGGTGTCAGGTTTCCTTAGGTTAGGATATATAACGTTATAGACGTATATAATGTTCCCGCGGAGAGGTACAGGCCGACACGACCGGGATTCTGTAAAACATTACCGTCGAGGCGCTAGATGTGTTACGTTAGGGTATCTTACATTATAGACGTATATAACGTTCCCACCGAGAAGTACGGGCCGACCCGCCAGGAATGTTGTAAAATACTACATCCGAGATGTTAGGCTGCCTTAGGTTAGTACATATAACGCTATAGACGTATATAATGTTCCCACGGATAGGTCTGCGTCGACGCGACCGGGATTCTGTAAAACATTACCAGCGAGGGGCTAGATGGGTTAGGTTAGGTTAGATTACGTTATAGACGTATATTATGTTCCCACCGAGATGTAGGGTCCGAGCCGCCTGGAGTGTTGTAAAATGCTGCATCCGAGGTGTTAGGTTGCCATAGGTTAGGATATATAACGTTATAGACGTATGTAATGTTCCCACGGAGAGGTATGGCCCGACAGGACCTGGATTCTGTAAAATATTACAAGCGATCGTCTAGATGGGTTAGGTTAGGTTATCTTACGTTATAGACGTATGTAATGTTCACACCGAGAAGTAGGTGCCGGGCCGCCAGGAGTGTTGTAAAATACTACATCTGAGGTGTTACGTTGCCTTAGGTTAGGATATATAACGTTATAGACGTATATAATGTTCCCACGCACAGGTACGCTCTGACACCCCCTGGATTCGGTAAAACATTACCAGCGAGGTGCTAGATAGGTTAGGTTAGGTTATCTTACGTTATAGACGTATATAACGATCCCACCGAGAAGTATGGGCCGACCCGCCAGGAATGTTGTAAAATACTACATCCGAAATGTTAGGCTGCCTTAGGTTAGTATATATAACGATATAGACGTATATAATGTTCCCACGGACAGGTCTGGGCCGACACGACCGGGATTCTGTAAAACATTCCGAGCGAGGGGCTAGATGGGTTAGGTTAGGTTATATTACGTTATAGACGTATGTAATGTTCCCACCGAGAAGTAGGTGCCGAGCCGCCTGGAGTGTTGTGAAATACTACATCCGAGGTGTTAGGTGCCTTAGGTTAGGATACATAACGTTATAGACGTATATAATGTTCCCACGGAGAGGTACGGTCCAACAGGACCGTTATTCTGTAAAACATTACCAGCGAGTGGCTAGATGGGTTAGGTTAGGTTATATTAAGTTATAGACGTATATAACGTTCCCACCGAGAAGTACGGGCCGACCCGCCAGGAATGTTGTAAAATACTACATCCGAGATGTTACGCTGCCTTAGGTTAGGATATATAACGCTATAGACGTATATAATGTTCCCACGGACAGATCTGGGCCGACACGACCGGAATTCTGTTAAACATTACAAGCGAGGGGCTAGATGGGTTAGGTTAGGTTATATTACGTTATAGACGTATATAATGTTCCCACCGAGAGGTAGGGTCCGACCCGCCTGGAGTGTTGTAAAATGCTGCATCCGATGTGTTAGGTTGCCATAGGTTAGGATATATAACGTTATAGGCGTATGTAATGTTCCCACGGAGAGGTACGGCCCGACAGGACCGGGATTCTGTAAAATATTACAAGCGATCGGCTAGATGGGTTAGGTTAGGTTATCTTACGTTATAGACGTATATAACGTTCCCACCGAGAAGTAGGGGCCCACCCGCCAGGAATGTTGTAAAATACTACATCCGAGATGTTAGGCTGCATTAGGTTAGTACATATAACGCTATAGACGTATATAATGTTCCCACGGATAGGTCTGCGTCGACGCGACCGGGATTCTGTAAAACATTACCAGCGAGGGGATAGATGGGTTAGGTTAGGTTAGATTACGTTATAGACGTATATTATGTTCCCACCAAGAAGTAGGGGCCGGCCCGCCAGGAATGTTGTAAAATACTACATTCGTGGTGTGAGGTTGCCTCACGTTAGGAAATATAACGTCATAGACGGCTATAGTTTTCCCACGGAGAGGTACGGTCCGACAGGACCGGGATTCTGTAAAACATTACCAGCGAGGGGCTAGATGGGGTAGATTAGGTTATATTACGTTATAGACGTATGTAATGTTCACACCGAGAAGTAGGTGCCGAGCCGCCAGGAGTGTTGTAAAATACTACATCTGAGGTGTTATGTTGCCTTAGGTTAGGATATATAACGTTATAGACGTATATAATGTTCCCACGCACAGGTACGGTCTGACACGGCCTGGATTCGGTAAAACATTACCAGCGAGGTGCTAGATAGGTTAGGTTAGGTTATCTTACGTTATAGACGTATATAACGTTCCCACCGAGAAGTATGGGCCGACCCGCCAGGAATGTTGTAAAATACTACATCCGAGATGTTAGGCTGCCTTAGGTTAGTATATATAACGATATAGACGTATATAATGTTCCCACGGACAGGTCTGGGCCGACACGACCGGGATTCTGTAAAACATTCCGAGCGAGGGGCTAGATGGGTTAGGTTAGGTTATATTACGTTATAGAGGTATATAATGTATGCACCGAGAGGTAGGGGCCGACCCGCCTGGAGTGTTGTGAAATACTACATCCGAGGTGTTAGGTGCCTTAGGTTAGGATATATAACGTTATAGATGTATATAATGTTCCCACGGAGAGGTACGGTCCAACAGGACCGTTATTCTGTAAAACATTACCAGCGAGGCGCTAGATGGGTTAGATTAGGTTATATTACGTTATAGACGTATGTAATGTTCCCACCGAGAAGTAGGTGCCGAGCCGCCAGGAGCGTTGTAAAATACTACATCTGAGGTGTTAGGTTGCCCTAGGTTAGGATATATAACGTTATAGACGTATATAATGTTCCCACGGAGAGGTACGGGCCGACAGGACAGGGATTCTGTAAAACATTACCAGCGAGAGGCTAGATGGGTTAGGTTAGGTTATCTTACGTTATAAACGTATATAACGTTCCCACCGAGATGTACGGTCAGACCCGCCAGGAATGTTGCAAAATACCACATCCGAGGAGTGAGGTTGCCTTAGGTCAGGGTATATAACGTTATAGACGTATATGATGTTCCCACGGAGATGTACGGGCCGACAGGACCGGGCTTCTGTAAAACATTACCAGCGAGTGGCTAGATGGGTTAGGTTAGGTTATCTTAAGTTATAGACGTATATAACGTTCCCACCGAGAAGTACGGGCCGACCCGCCAGAAATGTTGTAAAATACTACATCCGAGATGTTACGCTGCCTTAGGTTAGGATATATAACGCTATAGACGTATATAATGTTCCCACGGACAGATCTGGGCCGACACGACCGGAATTCTGTAAAACATTACAAGCGAGGGGCTAGATGGGTTAGGTTAGGTTATATTACGTTATAGACGTATATAATGTTCCCACCGAGAAGTAGGGGCCGACCCGCCAGGAATGTTGTAAAATACTACATCCGAGATGTTAGGCTGCCTTAGGTTAGTACATATAACGCTATAGACATATATAATGTTCCCACGGATAGGTCTGCGTCGACGCGACCGGGATTCTGTAAAACATTACCAGCGAGGGGCTAGATGGGTTAGGTTAGGTTAGATTACGTTATAGACGTATATTATGTTCCCACCAAGAAGTAGGAGCCGGCCCGCCAGGAATGTTGTAAAATACTACATTCGTGGTGTGAGGTTGCCTCACGTTAGGAAATATAACGTCATAGACGGCTATAGTTTTCCCACGGAGAGGTACGGTCCGACAGGACCGGGATTCTGTAAAACATTACCAGCGAGGGGCTAGATGGGGTAGATTAGGTTATATTACGTTATAGACGTATGTAATGTTCCCACCGAGAAGTAGGTGCCGAGCCGCCAGGAGCATTGTAAAATACTACATCTGAGGTGTAAGGTTGCCTTAGGTTAGGATATATAACGTTATAGACGTATGTAATGTTCCCACGGAGAGGTACGGCCCGACAGGACCGGGATTCTGTAAAATATTACAAGCGATCGGCTAGATGGGTTAGGTTAGGTTATCTTACGTTATAGACGTATATAACGTTCCCACCGAGAAGTAGGGGCCGACCCGCCAGGAATGTTGTAAAATACTACATCCGAGATGTTAGGCTGCCTTAGGTTAGTACATATAACGCTATAGACGTATATAATGTTCCCACGGATAGGTCTGCGTCGACGCGACCGGGATTCGGTAAAACATTACCAGCGAGGGGCTAGATGGGTTAGGTTAGGTTAGATTACGTTATAGACGTATATTATGTTCCCACCGAGATGTAGGGTCCGAGCCGCCTGGAGTGTTGTAAAATGCTGCATCCGAGGTGTTAGGTTGCCATAGGTTAGGATATATAACGTTATAGACGTATGTAATGTTCCCACGGAGAGGTATGGCCCGACAGGACCGGGATTCTGTAAAATATTACAAGCGATCGTCTAGATGGGTTAGGTTAGGTTATCTTACGTTATAGACGTATATAACGTTTCCACCGAGAAGTAGGGGCCGACCCGCCAGGAATGTTGTAAAATACTACATCCGAGATGTTAGGCTGCCTTAGGTTAGTATATATAACGCTATAGACGTATATAATGTTCTCACGGACAGATCTTGGCCGATACGACCGGGATTCTGTAAAACATTCCCAGCGAGGGGCTAGATGGATTAGGTTAGGCTATATTACGTTATAGACGTATATAATGTACGCACCGAGAGGTAGGGGCCGACCCGCCTGGAGTGTTGTAAAATACTACATCCGAGGTGTCAGGTTTCCTTAGGTTAGGATATATAATGTTATAGACGTATATAATGTTCCCGCGGAGAGGTACAGGCCGACACGACCGGGATTCTGTAAAACATTACCGTCGAGGCGCTAGATGTGTTACGTTAGGGTATCTTACATTATAGACGTATATAACGTTCCCACCGAGAAGTACGGGCCGACCCGCCAGGAATGTTGTAAAATACTACATCCGAGATGTTAGGCTGCCTTAGGTTAGTACATATAACGCTATAGACGTATATAATGTTCCCACGGATAGGTCTGCGTCGACGCGACCGGGATTCTGTAAAACATTACCAGCGAGGGGCTAGATGGGTTAGGTTAGGTTAGATTACGTTATAGACGTATATTATGTTCCCACCGAGATGTAGGGTCCGAGCCGCCTGGAGTGTTGTAAAATGCTGCATCCGAGGTGTTAGGTTGCCATAGGTTAGGATATATAACGTTATAGACGTATGTAATGTTCCCACGGAGAGGTATGGCCCGACAGGACCGGGATTCTGTAAAATATTACAAGCGATCGTCTAGATGGGTTAGGTTAGGTTATCTTACGTTATAGACGTATATAACGTTTCCACCGAGAAGTAGGGGCCGACCCGCCAGGAATGTTGTAAAATACTACATCCGAGATGTTAGGCTGCCTTAGGTTAGTATATATAACGCTATAGACGTATATAATGTTCTCACGGACAGATCTTGGCCGATACGACCGGGATTCTGTAAAACATTCCCAGCGAGGGGCTAGATGGATTAGGTTAGGCTATATTACGTTATAGACGTATATAATGTACGCACCGAGAGGTAGGGGCCGACCCGCCTGGAGTGTTGTAAAATACTACATCCGAGGTGTCAGGTTTCCTTAGGTTAGGATATATAACGTTATAGACGTATATAATGTTCCCGCGGAGAGGTACAGGCCGACACGACCGGGATTCTGTAAAACATTACCGTCGAGGCGCTAGATGTGTTACGTTAGGGTATCTTACATTATAGACGTATATAACGTTCCCACCGAGAAGTACGGGCCGACCCGCCAGGAATGTTGTAAAATACTACATCCGAGATGTTAGGCTGCCTTAGGTTAGTACATATAACGCTATAGACGTATATAATGTTCCCACGGATAGGTCTGCGTCGACGCGACCGGGATTCTGTAAAACATTACCAGCGAGGGGCTAGATGGGTTAGGTTAGGTTAGATTACGTTATAGACGTATATTATGTTCCCACCGAGATGTAGGGTCCGAGCCGCCTGGAGTGTTGTAAAATGCTGCATCCGAGGTGTTAGGTTGCCATAGGTTAGGATATATAACGTTATAGACGTATGTAATGTTCCCACGGAGAGGTATGGCCCGACAGGACCGGGATTCTGTAAAATATTACAAGCGATCGTCTAGATGGTTTAGGTTAGGTTATCTTACGTTATAGACGTATATAACGTTTCCACCGAGAAGTAGGGGCCGACCCGCCAGGAATGTTGTAAAATACTACATCCGAGATGTTAGGCTGCCTTAGGTTAGTATATATAACGCTATAGACGTATATAATGTTCTCACGGACAGATCTTGGCCGATACGACCGGGATTCTGTAAAACATTCCCAGCGAGGGGCTAGATGGGTTAGGTTAGGTTATATTACGTTATAGACGTATATAATGTTCCCACCGAGAGGTAGGGTCCGACCCGCCTGGAGTGTTGTAAAATGCTGCATCCGATGTGTTAGGTTGCCATAGGTTAGGATATATAACGTTATAGACGTATGTAATGTTCCCACGGAGAGGTACGGCCCGACAGGACCGGGATTCTGTAAAATATTACAAGCGATCGGCTAGATGGGTTAGGTTAGGTTATCTTACGTTATAGACGTATATAACGTTCCCACCGAGAAGTAGGGGCCGACCCGCCAGGAATGTTGTAAAATACTACATCCGAGATGTTAGGCTGCCTTAGGTTAGTACATATAACGCTATAGACGTATATAATGTTCCCACGGATAGGTCTGCGTCGACGCGACCGGGATTCTGTAAAACATTACCAGCGAGGGGCTAGATGGGTTAGGTTAGGTTAGATTACGTTATAGACGTATATTATGTTCCCACCAAGAAGTAGGGGCCGGCCCGCCAGGAATGTTGTAAAATACTACATTCGTGGTGTGAGGTTGCCTCACGTTAGGAAATATAACGTCATAGACGGCTATAGTTTTCCCACGGAGAGGTACGGTCCGACAGGACCGGGATTCTGTAAAACATTACCAGCGAGGGGATAGATGGGGTAGATTAGGTTATATTACGTTATAGACGTATGTAATGTTCCCACCGAGAAGTAGGTGCCGAGGCGCCAGGAGCGTTGTAAAATACTACATCTGAGGTGTTAGGTTGCCTTAGGATAGAATATATAACGTTATAGACGTATATAATGTTCCCACGGAGAGGTACGGGCCGACAGGACAGGGATTCTGTAAAACATTACCAGCGAGAGGCTAGATGGGTTAGGTTAGGTTATCTTACGTTATAAACGTATATAACGTTCCCACCGAGATGTACGGTCAGACCCGCCAGGAATGTTGCAAAATACCACATCCGAGGAGTGAGGTTGCCTTAGGTCAGGGTATATAACGTTATAGACGTATATGATGTTCCCACGGAGAGGTACGGTCCGACAGGACCGGGATTCTGTAAAACATTACCAGCGAGGGGCTAGATGGGGTAGATTAGGTTATATTACGTTATAGACGTATGTAATGTTCACACCGAGAAGTAGGTGCCGAGCCGCCAGGAGTGTTGTAAAATACTACATCTGAGGTGTTATGTTGCCTTAGGTTAGGATATATAACGTTATAGACGTATATAATGTTCCCACGCACAGGTACGGTCTGACACGGCCTGGATTCGGTAAAACATTACCAGCGAGGTGCTAGATAGGTTAGGTTAGGTTATCTTACGTTATAGACGTATATAACGTTCCCACCGAGAAGTATGGGCCGACCCGCCAGGAATGTTGTAAAATACTACATCCGAGATGTTAGGCTGCCTTAGGTTAGTATATATAACGATATAGACGTATATAATGTTCCCACGGACAGGTCTGGGCCGACACGACCGGGATTCTGTAAAACATTCCGAGCGAGGGGCTAGATGGGTTAGGTTAGGTTATATTACGTTATAGAGGTATATAATGTATGCACCGAGAGGTAGGGGCCGACCCGCCTGGAGTGTTGTGAAATACTACATCCGAGGTGTTAGGTGCCTTAGGTTAGGATATATAACGTTATAGATGTATATAATGTTCCCACGGAGAGGTACGGTCCAACAGGACCGTTATTCTGTAAAACATTACCAGCGAGGCGCTAGATGGGTTAGATTAGGTTATATTACGTTATAGACGTATGTAATGTTCCCACCGAGAAGTAGGTGCCGAGCCGCCAGGAGCGTTGTAAAATACTACATCTGAGGTGTTAGGTTGCCCTAGGTTAGGATATATAACGTTATAGACGTATATAATGTTCCCACGGAGAGGTACGGGCCGACAGGACAGGGATTCTGTAAAACATTACCAGCGAGAGGCTAGATGGGTTAGGTTAGGTTATCTTACGTTATAAACGTATATAACGTTCCCACCGAGATGTACGGTCAGACCCGCCAGGAATGTTGCAAAATACCACATCCGAGGAGTGAGGTTGCCTTAGGTCAGGGTATATAACGTTATAGACGTATATGATGTTCCCACGGAGATGTACGGGCCGACAGGACCGGGCTTCTGTAAAACATTACCAGCGAGTGGCTAGATGGGTTAGGTTAGGTTATCTTAAGTTATAGACGTATATAACGTTCCCACCGAGAAGTACGGGCCGACCCGCCAGAAATGTTGTAAAATACTACATCCGAGATGTTACGCTGCCTTAGGTTAGGATATATAACGCTATAGACGTATATAATGTTCCCACGGACAGATCTGGGCCGACACGACCGGAATTCTGTAAAACATTACAAGCGAGGGGCTAGATGGGTTAGGTTAGGTTATATTACGTTATAGACGTATATAATGTTCCCACCGAGAAGTAGGGGCCGACCCGCCAGGAATGTTGTAAAATACTACATCCGAGATGTTAGGCTGCCTTAGGTTAGTACATATAACGCTATAGACATATATAATGTTCCCACGGATAGGTCTGCGTCGACGCGACCGGGATTCTGTAAAACATTACCAGCGAGGGGCTAGATGGGTTAGGTTAGGTTAGATTACGTTATAGACGTATATTATGTTCCCACCAAGAAGTAGGAGCCGGCCCGCCAGGAATGTTGTAAAATACTACATTCGTGGTGTGAGGTTGCCTCACGTTAGGAAATATAACGTCATAGACGGCTATAGTTTTCCCACGGAGAGGTACGGTCCGACAGGACCGGGATTCTGTAAAACATTACCAGCGAGGGGCTAGATGGGGTAGATTAGGTTATATTACGTTATAGACGTATGTAATGTTCCCACCGAGAAGTAGGTGCCGAGCCGCCAGGAGCATTGTAAAATACTACATCTGAGGTGTAAGGTTGCCTTAGGTTAGGATATATAACGTTATAGACGTATGTAATGTTCCCACGGAGAGGTACGGCCCGACAGGACCGGGATTCTGTAAAATATTACAAGCGATCGGCTAGATGGGTTAGGTTAGGTTATCTTACGTTATAGACGTATATAACGTTCCCACCGAGAAGTAGGGGCCGACCCGCCAGGAATGTTGTAAAATACTACATCCGAGATGTTAGGCTGCCTTAGGTTAGTACATATAACGCTATAGACGTATATAATGTTCCCACGGATAGGTCTGCGTCGACGCGACCGGGATTCTGTAAAACATTACCAGCGAGGGGCTAGATGGGTTAGGTTAGGTTAGATTACGTTATAGACGTATATTATGTTCCCACCAAGAAGTAGGGGCCGGCCCGCCAGGAATGTTGTAAAATACTACATTCGTGGTGTGAGGTTGCCTCACGTTAGGAAATATAACGTCATAGACGGCTATAGTTTTCCCACGGAGAGGTACGGTCCGACAGGACCGGGATTCTGTAAAACATTACCAGCGAGGGGATAGATGGGGTAGATTAGGTTATATTACGTTATAGACGTATGTAATGTTCCCACCGAGAAGTAGGTGCCGAGGCGCCAGGAGCGTTGTAAAATACTACATCTGAGGTGTTAGGTTGCCTTAGGATAGAATATATAACGTTATAGACGTATATAATGTTCCCACGGAGAGGTACGGGCCGACAGGACAGGGATTCTGTAAAACATTACCAGCGAGAGGCTAGATGGGTTAGGTTAGGTTATCTTACGTTATAAACGTATATAACGTTCCCACCGAGATGTACGGTCAGACCCGCCAGGAATGTTGCAAAATACCACATCCGAGGAGTGAGGTTGCCTTAGGTCAGGGTATATAACGTTATAGACGTATATGATGTTCCCACGGAGAGGTACGGTCCGACAGGACCGGGATTCTGTAAAACATTACCAGCGAGGGGCTAGATGGGGTAGATTAGGTTATATTACGTTATAGACGTATGTAATGTTCACACCGAGAAGTAGGTGCCGAGCCGCCAGGAGTGTTGTAAAATACTACATCTGAGGTGTTATGTTGCCTTAGGTTAGGATATATAACGTTATAGACGTATATAATGTTCCCACGCACAGGTACGGTCTGACACGGCCTGGATTCGGTAAAACATTACCAGCGAGGTGCTAGATAGGTTAGGTTAGGTTATCTTACGTTATAGACGTATATAACGTTCCCACCGAGAAGTATGGGCCGACCCGCCAGGAATGTTGTAAAATACTACATCCGAGATGTTAGGCTGCCTTAGGTTAGTATATATAACGATATAGACGTATATAATGTTCCCACGGACAGGTCTGGGCCGACACGACCGGGATTCTGTAAAACATTCCGAGCGAGGGGCTAGATGGGTTAGGTTAGGTTATATTACGTTATAGAGGTATATAATGTATGCACCGAGAGGTAGGGGCCGACCCGCCTGGAGTGTTGTGAAATACTACATCCGAGGTGTTAGGTGCCTTAGGTTAGGATATATAACGTTATAGATGTATATAATGTTCCCACGGAGAGGTACGGTCCAACAGGACCGTTATTCTGTAAAACATTACCAGCGAGGCGCTAGATGGGTTAGATTAGGTTATATTACGTTATAGACGTATGTAATGTTCCCACCGAGAAGTAGGTGCCGAGCCGCCAGGAGCGTTGTAAAATACTACATCTGAGGTGTTAGGTTGCCCTAGGTTAGGATATATAACGTTATAGACGTATATAATGTTCCCACGGAGAGGTACGGGCCGACAGGACAGGGATTCTGTAAAACATTACCAGCGAGAGGCTAGATGGGTTAGGTTAGGTTATCTTACGTTATAAACGTATATAACGTTCCCACCGAGATGTACGGTCAGACCCGCCAGGAATGTTGCAAAATACCACATCCGAGGAGTGAGGTTGCCTTAGGTCAGGGTATATAACGTTATAGACGTATATGATGTTCCCACGGAGATGTACGGGCCGACAGGACCGGGCTTCTGTAAAACATTACCAGCGAGTGGCTAGATGGGTTAGGTTAGGTTATCTTAAGTTATAGACGTATATAACGTTCCCACCGAGAAGTACGGGCCGACCCGCCAGAAATGTTGTAAAATACTACATCCGAGATGTTACGCTGCCTTAGGTTAGGATATATAACGCTATAGACGTATATAATGTTCCCACGGACAGATCTGGGCCGACACGACCGGAATTCTGTAAAACATTACAAGCGAGGGGCTAGATGGGTTAGGTTAGGTTATATTACGTTATAGACGTATATAATGTTCCCACCGAGAAGTAGGGGCCGACCCGCCAGGAATGTTGTAAAATACTACATCCGAGATGTTAGGCTGCCTTAGGTTAGTACATATAACGCTATAGACATATATAATGTTCCCACGGATAGGTCTGCGTCGACGCGACCGGGATTCTGTAAAACATTACCAGCGAGGGGCTAGATGGGTTAGGTTAGGTTAGATTACGTTATAGACGTATATTATGTTCCCACCAAGAAGTAGGAGCCGGCCCGCCAGGAATGTTGTAAAATACTACATTCGTGGTGTGAGGTTGCCTCACGTTAGGAAATATAACGTCATAGACGGCTATAGTTTTCCCACGGAGAGGTACGGTCCGACAGGACCGGGATTCTGTAAAACATTACCAGCGAGGGGCTAGATGGGGTAGATTAGGTTATATTACGTTATAGACGTATGTAATGTTCCCACCGAGAAGTAGGTGCCGAGCCGCCAGGAGCATTGTAAAATACTACATCTGAGGTGTAAGGTTGCCTTAGGTTAGGATATATAACGTTATAGACGTATGTAATGTTCCCACGGAGAGGTACGGCCCGACAGGACCGGGATTCTGTAAAATATTACAAGCGATCGGCTAGATGGGTTAGGTTAGGTTATCTTACGTTATAGACGTATATAACGTTCCCACCGAGAAGTAGGGGCCGACCCGCCAGGAATGTTGTAAAATACTACATCCGAGATGTTAGGCTGCCTTAGGTTAGTACATATAACGCTATAGACGTATATAATGTTCCCACGGATAGGTCTGCGTCGACGCGACCGGGATTCTGTAAAACATTACCAGCGAGGGGCTAGATGGGTTAGGTTAGGTTAGATTACGTTATAGACGTATATTATGTTCCCACCGAGATGTAGGGTCCGAGCCGCCTGGAGTGTTGTAAAATGCTGCATCCGAGGTGTTAGGTTGCCATAGGTTAGGATATATAACGTTATAGACGTATGTAATGTTCCCACGGAGAGGTATGGCCCGACAGGACCGGGATTCTGTAAAATATTACAAGCGATCGTCTAGATGGGTTAGGTTAGGTTATCTTACGTTATAGACGTATATAACGTTTCCACCGAGAAGTAGGGGCCGACCCGCCAGGAATGTTGTAAAATACTACATCCGAGATGTTAGGCTGCCTTAGGTTAGTATATATAACGCTATAGACGTATATAATGTTCTCACGGACAGATCTTGGCCGATACGACCGGGATTCTGTAAAACATTCCCAGCGAGGGGCTAGATGGATTAGGTTAGGCTATATTACGTTATAGACGTATATAATGTACGCACCGAGAGGTAGGGGCCGACCCGCCTGGAGTGTTGTAAAATACTACATCCGAGGTGTCAGGTTTCCTTAGGTTAGGATATATAACGTTATAGACGTATATAATGTTCCCGCGGAGAGGTACAGGCCGACACGACCGGGATTCTGTAAAACATTACCGTCGAGGCGCTAGATGTGTTACGTTAGGGTATCTTACATTATAGACGTATATAACGTTCCCACCGAGAAGTACGGGCCGACCCGCCAGGAATGTTGTAAAATACTACATCCGAGATGTTAGGCTGCCTTAGGTTAGAATATATAACGCTATAGACGTATAAAATGTTCTCACGGACAGATCTTGGCCGATACGACCGGGATTCTGTAAAACATTCCCAGCGAGGGGCTAGATGGATTAGGTTAGGCTATATTACGTTATAGACGTATATAATGTACGCACCGAGAGGTAGGGGCCGACCCGCCTGGAGTGTTGTAAAATACTACATCCGAGGTGTCAGGTTTCCTTAGGTTAGGATATATAACGTTATAGACGTATATAATGTTCCCGCGGAGAGGTACAGGCCGACAGGACCGGGATTCTGTAAAACATTACCATCGAGGCGCTAGATGTGTTACGTTAGGGTATCTTACATTATAGACGTATATAACGTTCCCACCGAGAAGTACGGGCCGACCCGCCAGGAATGTTGTAAAATACTACATCCGAGATGTTACGCTGCCTTAGGTTAGGATATATAACGCTATAGACGTATATAATGTTCTCACGGACAGATCTGGGCCGACACGACCGGAATTCTGTTAAACATTACAAGCGAGGGGCTAGATGGGTTAGGTTAGGTTATATTACGTTATAGACGTATATAATGTTCCCACCGAGAGGTAGGGTCCGACCCGCCTGGAGTGTTGTAAAATGCTGCATCCGATGTGTTAGGTTGCCATAGGTTAGGATATATTACGTTATAGACGTATGTAATGTTCCCACGGAGAGGTACGGCCCGACAGGACCGGGATTCTGTAAAATATTACAAGCGATCGGCTAGATGGGTTAGGTTAGGTTATCTTACGTTATAGACGTATATAACGTTCCCACCGAGAAGTAGGGGCCGACCCGCCAGGAATGTTGTAAAATACTACATCCGAGATGTTAGGCTGCATTAGGTTAGTACATATAACGCTATAGACGTATATAATGTTCCCACGGATAGGTCTGCGTCGACGCGACCGGGATTCTGTAAAACATTACCAGCGAGGGGATAGATGGGTTAGGTTAGGTTAGATTACGTTATAGACGTATATTATGTTCCCACCAAGAAGTAGGGGCCGGCCCGCCAGGAATGTTGTAAAATACTACATTCGTGGTGTGAGGTTGCCTCACGTTAGGAAATATAACGTCATAGACGGCTATAGTTTTCCCACGGAGAGGTACGGTCCGACAGGACCGGGATTCTGTAAAACATTACCAGCGAGGGGCTAGATGGGGTAGATTAGGTTATATTACGTTATAGACGTATGTAATGTTCACACCGAGAAGTAGGTGCCGAGCCGCCAGGAGTGTTGTAAAATACTACATCTGAGGTGTTATGTTGCCTTAGGTTAGGATATATAACGTTATAGACGTATATAATGTTCCCACGCACAGGTACGGTCTGACACGGCCTGGATTCGGTAAAACATTACCAGCGAGGTGCTAGATAGGTTAGGTTAGGTTATCTTACGTTATAGACGTATATAACGTTCCCACCGAGAAGTATGGGCCGACCCGCCAGGAATGTTGTAAAATACTACATCCGAGATGTTAGGCTGCCTTAGGTTAGTATATATAACGATATAGACGTATATAATGTTCCCACGGACAGGTCTGGGCCGACACGACCGGGATTCTGTAAAACATTCCGAGCGAGGGGCTAGATGGGTTAGGTTAGGTTATATTACGTTATAGAGGTATATAATGTATGCACCGAGAGGTAGGGGCCGACCCGCCTGGAGTGTTGTGAAATACTACATCCGAGGTGTTAGGTGCCTTAGGTTAGGATATATAACGTTATAGATGTATATAATGTTCCCACGGAGAGGTACGGTCCAACAGGACCGTTATTCTGTAAAACATTACCAGCGAGGCGCTAGATGGGTTAGATTAGGTTATATTACGTTATAGACGTATGTAATGTTCCCACCGAGAAGTAGGTGCCGAGCCGCCAGGAGCGTTGTAAAATACTACATCTGAGGTGTTAGGTTGCCCTAGGTTAGGATATATAACGTTATAGACGTATATAATGTTCCCACGGAGAGGTACGGGCCGACAGGACAGGGATTCTGTAAAACATTACCAGCGAGAGGCTAGATGGGTTAGGTTAGGTTATCTTACGTTATAAACGTATATAACGTTCCCACCGAGATGTACGGTCAGACCCGCCAGGAATGTTGTAAAATACTACATCCGAGATGTTAGGCTGCCTTAGGTTAGTATATATAACGCTATAGACGTATATAATGTTCTCACGGACAGATCTTGGCCGATACGACCGGGATTCTGTAAAACATTCCCAGCGAGGGGCTAGATGGATTAGGTTAGGCTATATTACGTTATAGACGTATATAATGTACGCACCGAGAGGTAGGGGCCGACCCGCCTGGAGTGTTGTAAAATACTACATCCGAGGTGTCAGGTTTCCTTAGGTTAGGATATATAACGTTATAGACGTATATAATGTTCCCGCGGAGAGGTACAGGCCGACACGACCGGGATTCTGTAAAACATTACCGTCGAGGCGCTAGATGTGTTACGTTAGGGTATCTTACATTATAGACGTATATAACGTTCCCACCGAGAAGTACGGGCCGACCCGCCAGGAATGTTGTAAAATACTACATCCGAGATGTTAGGCTGCCTTAGGTTAGAATATATAACGCTATAGACGTATATAATGTTCTCACGGACAGATCTTGGCCGATACGACCGGGATTCTGTAAAACATTCCCAGCGAGGGGCTAGATGGATTAGGTTAGGCTATATTACGTTATAGACGTATATAATGTACGCACCGAGAGGTAGGGGCCGACCCGCCTGGAGTGTTGTAAAATACTACATCCGAGGTGTCAGGTTTCCTTAGGTTAGGATATATAACGTTATAGACGTATATAATGTTCCCGCGGAGAGGTACAGGCCGACAGGACCGGGATTCTGTAAAACATTACCATCGAGGCGCTAGATGTGTTACGTTAGGGTATCTTACATTATAGACGTATATAACGTTCCCACCGAGAAGTACGGACCGACCCGCCAGGAATGTTGTAAAATACTACATCCGAGATGTTACGCTGCCTTAGGTTAGGATATATAACGCTATAGACGTATATAATGTTCTCACGGACAGATCTGGGCCGACACGACCGGAATTCTGTTAAACATTACAAGCGAGGGGCTAGATGGGTTAGGTTAGGTTATATTACGTTATAGACGTATATAATGTTCCCACCGAGAGGTAGGGTCCGACCCGCCTGGAGTGTTGTAAAATGCTGCATCCGATGTGTTAGGTTGCCATAGGTTAGGATATATTACGTTATAGACGTATGTAATGTTCCCACGGAGAGGTACGGCCCGACAGGACCGGGATTCTGTAAAATATTACAAGCGATCGGCTAGATGGGTTAGGTTAGGTTATCTTACGTTATAGACGTATATAACGTTCCCACCGAGAAGTAGGGGCCGACCCGCCAGGAATGTTGTAAAATACTACATCCGAGATGTTAGGCTGCATTAGGTTAGTACATATAACGCTATAGACGTATATAATGTTCCCACGGATAGGTCTGCGTCGACGCGACCGGGATTCTGTAAAACATTACCAGCGAGGGGATAGATGGGTTAGGTTAGGTTAGATTACGTTATAGACGTATATTATGTTCCCACCAAGAAGTAGGGGCCGGCCCGCCAGGAATGTTGTAAAATACTACATTCGTGGTGTGAGGTTGCCTCACGTTAGGAAATATAACGTCATAGACGGCTATAGTTTTCCCACGGAGAGGTACGGTCCGACAGGACCGGGATTCTGTAAAACATTACCAGCGAGGGGCTAGATGGGGTAGATTAGGTTATATTACGTTATAGACGTATGTAATGTTCACACCGAGAAGTAGGTGCCGAGCCGCCAGGAGTGTTGTAAAATACTACATCTGAGGTGTTATGTTGCCTTAGGTTAGGATATATAACGTTATAGACGTATATAATGTTCCCACGCACAGGTACGGTCTGACACGGCCTGGATTCGGTAAAACATTACCAGCGAGGTGCTAGATAGGTTAGGTTAGGTTATCTTACGTTATAGACGTATATAACGTTCCCACCGAGAAGTATGGGCCGACCCGCCAGGAATGTTGTAAAATACTACATCCGAGATGTTAGGCTGCCTTAGGTTAGTATATATAACGATATAGACGTATATAATGTTCCCACGGACAGGTCTGGGCCGACACGACCGGGATTCTGTAAAACATTCCGAGCGAGGGGCTAGATGGGTTAGGTTAGGTTATATTACGTTATAGAGGTATATAATGTATGCACCGAAAGGTAGGGGCCGACCCGCCTGGAGTGTTGTGAAATACTACATCCGAGGTGTTAGGTGCCTTAGGTTAGGATATATAACGTTATAGATGTATATAATGTTCCCACGGAGAGGTACGGTCCAACAGGACCGTTATTCTGTAAAACATTACCAGCGAGGCGCTAGATGGGTTAGATTAGGTTATATTACGTTATAGACGTATGTAATGTTCCCACCGAGAAGTAGGTGCCGAGCCGCCAGGAGCGTTGTAAAATACTACATCTGAGGTGTTAGGTTGCCCTAGGTTAGGATATATAACGTTATAGACGTATATAATGTTCCCACGGAGAGGTACGGGCCGACAGGACAGGGATTCTGTAAAACATTACCAGCGAGAGGCTAGATGGGTTAGGTTAGGTTATCTTACGTTATAAACGTATATAACGTTCCCACCGAGATGTACGGTCAGACCCGCCAGGAATGTTGCAAAATACCACATCCGAGGAGTGAGGTTGCCTTAGGTCAGGGTATATAACGTTATAGACGTATATGATGTTCCCACGGAGATGTACGGGCCGACAGGACCGGGCTTCTGTAAAACATTACCAGCGAGTGGCTAGATGGGTTAGGTTAGGTTATCTTAAGTTATAGACGTATATAACGTTCCCACCGAGAAGTACGGGCCGACCCGCCAGAAATGTTGTAAAATACTACATCCGAGATGTTACGCTGCCTTAGGTTAGGATATATAACGCTATAGACGTATATAATGTTCCCACGGACAGATCTGGGCCGACACGACCGGAATTCTGTAAAACATTACCAGCGAGGGGCTAGATGGGTTAGGTTAGGTTAGATTACGTTATAGACGTATATTATGTTCCCACCAAGAAGTAGGGGCCGGCCCGCCAGGAATGTTGTAAAATACTACATTCGTGGTGTGAGGTTGCCTCACGTTAGGAAATATAACGTCATAGACGGCTATAGTTTTCCCACGGAGAGGTACGGTCCGACAGGACCGGGATTCTGTAAAACATTACCAGCGAGGGGATAGATGGGGTAGATTAGGTTATATTACGTTATAGACGTATGTAATGTTCCCACCGAGAAGTAGGTGCCGAGGCGCCAGGAGCGTTGTAAAATACTACATCTGAGGTGTTAGGTTGCCTTAGGATAGGATATATAACGTTATAGACGTATATAATGTTCCCACGGAGAGGTACGGGCCGACAGGACAGGGATTCTGTAAAACATTACCAGCGAGAGGCTAGATGGGTTAGGTTAGGTTATATTACGTTATAGAGGTATATAATGTATGCACCGAGAGGTAGGGGCCGACCCGCCAGGAATGTTGTAAAATACTACATCCGAGATGTTAGGCTGCCTTAGGTTAGGATATATAACGCTATAGACGTATATAATGTTCTCACGGACAGATCTTGGCCGATACGACCGGGATTCTGTAAAACATTCCCAGCGAGGGGCTGGATGGATTAGGTTAGGCTATATTACGTTATAGACGTATATAATGTACGCACCGAGAGGTGGGGGCCGACCCGCCTGGAGTGTTGTAAAATACTACATCCGAGGTGTTAGGTGCCTTAGGTTAGGATATATAACGTTATAGACGTATATAATGTTCCCACGGAGAGGTACGGGCCGACAGGACCGTTATTCTGTAAAACATTACCAGCGAGGGGCTAGATGGGTTTGTTTAGGTTATCTTACGTTATAAACGTATATAACGTTCCCACCGAGAAGTACGGGCCGACCCGCCAGGAATGTTGTAAAATACCACATCCGAGGAGTGAGGTTGCCTCACGTTAGGAAATATAACGTCATAGACGGATATAGTTTTCCCACGGAGAGGTACGGTCCGAGAGGACCGGGATTCTGTAAAACATTACCAGCGAGGGGCTAGATGGGTTAGATTAGGTTATATTACGTTATAGACGTATGTAATGTTCACACCGAGAAGTAGGTGCCGAGCCGCCAGGAGTGTTGTAAAATACTACATCTGATGTGTTATGTTGCCTTAGGTTAGGATATGTAACGTTATAGACGTATATAATGTTCCCACGGACAGGTACGGTCCGACACGGCCTGGATTCGGTAAAACAATCCCAGCGAGGTGCTAGATGGGTTAGGTTAGGTTATCTTACGTTATAGACTTATATAACGTTCCCACCGTGAAGTGGGGGCCGGGCCGCCCGGAATGTCGTAAAATACTACATCCGAGGAGTGAGGTTGCCTTAGATCAGGTTATATAACGTTATAGACGTATATAATGTTCCAACGGAGATGTACGGTCCGACACGGCCTGGTTTCGCTAAAACATTACCAGCGAGGTGCTAGATGGGTTAGGTTAGGTTATCTTACGTTATAGACGTATATAACGTTCCCACCGAGAAGTATGGGCCGAACCGCCAGGTATGTTGTAAAATACTACATCCGAGATGTTAGGCTGCCTTAGGTTAGTACATATAACGCTATAGACGTATATAATGTTCCCACGGATTGGTCTGCGTCGACGCGACCGGGATTCTGTAAAACATTACCAGTGAGGGGCTAGATGGATTAGGATAGGTTAGATTACGTTATAGACGTATATAATGTTCCCACCGAGAAGTAGGGGCCCGCCCGCCAGGTATGTTGTAAAATACTACATTCGTGGTGTGAGGTTGCCTCGCGTTAGGAAACATAACATCATAGACGGATACAGTTTTCCCACGGAGACGTACGGTCCGACAGGACCGGGATTCTGTAAAACATTACCAGCGAGGGGCTAGATGGGTTAGATTAGGTTATATTACGTTATAGACGTATGTAATGTTCACACCGAGAAGAAGGTGCCGTGCCGCCAGGAGTGTTGTAAAATACTACATCTGAGGTGTTATGTTGCCTTAGGTTAGGATATATAACGTTATAGACGTATATAACGATCCCACGGAGACGTACGGTCCGACACGGCCTGGATTCGGTAAAACATTACCAGCGAGGTGCTAGATGGGTTACGTTAGGTTATCTTACGTTATAGACGTATATAATGTTCCCACCGAGAAGTAGGTGCCGAGCCGCCAGGAGTGACGTAAAATACTACATCTGAAGTGTTAGGTTGCCTTAGCTTAGGATATATAACGTTATAGACGTATATAATGTTCCCACGGAGAGGTACGGTCCGACAGGACCGGGATTCTGTAAAACATTACCAGCGAGGGGCTAGATGGGTTAGGTTAGGTTAGATTACGTTATAGACGTATATTATGTTCCCACCAAGAAGTAGGGGCCGGCCCGCCAGGAATGTTGTAAAATACTACATTCGTGGTGTGAGGTTGCCTCACGTTAGGAAATATAACGTCATAGACGGCTATAGTTTTCCCACGGAGAGGTACGGTCCGACAGGACCGGGATTCTGTAAAACATTACCAGCGAGGGGCTAGATGGGCTAGATTAGGTTATATTACGTTATAGACGTATGTAATGTTCACACCGAGAAGTAGGTGCCGGGCCGCCAGGAGTGTTGTAAAATACTACATCTGAGGTGTTACGTTGCCTTAGGTTAGGATATATAACGTTATAGACGTATATAATGTTCCCACGCACAGGTACGGTCTGACACCCCCTGGATTCGGTAAAACATTACCAGCGAGGTGCTAGATAGGTTAGGTTAGGTTATCTTACGTTATAGACGTATATAACGATCCCACCGAGAAGTATGGGCCGACCCGCCAGGAATGTTGTAAAATACTACATCCGAAATGTTAGGCTGCCTTAGGTTAGTATATATAACGATATAGACGTATATAATGTTCCCACGGACAGGTCTGGGCCGACACGACCGGGATTCTGTAAAACATTCCGAGCGAGGGGCTAGATGGGTTAGGTTAGGTTATATTACGTTATAGAGGTATATAATGTATGCACCGAGAGGTAGGGGCCGACCCGCCTGGAGTGTTGCGAAATACTACATCCGAGGTGTTAGGTGCCTTAGGTTAGGATACATAAGGTTATAGACGTATATAATGTTCCCACGGAGAGGTACGGTCCAACAGGACCGTTATTCTGTAAAACATTACCAGCGAGTGGCTAGATGGGTTAGGTTAGGTTATATTAAGTTATAGACGTATATAACGTTCCCACCGAGAAGTACGGGCCGACCCGCCAGGAATGTTGTAAAATACTACATCCGAGATGTTACGCTGCCTTAGGTTAGGATATATAACGCTATAGACGTATATAATGTTCTCACGGACAGATCTGGGCCGACACGACCGGAATTCTGTTAAACATTACAAGCGAGGGGCTAGATGGGTTAGGTTAGGTTATATTACGTTATAGACGTATATAATGTTCCCACCGAGAGGTAGGGTCCGACCCGCCTGGAGTGTTGTAAAATGCTGCATCCGATGTGTTAGGTTGCCATAGGTTAGGATATATTACGTTATAGACGTATGTAATGTTCCCACGGAGAGGTACGGCCCGACAGGACCGGGATTCTGTAAAATATTACAAGCGATCGGCTAGATGGGTTAGGTTAGGTTATCTTACGTTATAGACGTATATAACGTTCCCACCGAGAAGTAGGGGCCGACCCGCCAGGAATGTTGTAAAATACTACATCCGAGATGTTAGGCTGCATTAGGTTAGTACATATAACGCTATAGACGTATATAATGTTCCCACGGATAGGTCTGCGTCGACGCGACCGGGATTCTGTAAAACATTACCAGCGAGGGGATAGATGGGTTAGGTTAGGTTAGATTACGTTATAGACGTATATTATGTTCCCACCAAGAAGTAGGGGCCGGCCCGCCAGGAATGTTGTAAAATACTACATTCGTTGTGTGAGGTTGCCTCACGTTAGGAAATATAACGTCATAGACGGCTATAGTTTTCCCACGGAGAGGTACGGTCCGACAGGACCGGGATTCTGTAAAACATTACCAGCGAGGGGCTAGATGGGGTAGATTAGGTTATATTACGTTATAGACGTATGTAATGTTCACACCGAGAAGTAGGTGCCGAGCCGCCAGGAGTGTTGTAAAATACTACATCTGAGGTGTTATGTTGCCTTAGGTTAGGATATATAACGTTATAGACGTATATAATGTTCCCACGCACAGGTACGGTCTGACACGGCCTGGATTCGGTAAAACATTACCAGCGAGGTGCTAGATAGGTTAGGTTAGGTTATCTTACGTTATAGACGTATATAACGTTCCCACCGAGAAGTATGGGCCGACCCGCCAGGAATGTTGTAAAATACTACATCCGAGATGTTAGGCTGCCTTAGGTTAGTATATATAACGATATAGACGTATATAATGTTCCCACGGACAGGTCTGGGCCGACACGACCGGGATTCTGTAAAACATTCCGAGCGAGGGGCTAGATGGGTTAGGTTAGGTTATATTACGTTATAGAGGTATATAATGTATGCACCGAGAGGTAGGGGCCGACCCGCCTGGAGTGTTGTGAAATACTACATCCGAGGTGTTAGGTGCCTTAGGTTAGGATATATAACGTTATAGATGTATATAATGTTCCCACGGAGAGGTACGGTCCAACAGGACCGTTATTCTGTAAAACATTACCAGCGAGGCGCTAGATGGGTTAGATTAGGTTATATTACGTTATAGACGTATGTAATGTTCCCACCGAGAAGTAGGTGCCGAGCCGCCAGGAGCGTTGTAAAATACTACATCTGAGGTGTTAGGTTGCCCTAGGTTAGGATATATAACGTTATAGACGTATATAATGTTCCCACGGAGAGGTACGGGCCGACAGGACAGGGATTCTGTAAAACATTACCAGCGAGAGGCTAGATGGGTTAGGTTAGGTTATCTTACGTTATAAACGTATATAACGTTCCCACCGAGATGTACGGTCAGACCCGCCAGGAATGTTGTAAAATACTACATCCGAGATGTTAGGCTGCCTTAGGTTAGTATATATAACGCTATAGACGTATATAATGTTCTCACGGACAGATCTTGGCCGATACGACCGGGATTCTGTAAAACATTCCCAGCGAGGGGCTAGATGGATTAGGTTAGGCTATATTACGTTATAGACGTATATAATGTACGCACCGAGAGGTAGGGGCCGACCCGCCTGGAGTGTTGTAAAATACTACATCCGAGGTGTCAGGTTTCCTTAGGTTAGGATATATAACGTTATAGACGTATATAATGTTCCCGCGGAGAGGTACAGGCCGACACGACCGGGATTCTGTAAAACATTACCGTCGAGGCGCTAGATGTGTTACGTTAGGGTATCTTACATTATAGACGTATATAACGTTCCCACCGAGAAGTACGGGCCGACCCGCCAGGAATGTTGTAAAATACTACATCCGAGATGTTAGGCTGCCTTAGGTTAGAATATATAACGCTATAGACGTATATAATGTTCTCACGGACAGATCTTGGCCGATACGACCGGCATTCTGTAAAACATTCCCAGCGAGGGGCTAGATGGATTAGGTTAGGCTATATTACGTTATAGACGTATATAATGTACGCACCGAGAGGTAGGGGCCGACCCGCCTGGAGTGTTGTAAAATACTACATCCGAGGTGTCAGGTTTCCTTAGGTTAGGATATATAACGTTATAGACGTATATAATGTTCCCGCGGAGAGGTACAGGCCGACAGGACCGGGATTCTGTAAAACATTACCATCGAGGCGCTAGATGTGTTACGTTAGGGTATCTTACATTATAGACGTATATAACGTTCCCACCGAGAAGTACGGGCCGACCCGCCAGGAATGTTGTAAAATACTACATCCGAGATGTTACGCTGCCTTAGGTTAGGATATATAACGCTATAGACGTATATAATGTTCTCACGGACAGATCTGGGCCGACACGACCGGAATTCTGTTAAACATTACAAGCGAGGGGCTAGATGGGTTAGGTTAGGTTATATTACGTTATAGACGTATATAATGTTCCCACCGAGAGGTAGGGTCCGACCCGCCTGGAGTGTTGTAAAATGCTGCATCCGATGTGTTAGGTTGCCATAGGTTAGGATATATTACGTTATAGACGTATGTAATGTTCCCACGGAGAGGTACGGCCCGACAGGACCGGGATTCTGTAAAATATTACAAGCGATCGGCTAGATGGGTTAGGTTAGGTTATCTTACGTTATAGACGTATATAACGTTCCCACCGAGAAGTAGGGGCCGACCCGCCAGGAATGTTGTAAAATACTACATCCGAGATGTTAGGCTGCATTAGGTTAGTACATATAACGCTATAGACGTATATAATGTTCCCACGGATAGGTCTGCGTCGACGCGACCGGGATTCTGTAAAACATTACCAGCGAGGGGCTAGATGGGTTAGGTTAGGTTAGATTACGTTATAGACGTATATTATGTTCCCACCAAGAAGTAGGGGCCGGCCCGCCAGGAATGTTGTAAAATACTACATTCGTGGTGTGAGGTTGCCTCACGTTAGGAAATATAACGTCATAGACGGCTATAGTTTTCCCACGGAGAGGTACGGTCCGACAGGACCGGGATTCTGTAAAACATTACCAGCGAGGGGATAGATGGGGTAGATTAGGTTATATTACGTTATAGACGTATGTAATGTTCCCACCGAGAAGTAGGTGCCGAGGCGCCAGGAGCGTTGTAAAATACTACATCTGAGGTGTTAGGTTGCCTTAGGATAGGATATATAACGTTATAGACGTATATAATGTTCCCACGGAGAGGTACGGGCCGACAGGACAGGGATTCTGTAAAACATTACCAGCGAGAGGCTAGATGGGTTAGGTTAGGTTATATTACGTTATAGAGGTATATAATGTATGCACCGAGAGGTAGGGGCCGACCCGCCAGGAATGTTGTAAAATACTACATCCGAGATGTTAGGCTGCCTTAGGTTAGGATATATAACGCTATAGACGTATATAATGTTCTCACGGACAGATCTTGGCCGATACGACCGGGATTCTGTAAAACATTCCCAGCGTGGGGCTGGATGGATTAGGTTAGGCTATATTACGTTATAGACGTATATAATGTACGCACCGAGAGGTGGGGGCCGACCCGCCTGGAGTGTTGTAAAATACTACATCCGAGGTGTTAGGTGCCTTAGGTTAGGATATATAACGTTATAGACGTATATAATGTTCCCACGGAGAGGTACGGGCCGACAGGACCGTTATTCTGTAAAACATTACCAGCGAGGGGCTAGATGGGTTTGGTTAGGTTATCTTACGTTATAAACGTATATAACGTTCCCACCGAGAAGTACGGGCCGACCCGCCAGGAATGTTGTAAAATACCACATCCGAGGAGTGAGGTTGCCTCACGTTAGGAAATATAACGTCATAGACGGATATAGTTTTCCCACGGAGAGGTACGGTCCGAGAGGACCGGGATTCTGTAAAACATTACCAGCGAGGGGCTAGATGGGTTAGATTAGGTTATATTACGTTATAGACGTATGTAATGTTCACACCGAGAAGTAGGTGCCGAGCCGCCAGGAGTGTTGTAAAATACTACATCTGATGTGTTATGTTGCCTTAGGTTAGGATATGTAACGTTATAGACGTATATAATGTTCCCACGGACAGGTACGGTCCGACACGGCCTGGATTCGGTAAAACAATCCCAGCGAGGTGCTAGATGGGTTAGGTTAGGTTATCTTACGTTATAGACTTATATAACGTTCCCACCGTGAAGTGGGGGCCGGGCCGCCCGGAATGTCGTAAAATACTACATCCGAGGAGTGAGGTTGCCTTAGATCAGGTTATATAACGTTATAGACGTATATAATGTTCCAACGGAGATGTACGGTCCGACACGGCCTGGTTTCGCTAAAACATTACCAGCGAGGTGCTAGATGGGTTAGGTTAGGTTATCTTACGTTATAGACGTATATAACGTTCCCACCGAGAAGTATGGGCCGAACCGCCAGGTATGTTGTAAAATACTACATCCGAGATGTTAGGCTGCCTTAGGTTAGTACATATAACGCTATAGACGTATATAATGTTCCCACGGATTGGTCTGCGTCGACGCGACCGGGATTCTGTAAAACATTACCAGTGAGGGGCTAGATGGATTAGGATAGGTTAGATTACGTTATAGACGTATATAATGTTCCCACCGAGAAGTAGGGGCCCGCCCGCCAGGTATGTTGTAAAATACTACATTCGTGGTGTGAGGTTGCCTCGCGTTAGGAAACATAACATCATAGACGGATACAGTTTTCCCACGGAGACGTACGGTCCGACAGGACCGGGATTCTGTAAAACATTACCAGCGAGGGGCTAGATGGGTTAGATTAGGTTATATTACGTTATAGACGTATGTAATGTTCACACCGAGAAGAAGGTGCCGTGCCGCCAGGAGTGTTGTAAAATACTACATCTGAGGTGTTATGTTGCCTTAGGTTAGGATATATAACGTTATAGACGTATATAACGATCCCACGGAGACGTACGGTCCGACACGGCCTGGATTCGGTAAAACATTACCAGCGAGGTGCTAGATGGGTTACGTTAGGTTATCTTACGTTATAGACGTATATAATGTTCCCACCGAGAAGTAGGTGCCGAGCCGCCAGGAGTGACGTAAAATACTACATCTGAAGTGTTAGGTTGCCTTAGCTTAGGATATATAACGTTATAGACGTATATAATGTTCCCACGGAGAGGTACGGTCCGACAGGACCGGGATTCTGTAAAACATTCCCAGCGTGGGGCTGGATGGATTAGGTTAGGCTATATTACGTTATAGACGTATATAATGTACGCACCGAGAGGTGGGGGCCGACCCGCCTGGAGTGTTGTAAAATACTACATCCGAGGTGTTAGGTGCCTTAGGTTAGGATATATAACGTTATAGACGTATATAATGTTCCCACGGAGAGGTACGGGCCGACAGGACCGTTATTCTGTAAAACATTACCAGCGAGGGGCTAGATGGGTTTGGTTAGGTTATCTTACGTTATAAACGTATATAACGTTCCCACCGAGAAGTACGGGCCGACCCGCCAGGAATGTTGTAAAATACCACATCCGAGGAGTGAGGTTGCCTCACGTTAGGAAATATAACGTCATAGACGGATATAGTTTTCCCACGGAGAGGTACGGTCCGAGAGGACCGGGATTCTGTAAAACATTACCAGCGAGGGGCTAGATGGGTTAGATTAGGTTATATTACGTTATAGACGTATGTAATGTTCACACCGAGAAGTAGGTGCCGAGCCGCCAGGAGTGTTGTAAAATACTACATCTGATGTGTTATGTTGCCTTAGGTTAGGATATGTAACGTTATAGACGTATATAATGTTCCCACGGACAGGTACGGTCCGACACGGCCTGGATTCGGTAAAACAATCCCAGCGAGGTGCTAGATGGGTTAGGTTAGGTTATCTTACGTTATAGACTTATATAACGTTCCCACCGTGAAGTGGGGGCCGGGCCGCCCGGAATGTCGTAAAATACTACATCCGAGGAGTGAGGTTGCCTTAGATCAGGTTATATAACGTTATAGACGTATATAATGTTCCAACGGAGATGTACGGTCCGACACGGCCTGGTTTCGCTAAAACATTACCAGCGAGGTGCTAGATGGGTTAGGTTAGGTTATCTTACGTTATAGACGTATATAACGTTCCCACCGAGAAGTATGGGCCGAACCGCCAGGTATGTTGTAAAATACTACATCCGAGATGTTAGGCTGCCTTAGGTTAGTACATATAACGCTATAGACGTATATAATGTTCCCACGGATTGGTCTGCGTCGACGCGACCGGGATTCTGTAAAACATTACCAGTGAGGGGCTAGATGGATTAGGATAGGTTAGATTACGTTATAGACGTATATAATGTTCCCACCGAGAAGTAGGGGCCCGCCCGCCAGGTATGTTGTAAAATACTACATTCGTGGTGTGAGGTTGCCTCGCGTTAGGAAACATAACATCATAGACGGATACAGTTTTCCCACGGAGACGTACGGTCCGACAGGACCGGGATTCTGTAAAACATTACCAGCGAGGGGCTAGATGGGTTAGATTAGGTTATATTACGTTATAGACGTATGTAATGTTCACACCGAGAAGAAGGTGCCGTGCCGCCAGGAGTGTTGTAAAATACTACATCTGAGGTGTTATGTTGCCTTAGGTTAGGATATATAACGTTATAGACGTATATAACGATCCCACGGAGACGTACGGTCCGACACGGCCTGGATTCGGTAAAACATTACCAGCGAGGTGCTAGATGGGTTACGTTAGGTTATCTTACGTTATAGACGTATATAATGTTCCCACCGAGAAGTAGGTGCCGAGCCGCCAGGAGTGACGTAAAATACTACATCTGAAGTGTTAGGTTGCCTTAGCTTAGGATATATAACGTTATAGACGTATATAATGTTCCCACGGAGAGGTACGGTCCGACAGGACCGGGATTCTGTAAAACATTACCAGCGAGGGGCTAGATGGGTTAGGTTAGGTTAGATTACGTTATAGACGTATATTATGTTCCCACCAAGAAGTAGGGGCCGGCCCGCCAGGAATGTTGTAAAATACTACATTCGTGGTGTGAGGTTGCCTCACGTTAGGAAATATAACGTCATAGACGGCTATAGTTTTCCCACGGAGAGGTACGGTCCGACAGGACCGGGATTCTGTAAAACATTACCAGCGAGGGGCTAGATGGGCTAGATTAGGTTATATTACGTTATAGACGTATGTAATGTTCACACCGAGAAGTAGGTGCCGGGCCGCCAGGAGTGTTGTAAAATACTACATCTGAGGTGTTACGTTGCCTTAGGTTAGGATATATAACGTTATAGACGTATATAATGTTCCCACGCACAGGTACGGTCTGACACCCCCTGGATTCGGTAAAACATTACCAGCGAGGTGCTAGATAGGTTAGGTTAGGTTATCTTACGTTATAGACGTATATAACGATCCCACCGAGAAGTATGGGCCGACCCGCCAGGAATGTTGTAAAATACTACATCCGAAATGTTAGGCTGCCTTAGGTTAGTATATATAACGATATAGACGTATATAATGTTCCCACGGACAGGTCTGGGCCGACACGACCGGGATTCTGTAAAACATTCCGAGCGAGGGGCTAGATGGGTTAGGTTAGGTTATATTACGTTATAGAGGTATATAATGTATGCACCGAGAGGTAGGGGCCGACCCGCCTGGAGTGTTGCGAAATACTACATCCGAGGTGTTAGGTGCCTTAGGTTAGGATACATAAGGTTATAGACGTATATAATGTTCCCACGGAGAGGTACGGTCCAACAGGACCGTTATTCTGTAAAACATTACCAGCGAGTGGCTAGATGGGTTAGGTTAGGTTATATTAAGTTATAGACGTATATAACGTTCCCACCGAGAAGTACGGGCCGACCCGCCAGGAATGTTGTAAAATACTACATCCGAGATGTTAGGCTGCCTTAGGTTAGTATATATAACGCTATAGACGTATATAATGTTCTCACGGACAGATCTTGGCCGATACGACCGGGATTCTGTAAAATATTCCCAGCGAGGGGCTAGATGGATTAGGTTAGGCTATATTACGTTATAGACGTATATAATGTACGCACCGAGAGGTAGGGGCCGACCCGCCTGGAGTGTTGTAAAATACTACATCCGAGGTGTCAGGTTTCCTTAGGTTAGGATATATAACGTTATAGACGTATATAATGTTCCCGCGGAGAGGTACAGGCCGACACGACCGGGATTCTGTAAAACATTACCGTCGAGGCGCTAGATGTGTTACGTTAGGGTATCTTACATTATAGACGTATATAACGTTCCCACCGAGAAGTACGGGCCGACCCGCCAGGAATGTTGTAAAATACTACATCCGAGATGTTAGGCTGCCTTAGGTTAGAATATATAACGCTATAGACGTATATAATGTTCTCACGGACAGATCTTGGCCGATACGACCGGGATTCTGTAAAACATTCCCAGCGAGGGGCTAGATGGATTAGGTTAGGCTATATTACGTTATAGACGTATATAATGTACGCACCGAGAGGTAGGGGCCGACCCGCCTGGAGTGTTGTAAAATACTACATCCGAGGTGTCAGGTTTCCTTAGGTTAGGATATATAACGTTATAGACGTATATAATGTTCCCACGGAGAGGTACGGGCCGACAGGACAGGGATTCTGTAAAACATTACCAGCGAGAGGCTAGATGGGTTAGGTTAGGTTATATTACGTTATAGAGGTATATAATGTATGCACCGAGAGGTAGGGGCCGACCCGCCAGGAATGTTGTAAAATACTACATCCGAGATGTTAGGCTGCCTTAGGTTAGTACATATAACGCTATAGACGTATATAATGTTCCCACGGATAGGTCTGCGTCGACGCGACCGGGATTCTGTAAAACATTACCAGCGAGGGGCTAGATGAGTTAGGTTAGGTTAGATTACGTTATAGACGTATATTATGTTCCCACCAAGAAGTAGGGGCCGGCCCGCCAGGAATGTTGTAAAATACTACATTCGTGGTGTGAGGTTGCCTCACGTTAGGAAATATAACGTCATAGACGGCTATAGTTTTCCCACGGAGAGGTACGGTCCGACAGGACCGGGATTCTGTAAAACATTACCAGCGAGGGGCTAGATGGGGTAGATTAGGTTATATTTCGTTATAGACGTATGTAATGTTCCCACCGAGAAGTAGGTGCCGAGCCGCCAGGAGCGTTGTAAAATACTACATCTGAGGTGTTAGGTTGCCTTAGGTTAGGATATATAACGTTATAGACGTATATAATGTTCCCACGGAGAGGTACGGGCCGACAGGACAGGGAATCTGTAAAACATTACCAGCGAGAGGCTAGATGGGTCAGGTTAGGTTATCTTACGTTATAAACGTATATAACGTTCCCACCGAGATGTACGGGCAGACCCGCCAGGAATGTTGTAAAATACCACATCCGAGGAGTGAGGTTGCCTTAGGTCAGGGTATATAACGTTATAGACGTATATGATGTTCCCACGGAGATGTACGGGCCGACAGGACCGGGATTCTGTAAAACATTACCAGCGAGTGGCTAGATGGGTTAGGTTAGGTTATCTTAAGTTATAGACGTATATAACGTTCCCACCGAGAAGTACGGGCCGACCCGCCAGGAATGTTGTAAAATACTACATCCGAGATGTTAGGCTGCCTTAGGTTAGGATATATAACGTTATAGACGTATATAATGTACGCACCGAGAGGTAGGGGCCGACCCGCCTGGAGTGTTGTAAAATACTACATCCGAGGTGTCAGGTTTCCTTAGGTTAGGATATATAACGTTATAGACGTATATAATGTTCCCGCGGAGAGGTACAGGCCGACAGGACCGGGATTCTGTAAAACATTACCGTCCAGGCGCTAGATGTGTTACGTTAGGGTATCTTACATTATAGACGTATATAACGTTCCCACCGAGAAGTACGGGCCGACCCGCCAGGAATGTTGTAAAATACTACAACCGAGATGTTACGCTGCCTTAGGTTAGGATATATAACGCTATAGACGTATATAATGTTCCCATGGACAGATCTGGGCCGACACGACCGGAATTCTGTAAAACATTACAAGCGAGGGGCTAGATGGGTTAGGTTAGGTTATATTACGTTATAGACGTATATAATGTTCCCACCGAGAGGTAGGGGCCGACCCGCCTGGAGTGTTGTAAAATGCTGCATCCGATGTGTTAGGTTGCCATAGGTTAGGATATATAACGTTATAGACGTATGTAATGTTCCCACGGAGAGGTACGGCCCGACAGGACCGGGATTCTGTAAAATATTACAAGCGATCGGCTAGATGGGTTAGGTTAGGTTATCTTACGTTATAGACGTATATAACGTTCCCACCGAGAAGTAGGGGCCGACCCGCCAGGAATGTTGTAAAATACTACATCCGAGATGTTAGGCTGCCTTAGGTTAGTACATATAACGCTATAGACGTATATAATGTTCCCACGGATAGGTCTGCGTCGACGCGACCGGGATTCTGTAAAACATTACCAGCGAGGGGCTAGATGGGTTAGGTTAGGTTAGATTACGTTATAGACGTATATTATGTTCCCACCGAGATGTAGGGTCCGAGCCGCCTGGAGTGTTGTAAAATGCTGCATCCGAGGTGTTAGGTTGCCATAGGTTAGGATATATAACGTTATAGACGTATGTAATGTTCCCACGGAGAGGTATGGCCCGACAGGACCGGGATTCTGTAAAATATTACAAGCGATCGTCTAGATGGGTTAGGTTAGGTTATCTTACGTTATAGACGTATATAACGTTTCCACCGAGAAGTAGGGGCCGACCCGCCAGGAATGTTGTAAAATACTACATCCGAGATGTTAGGCTGCCTTAGGTTAGTATATATAACGCTATAGACGTATATAATGTTCTCACGGACAGATCTTGGCCGATACGACCGGGATTCTGTAAAACATTCCCAGCGAGGGGCTAGATGGATTAGGTTAGGCTATATTACGTTATAGACGTATATAATGTACGCACCGAGAGGTAGGGGCCGACCCGCCTGGAGTGTTGTAAAATACTACATCCGAGGTGTCAGGTTTCCTTAGGTTAGGATATATAACGTTATAGACGTATGTAATGTTCCCACGGAGAGGTACGGCCCGACAGGACCGGGATTCTGTAAAATATTACAAGCGATCGGCTAGATGGGTTAGGTTAGGTTATCTTACGTTATAGACGTATATAACGTTCCCACCGAGAAGTACGGGCCGACCCGCCAGGAATGTTGTAAAATATCACATCCGAGGAGTGAGGTTGCCTCACGTTAGGAAATATAACGTCATAGACGGATATAGTTTTCCCACGGAGAGGTACGGTCCGAGAGGACCGGGATTCTGTAAAACATTACCAGCGAGGGGCTAGATGGGTTAGATTAGGTTATATTACGTTATAGACGTATGTAATGTTCACACCGAGAAGTAGGTGCCGAGCCGCCAGGAGTGTTGTAAAATACTACATCTGATGTGTTATGTTGCCTTAGGTTAGGATATGTAACGTTATAGACGTATATAATGTTCCCACGGACAGGTACGGTCCGACACGGCCTGGATTCGGTAAAACAATCCCAGCGAGGTGCTAGATGGGTTAGGTTAGGTTATCTTACGTTATAGACTTATATAACGTTCCCACCGTGAAGTGGGGGCCGGGCCGCCCGGAATGTCGTAAAATACTACATCCGAGGAGTGAGGTTGCCTTAGATCAGGTTATATAACGTTATAGACGTATATAACGATCCCACGGAGACGTACGGTCCGACACGGCCTGGATTCGGTAAAACATTACCAGCGAGGTGCTAGATGGGTTACGTTAGGTTATCTTACGTTATAGACGTATATAATGTTCCCACCGAGAAGTAGGTGCCGAGCCGCCAGGAGTGACGTAAAATACTACATCTGAAGTGTTAGGTTGCCTTAGCTTAGGATATATAACGTTATAGACGTATATAATGTTCCCACGGAGAGGTACGGTCCGAGAGGACCGGGATTCTGTAAAACATTACCAGCGAGGGGCTAGATGGATTAGGTTAGGCTATATTACGTTATAGACGTATATAATGTACGCACCGAGAGGTAGGGGCCGGCCCGCCTGGAGTGTTGTAAAATACTACATCCGAGGTGTCAGGTTTCCTTAGGTTAGGATATATAACGTTATAGACGTATGTAATGTTCCCACGGAGAGGTACGGCCCGACAGGACCGGGATTCTGTAAAATATTACAAGCGATCGGCTAGATGGGTTAGGTTAGGTTATCTTACGTTATAGACGTATATAACGTTCCCACCGAGAAGTACGGGCCGACCCGCCAGGAGTGTTGTAAAACATCACATCCGAGGAGTAAGGTTGCCTCACGTTAGGAAATATAACGTCATAGACGGATATAGTTTTCCCACGGAGAGGTACGGTCCGAGAGGACCGGGATTCTGTAAAACATTACCAGCGAGGGGCTAGATGGGTTAGATTAGGTTATATTACGTTATAGACGTATGTAATGTTCACACCGAGAAGTAGGTGCCGAGCCGCCAGGAGTGTTGTAAAATACTACATCTGATGTGTTATGTTGCCTTAGGTTAGGATATGTAACGTTATAGACGTATATAATGTTCCCACGGACAGGTACGGTCCGACACGGCCTGGATTCGGTAAAACAATCCCAGCGAGGTGCTAGATGGGTTAGGTTAGGTTATCTTACGTTATAGACTTATATAACGTTCCCACCGTGAAGTGGGGGCCGGGCCGCCCGGAATGTCGTAAAATACTACATCCGAGGAGTGAGGTTGCCTTAGATCAGGTTATATAACGTTATAGACGTATATAATGTTCCAACGGAGATGTACGGTCCGACACGGCCTGGTTTCGCTAAAACATTACCAGCGAGGTGCTAGATGGGTTAGGTTAGGTTATCTTACGTTATAGACGTATATAACGTTCCCACCGAGAAGTATGGGCCGAACCGCCAGGTATGTTGTAAAATACTACATCCGAGATGTTAGGCTGCCTTAGGTTAGTACATATAACGCTATAGACGTATATAATGTTCCCACGGATTGGTCTGCGTCGACGCGACCGGGATTCTGTAAAACATTACCAGTGAGGGGCTAGATGGATTAGGATAGGTTAGATTACGTTATAGACGTATATAATGTTCCCACCGAGAAGTAGGGGCCCGCCCGCCAGGTATGTTGTAAAATACTACATTCGTGGTGTGAGGTTGCCTCACGTTAGGAAACATAACATCATAGACTGATACAGTTTTCCCACGGAGACGTACGGTCCGACAGGACCGGGATTCTGTAAAACATTACCAGCGAGGGGCTAGATGGGTTAGATTAGGTTATATTACGTTATAGATGTATGTAATGTTCACACCGAGAAGAAGGTGCCGTGCCGCCAGGAGTGTTGTAAAATACTACATCTGAGGTGTTATGTTGCCTTAGGTTAGGATATATAACGTTATAGACGTATATAACGATCCCACGGAGACGTACGGTCCGACACGGCCTGGATTCGGTAAAACATTACCAGCGAGGTGCTAGATGGGTTACGTTAGGTTATCTTACGTTATAGACGTATATAATGTTCCCACCGAGAAGTAGGTGCCGAGCCGCCAGGAGTGACGTAAAATACTACATCTGAAGTGTTAGGTTGCCTTAGCTTAGGATATATAACGTTATAGACGTATATAATGTTCCCACGGAGAGGTACGGTCCGACAGGACCGGGATTCTGTAAAACATTACCAGCGAGGGGCTAGATGGGTTAGGTTAGGTTAGATTACGTTATAGACGTATATTATGTTCCCACCAAGAAGTAGGGGCCGGCCCGCCAGGAATGTTGTAAAATACTACATTCGTGGTGTGAGGTTGCCTCACGTTAGGAAATATAACGTCATAGACGGCTATAGTTTTCCCACGGAGAGGTACGGTCCGACAGGACCGGGATTCTGTAAAACATTACCAGCGAGGGGATAGATGGGGTAGATTAGGTTATATTACGTTATAGACGTATGTAATGTTCCCACCGAGAAGTAGGTGCCGAGCCGCCAGGAGCGTTGTAAAATACTACATCTGAGGTGTTAGGTTGCCTTAGGTTAGGATATATAACGTTATAGACGTATATAATGTTCCCACGGAGAGGTACGGGCCGACAGGACAGGGATTCTGTAAAACATTACCAGCGAGAGGCTAGATGGGTTAGGTTAGGTTATCTTACGTTATAAACGTATATAACGTTCCCACCGAGATGTACGGGCAGACCCGCCAGGAATGTTGTAAAATACCACATCCGAGGAGTGAGGTTGCCTTAGGTCAGGGTATATAACGTTATAGACGTATATGATGTTCCCACGGAGATGTACGGGCCGACAGGACCGGGATTCTGTAAAACATTACCAGCGAGTGGCTAGATGGGTTAGGTTAGGTTATCTTAAGTTATAGACGTATATAACGTTCCCACCGAGAAGTACGGGCCGACCCGCCAGGAATGTTGTAAAATACTACATCCGAGATGTTAGGCTGCCTTAGGTTAGGATATATAACGCTATAGACGTATATAATGTTCTCACGGACAGATCTTGGCCGATACGACCGGGATTCTGTAAAACATTCCCAGCGAGGGGCTGGATGGATTAGGTTAGGCTATATTACGTTATAGACGTATATAATGTACGCACCGAGAGGTGGGGGCCGACCCGCCTGGAGTGTTGTAAAATACTACATCCGAGGTGTTAGGTGCCTTAGGTTAGGATATATAACGTTATAGACGTATATAATGTTCCCACGGAGAGGTACGGCCCGACAGGACCGGGATTCTGTAAAATATTACAAGCGATCGGCTAGATGGGTTAGGTTAGGTTATCTTACGTTATAGACGTATATAACGTTCCCACCGAGAAGTAGGGGCCGACCCGCCAGGAATGTTGTAAAATACTACATCCGAGATGTTAGGCTGCCTTAGGTTAGTACATATAACGCTATAGACGTATATAATGTTCCCACGGATAGGTCTGCGTCGACGCGACCGGGATTCTGTAAAACATTACCAGCGAGGGGCTAGATGGGTTAGGTTAGGTTAGATTACGTTATAGACGTATATTATGTTCCCACCAAGAAGTAGGGGCCGGCCCGCCAGGAATGTTGTAAAATACTACATTCGTGGTGTGAGGTTGCCTCACGTTAGGAAATATAACGTCATAGACGGCTATAGTTTTCCCACGGAGAGGTACGGTCCGACAGGACCGGGATTCTGTATAACATTACCAGCGAGGGGATAGATGGGGTAGATTAGGTTATATTACGTTATAGACGTATGTAATGTTCCCACCGAGAAGTAGGTGCCGAGCCGCCAGGAGCGTTGTAAAATACTACATCTGAGGTGTTAGGTTGCCTTAGGTTAGGATATATAACGTTATAGACGTATATAATGTTCCCACGGAGAGGTACGGGCCGACAGGACAGGGATTCTGTAAAACATTACCAGCGAGAGGCTAGATGGGTTAGGTTAGGTTATCTTACGTTATAAACGTATATAACGTTCCCACCGAGATGTACGGGCAGACCCGCCAGGAATGTTGTAAAATACCACATCCGAGGAGTGAGGTTGCCTTAGGTCAGGGTATATAACGTTATAGACGTATATGATGTTCCCACGGAGATGTACGGGCCGACAGGACCGGGATTCTGTAAAACATTACCAGCGAGTGGCTAGATGGGTTAGGTTAGGTTATCTTAAGTTATAGACGTATATAACGTTCCCACCGAGAAGTACGGGCCGACCCGCCAGGAATGTTGTAAAATACTACATCCGAGATGTTAGGCTGCCTTAGGTTAGGATATATAACGCTATAGACGTATATAATGTTCTCACGGACAGATCTTGGCCGATACGACCGGGATTCTGTAAAACATTCCCAGCGAGGGGCTGGATGGATTAGGTTAGGCTATATTACGTTATAGACGTATATAATGTACGCACCGAGAGGTGGGGGCCGACCCGCCTGGAGTGTTGTAAAATACTACATCCGAGGTGTTAGGTGCCTTAGGTTAGGATATATAACGTTATAGACGTATATAATGTTCCCACGGAGAGGTACGGGCCGACAGGACCGTTATTCTGTAAAACATTACCAGCGAGGGGCTAGATGGGTTTGGTTAGGTTATCTTACGTTATAAACGTATATAACGTTCCCACCGAGAAGTACGGGCCGACCCGCCAGGAATGTTGTAAAATATCACATCCGAGGAGTGAGGTTGCCTCACGTTAGGAAATATAACGTCATAGACGGATATAGTTTTCCCACGGAGAGGTACGGTCCGAGAGGACCAGGATTCTGTAAAACATTACCAGCGAGGGGCTAGATGGGTTAGATTAGGTTATATTACGTTATAGACGTATGTAATGTTCACACCGAGAAGTAGGTGCCGAGCCGCCAGGAGTGTTGTAAAATACTACATCTGATGTGTTATGTTGCCTTAGGTTAGGATATGTAACGTTATAGACGTATATAATGTTCCCACGGACAGGTACGGTCCGACACGGCCTGGATTCGGTAAAACAATCCCAGCGAGGTGCTAGATGGGTTAGGTTAGGTTATCTTACGTTATAGACTTATATAACGTTCCCACCGTGAAGTGGGGGCCGGGCCGCCCGGAATGTCGTAAAATACTACATCCGAGGAGTGAGGTTGCCTTAGATCAGGTTATATAACGTTATAGACGTATATAATGTTCCAACGGATATGTACGGTCCGACACGGCCTGGTTTCGCTAAAACATTACCAGCGAGGTGCTAGATGGGTTAGGTTAGGTTATCTTACGTTATAGACGTATATAACGTTCCCACCGAGAAGTATGGGCCGAACCGCCAGGTATGTTGTAAAATACTACATCCGAGATGTTAGGCTGCCTTAGGTTAGTACATATAACGCTATAGACGTATATAATGTTCCCACGGATTGGTCTGCGTCGACGCGACCGGGATTCTGTAAAACATTACCAGTGAGGGGCTAGATAGATTAGGATAGGTTAGATTACGTTATAGACGTATATAATGTTCCCACCGAGAAGTAGGGGCCCGCCCGCCAGGTATGTTGTAAAATACTACATCCGAGATGTTAGGCTGCCTTAGGTTAGTATATATAACGATATAGACGTATATAATGTTCCCACGGACAGGTCTGGGCCGACACGACCGGGATTCTGTAAAACATTCCGAGCGAGGGGCTAGATGGGTTAGGTTAGGTTATATTACGTTATAGAGGTATATAATGTATGCACCGAGAGGTAGGGGCCGACCCGCCTGGAGTGTTGTGAAATACTACATCCGAGGTGTTAGGTGCCTTAGGTTAGGATACATAACGTTATAGACGTATATAATGTTCCCACGTAGAGGTACGGTCCAACAGGACCGTTATTCTGTAAAACATTACCAGCGAGTGGCTAGATGGGTTAGGTTAGGTTATATTAAGTTATAGACGTATATAACGTTCCCACCGAGAAGTACGGGCCGACCCGCCAGGAATGTTGTAAAATACTACATCGGAGATGTTAGGCTGCCTTAGGTTAGTATATATAACGCTATAGACGTATATAATGTTCTCACGGACAGATCTTGGCCGATACGACCGGGATTCTGTAAAACATTCCCAGCGAGGGGCTAGATGGATTAGGTTAGGCTATATTACGTTATAGACGTATATAATGTACGCACCGAGAGGTAGGGGCCGACCCGCCTGGAGTGTTTTAAAATACTACATCCGAGGTGTCAGGTTTCCTTAGGTTAGGATATATAACGTTATAGACGTATATAATGTTCCCGCGGAGAGGTACAGGCCGACACGACCGGGATTCTGTAAAACATTACCGTCGAGGCGCTAGATGTGTTACGTTAGGGTATCTTACATTATAGACGTATATAACGTTCCCACCGAGAAGTACGGGCCGACCCGCCAGGAATGTTGTAAAATACTACATCCGAGATGTTAGGCTGCCTTAGGTTAGGATATATAACGCTATAGACGTATATAATGTTCTCACGGACAGATCTTGGCCGATACGACCGGGATTCTGTAAAACATTCCCAGCGAGGGGCTAGATGGATTAGGTTAGGCTATATTACGTTATAGACGTATATAATGTTCCCACCGAGAGGTAGGGTCCGACCCGCCTGGAGTGTTGTAAAATGCTGCATCCGATGTGTTAGGTTGCCATAGGTTAGGATATATAACGTTATAGACGTATGTAATGTTCCCACGGAGAGGTACGGCCCGACAGGACCGGGATTCTGTAAAATATTACAAGCGATCGGCTAGATGGGTTAGGTTAGGTTATCTTACGTTACAGACGTATATAACGTTCCCACCGAGAAGTAGGGGCCGACCCGCCAAGAATGTTGTAAAATACTACATCCGAGATGTTAGGCTGCCTTAGGTTAGTACATATAACGCTATAGACGTATATAATGTTCCCACGGATAGGTCTGCGTCGACGCGACCGGGATTCTGTAAAACATTACCAGCGAGGGGCTAGATGGGTTAGCTTAGGTTAGATTACGTTATAGACGTATATTATGTTCCCACCAAGAAGTAGGGGCCGGCCCGCCAGGAATGTTGTAAAATACTACATTCGTGGTGTGAGGTTGCCTCACGTTAGGAAATATAACGTCATAGACGGCTATAGTTTTCCCACGGAGAGGTACGGTCCGACAGGACCGGGATTCTGTAAAACATTACCAGCGAGGGGATAGATGGGGTAGATTAGGTTATATTACGTTATAGACGTATGTAATGTTCCCACCGAGAAGTAGGTGCCGAGCCGCCAGGAGCGTTGTAAAATACTACATCTGAGGTGTTAGGTTGCCTTAGGTTAGGATATATAACGTTATAGACGTATATAATGTTCCCACGGAGAGGTACGGGCCGACAGGACAGGGATTCTGTAAAACATTACCAGCGAGAGGCTAGATGGGTTAGGTTAGGTTATCTTACGTTATAAACGTATATAACGTTCCCACCGAGATGTACGGGCAGACCCGCCAGGAATGTTGTAAAATACCACATCCGAGGAGTGAGGTTGCCTTAGGTCAGGGTATATAACGTTATAGACGTATATGATGTTCCCACGGAGATGTACGGGCCGACAGGACCGGGATTCTGTAAAACATTACCAGCGAGTGGCTAGATGGGTTAGGTTAGGTTATCTTAAGTTATAGACGTATATAACGTTCCCACCGAGAAGTACGGGCCGACCCGCCAGGAATGTTGTAAAATACTACATCCGAGATGTTAGGCTGCCTTAGGTTAGGATATATAACGCTATAGACGTATATAATGTTCTCACGGACAGATCTTGGCCGATACGACCGGGATTCTGTAAAACATTCCCAGCGAGGGGCTGGATGGATTAGGTTAGGCTATATTACGTTATAGACGTATATAATGTACGCACCGAGAGGTGGGGGCCGACCCGCCTGGAGTGTTGTAAAATACTACATCCGAGGTGTTAGGTGCCTTAGGTTAGGATATATAACGTTATAGACGTATATAATGTTCCCACGGAGAGGTACGGGCCGACAGGACCGTTATTCTGTAAAACATTACCAGCGAGGGGCTAGATGGGTTTGGTTAGGTTATCTTACGTTATAAACGTATGTAACGTTCCCACCGAGAAGTACGGGCCGACCCGCCAGGAATGTTGTAAAATATCACATCCGAGGAGTGAGGTTGCCTCACGTTAGGAAATATAACGTCATAGACGGATATAGTTTTCCCACGGAGAGGTACGGTCCGAGAGGACCGGGATTCTGTAAAACATTACCAGCGAGGGGCTAGATGGGTTAGATTAGGTTATATTACGTTATAGACGTATATAACGTTCCCACCGAGAAGTAGGGGCCGACCCGCCAGGAATGTTGTAAAATACTACATCCGAGATGTTAGGCTGCCTTAGGTTAGTACATATAACGCTATAGACGTATATAATGTTCCCACGGATAGGTCTGCGTCGACGCGACCGGGATTCTGTAAAACATTACCAGCGAGGGGCTAGATGGGTTAGCTTAGGTTAGATTACGTTATAGACGTATATTATGTTCCCACCAAGAAGTAGGGGCCGGCCCGCCAGGAATGTTGTAAAATACTACATTCGTGGTGTGAGGTTGCCTCACGTTAGGAAATATAACGTCATAGACGGCTATAGTTTTCCCACGGAGAGGTACGGTCCGACAGGACCGGGATTCTGTAAAACATTACCAGCGAGGGGATAGATGGGGTAGATTAGGTTATATTACGTTATAGACGTATGTAATGTTCCCACCGAGAAGTAGGTGCCGAGCCGCCAGGAGCGTTGTAAAATACTACATCTGAGGTGTTAGGTTGCCTTAGGTTAGGATATATAACGTTATAGACGTATATAATGTTCCCACGGAGAGGTACGGGCCGACAGGACAGGGATTCTGTAAAACATTACCAGCGAGAGGCTAGATGGGTTTGGTTAGGTTATCTTACGTTATAAACGTATATAACGTTCCCACCGAGAAGTACGGGCCGACCCGCCAGGAATGTTGTAAAATATCACATCCGAGGTGTGAGGTTGCCTCACGTTAGGAAATATAACGTCATAGACGGATATAGTTTTCCCACGGAGAGGTACGGTCCGAGAGGACCAGGATTCTGTAAAACATTACCAGCGAGGGGCTAGATGGGTTAGATTAGGTTATATTACGTTATAGACGTATGTAATGTTCACACCGAGAAGTAGGTGCCGAGCCGCCAGGAGTGTTGTAAAATACTACATCTGATGTGTTATGTTGCCTTAGGTTAGGATATGTAACGTTATAGACGTATATAATGTTCCCACGGACAGGTACGGTCCGACACGGCCTGGATTCGGTAAAACAATCCCAGCGAGGTGCTAGATGGGTTAGGTTAGGTTATCTTACGTTATAGACTTATATAACGTTCCCACCGTGAAGTGGGGGCCGGGCCGCCCGGAATGTCGTAAAATACTACATCCGAGGAGTGAGGTTGCCTTAGATCAGGTTATATAACGTTATAGACGTATATAATGTTCCAACGGATATGTACGGTCCGACACGGCCTGGTTTCGCTAAAACATTACCAACGAGGTGCTAGATGGGTTAGGTTAGGTTATCTTACGTTATAGACGTATATAACGTTCCCACCGAGAAGTATGGGCCGAACCGCCAGGTATGTTGTAAAATACTACATCCGAGATGTTAGGCTGCCTTAGGTTAGTACATATAACGCTATAGACGTATATAATGTTCCCACGGATTGGTCTGCGTCGACGCGACCGGGATTCTGTAAAACATTACCAGTGAGGGGCTAGATAGATTAGGATAGGTTAGATTACGTTATAGACGTATATAATGTTCCCACCGAGAAGTAGGGGCCCGCCCGCCAGGTATGTTGTAAAATACTACATCCGAGATGTTAGGCTGCCTTAGGTTAGTATATATAACGATATAGACGTATATAATGTTCCCACGGACAGGTCTGGGCCGACACGACCGGGATTCTGTAAAACATTCCGAGCGAGGGGCTAGATGGGTTAGGTTAGGTTATATTACGTTATAGAGGTATATAATGTATGCACCGAGAGGTAGGGGCCGACCCGCCTGGAGTGTTGTGAAATACTACATCCGAGGTGTTAGGTGCCTTAGGTTAGGATACATAACGTTATAGACGTATATAATGTTCCCACGGAGAGGTACGGTCCAACAGGACCGTTATTCTGTAAAACATTACCAGCGAGTGGCTAGATGGGTTAGGTTAGGTTATATTAAGTTATAGACGTATATAACGTTCCCACCGAGAAGTACGGGCCGACCCGCCAGGAATGTTGTAAAATACTACATCCGAGATGTTAGGCTGCCTTAGGTTAGGATATATAACGCTATAGACGTATATAATGTTCTCACGGACAGATCTTGGCCGATACGACCGGGATTCTGTAAAACATTCCCAGCGAGGGGCTGGATGGATTAGGTTAGGCTATATTACGTTATAGACGTATATAATGTACGCACCGAGAGGTGGGGGCCGACCCGCCTGGAGTGTTGTAAAATACTACATCCGAGGTGTTAGGTGCCTTAGGTTAGGATATATAACGTTATAGACGTATATAATGTTCCCACGGAGAGGTACGGGCCGACAGGACCGTTATTCTGTAAAACATTACCAGCGAGGGGCTAGATGGGTTTGGTTAGGTTATCTTACGTTATAAACGTATATAACGTTCCCACCGAGAAGTACGGGCCGACCCGCCAGGAATGTTGTAAAATATCACATCCGAGGAGTGAGGTTGCCTCACGTTAGGAAATATAACGTCATAGACGGATATAGTTTTCCCACGGAGAGGTACGGTCCGAGAGGACCAGGATTCTGTAAAACATTACCAGCGAGGGGCTAGATGGGTTAGATTAGGTTATATTACGTTATAGACGTATGTAATGTTCACACCGAGAAGTAGGTGCCGAGCCGCCAGGAGTGTTGTAAAATACTACATCTGATGTGTTATGTTGCCTTAGGTTAGGATATGTAACGTTATAGACGTATATAATGTTCCCACGGACAGGTACGGTCCGACACGGCCTGGATTCGGTAAAACAATCCCAGCGAGGTGCTAGATGGGTTAGGTTAGGTTATCTTACGTTATAGACTTATATAACGTTCCCACCGTGAAGTGGGGGCCGGGCCGCCCGGAATGTCGTAAAATACTACATCCGAGGAGTGAGGTTGCCTTAGATCAGGTTATATAACGTTATAGACGTATATAATGTTCCAACGGATATGTACGGTCCGACACGGCCTGGTTTCGCTAAAACATTACCAGCGAGGTGCTAGATGGGTTAGGTTAGGTTATCTTACGTTATAGACGTATATAACGTTCCCACCGAGAAGTATGGGCCGAACCGCCAGGTATGTTGTAAAATACTACATCCGAGATGTTAGGCTGCCTTAGGTTAGTACATATAACGCTATAGACGTATATAATGTTCCCACGGATTGGTCTGCGTCGACGCGACCGGGATTCTGTAAAACATTACCAGTGAGGGGCTAGATAGATTAGGATAGGTTAGATTACGTTATAGACGTATATAATGTTCCCACCGAGAAGTAGGGGCCCGCCCGCCAGGTATGTTGTAAAATACTACATCCGAGATGTTAGGCTGCCTTAGGTTAGTATATATAACGATATAGACGTATATAATGTTCCCACGGACAGGTCTGGGCCGACACGACCGGGATTCTGTAAAACATTCCGAGCGAGGGGCTAGATGGGTTAGGTTAGGTTATATTACGTTATAGAGGTATATAATGTATGCACCGAGAGGTAGGGGCCGACCCGCCTGGAGTGTTGTGAAATACTACATCCGAGGTGTTAGGTGCCTTAGGTTAGGATACATAACGTTATAGACGTATATAATGTTCCCACGTAGAGGTACGGTCCAACAGGACCGTTATTCTGTAAAACATTACCAGCGAGTGGCTAGATGGGTTAGGTTAGGTTATATTAAGTTATAGACGTATATAACGTTCCCACCGAGAAGTACGGGCCGACCCGCCAGGAATGTTGTAAAATACTACATCGGAGATGTTAGGCTGCCTTAGGTTAGTATATATAACGCTATAGACGTATATAATGTTCTCACGGACAGATCTTGGCCGATACGACCGGGATTCTGTAAAACATTCCCAGCGAGGGGCTAGATGGATTAGGTTAGGCTATATTACGTTATAGACGTATATAATGTACGCACCGAGAGGTAGGGGCCGACCCGCCTGGAGTGTTTTAAAATACTACATCCGAGGTGTCAGGTTTCCTTAGGTTAGGATATATAACGTTATAGACGTATATAATGTTCCCGCGGAGAGGTACAGGCCGACACGACCGGGATTCTGTAAAACATTACCGTCGAGGCGCTAGATGTGTTACGTTAGGGTATCTTACATTATAGACGTATATAACGTTCCCACCGAGAAGTACGGGCCGACCCGCCAGGAATGTTGTAAAATACTACATCCGAGATGTTAGGCTGCCTTAGGTTAGGATATATAACGCTATAGACGTATATAATGTTCTCACGGACAGATCTTGGCCGATACGACCGGGATTCTGTAAAACATTCCCAGCGAGGGGCTAGATGGATTAGGTTAGGCTATATTACGTTATAGACGTATATAATGTTCCCACCGAGAGGTAGGGTCCGACCCGCCTGGAGTGTTGTAAAATGCTGCATCCGATGTGTTAGGTTGCCATAGGTTAGGATATATAACGTTATAGACGTATGTAATGTTCCCACGGAGAGGTACGGCCCGACAGGACCGGGATTCTGTAAAATATTACAAGCGATCGGCTAGATGGGTTAGGTTAGGTTATCTTACGTTACAGACGTATATAACGTTCCCACCGAGAAGTAGGGGCCGACCCGCCAAGAATGTTGTAAAATACTACATCCGAGATGTTAGGCTGCCTTAGGTTAGTACATATAACGCTATAGACGTATATAATGTTCCCACGGATAGGTCTGCGTCGACGCGACCGGGATTCTGTAAAACATTACCAGCGAGGGGCTAGATGGGTTAGCTTAGGTTAGATTACGTTATAGACGTATATTATGTTCCCACCAAGAAGTAGGGGCCGGCCCGCCAGGAATGTTGTAAAATACTACATTCGTGGTGTGAGGTTGCCTCACGTTAGGAAATATAACGTCATAGACGGCTATAGTTTTCCCACGGAGAGGTACGGTCCGACAGGACCGGGATTCTGTAAAACATTACCAGCGAGGGGATAGATGGGGTAGATTAGGTTATATTACGTTATAGACGTATGTAATGTTCCCACCGAGAAGTAGGTGCCGAGCCGCCAGGAGCGTTGTAAAATACTACATCTGAGGTGTTAGGTTGCCTTAGGTTAGGATATATAACGTTATAGACGTATATAATGTTCCCACGGAGAGGTACGGGCCGACAGGACAGGGATTCTGTAAAACATTACCAGCGAGAGGCTAGATGGGTTTGGTTAGGTTATCTTACGTTATAAACGTATATAACGTTCCCACCGAGAAGTACGGGCCGACCCGCCAGGAATGTTGTAAAATATCACATCCGAGGTGTGAGGTTGCCTCACGTTAGGAAATATAACGTCATAGACGGATATAGTTTTCCCACGGAGAGGTACGGTCCGAGAGGACCAGGATTCTGTAAAACATTACCAGCGAGGGGCTAGATGGGTTAGATTAGGTTATATTACGTTATAGACGTATGTAATGTTCACACCGAGAAGTAGGTGCCGAGCCGCCAGGAGTGTTGTAAAATACTACATCTGATGTGTTATGTTGCCTTAGGTTAGGATATGTAACGTTATAGACGTATATAATGTTCCCACGGACAGGTACGGTCCGACACGGCCTGGATTCGGTAAAACAATCCCAGCGAGGTGCTAGATGGGTTAGGTTAGGTTATCTTACGTTATAGACTTATATAACGTTCCCACCGTGAAGTGGGGGCCGGGCCGCCCGGAATGTCGTAAAATACTACATCCGAGGAGTGAGGTTGCCTTAGATCAGGTTATATAACGTTATAGACGTATATAATGTTCCAACGGATATGTACGGTCCGACACGGCCTGGTTTCGCTAAAACATTACCAACGAGGTGCTAGATGGGTTAGGTTAGGTTATCTTACGTTATAGACGTATATAACGTTCCCACCGAGAAGTATGGGCCGAACCGCCAGGTATGTTGTAAAATACTACATCCGAGATGTTAGGCTGCCTTAGGTTAGTACATATAACGCTATAGACGTATATAATGTTCCCACGGATTGGTCTGCGTCGACGCGACCGGGATTCTGTAAAACATTACCAGTGAGGGGCTAGATAGATTAGGATAGGTTAGATTACGTTATAGACGTATATAATGTTCCCACCGAGAAGTAGGGGCCCGCCCGCCAGGTATGTTGTAAAATACTACATCCGAGATGTTAGGCTGCCTTAGGTTAGTATATATAACGATATAGACGTATATAATGTTCCCACGGACAGGTCTGGGCCGACACGACCGGGATTCTGTAAAACATTCCGAGCGAGGGGCTAGATGGGTTAGGTTAGGTTATATTACGTTATAGAGGTATATAATGTATGCACCGAGAGGTAGGGGCCGACCCGCCTGGAGTGTTGTGAAATACTACATCCGAGGTGTTAGGTGCCTTAGGTTAGGATACATAACGTTATAGACGTATATAATGTTCCCACGGAGAGGTACGGTCCAACAGGACCGTTATTCTGTAAAACATTACCAGCGAGTGGCTAGATGGGTTAGGTTAGGTTATATTAAGTTATAGACGTATATAACGTTCCCACCGAGAAGTACGGGCCGACCCGCCAGGAATGTTGTAAAATACTACATCGGAGATGTTAGGCTGCCTTAGGTTAGTATATATAACGCTATAGACGTATATAATGTTCTCACGGACAGATCTTGGCCGATACGAACCGGGATTCTGTAAAACATTCCCAGCGAGGGGCTAGATGGATTAGGTTAGGCTATATTACGTTATAGACGTATATAATGTACGCACCGAGAGGTAGGGGCCGACCCGCCTGGAGTGTTTTAAAATACTACATCCGAGGTGTCAGGTTTCCTTAGGTTAGGATATATAACGTTATAGACGTATATAATGTTCCCGCGGAGAGGTACAGGCCGACACGACCGGGATTCTGTAAAACATTACCGTCGAGGCGCTAGATGTGTTACGTTAGGGTATCTTACATTATAGACGTATATAACGTTCCCACCGAGAAGTACGGGCCGACCCGCCAGGAATGTTGTAAAATACTACATCCGAGATGTTAGGCTGCCTTAGGTTAGGATATATAACGCTATAGACGTATATAATGTTCTCACGGACAGATCTTGGCCGATACGACCGGGATTCTGTAAAACATTCCCAGCGAGGGGCTAGATGGATTAGGTTAGGCTATATTACGTTATAGACGTATATAATGTTCCCACCGAGAGGTAGGGTCCGACCCGCCTGGAGTGTTGTAAAATGCTGCATCCGATGTGTTAGGTTGCCATAGGTTAGGATATATAACGTTATAGACGTATGTAATGTTCCCACGGAGAGGTACGGCCCGACAGGACCGGGATTCTGTAAAATATTACAAGCGATCGGCTAGATGGGTTAGGTTAGGTTATCTTACGTTATAGACGTATATAACGTTCCCACCGAGAAGTAGGGGCCGACCCGCCAAGAATGTTGTAAAATACTACATCCGAGATGTTAGGCTGCCTTAGGTTAGTACATATAACGCTATAGACGTATATAATGTTCCCACGGATAGGTCTGCGTCGACGCGACCGGGATTCTGTAAAACATTACCAGCGAGGGGCTAGATGGGTTAGCTTAGGTTAGATTACGTTATAGACGTATATTATGTTCCCACCAAGAAGTAGGGGCCGGCCCGCCAGGAATGTTGTAAAATACTACATTCGTGGTGTGAGGTTGCCTCACGTTAGGAAATATAACGTCATAGACGGCTATAGTTTTCCCACGGAGAGGTACGGTCCGACAGGACCGGGATTCTGTAAAACATTACCAGCGAGGGGATAGATGGGGTAGATTAGGTTATATTACGTTATAGACGTATGTAATGTTCCCACCGAGAAGTAGGTGCCGAGCCGCCAGGAGCGTTGTAAAATACTACATCTGAGGTGTTAGGTTGCCTTAGGTTAGGATATATAACGTTATAGACGTATATAATGTTCCCACGGAGAGGTACGGGCCGACAGGACAGGGATTCTGTAAAACATTACCAGCGAGAGGCTAGATGGGTTAGGTTAGGTTATCTTACGTTATAAACGTATATAACGTTCCCACCGAGATGTACGGGCAGACCCGCCAGGAATGTTGTAAAATACCACATCCGAGGAGTGAGGTTGCCTTAGGTCAGGGTATATAACGTTATAGACGTATATGATGTTCCCACGGAGATGTACGGGCCGACAGGACCGGGATTCTGTAAAACATTACCAGCGAGTGGCTAGATGGGTTAGGTTAGGTTATCTTAAGTTATAGACGTATATAACGTTCCCACCGAGAAGTACGGGCCGACCCGCCAGGAATGTTGTAAAATACTACATCCGAGATGTTAGGCTGCCTTAGGTTAGGATATATAACGCTATAGACGTATATAATGTTCTCACGGACAGATCTTGGCCGATACGACCGGGATTCTGTAAAACATTCCCAGCGAGGGGCTGGATGGATTAGGTTAGGCTATATTACGTTATAGACGTATATAATGTACGCACCGAGAGGTGGGGGCCGACCCGCCTGGAGTGTTGTAAAATACTACATCCGAGGTGTTAGGTGCCTTAGGTTAGGATATATAACGTTATAGACGTATATAATGTTCCCACGGAGAGGTACGGGCCGACAGGACCGTTATTCTGTAAAACATTACCAGCGAGGGGCTAGATGGGTTTGGTTAGGTTATCTTACGTTATAAACGTATGTAACGTTCCCACCGAGAAGTACGGGCCGACCCGCCAGGAATGTTGTAAAATATCACATCCGAGGAGTGAGGTTGCCTCACGTTAGGAAATATAACGTCATAGACGGATATAGTTTTCCCACGGAGAGGTACGGTCCGAGAGGACCGGGATTCTGTAAAACATTACCAGCGAGGGGCTAGATGGGTTAGATTAGGTTATATTACGTTATAGACGTATATAACGTTCCCACCGAGAAGTAGGGGCCGACCCGCCAGGAATGTTGTAAAATACTACATCCGAGATGTTAGGCTGCCTTAGGTTAGTACATATAACGCTATAGACGTATATAATGTTCCCACGGATAGGTCTGCGTCGACGCGACCGGGATTCTGTAAAACATTACCAGCGAGGGGCTAGATGGGTTAGCTTAGGTTAGATTACGTTATAGACGTATATTATGTTCCCACCAAGAAGTAGGGGCCGGCCCGCCAGGAATGTTGTAAAATACTACATTCGTGGTGTGAGGTTGCCTCACGTTAGGAAATATAACGTCATAGACGGCTATAGTTTTCCCACGGAGAGGTACGGTCCGACAGGACCGGGATTCTGTAAAACATTACCAGCGAGGGGATAGATGGGGTAGATTAGGTTATATTACGTTATAGACGTATGTAATGTTCCCACCGAGAAGTAGGTGCCGAGCCGCCAGGAGCGTTGTAAAATACTACATCTGAGGTGTTAGGTTGCCTTAGGTTAGGATATATAACGTTATAGACGTATATAATGTTCCCACGGAGAGGTACGGGCCGACAGGACAGGGATTCTGTAAAACATTACCAGCGAGAGGCTAGATGGGTTAGGTTAGGTTATCTTACGTTATAAACGTATATAACGTTCCCACCGAGATGTACGGGCAGACCCGCCAGGAATGTTGTAAAATACCACATCCGAGGAGTGAGGTTGCCTTAGGTCAGGGTATATAACGTTATAGACGTATATGATGTTCCCACGGAGATGTACGGGCCGACAGGACCGGGATTCTGTAAAACATTACCAGCGAGTGGCTAGATGGGTTAGGTTAGGTTATCTTAAGTTATAGACGTATATAACGTTCCCACCGAGAAGTACGGGCCGACCCGCCAGGAATGTTGTAAAATACTACATCCGAGATGTTAGGCTGCCTTAGGTTAGGATATATAACGCTATAGACGTATATAATGTTCTCACGGACAGATCTTGGCCGATACGACCGGGATTCTGTAAAACATTCCCAGCGAGGGGCTGGATGGATTAGGTTAGGCTATATTACGTTATAGACGTATATAATGTACGCACCGAGAGGTGGGGGCCGACCCGCCTGGAGTGTTGTAAAATACTACATCCGAGGTGTTAGGTGCCTTAGGTTAGGATATATAACGTTATAGACGTATATAATGTTCCCACGGAGAGGTACGGGCCGACAGGACCGTTATTCTGTAAAACATTACCAGCGAGGGGCTAGATGGGTTTGGTTAGGTTATCTTACGTTATAAACGTATGTAACGTTCCCACCGAGAAGTACGGGCCGACCCGCCAGGAATGTTGTAAAATATCACATCCGAGGAGTGAGGTTGCCTCACGTTAGGAAATATAACGTCATAGACGGATATAGTTTTCCCACGGAGAGGTACGGTCCGAGAGGACCGGGATTCTGTAAAACATTACCAGCGAGGGGCTAGATGGGTTAGATTAGGTTATATTACGTTATAGACGTATGTAATGTTCACACCGAGAAGTAGGTGCCGAGCCGCCAGGAGTGATGTAAAATACTACATCTGATGTGTTATGTTGCCTTAGGTTAGGATATGTAACGTTATAGACGTATATAATGTTCCCACGGACAGGTACGGTCCGACACGGCCTGGATTCGGTAAAACAATCCCAGCGAGGTGCTAGATGGGTTAGGTTAGGTTATCTTACGTTATAGACTTATATAACGTTCCCACCGTGAAGTGGGGGCCGGGCCGCCCGGAATGTCGTAAAATACTACATCCGAGGAGTGAGGTTGCCTTAGATCAGGTTATATAACGTTATAGACGTATATAATGTTCCAACGGAGATGTACGGTCCGACACGGCCTGGTTTCGCTAAAACATTACCAGAGAGGTGCTAGATGGGTTAGGTTAGGTCATCTTACGTTATAGACGTATATAACGTTCCCACCGAGAACTATGGGCCGAACCGCCAGGTATGTTGTAAAATACTACATCCGAGATGTTAGGCTGCCTTAGGTTAGTACATATAACGCTATAGACGTATATAATGTTCCCACGGATTGGTCTGCGTCGACGCGACCGGGATTCTGTAAAACATTACCAGTGAGGGGCTAGATGGATTAGGATAGGTTAGATTACGTTATATACGTATATAATGTTCCCACCGAGAAGTAGGGGCCCGCCCGCCAGGTATGTTGTAAAATACTACATTCGTGGTGTGAGGTTGCCTCACGTTAGGAAACATAACATCATAGACGGATACAGTTTTCCCACGGAGACGTACGGTCCGACAGGACCGGGATTCTGTAAAACATTACCAGCGAGGGGCTAGATGGGTTAGATTAGGTTATATTACGTTATAGACGTATGTAATGTTCACACCGAGAAGAAGGTGCCGTGCCGCCAGGAGTGTTGTAAAATACTACATCTGAGGTGTTATGTTGCCTTAGGTTAGGATATATAACGTTATAGACGTATATAACGATCCCACGGAGACGTACGGTCCGACACGGCCTGGATTCGGTAAAACATTACCAACGAGGTGCTAGATGGGTTACGTGAGGTTATCTTACGTTATAGACGTATATAATGTTCCCACCGAGAAGTAGGTGCCGAGCCGCCAGGAGTGACGTAAAATACTACATCTGAAGTGTTAGGTTGCCTTAGCTTAGGATATATAACGTTATAGACGTATATAATGTTCCCACGGAGAGGTACGGTCCGACAGGACCGGGATTCTGTAAAACATTACCAGCGAGGGGCTAGATGGGTTAGGTTAGGTTAGATTACGTTATAGACGTATATTATGTTCCCACCAAGAAGTAGGGGCCGGCCCGCCAGGAATGTTGTAAAATACTACATTCGTGGTGTGAGGTTGCCTCACGTTAGGAAATATAACGTCATAGACGGCTATAGTTTTCCCACGGAGAGGTACGGTCCGACAGGACCGGGATTCTGTAAAACATTACCAGCCAGGGGATAGATGGGGTAGATTAGGTTATATTACGTTATAGACGTATGCAATGTTCCCACCGAGAAGTAGGTGCCGAGCCGCCAGGAGCGTTGTAAAATACTACATCTGAGGTGTTAGGTTGCCTTAGGTTAGGATATATAACGTTATAGACGTATATAATGTTCCCACGGAGAGGTACGGGCCGACAGGACAGGGATTCTGTAAAACATTACCAGCGAGAGGCTAGATGGGTTAGGTTAGGTTATCTTACGTTATAAACGTATATAACGTTCCCACCGAGATGTACGGGCAGACCCGCCAGGAATGATGTAAAATACCACATCCGAGGAGTGAGGTTGCCTTAGGTCAGGGTATATAACGTTATAGACGTATATGATGTTCCCACGGAGATGTACGGGCCGACAGGACCGGGATTCTGTAAAACATTACCAGCGAGTGGCTAGATGGGTTAGGTTAGGTTATCTTAAGTTATAGACGTATATAACGTTCCCACCGAGAAGTACGGGCCGACCCGCCAGGAATGTTGTAAAATACTACATCCGAGATGTTAGGCTGCCTTAGGTTAGGATATATAACGCTATGGACGTATATAATGTTCTCACGGAGAGGTACGGTCCGACAGGACCGGGATTCTGTAAAACATTACCAGCGAGGGGCTAGATGGGTTAGGTTAGGTTAGATTACGTTATAGACGTATATTATGTTCCCACCAAGAAGTAGGGGCCGGCCCGCCAGGAATGTTGTAAAATACTACATTCGTGGTGTGAGGTTGCATCACGTTAGGAAATATAACGTCATAGACGGCTATAGTTTTCCCACGGAGAGGTACGGTCCGACAGGACCGGGATTCTGTAAAACATTACAAGCGAGGGGCTAGATGGGGTAGATTAGGTTATATTACGTTATAGACGTATGTAATGTTCACACCGAGAAGTAGGTGCCGAGCCGCCAGGAGTGTTGTAAAATACTACATCTGAGGTGTTATGTTGCCTTAGGTGAGGATATATAACGTTATAGACGTATATAATGTTCCCACGCACAGGTACGGTCTGACACGGCCTGGATTCGGTAAAACATTACCAGCGAGGTGCTAGATAGGTTAGGTTAGGTTATCTTACGTTATAGACGTATATAACGTTCCCACCGAGAAGTATGGGCCGACCCGCCAGGAATTTTGTAAAATACTACATCCGAGATGTTAGGCTGCCTTAGGTTAGTATATATAACGATATAGACGTATATAATGTTCCCACGGACAGGTCTGGGCCGACACGACCGGGATTCTGTAAAACATTCCGAGCGAGGGGCTAGATGGGTTAGGTTAGGTTATATTACGTTATAGAGGTATATAATGTATGCACCGAGAGGTAGGGGCCGACCCGCCTGGAGTGTTGTGAAATACTACATCCGAGGTGTTAGGTGCCTTAGGTTAGGATACATAACGTTATAGACGTATATAATGTTCCCACGGAGAGGTACGGTCCAACAGGACCGTTATTCTGTAAAACATTACCAGCGAGTGGCTAGATGGGTTAGGTTAGGTTATATTAAGTTATAGACGTATATAACGTTCCCACCGAGAAGTACGGGCCGACCCGCCAGGAATGTTGTAAAATACTACATCCGAGATGTTAGGCTGCCTTAGGTTAGTATATATAACGCTATAGACGTATATAATGTTCTCACGGACAGATCTTGGCCGATACGACCGGGATTCTGTAAAACATTCCCAGCGAGGGGCTAGATGGATTAGGTTAGGCTATATTATGTTATAGACGTATATAATGTACGCACCGAGAGGTAGGGGCCGACCCGCCTGGAGTGTTGTAAAATACTACATCCGAGGAGTCAGGTTTCCTTAGGTTAGGATATATAACGTTATAGACGTATATAATGTTCCCACGGACAGGTACGGTCCGACACGGCCTGGATTCGGTAAAACATTACCAGCGAGGTGCTAGGTGGGTTAGGTTAGGTTATCTTACGTTATAGACGTATATAACGTTCCCACCGTGGAGTGGGGGCCGGCCCGCCAGGAATGTCGTAAAATACTACGTCCGAGGAGTGAGGTTGCCTTAGGTTAGGTTATATAACGTTATAGACGTATGTAATGTTCCCACCGAGAGGTACGGCCCGACAGGACCGGGATTCTGTAAAATATTACAAGCGATCGGCTAGATGGGTTAGGTTAGGTTATCTTACGTTATAGACGTATATAACGTTCCCACCGAGAAGTAGGGGCCGACCCGCCAGGAATGTTGTAAAATACTACATCCGAGATGTTAGGCTGCCTTCGGTTAGTACATATAACGCTATAGACGTATATAATGTTCCCACGGATAGGTCTGCGTCGACGCGACCAGGATTCTGTAAAACTTTACCAGCGAGGGGCTAGATGGGTCAGGTTAGGTTAGATTACGTTATAGACGTATATAACGTTCCTACCGTGAAGTACGGGCCGACCCACCAGGAATATTGTAAAATACTACATCCGAGATGTTAGGCTGCCTTAGGTTAGTATATATAACGCTATAGACGTATATAATGTTCCCACGGATAGGTCTGGGTCGACGAGACCGGGATTCTGTAAAACATTACCAGCGAGGAGCTAGGTGGGTTAGGTTAGGTTATCTTACGTTATAGACGTATATAACGTTCCCACCGTGAAGTGGGGGCCGGCCCGCCAGGAATGTCGTAAAATACTACGTCCGAGGAGTGAGGTTGCCTTAGGTTAGGTTATATAACGTTATAGACGTATATAATGTTCCCACGGAGAGGTACGGTCCGACACGGCCTGGTTTCGGTAAAACATTACCAGCGAGGTGCTAGATGGGTTAAGTTAGGTTTTCTTACGTTATAGACGTATATATCGTTCCCACCGAGAAGTATGGGCCGAACCGCCAGGTATGTTGTAAAATACTACATCCGAGATGTTAGGCTGCCTTAGGTTAGTACATATAACGCTATAGACGTATATAATGTTCCCACGGATAGGTCTGCGTCGACGCGACCGGGATTCTGTAAAACATTACCAGCGAGGGGCTAGATGGGTTAGGTTAGGTTAGATTACGTTATAGACGTATATTATGTTCCCACCAAGAAGTAGGGGCCGGCCCGCCAGGAATGTTGTAAAATACTACATTCGTAGTGTGAGGTTGCCTCACGTTAGGAAATATAACGTCATAGACGGCTATAGTTTTCCCACGGAGAGGTACGGTCCGACAGGACCGGGATTCTGTAAAACATTACCAGCGAGGGGCTAGATGGGGTAGATTAGGTTATATTACGTTATAGACGTATGTAATGTTCCCACCGAGAAGTAGGTGCCGAGCCGCCATGAATGTTGTAAAATACTACATCCGAGATGTTAGGCTGCCTTAGGTTAGTACATATAACGCTATAGACGTATATAATGTTCCCACGGATAGGTCTGCGTCGACGCGACCGGGATTCTGTAAAACTTTACCAGCGAGGGGCTAGATGGGTCAGGTTAGGTTAGATTACGTTATAGACGTATATAACGTTCCCACCGAGAAGTATGGGCCGACCCGCCAGGAATGTTGTAAAATACTACATCCGAGATGTTAGGCTGCCTTAGGTTAGTATATATAACGCTATAGACGTATATAATGTTCCCACAGAGTGGTACGGGCCGAAAGGACCGGGATTCTGTAAAACATTACCAGCGATGGGCTAGATGGGTTAGGTTAGGTTATCTTACGTTATAGACGTATATAACGTTCCCACCGATAAGTACGGGCCGAACCGCCAGGAATGTTGTAAAATACTACATCCGAGATGTTAGGCTGCCGTAGGTTAGTATATATAACGCTATAGACGTATATAATGTTCCCACGGACAGGTCTGGGCAGACACGACCGGGATTCTGTAAAACTTTACCAGCGAGGGGCTAGATGGGTCAGGTTAGGTTAGATTACGTTATAGACGTATATAACGTTCCCACCGAGAAGTATGGGCCGAACCGCCATGAATGTTGTAAAATACTACATCCGAGATGTTAGGCTGCCTTAGGTTAGTACATATAACGCTATAGACGTATATAATGTTCCCACGGATAGGTCTGCGTCGACGCGACCGGGATTCTGTAAAACTTTACCAGCGAGGGGCTAGATGGGTCAGGTTAGGTTAGATTACGTTATAGAAGTACATAACGTTCCTACCGTGAAGTACGGGCCGACCCACTAGGAATATTGTAAAATACTACATCCGAGATGTTAGGCTGCCTTAGGTTAATATATATAACGCTATAGACGTATATAATGTTCCCACGGATAGGTCTGGGTCGACGCGACCGGGATTCTGTAAAACATTACCAGCGAGGGGCTAGATGGGTTAGATTAGGTTATATTACGTTATAGACGTATGTAATGTTCACACTGAGAAGTAGGTGCCGAGCCTCCAGGAGTGTTGTAAAATACTACATCTGAGGTGTTATGTTGCCTTAGGTTAGGATATGTAACGTTATAGACGTATATAATGTTCCCGCGGACAGGTACGGTCCGACACGGCCTGGATTCGGTAAAACATTACCAGCGAGGTGCTAGGTGGGTTAGGTTAGGTTATCTTACGTTATAGACGTATATAACGTTCCCACCGTGAAGTGGGGGCCGGCCCGCCAGGAGTGTCGTAAAATACTACATCCGAGGTGTCAGGTTTCCTTAGGTTAGGATATATAACGTTATAGACGTATATAATGTTCCCGCGGAGAGGTACAGGCCGACAGGACCGGGATTCTGTAAAACATTACCGTCGAGGCGCTAGATGTGTTACGTTAGGGTATCTTACATTATAGACGTATATAACGTTCCCACAGAGAAGTACGGGCCGACCCGCCAGGAATGTTGTAAAATACTACATCCGAGATGTTAGGCAACCTTGGTCTAGTATATATAACGCTATAGACGTATATAATGTTCCCACGGACAGATCTGGGCCGACACGACCGGAATTCTGTAAAACATTCCCAGCGAGGGGCTAGATGGGTTAGGTTAGGTTATATTACGTTATAGACGTATATAATGTTCCCACCGAGATGTAGGCTCCGAGCCGCCTGGAGTGTTGTAAAATGCTGCATCCGAGGCGTTAGGTTGCCATAGGTTAGGATACATAACGTTATAGACGTATGTAATGTTCCCACGGAGAGGTACGGCCCGACAGGACCGGGATTCTGTAAAATATTACAAGCGATCGGCTAGATGGGTTAGGTTAGGTTATCTTACGTTATAAACGCATATAACGTTCCCACCGAGAAGTAGGGGCCGACCCGCCAGGTATGTTGGAAAATACTTCATCCGAGATGTTAGGCTGCCGTAGGTTAGTATATATAAGGCTATAGACGTATATAATGTTCCCACGGACAGGTCTGGGCAGACACGACCGGGATTCTGTAAAACTTTACCAGCGAGGGGCTAGATGGGTCAGGTTAGGTTAGATTACGTTATAGACGTATATAACGTTCCTACCGAGAAGTACGGGCCGAGCCGACAGGAATGTTGTAAAATACTACATCCGAGATGTTAGGTTGCCTTAGGTTAGGATATATGACGTTATAGACGTATATGATGTTGCCACGGACAGGTCTGGGCCGACACGGCCGGGATACTGTAAAACATTACCAGCGATCGTCTAGATGGGTTAGGTTAGGTTATCTTACGTTATAAACGCATATAACGTTCCCACTGAGAAGTAGGGGCCGACCCGCCAGGTATGTTGTAAAATACTACATCCGAGTTGTTAGGCTGCCGTAGGTTAGTATATATAACGCTATAGACGTATATAATGTTCCCACGGACAGGTCTGGGCAGACACGACCGAGATTCTGTAAAACTTTACCAGCGAGGGGCTAGATGGGTCAGGTTAGGTTAGATTACGTTATAGACGTATATAACGTTCCTACCGAGAAGTACGGGCCGACCCGCCAGGTATGTTGGAAAATACTACATCCGAGATGTTAGGCTGCCGTAGGTTAGTATATATAAGGCTATAGACGTATATAATGTTCCCACGGACAGCTCTGGGCAGACACGACCGGGATTCTGTAAAACTTTACCAGCGAGGGGCTAGATGGGTCAGGTTAGGTTAGATTACGTTATAGACGTATATAACGTTCCTACCGAGAAGTACGGGCCGACCCGCCAGGAATGTTGTAAAATACTACATCCGAGATGTTAGGCTACCTTAGGTTAGTATATATAACGCTATAGACGTATATAATGTTCCCACGGACAGGTCTGGGCCGACACGGCCGGGATACTGTTAAACATTACCAGCGATCGTCTAGATGGGTTAGGTTAGGTTATCTTACGTTATAGACGTATATAATGTTCCCACCGAGAGGTAGGGGCCGACCCGCCTGGAGTGTGGTAAAATACTACATCCGAGGTGTTAGGTGCCTTAGGTTAGGATATATAACGTTATAGACGTATATAATGTTCCCACGGAGAGGTACGGGCCGACAGGACCGGGATTCTGTAAAACATTACCAGCGAGGGGCTAGATGGGTCAGGTTAGGTTAGATTACGTTATAGACGTATATAACGTTCCTACCGTGAAGTACGGGCCGACCCACCAGGAATATTGTAAAATACTACATCCGAGATGTTAGGCTGCCTTAGGTTAGTATATATAACGCTATAGACGTATATAATGTTCCCACGGATAGGTCTGGGTCGACGCGACCGGGATTCTGTAAAACATTACCAGCGAGGGGCTAGATGGGTTAGATTAGGTTATATTACGTTATAGACGTTTGTAATGTTCACACCGAGAAGTAGGGGCCGACCCGCCAGGAATGTTGTAAAATACTACATCCGAGATGTTAGGCTGCCGTAGGTTAGTATATATAACGCTATAGACGTATATAATGTTCCCACGGACAGGTCTGGGCAGACACGGCCGGGATTCTGTAAAACATTACCAGCGTGTGCTAGATGGGTTGGGTTAGGTTATCTTACGTTATAAACGCATATAACGTTCCCACCGAGAAGTAGGGGCCGACCCGCCAGGTACGTTGTAAAATACTACATCCGAGATGTTAGGCTGCCGTAGGTTAGTATATATAACGCTATAGACGTATATAATGTTCCCACGGACAGGTCTGGGCAGACACGACCGGGATTCTGTAAAACTTTACCAGCGAGGGGCTAGATGGGTCAGGTTAGGTTAGATTACGTTATAGACGTATGTAATGTTCACACCGAGAAGTAGGGGCCGACCCGCCAGGAATGTTGTAAAATACTACATCCGAGATGTTAGGCTGCCGTAGGTTATTATATATAACGCTATAGACGTATATAATGTTCCCACGGAGAGGTACGGGCCGACAGGACCGGGATTCTGTAAAACATTACCAGCGAGGGGCTAGATGGGTCAGGTTAGGTTAGATTACGCTATAGACGTATATAACGTTCCTACCGTGAAGTACGGGCCGACCCACCAGGAATATTGTAAAATACTACATCCGAGATGTTAGGCTGCCTTAGGTTAGTATATATAACGCTATAGACGTATATAATGTTCCCACGGATAGGTCTGGGTCGACGCGACCGGGATTCTGTAAAACATTACCAGCGAGGGGCTAGATGGGTTAGATTAGGTTATATTACGTTATAGACGTATGTAATGTTCACACCGAGAAGTAGGGGCCGACCCGCCAGGAATGTTGTAAAATACTACATCCGAGATGTTAGGCTGCCGTAGGTTAGTATATATAACGCTATAGACGTATATAATGTTCCCACGGAGATGTACGGGCCGACAGGACCGGGATTCTGTAAAACATTACCAACGAGGGGCTAGATGGGTCAGGTTAGGTTAGATTACGTTATAGACGTATATAACGTTCCTACCGAGAAGTACGGGCCGACCCGCCAGGAATGTTGTAAAATACTACATCCGAGATGTTAGGCTGCCTTAGGTTAGTATATATAACGCTATAGACGTGTATAATGTTCCCACGGCCAGGTCTGGGCCGAACGGCCGGGATACTGTAAAACATTACCAGCGATCGTCTAGATGGGTTAGGTTAGGTTATCTTACGTTATAGACGTATGTAATGTTCACACTGAGAAGTAGGTGCCGAGCCGCCAGGAGTGTTGTAAAATACTACATCTGAGGTGTTATGTTGCCTTAGGTTAGGATATGTAACGTTATAGACGTATATAATGTTCCCACGGACAGGTACGGTCCGACACGGCCTGGATTCGGTAAAACATTACCAGCGAGGTGCTAGGTGGGTTAGGTTAGGTTATCTTACGTTATAGACGTATATAACGTTCCCACCGTGAAGTGGGGGCCGGCCCGCCAGGAATGTCGTAAAATACTACATCCGAGGAGTGAGGTTGCCTTAGGTTAGGTTATATAACGTTATAGACGTATATAATGTTCCCACGGAGAGGTACGGTCCGACACGGCCTGGTTTCGGTAAAACATTACCAGCGAGGTGCTAGATGGGTTAAGTTAGGTTTTCTTACGTTATAGACGTATATATCGTTCCCACCGAGAAGTATGGGCCGAACCGCCAGGTATGTTGTAAAATACTACATCCGAGATGTTAGGCTGCCTTAGGTTAGTACATATAACGCTATAGACGTATATAATGTTCCCACGGATAGGTCTGCGTCGACGTGACCGGGATTCTGTAAAACATTACCAGCGAGGGGCTAGATGGGTTAGGTTAGGTTAGATTACGTTATAGACGTATATAACTTTCCCAACGAGAAGTAGGGGCCGAGCCGCCAGGAATGTTCTAAAATACTACATTCGAGGAGTGAGGTTGCCGTAGGTTAGTACATATAACGCTATAGATGTATATAATGTTCCCACGGACAGGTCTGGGCCGACACGGCCGGGATTCTGTAAAACATTACCAACGTGTGCTAGATGGGTTAGGTTAGGTTATCTTACGTTATAAACGTATATAACGTTCCCACCGATAAGGACGGGCCGACCCGCCAGGAATGTTGTAAAATACTACATCCGAGATGTTAGGCTGCTTCAGGTTAGGATATATAACGTTATAGACGTATATAATGTTCCCACAGAGTGGTACGGGCCGAAAGGACCGGGATTCTGTAAAACATTACCAGCGATGGGCTAGATGGGTTAGGTTAGGTTATCTTACGTTATAGACGTATATAACGTTCCCACCGATAAGTACGGGCCGAACCGCCAGGAATGTTGTAAAATACTACATCCGAGATGTTAGGCTGCCGTAGGTTAGTATATATAACGCTATAGACGTATATAATGTTCCCACGGACAGGTCTGGGCAGACACGACCGGGATTCTGTAAAACTTTACCAGCGAGGGGCTAGATGGGTCAGGTTAGGTTAGATTACGTTATAGACGTATATAACGTTCCCACCGAGAAGTATGGGCCGAACCGCCATGAATGTTGTAAAATACTACATCCGAGATGTTAGGCTGCCTTAGGTTAGTACATATAACGCTATAGACGTATATAATGTTCCCACGGATAGGTCTGCGTCGACGCGACCGGGATTCGGTAAAACTTTACCAGCGAGGGGCTAGATGGGTCAGGTTAGGTTAGATTACGTTATAGACGTATATAACGTTCCTACCGTGAAGTACGGGCCGACCCACCAGGAATATTGTAAAATACTACATCCGAGATGTTAGGCTGCCTTAGGTTAGTATATATAACGCTATAGACGTATATAATGTTCCCACGGATAGGTCTGGGTCGACGCGACTGGGATTCTGTAAAACATTACCAGCGAGGGGCTAGATGGGTTAGATTAGGTTATATTACGTTATAGACGTATGTAATGTTCACACTGAGAAGTAGGTGCCGAGCCTCCAGGAGTGTTGTAAAATACTACATCTGAGGTGTTATGTTGCCTTAGGTTAGGATATGTAACGTTATAGACGTATATAATGTTCCCGCGGACAGGTACGGTCCGACACGGCCTGGATTCGGTAAAACATTACCAGCGAGGTGCTAGGTGGGTTAGGTTAGGTTATCTTACGTAATAGACGTATATAACGTTCCCACCGTGAAGTGGGGGCCGGCCCGCCAGGAATGTCGTAAAATACTACATCCGAGATGTTAGGCAACCTTGGTCTAGTATATATAACGCTATAGACGTATATAATGTTCCCACGGACAGATCTGGGCCGACACGACCGGAATTCTGTAAAACATTCCCAGCGAGGGGCTAGATGGGTCAGGTTAGGTTAGATTACGTTATAGACGTATATAACGTTCCTACCGAGAAGTACGGGCCGACCCGCCAGGAATGTTGTAAAATACTACATCCGAGATGTTAGGTTGCCTTAGGTTAGGATATATGACGTTATAGACGTATATGATGTTGCCACGGACAGGTCTGGGCAGACACGGCCGGGATACTGTAAAACATTACCAGCGATCGTCTAGATGGGTTAGGTTAGGTTATCTTACGTTATAAACGCATATAACGTTCCCACCGAGAAGTAGGGGCCGACCCGCCAGGTATGTTGTAAAATACTACATCCGAGATGTTAGGCTGCCGTAGGTTAGTATATATAACGCTATAGACGTATATAATGTTCCCACGGACAGGTCTGGGCAGACACGACCGGGATTCTGTAAAACTTTACCAGCGAGGGGCTAGATGGGTCAGGTTAGGTTAGATTACGTTATAGACGTATATAACGTTCCCACCGAGAAGTATGGGCCGAACCGCCATGAATGTTGTAAAATACTACATCCGAAATGTTAGGCTGCCGTAGGTTATTATATATAACGCTATAGACGTATATAATGTTCCCACGGAGAGGTACGGGCCGACAGGACCGGGATTCTGTAAAACATTACCAGCGAGGGGCTAGATGGGTCAGGTTAGGTTAGATTACGCTATAGACGTATATAACGTTCCTACCGTGAAGTACGGGCCGACCCACCAGGAATATTGTAAAATACTACATCCGAGATGTTAGGCTGCCTTAGGTTAGTATATATAACGCTATAGACGTATATAATGTTCCCACGGATAGGTCTGGGTCGACGCGACCGGGATTCTGTAAAACATTACCAGCGAGGGGCTAGATGGGTTAGATTAGGTTATATTACGTTATAGACGTATGTAATGTTCACACCGAGAAGTAGGGGCCGACCCGCCAGGAATGTTGTAAAATACTACATCCGAGATGTTAGGCTGCCGTAGGTTAGTATATATAACGCTATAGACGTATATAATGTTCCCACGGAGATGTACGGGCCGACAGGACCGGGATTCTGTAAAACATTACCAACGAGGGGCTAGATGGGTCAGGTTAGGTTAGATTACGTTATAGACGTATATAACGTTCCTACCGAGAAGTACGGGCCGACCCGCCAGGAATGTTGTAAAATACTACATCCGAGATGTTAGGCTGCCTTAGGTTAGTATATATAACGCTATAGACGTGTATAATGTTCCCACGGCCAGGTCTGGGCCGACACGGCCGGGATACTGTAAAACATTACCAGCGATCGTCTAGATGGGTTAGGTTAGGTTATCTTACGTTATAGACGTATGTAATGTTCACACTGAGAAGTAGGTGCCGAGCCGCCAGGAGTGTTGTAAAATACTACATCTGAGGTGTTATGTTGCCTTAGGTTAGGATATGTAACGTTATAGACGTATATAATGTTCCCACGGACAGGTACGGTCCGACACGGCCTGGATTCGGTAAAACATTACCAGCGAGGTGCTAGGTGGGTTAGGTTAGGTTATCTTACGTTATAGACGTATATAACGTTCCCACCGTGAAGTGGGGGCCGGCCCGCCAGGAATGTCGTAAAATACTACATCCGAGGAGTGAGGTTGCCTTAGGTTAGGTTATATAACGTTATAGACGTATATAATGTTCCCACGGAGAGGTACGGTCCGACACGGCCTGGTTTCGGTAAAACATTACCAGCGAGGTGCTAGATGGGTTAAGTTAGGTTTTCTTACGTTATAGACGTATATATCGTTCCCACCGAGAAGTATGGGCCGAACCGCCAGGTATGTTGTAAAATACTACATCCGAGATGTTAGGCTGCCTTAGGTTAGTACATATAACGCTATAGACGTATATAATGTTCCCACGGATAGGTCTGCGTCGACGTGACCGGGATTCTGTAAAACATTACCAGCGAGGGGCTAGATGGGTTAGGTTAGGTTAGATTACGTTATAGACGTATATAACTTTCCCAACGAGAAGTAGGGGCCGAGCCGCCAGGAATGTTCTAAAATACTACATTCGAGGAGTGAGGTTGCCGTAGGTTAGTACATATAACGCTATAGATGTATATAATGTTCCCACGGACAGGTCTGGGCCGACACGGCCGGGATTCTGTAAAACATTACCAACGTGTGCTAGATGGGTTAGGTTAGGTTATCTTACGTTATAAACGTATATAACGTTCCCACCGATAAGGACGGGCCGACCCGCCAGGAATGTTGTAAAATACTACATCCGAGATGTTAGGCTGCTTCAGGTTAGGATATATAACGTTATAGACGTATATAATGTTCCCAAAGAGTGGTACGGGCCGAAAGGACCGGGATTCTGTAAAACATTACCAGCGATGGGCTAGATGGGTTAGGTTAGGTTATCTTACGTTATAGACGTATATAACGTTCCCACCGATAAGTACGGGCCGAACCGCCAGGAATGTTGTAAAATACTACATCCGAGATGTTAGGCTGCCGTAGGTTAGTATATATAACGCTATAGACGTATATAATGTTCCCACGGACAGGTCTGGGCAGACACGACCGGGATTCTGTAAAACTTTACCAGCGAGGGGCTAGATGGGTCAGGTTAGGTTAGATTACGTTATAGACGTATATAACGTTCCCACCGAGAAGTATGGGCCGAACCGCCATGAATGTTGTAAAATACTACATCCGAGATGTTAGGCTGCCTTAGGTTAGTACATATAACGCTATAGACGTATATAATGTTCCCACGGATAGGTCTGCGTCGACGCGACCGGGATTCGGTAAAACTTTACCAGCGAGGGGCTAGATGGGTCAGGTTAGGTTAGATTACGTTATAGACGTATATAACGTTCCTACCGTGAAGTACGGGCCGACCCACCAGGAATATTGTAAAATACTACATCCGAGATGTTAGGCTGCCTTAGGTTAGTATATATAACGCTATAGACGTATATAATGTTCCCACGGATAGGTCTGGGTCGACGCGACCGGGATTCTGTAAAACATTACCAGCGAGGGGCTAGATGGGTTAGATTAGGTTATATTACGTTATAGACGTATGTAATGTTCACACTGAGAAGTAGGTGCCGAGCCTCCAGGAGTGTTGTAAAATACTACATCTGAGGTGTTATGTTGCCTTAGGTTAGGATATGTAACGTTATAGACGTATATAATGTTCCCGCGGACAGGTACGGTCCGACACGGCCTGGATTCGGTAAAACATTACCAGCGAGGTGCTAGGTGGGTTAGGTTAGGTTATCTTACGTAATAGACGTATATAACGTTCCCACCGTGAAGTGGGGGCCGGCCCGCCAGGAATGTCGTAAAATACTACATCCGAGATGTTAGGCAACCTTGGTCTAGTATATATAACGCTATAGACGTATATAATGTTCCCACGGACAGATCTGGGCCGACACGACCGGAATTCTGTAAAACATTCCCAGCGAGGGGCTAGATGGGCCAGGTTAGGTTAGATTACGTTATAGACGTATATAACGTTCCTACCGAGAAGTACGGGCCGACCCGCCAGGAATGTTGTAAAATACTACATCCGAGATGTTAGGTTGCCTTAGGTTAGGATATATGACGTTATAGACGTATATGATGTTGCCACGGACAGGTCTGGGCCGACACGGCCGGGATACTGTAAAACATTACCAGCGATCGTCTAGATGGGTTAGGTTAGGTTATCTTACGTTATAAACGCATATAACGTTCCCACCGAGAAGTAGGGGCCGACCCGCCAGGTATGTTGTAAAATACTACATCCGAGATGTTAGGCTGCCGTAGGTTAGTATATATAACGCTATAGACGTATATAATGTTCCCACGGACAGGTCTGGGCAGACACGACCGGGATTCTGTAAAACTTTACCAGCGAGGGGCTAGATGGGTCAGGTTAGGTTAGATTACGTTATAGACGTATATAACGTTCCCACCGAGAAGTATGGGCCGAACCGCCATGAATGTTGTAAAATACTACATCCGAGATGTTAGGCTGCCTTAGGTTAGTACATATAACGCTATAGACGTATATAATGTTCCCACGGATAGGTCTGCGTCGACGCGACCGGGATTCGGTAAAACTTTACCAGCGAGGGGCTAGATGGGTCAGGTTAGGTTAGATTACGTTATAGACGTATATAACGTTCCTACCGTGAAGTACGGGCCGACCCACCAGGAATATTGTAAAATACTACATCCGAGATGTTAGGCTGCCTTAGGTTAGTATATATAACGCTATAGACGTATATAATGTTCCCACGGATAGGTCTGGGTCGACGCGACCGGGATTCTGTAAAACATTACCAGCGAGGGGCTAGATGGGTTAGATTAGGTTATATTACGTTATAGACGTATGTAATGTTCACACTGAGAAGTAGGTGCCGAGCCTCCAGGAGTGTTGTAAAATACTACATCTGAGGTGTTATGTTGCCTTAGGTTAGGATATGTAACGTTATAGACGTATATAATGTTCCCGCGGACAGGTACGGTCCGACACGGCCTGGATTCGGTAAAACATTACCAGCGAGGTGCTAGGTGGGTTAGGTTAGGTTATCTTACGTAATAGACGTATATAACGTTCCCACCGTGAAGTGGGGGCCGGCCCGCCAGGAATGTCGTAAAATACTACATCCGAGATGTTAGGCAACCTTGGTCTAGTATATATAACGCTATAGACGTATATAATGTTCCCACGGACAGATCTGGGCCGACACGACCGGAATTCTGTAAAACATTCCCAGCGAGGGGCTAGATGGGTCAGGTTAGGTTAGATTACGTTATAGACGTATATAACGTTCCTACCGAGAAGTACGGGCCGACCCGCCAGGAATGTTGTAAAATACTACATCCGAGATGTTAGGTTGCCTTAGGTTAGGATATATGACGTTATAGACGTATATGATGTTGCCACGGACAGGTCTGGGCCGACACGGCCGGGATACTGTAAAACATTACCAGCGATCGTCTAGATGGGTTAGGTTAGGTTATCTTACGTTATAAACGCATATAACGTTCCCACCGAGAAGTAGGGGCCGACCCGCCAGGTATGTTGTAAAATACTACATCCGAGATGTTAGGCTGCCGTAGGTTAGTATATATAACGCTATAGACGTATATAATGTTCCCACGGACAGGTCTGGGCAGACACGACCGAGATTCTGTAAAACTTTACCAGCGAGGGGCTAGATGGGTCAGGTTAGGTTAGATTACGTTATAGACGTATATAACGTTCCTACCGAGAAGTACGGGCCGACCCGCCAGGTATGTTGGAAAATACTACATCCGAGATGTTAGGCTGCCGTAGGTTAGTATATATAAGGCTATAGACGTATATAATGTTCCCACGGACAGCTCTGGGCAGACACGACCGGGATTCTGTAAAACTTTACCAGCGAGGGGCTAGATGGGTCAGGTTAGGTTAGATTACGTTATAGACGTATATAACGTTCCTACCGAGAAGTACGGACCGACCCGCCAGGAATGTTGTAAAATAATACATCCGAGATGTTAGGCTACCTTAGGTTAGTATATATAACGCTATAGACGTATATAATGTTCCCACGGACAGGTCTGGGCCGACACGGCCGGGATACTGTTAAACATTACCAGCGATCGTCTAGATGGGTTAGGTTAGGTTATCTTACGTTATAGACGTATATAATGTTCCCACCGAGAGGTAGGGGCCGACCCGCCTGGAGTGTGGTAAAATACTACATCCGAGGTGTTAGGTTGCCTTAGGTTAGGATATATAACGTTATAGACGTATATAATGTTCCCACGGAGAGGTACGGGCCGACAGGACCGGGATTCTGTAAAACATTACCAGCGAGGGGCTAGATGGGTCAGGTTAGGTTAGATTACGTTATAGACGTATATAACGTTCCTACCGAGAAGTACGGGCCGACCCGCCAGGAATGTTGTAAAATACTACATCCGAGATGTTAGGCTGCCTTAGGTTAGTATATATAACGCTATAGACGTATATAATGTTCCCACGGACAGGTCTGGGCCGACGCGACCGGGATTCTGTAAAACATTACCGTCGAGGCGCTAGATGTGTTACGTTACGGTATCTTACATTATAGACGTATATAACGTTCCCACCGAGAAGTACGGGCCGACCCGCCAGGAATGTTGTAAAATACTACATCCGAGATGTTAGGCTGCCTTAGGTTAGTATATATAACGCTATAGACGTATATAATGTTCCCACGGACAGGTCTGGGCAGACACGGCCGGGATCCTGTAAAACATTACCAGCGTGTGCTAGATGGGTTAGGTTAGGTTATCTTACGTTATAAACGCATATAACGTTCCCACCGAGAAGTAGGGGCCGACCCGCCAGGTATGTTGTAAAATACTACATCCGAGATGTTAGGCTGCCGTAGGTTAGTATATATAACGCTATAGACGTATATAATGTTCCCACGGACAGGTCTGGGCAGACACGACCGGGATTCTGTAAAACTTTACCAGCGAGGGGCTAGATGGGTCAGGTTAGGTTAGATTACGTTATAGACGTATATAACGTTCCTACCGAGAAGTACGTGCCGACCCGCCAGGAATGTTGTAAAATACTACATCCGAGATGTTAGGCTACCTTAGGTTAGTATATATAACGCTATAGACGTATATAATGTTCCCACGGACAGGTCTGGGCCGACACGGCCGGGATACTGTAAAACATTACCAGCGATCGTCTAGATGGGTTAGGTTAGGTTATCTTACGTTATAGACGTATATAATGTTCCCACCGAGAGGTAGGTGCCGACCCGCCTGGAGTGTGGTAAAATACTACATCCGAGGTGTTAGGTTGCCTTAGGTTAGGATATATAACGTTATAGACGTATATAATGTTCCCACGGAGAGGTACGGGCCGACAGGACCGGGATTCTGTAAAACATTACCAGCGAGGGGCTAGATGGGTCAGGTTAGGTTAGATTACGTTATAGACGTATATAACGTTCCTACCGAGAAGTACGGGCCGACCCGCCAGGAATGTTGTAAAATACTACATCCGAGATGTTAGGCTGCCTTAGGTTAGTATATATAACGCTATAGACGTATATAATGTTCCCACGGACAGGTCTGGGCCGACACGGCCGGGATACTGTAAAACATTACCAGCGATCGTCTAGATGGGTTAGGTTAGGTTATCTTACGTTATAGACGTATATAACGTTCCCACCGAGAAGTGCGGGTCGACCCGCCAGGAATGTTGTAAAATACTACATCCGAGGAGTGAGGTTGCCATAGGTTAGGATATATAACGTCATAGACGTATATAATGTTCCCACGGACAGGTACGGTCTGACACGGCCTGGATTCGGTAAAACATTACCAGCGAGGTGCTAGATAGGTTAGGTTAGGTTATCTTACGTTATAGACGTATATAACGTTCCCACCGAGAAGTATGGGCCGACCCGCCAGGAATGTTGTAAAATACTACATCCGAGATGTTAGGCTGCCTTAGGTTAGTATATATAACGATATAGACGTATATAATGTTCCCACGGACAGGTCTGGGCCGACACGACCGGGATTCTGTAAAACATTCCGAGCGAGGGGCTAGATGGGTTAGGTTAGGTTATATTACGTTATAGAGGTATATAATGTATGCACCGAGAGGTAGGGGCCGACCCGCCTGGAGTGTTGTGAAATACTACATCCGAGGTGTTAGGTGCCTTAGGTTAGGATATATAACGTTATAGACGTATATAATGTTCCCACGGAGAGGTACGGTCCAACAGGACCGTTATTCTGTAAAACATTACCAGCGAGGCGCTAGATGGGTTAGATTAGGTTATATTACGTTAAAGACGTATGTAATGTTCCCGCCGAGAAGTAGGTGCCGAGCCGCCAGGAGCGTTGTAAAATACTACATCTGAGGTGTTAGGTTGCCTTAGGTTAGGATATATAACGTTATAGACGTATATAATGTTCCCACGGAGAGGTACGGTCCAACGGGACCGTTATTCTGTAAAACATTACCAGCGAGGCGCTAGATGGGTTAGATTAGGTTATATTACGTTAAAGACGTATGTAATGTTCCCGCCGAGAAGTAGGTGCCGAGCCGCCAGGAGCGTTGTAAAATACTACATCTGAGGTGTTAGGTTGCCTTAGGTTAGGATATATAACGTTATAGACGTATATAATGTTCCCACGGAGAGGTACGGGCCGACAGGACAGGGATTCTGTAAAACATTACCAGCGAGAGGCTAGATGGGTTAGGTTAGGTTATCTTACGTTATAAACGTATATAACTTTCCCACCGAGATGTACGGGCAGACCCGCCAGGAATGTTGCAAAATACCACATCCGAGGAGTGAGGTTGCCTTAGGTCAGGGTATATAACGTTATAGACGTATATGATGTTCCCACGGAGATGTACGGGCCGACAGGACCGGGATTCTGTAAAACATTCCCAGCGAGGGGCTAGATGTGTTACGTTAGGGTATCTTACATTATAGACGTATATAACGTTCCCACAGAGAAGTACGGGCCGACCCGCCAGGAATGTTGTAAAATACTACATCCGAGATGTTAGGTTGCCTTAGGTTAGAATATATGACGTTATAGACGTATATGATGTTGCCACGGACAGGTCAGGTCTGGGCAGACACGGCCGGGATCCTGTAAAACATTACCAGCGTGTGCTAGATGGGTTAGGTTAGGTTATCTTACGTTATAAACGCATATAACGTTCCCACCGAGAAGTAGGGGCCGACCCGCCAGGTATGTTGTAAAATACTACATCCGAGATGTTAGGCTGCCGTAGGTTAGTATATATAACGCTATAGACGTATATAATGTTCCCACGGACAGGTCTGGGCAGACACGACCGGGATTCTGTAAAACTTTACCAGCGAGGGGCTAGATGGGTCAGGTTAGGTTAGATTACGTTATAGACGTATATAACGTTCCTACCGAGAAGTACGGGCCGACCCGCCAGGAATGTTGTAAAATACTACATCCGAGATGTTAGGTTGCCTTAGGTTAGGATATATGACGTTATAGACGTATATGATGTTGCCACGGACAGGTCTGGGCCGACACGGCCGGGATACTGTAAAACATTACCAGCGATCGTCTAGATGGGTTAGGTTAGGTTATCTTACGTTATAAACGCATATAACGTTCCCACCGAGAAGTAGGGGCCGACCCGCCAGGTATGTTGTAAAATACTACATCCGAGATGTTAGGCTGCCGTAGGTTAGTATATATAACGCTATAGACGTATATAATGTTCCCACGGACAGGTCTGGGCAGACACGACCGGGATTCTGTAAAACTTTACCAGCGAGGGGCTAGATGGGTCAGGTTAGGTTAGATTACGTTATAGACGTATATAACGTTCCCACCGAGAAGTATGGGCCGAACCGCCATGAATGTTGTAAAATACTACATCCGAGATGTTAGGCTGCCTTAGGTTAGTACATATAACGCTATAGACGTATATAATGTTCCCACGGATAGGTCTGCGTCGACGCGACCGGGATTCGGTAAAACTTTACCAGCGAGGGGCTAGATGGGTCAGGTTAGGTTAGATTACGTTATAGACGTATATAACGTTCCTACCGTGAAGTACGGGCCGACCCACCAGGAATATTGTAAAATACTACATCCGAGATGTTAGGCTGCCTTAGGTTAGTATATATAACGCTATAGACGTATATAATGTTCCCACGGATAGGTCTGGGTCGACGCGACCGGGATTCTGTAAAACATTACCAGCGAGGGGCTAGATGGGTTAGATTAGGTTATATTACGTTATAGACGTATGTAATGTTCACACTGAGAAGTAGGTGCCGAGCCTCCAGGAGTGTTGTAAAATACTACATCTGAGGTGTTATGTTGCCTTAGGTTAGGATATGTAACGTTATAGACGTATATAATGTTCCCGCGGACAGGTACGGTCCGACACGGCCTGGATTCGGTAAAACATTACCAGCGAGGTGCTAGGTGGGTTAGGTTAGGTTATCTTACGTAATAGACGTATATAACGTTCCCACCGTGAAGTGGGGGCCGGCCCGCCAGGAATGTCGTAAAATACTACATCCGAGATGTTAGGCAACCTTGGTCTAGTATATATAACGCTATAGACGTATATAATGTTCCCACGGACAGATCTGGGCCGACACGACCGGAATTCTGTAAAACATTCCCAGCGAGGGGCTAGATGGGTCAGGTTAGGTTAGATTACGTTATAGACGTATATAACGTTCCTACCGAGAAGTACGGGCCGACCCGCCAGGAATGTTGTAAAATACTACATCCGAGATGTTAGGTTGCCTTAGGTTAGGATATATGACGTTATAGACGTATATGATGTTGCCACGGACAGGTCTGGGCCGACACGGCCGGGATACTGTAAAACATTACCAGCGATCGTCTAGATGGGTTAGGTTAGGTTATCTTACGTTATAAACGCATATAACGTTCCCACCGAGAAGTAGGGGCCGACCCGCCAGGTATGTTGTAAAATACTACATCCGAGATGTTAGGCTGCCGTAGGTTAGTATATATAACGCTATAGACGTATATAATGTTCCCACGGACAGGTCTGGGCAGACACGACCGAGATTCTGTAAAACTTTACCAGCGAGGGGCTAGATGGGTCAGGTTAGGTTAGATTACGTTATAGACGTATATAACGTTCCTACCGAGAAGTACGGGCCGACCCGCCAGGTATGTTGGAAAATACTACATCCGAGATGTTAGGCTGCCGTAGGTTAGTATATATAAGGCTATAGACGTATATAATGTTCCCACGGACAGCTCTGGGCAGACACGACCGGGATTCTGTAAAACTTTACCAGCGAGGGGCTAGATGGGTCAGGTTAGGTTAGATTACGTTATAGACGTATATAACGTTCCTACCGAGAAGTACGGACCGACCCGCCAGGAATGTTGTTAAATAATACATCCGAGATGTTAGGCTACCTTAGGTTAGTATATATAACGCTATAGACGTATATAATGTTCCCACGGACAGGTCTGGGCCGACACGGCCGGGATACTGTTAAACATTACCAGCGATCGTCTAGATGGGTTAGGTTAGGTTATCTTACGTTATAGACGTATATAATGTTCCCACCGAGAGGTAGGGGCCGACCCGCCTGGAGTGTGGTAAAATACTACATCCGAGGTGTTAGGTTGCCTTAGGTTAGGATATATAACGTTATAGACGTATATAATGTTCCCACGGAGAGGTACGGGCCGACAGGACCGGGATTCTGTAAAACATTCCGAGCGAGGGGCTAGATGGGTTAGGTTAGGTTATATTACGTTATAGAGGTATATAATGTATGCACCGAGAGGTAGGGGCCGACCCGCCTGGAGTGTTGTGAAATACTACATCCGAGGTGTTAGGTGCCTTAGGTTAGGATATATAACGTTATAGACGTATATAATGTTCCCACGGAGAGGTACGGTCCAACAGGACCGTTATTCTGTAAAACATTACCAGCGAGGCGCTAGATGGGTTAGATTAGGTTATATTACGTTAAAGACGTATGTAATGTTCCCGCCGAGAAGTAGGTGCCGAGCCGCCAGGAGCGTTGTAAAATACTACATCTGAGGTGTTAGGTTGCCTTAGGTTAGGATATATAACGTTATAGACGTATATAATGTTCCCACGGAGAGGTACGGTCCAACGGGACCGTTATTCTGTAAAACATTACCAGCGAGGCGCTAGATGGGTTAGATTAGGTTATATTACGTTAAAGACGTATGTAATGTTCCCGCCGAGAAGTAGGTGCCGAGCCGCCAGGAGCGTTGTAAAATACTACATCTGAGGTGTTAGGTTGCCTTAGGTTAGGATATATAACGTTATAGACGTATATAATGTTCCCACGGAGAGGTACGGGCCGACAGGACAGGGATTCTGTAAAACATTACCAGCGAGAGGCTAGATGGGTTAGGTTAGGTTATCTTACGTTATAAACGTATATAACTTTCCCACCGAGATGTACGGGCAGACCCGCCAGGAATGTTGCAAAATACCACATCCGAGGAGTGAGGTTGCCTTAGGTCAGGGTATATAACGTTATAGACGTATATGATGTTCCCACGGAGATGTACGGGCCGACAGGACCGGGATTCTGTAAAACATTCCCAGCGAGGGGCTAGATGTGTTACGTTAGGGTATCTTACATTATAGACGTATATAACGTTCCCACAGAGAAGTACGGGCCGACCCGCCAGGAATGTTGTAAAATACTACATCCGAGATGTTAGGTTGCCTTAGGTTAGGATATATGACGTTATAGACGTATATGATGTTGCCACGGACAGGTCAGGTCTGGGCAGACACGGCCGGGATCCTGTAAAACATTACCAGCGTGTGCTAGATGGGTTAGGTTAGGTTATCTTACGTTATAAACGCATATAACGTTCCCACCGAGAAGTAGGGGCCGACCCGCCAGGTATGTTGTAAAATACTACATCCGAGATGTTAGGCTGCCGTAGGTTAGTATATATAACGCTATAGACGTATATAATGTTCCCACGGACAGGTCTGGGCAGACACGACCGGGATTCTGTAAAACTTTACCAGCGAGGGGCTAGATGGGTCAGGTTAGGTTAGATTACGTTATAGACGTATATAACGTTCCTACCGAGAAGTACGGGCCGACCCGCCAGGAATGTTGTAAAATACTACATCCGAGATGTTAGGCTACCTTAGGTTAGTATATATAACGCTATAGACGTATATAATGTTCCCACGGACAGGTCTGGGCCGACACGGCCGGGATGCTGTAAAACATTACCAGCGATCGTCTAGATGGGTTAGGTTAGGTTATCTTACGTTATAGACGTATATAATGTTCCCACCGAGAGGTAGGGGCCGACCCGCCTGGAGTGTGGTAAAATACTACATCCGAGGTGTTAGGTTGCCTTAGGTTAGGATATATAACGTTATAGACGTATATAACGATCCCACGGAGAGGTACGGGCCGACAGGACCGGGATTCTATAAACATTACCAGCGAGGGGCTAGATGGGTCAGGTTAGGTTAGATTACGTTATAGACGTATATAACGTTCCTACCGAGAAGTACGGGCCGACCCGCCAGGAATGTTGTAAAATACTACATCCGAGATGTTAGGCTGCCTTAGGTTAGTATATATAACGCTATAGACGTATATAATGTTCCCACGGACAGGTCTGGGCCGACACGGCCGGGATACTGTAAAACATTACCAGCGATCGTCTAGATGGGTTAGGTTAGGTTATCTTACGTTATAGACGTATATAACGTTCCCACCGAGAAGTGCGGGTCGACCCGCCAGGAATGTTGTAAAATACTACATCCGAGGAGTGAGGTTGACATAGGTTAGGATATATAACGTCATATACGTATATAATGTTCCCACGGACAGGTACGGTCTGACACGGCCTGGATTCGGTAAAACATTACCAGCGAGGTGCTAGATAGGTTAGGTTAGGTTATCTTACGTTATAGACGTATATAACGTTCCCACCGAGAAGTATGGGCCGACCCGCCAGGAATGTTGTAAAATACTACATCCGAGATGTTAGGCTGCCTTAGGTTAGTATATATAACGATATAGACGTATATAATGTTCCCACGGACAGGTCTGGGCCGACACGACCGGGATTCTGTAAAACATTACCAGCGAGGGGCTAGATGGATTAGGTTAGTCTATATTACGTTATAGACGTATATAATGTACGCACCGAGAGGTAGGAGCCGACCCGCCTGCAGTGTTGTAAAATACTACATCCGAGGTGTCAGGTTTCCTTAGGTTAGGATATATAACGTTATAGACGTATATAATGTTCCCGCGGAGAGGTACAGGCCGACAGGACCGGGATTCTGTAAAACATTACCGTCGAGGCGCTAGATGTGTTACGTTAGGGTATCTTACATTATAGACGTATATAACGTTCCCACAGAGAAGTACGGGCCGACCCGCCAGGAATGTTGTAAAATACTACATCCCAGATGTTACGCTACCTTGGTCTAGTATATATAACGCTATAGACGTATATAACGTTCCCACGGACAGATATGGGCCGACACGACCGGAGTTCTGTAAAACATTCCCAGCGAGGGGCTAGATGGGTTAGGTTAGGTTATATTACGTTATAGACGTATATAATGTTCCCAACGAGATGTAGGCTCCGAGCCGCCTGGAGTGTTGTAAAATGCTGCATCCGAGGCGTTAGGTTGCCATAGGTTAGGATACATAACGTTATAGACGTAGGTAATGTTCCCACGGAGAGGTACGGCCCGACAGGACCGGGATTCTGTAAAATATTACAAGCGATCGGCTAGATGGGTTAGGTTAGGTTATCTTACGTTATAAACGCATATAACGTTCCCACCGAGATGTAGGGGCCGACCCGCCAGGTATGTTGGAAAATACTTCATCCGAGATGTTAGGCTGCCCTAGGTTAGTATATATAAGGCTATAGACGTATATAATGTTCCCACGGACAGGTCTGGGCAGACACGACCGGAATTCTGTAAAACATTACAAGCGAGGGGCTAGATGGGTTAGGTTAGGTTATATTACGTTATAGACGTATATAATGTTCCCACCGAGAGGTAGGGTCCGACCCGCCTGGAGTGTTGTAAAATGCTGCATCCGATGTGTTAGGTTGCCATAGGTTAGGATATATAACGTTATAGACGTATGTAATGTTCCCACGGAGAGGTACGGCCCGACAGGACCGGGATTCTGTAAAATATTACAAGCGATCGGCTAGATGGGTTAGGTTAGGTTGTCTTACGTTATAAACGCATATAACGTTCCCACCGAGAAGTAGGGGCTGACCCGCCAGGAGTGTTGTAAAATACTACATTCGAGATGTTAGGCTGCCTAAGGTTAGTATGTGTAACGCTATAGAGGTATATAATGTTCCCACGGACAGGTCCGGGCCGACACGGCCGGGATTCTGTAAAACATTCCCAGCGACGGGCTAGATGGGTTAGGTTAGGTTATCTTACGTTATAGACATATATAATGTTCCCACGGAGTAGTAGGGGCAGGCCCCCCAGGAATGTTGTAAAATGCTACATCCGGGGAGTGAGGTTGCCTTAGGTCAGGATATATAAGGTTATGAACGTATATAATGTTCCCACGGAGAGGTACGTGCCGACAGGTCCGGGATGCTGTAAAACATTACCAGCGAGGCGCTAAACGGGTTAGGTAAGGTTATATTACGTTATAGACGTATATAACGTTCCTACCGTGAAGTACGGGCCGACCCACCAGGAATGTTGTAAAATACTACATCCGAGATGTTAGGCTACCTTAGGTTAGTATATATAACGCTATAGACGTATATAATGTTCCCACGGACAGGTCTGGGCCGACACGGCCGGGATACTGTAAAACATTACCAGCGATCGTCTAGATGGGTTAGGTTAGGTTATCTTACGTTATAGACGTATATAATGTTCCCACCGAGAGGTAGGGGCCGACCCGCCTGGAGTGTGGTAAAATACTACATCCGAGGTGTTAGGTTGCCTTAGGTTAGGATATATAACGTTATAGACGTATATAATGTTCCCACGGAGAGGTACGGGCCGACAGTACCGGGATTCTGTAAAACATTACCAGCGAGGGGCTAGATGGGTCAGGTTAGGTTAGATTACGTTATAGACGTATATAATGTTCCCACCGAGAAGTGCGGGTCGACCCGCCAGGAATGTTGTAAGATACTACATCCGAGGAGTGAGGTTGCCATAGGTTAGGATATATAACGTTATAGACGTATATAATGTTCCCGCGGAGAGGTACAGGCCGACAGGACCGGGATTCTGTAAAACATTGCCGTCGAGGCGCTAGATGTGTTACGTTAGGGTATCTTACGTTATAGACGTATATAACGTTCCCACCGAGAAGTACGGGCCGACCCGCCAGGAATGTTGTAAAATACTACATCCGAGATGTTACGCTGCCTTAGGTTAGGATATATAACGCTATAGACGTATATAATGTTCCCACGGACAGATCTGGGCCGACACGACCGGAATTCTGTAAAACATTACAAGCGAGGGGCTAGATGGGTTGGGTTAGGTTTTATTACGTTATAGACGTATATAATGTTCCCACCGAGAGGTAGGGTCCGACCCGCCTGGAGTGTTGTAAAATGCTGCATCCGATGTGTTAGGTTGCCATAGGTTAGGATATATAACGTTAGAGACGTATGTAATGTTCCCACGGAGAGGTACGGCCCGACAGGACCGGGATTCTGTAAAATATTACAAGCGATCGGCTAGATGGGTTAGGTTAGGTTATCTTACGTTATAGACGTATATAACGTTCCCACCGAGAAGTAGGGGCCGACCCGCCAGGAATGTTGTAAAATACTACATCCGAGATGTTAGGCTGCCTTAGGTTAGTACATATAACGCTATAGACGTATATAATGTTCCCACGGATAGGTCTGCGTCGACGCGACCGGGATTCTGTAAAACTTTACCAGCGAGGGGCTAGATGGGTCAGGTTAGGTTAGATTACGTTATAGACGTATATAACGTTCCTACCGTGAAGTACGGGCCGATCCACCAGGAATATTGTAAAATACTACATCCGAGATGTTAGGCTGCCTTAGGTTAGTATATATAACGATATAGACGTATGTACTGTTCCCACGGACAGGTCTGGGCCGACACGACAGGGATTCTGTAAAACATTCCGAGCGAGGGGCTAGATGGGTTACCTTAGGTTATATTACGTTATAGACGTATATAATGTATGCACCGAGAGGTAGAGGCCGAACCGCCTGGAGTGTTGTAAAATACTACATCCGAGATGTTACGCTGCCTTAGGTTAGGATATATAACGCTATTGACGTATATAATGTTCCCACGGACAGATCTGGGCCGACACGACCGGAATTCTGTAAAACATTCCCAGCGAGGGGCTAGATGGGTTAGATTAAGTTATATTACGTTATAGACGTATATAACGTTCCCACCGAGATGTAGGGGCTGACCCGCCAGGAGTGTTGTAAAATACTACATCCGAGATGTTAGGCTGCCTAAGTTTAGTATGTATAACGCTATAGAGGTATATGATGTTCCCACGGACAGGTCCGGGCCGACACGGCCGGGATTCTGTAAAACATTCCCAGCGACGGGCTAGATGGGTTAGGTTAGGTTATCTTACGTTATAGACATATATAATGTTCCCACGGAGTAGTAGGGGCAGGCCCCCCAGGAATGTTGTAAAATGCTACATCCGGGGAGTGAGGTTTACTTAGGTCAGGATATATAAGGTTATAGACGTATATAATGTTCCCACGGAGAGGTACGTGCCGACAGGTCCGGGATGCTGTAAAACATTACCAGCGAGGCGCTAGACGGGTTAGGTAAGGTTATATTACGTTATAGACGTATATAACGTTCCTACCGTGAAGTACGGGCCGACCCACCAGGAATGTTGTAAAATACTACATCGAGACGTTAGGCTGCCTTAGGTTAGGATATATAACGCTATAGACGTATATAATGTTCCCACGGACAGATCTGGGCCAACACGACCGGAATTCTGTAAAACATTCTCAGCAAGGGGCTAGATGGGTTAGGTTAGGTTATATTACGTTATAGACGTATATAATGTTCCCGCCGAGAAGTAGGTGCCGAGCCGCCAGGAGCGTTGTAAAATACTACATCTGAGGTGTTAGGTTGCCCTAGGTTAGGATATATAACGTTATATACGTATATAATGTTCCCACGGAGAGGTACGCGCCGACAGGACAGGGATTCTGTAAAACATTACCAGCGAGAGGCTAGATGGGTTAGGTTAGGTTATCTTACGTTATAAACGTATATAACGTTTCCACCGAGATGTACGGGCAGACCCGCCAGGAATGTTGCAAAATACCACATCCGAGGAGTGAGGTTGCGTTAGGTCAGGGTATATAACGTTATAGACGTATATGATGTTCCCACGGAGATGTACGGGCCGACAGGACCGGGATTCTGTAAAACATTACCAGCGAGTCGCTAGATGGGTTAGGTTAGGTTATCTTAAGTTATAGACGTATATAACGTTCCCACCGAGAAGTACGGGCCGACCCGCCAGGAATGTTGTAAAATACTACATCCGAGATGTTAGGCTGCCTTAGGTTAGGATATATAACGCTATAGACGTATATAATGTTCCCACGGACAGATCTTGGCCGACACGACCGGAATTCTGTAAAACATTACAAGCGAGGGGCTAGATGGGTTAGGTTAGGTTATATTACGTTATAGACGTATATAATGTTCCCACCGAGAGGTAGGGTCCGACCCGCCTGGAGTGTTGTAAAATGCTGCATCCGATGTGTTAGGTTGCCATAGGTTAGGATATATAACGTTATAGACGTATGTAATGTTCCCACGGAGAGGTACGGCCCGACAGGACCGGGATTCTGTAAAATATTACAAGCGATCGGCTAGATGGGTTAGGTTAGGTTATCTTACGTTATAGACGTATATAACGTTCCCACCGAGAAGTAGGGGCCGACCCGCCCGGCATGTTGTAAAATACTACATCCGAGATGTTAGGCTGCCTTAGGTTAGTACATATAACGCTATAGACGTATATAATGTTCCCACGGATAGGTCTGCGTCGACGCGACCGGGATTCTGTAAAACTTTACCAGCGAGGGGCTAGATGGGTTAGATTAGGTTATATTACGTTATAGACGTATGTAATGTTCACACCGAGAAGTAGGTGCCGAGCCGCCAGGAGTGTTGTAAAATACTACATCTGAGGTGTTATGTTGCCTTAGGTTAGGATATGTAACGTTATAGACGTATATAATGTTCCCACGGACAGGTACGGTCCAACACGGCCTGGATTCGGTAAAACATTACCAGCGAGGTGCTAGGTGGGTTAGGTTAGGTTATCTTACGTTATAGGCGTATATAACGTTCCCACCGTGAAGTGGGGGCCGGCCCGCCAGGAATGTCGTAAAATACTACATCCGAGGAGTGAGGTTGCCTTAGGTTAGGATATATAACGTTATAGACGTATATAATGTTCCCGCGGAGAGGTACAGGCCGACAGGACCGGGATTCTGTAAAACATTACCGTCGAGGCGCTAGATGTGTTACGTTAGGGTATCTTACATTATAGACGTATATAACGTTCCCACCGAGAAGTACGGGCCGACCCGCCAGGAATGTTGTAAAATACTACATCCGAGATGTTAGGCTACCTTAGTCTAGTATATATAACGCTATAGACGTATATAATGTTCCCACGGACCGATCTGGGCCGACACGACCGGAATTCTGTAAAACATTCCCAGCGAGGGGCTAGATGGGTTAGGTTAGGTTATATTACGTTATAGACGTATATAATGTTCCCACCGAGATGTAGGCTCCGAGCCGCCTGGAGTGTTGTAAAATGCTGCATCCGAGGCGTTAGGTTGCCATAGGTTAGGATACATAACGTTATAGACGTATGTAATGTTCCCACGGAGAGGTACGGCCCGACAGGACCGGGATTCTGTAAAATATTACAAGCGATCGGCTAGATGGGTTAGGTTAGGTTATCTTACGTTATAAACGCATATAACGTTCCCACCGAGAAGTAGGGGCCGACCCGCCAGGTATGTTGGAAAATACTTCATCCGAGATGTTAGGCTGCCGTAGGTTAGTATATATAAGGCTATAGACGTATATAATGTTCCCACGGACAGGTCTGGGCAGACACGACCGGGATTCTGTAAAACTTTACCAGCGAGGGGCTAGATGGGTCAGGTTAGGTTAGATTACGTTATAGACGTATATAACGTTCCTACCGAGAAGTACGAGCCGACCCGCCTGGAATGTTGTAAAATACTACATCCGAGATGTTAGGTTGCCTTAGGTTAGGATATATGACGTTATAGACGTATATGATGTTGCCACGGACAGGTCTGGGCCGACACGGCCGGGATACGGTAAAACATTACCAGCGATCGTCTAGATGTATTAGGTTAGGTTATCTTACGTTATAAACGCATATAACGTTCCCACCGAGAAGTAGGGGCCGACCCGCCAGGTATGTTGTAAAATACTACATCCGAGATGTTAGGCTGCCGTAGGTTAGTATATATAACGCTATAGACGTATATAATGTTCCCACGGACAGGTCTGGGCAGACACGACCGGGATTCTGTAAAACTTTACCAGCGAGGGGCTAGATGGGTCAGGTTAGGTTAGCTTACGTTATAGACGTATATAACGTTCCCACCGAGATGTAGGGGCTGACCCGCCAGGAGTGTTGTAACATACTACATCCGAGATGTTAGGCTGCCTTAGGTTAGTATATATAACGCTATAGACGTATATAATGTTCCCACGGATAGGTCTGGGTCGACGAGACCGGGATTCTGTAAAACATTACCAGCGAGGGGCTAGATGGGTTAGATTAGGTTATATTACGTTATAGACGTATGTAATGTTCACACCGAGAAGTAGGTGCCGAGCCGCCAGGAGTGTTGTAAAATACTACATCTGAGGTGTTATGTTGCCTTAGGTTAGGATATGTAACGTTATAGACGTATATAATGTTCCCACGGACAGGTACGGTCCAACACGGCCTGGATTCGGTAAAACATTACCAGCGAGGTGCTAGGTGGGTTAGGTTAGGTTATCTTACGTTATAGGCGGATATAACGTTCCCACCGTGAAGTGGGGGCCGGCCCGCCAGGAATGTCGTAAAATACTACATCCGAGGAGTGAGGTTGCCTTAGGTTAGGATATATAACGTTATAGACGTATATAATGTTCCCGCGGAGAGGTACAGGCCGACAGGACCGGGATTCTGTAAAACATTACCGTCGAGGCGCTAGATGTGTTACGTTAGGGTATCTTACATTATAGACGTATATAACGTTCCCACCGAGAAGTACGGGCCGACCCGCCAGGAATGTTGTAAAATACTACATCCGAGATGTTAGGCTACCTTAGTCTAGTATATATAACGCTATAGACGTATATAATGTTCCCACGGACAGATCTGGGCCGACACGACCGGAATTCTGTAAAACATTCCCAGCGAGGGGCTAGATGGGTTAGGTTAGGTTATATTACGTTATAGACGTATATAATGTTCCCACCGAGATGTAGGCTCCGAGCCGCCTGGAGTGTTGTAAAATGCTGCATCCGAGGCGTTAGGTTGCCATAGGTTAGGATACATAACGTTATAGACGTATGTAATGTTCCCACGGAGAGGTACGGCCCGACAGGACCGGGATTCTGTAAAATATTACAAGCGATCGGCTAGATGGGTTAGGTTAGGTTATCTTACGTTATAAACGCATATAACGTTCCCACCGAGAAGTAGGGGCCGACCCGCCAGGTATGTTGGAAAATACTTCATCCGAGATGTTAGGCTGCCGTAGGTTAGTATATATAAGGCTATAGACGTATATAATGTTCCCACGGACAGGTCTGGGCAGACACGACCGGGATTCTGTAAAACTTTACCAGCGAGGGGCTAGATGGGTCAGGTTAGGTTAGATTACGTTATAGACGTATATAACGTTCCTACCGAGAAGTACGGGCCGACCCGCCTGGAATGTTGTAAAATACTACATCCGAGATGTTAGGTTGCCTTAGGTTAGGATATATGACGTTATAGACGTATATGATGTTGCCACGGACAGGTCTGGGCCGACACGGCCGGGATACGGTAAAACATTACCAGCGATCGTCTAGATGTATTAGGTTAGGTTATCTTACGTTATAAACGCATATAACGTTCCCACCGAGAAGTAGGGGCCGACCCGCCAGGTATGTTGTAAAATACTACATCCGAGATGTTAGGCTGCCGTAGGTTAGTATATATAACGCTATAGACGTATATAATGTTCCCACGGACAGGTCTGGGCAGACACGACCGGGATTCTGTAAAACTTTACCAGCGAGGGGCTAGATGGGTCAGGTTAGGTTAGCTTACGTTATAGACGTATATAACGTTCCCACCGAGATGTAGGGGCTGACCCGCCAGGAGTGTTGTAACATACTACATCCGAGATGTTAGGCTGCCTTAGGTTAGTATATATAACGCTATAGACGTATATAATGTTCCCACGGATAGGTCTGGGTCGACGAGACCGGGATTCTGTAAAACATTACCAGCGAGGGGCTAGATGGGTTAGGTTAGGTTAGATTACGTTATCGACGTATATAATGTTCCCACCGAGAAGTAGGGGCCGGCCCGCCAGAAAGTTGTAAAATACTACATTCGAGGTGTTAGGTTGCCTTAGGTTAGGATATATAACGCTGTAGACGTATATAATGTTCCCACGGACAGGTCTGGGCCGACATGACCGGGATTCTGTAAAACATTATCAGCGAGGGGCTAGATGGGTTAGGTTAGGTTATCTTACGTTACAGACGTATATAACGTTCCCACCGAGAAGTGCGGGTCGACCCGCCAGGAATGTTGTAAAATACTACATCCGAGGAGTGAGGTTGCCATAGGTTAGGATATATAACGTCATAGACGTATATAATGTTCCCACGGACAGGTCTGGGCGGACACGACAGGGATTCTGTAAAACATTCCCAGCGAGGGGCTAGATGGATTAGGTTAGGCTATATTACGTTATAGACGTATATAATGTACGCACCGAGAGGTAGGGGCCGACCCGCCTGGAGTGTTGTAAAACACTACATCCGAGGTGTCAGGTTTCCTTAGGTTAGGATATATAACGTTATAGACGTATATAATGTTCCCGCGGAGAGGTACAGGCCGACAGGACCGGGATTCTGTAAAACATTGCCGTCGAGGCGCTAGATGTGTTACGTTAGGGTATCTTACATTATAGACGTATATAACGTTCCCACCGAGAGGTAGGGTCCGACCCGCCTGGAGTGTTGTAAAATACTACATCCGAGATGTTACGCTGCCTTAGGTTAGGATATATAACGCTATAGACGTATATAATGTTCCCACGGACAGTTCTGGGCCGACACGACCGGAATTCTGTAAAACATTCCCAGCGTGTGGCTAGATGGGTTAGGTTAGGATATATAACGTTATAGACGTATGTAATGTTCCCACGGAGAGGTACGGCCCGACAGGACCGGGATTCTGTAAAATATTACAAGCGAGGGGCTAGATGGGTTAAGTTAAGTTATATTACGTTATAGTCGTATATAATGTTCCCACCGAGAAGTAGTGGCCGGCCCGCCAGGAATGTAGTAAAATACTACATTCGAGGGGTGAGGTTGCCGTAGGCTAGTATATATAACGCTATAGACGTATATAATGTTCCCACGGACAGGTCTGGGCCGACACGGCCGGGATACTGTAAAACATTACCAGCGATCGTCTAGATGGGTTAGGTTAGGTTATCTTATGTTGTAGACGTATATAACGTTCCCACCGAGGAGTACGTGCCGACCCGCCAGGACCGTTGTAAACCTACTTCTCGGTGGGAACAATATATACGTCTATAACGTTATATATCCTAACCTAAGGCAACCTAACAACACGGATGTAATATTTGACAACATTCCTGGCGTGTCGGACCCGACTTATCGGTGGGAAAATTATATGCGGCTATAACGTTATATATCCTAACCTAAGGCAACCTAACATCTCGGATGTAACATTTGTCAACATTCCTGGCGTGTCGGAACGTACTTCTCGGTGGGAACAATATATACGTCTATAACGTTATATATCCTAACCTAAGGGAACCTATCATCTCGGATGTAACAATTGACAACATTCCTGGCGTGTCGGAACCTACTTCTCGGTGGGAGCTGCATATAGGTCTCTAGCGTTATATACCCTAACGTAAGGCAACCTAACATCTCCGATGTAACATTTGACAACATTCCAGTCGTGTCGAACCCTACTTCTCGATGGGAACAGTATATACGTCTATACAGTTATATATCCCAACCTAAGGCAACCTAACATCTCGGATGTAATATATGACAAAATTCTGGCGTGTCGGATCCTACTCCTCGGTGGGAACATTATTTGCGTCTATAACATTGTATGTCCTAATCTAAGGCAACCTACCATCTCAGACGTAATATTTTACAACATTCCTGGCGTGTCGGAGCATACTTTTCGGTGGGAATATAATATGCGTCTATAACGGTCTATATCCTAATCTAAGGCAACCTAACATCTCGGATGTAATATTGGCTACATTCCTGGCCTGTCGAACACTACTTCTCGGTGGGAACATTATATACGTCTATAACGTTATATATCCTAATGTAAGGCAACATGACATATCGGATGTAACATTTTACAACATTCCTGGCGTGTCGGAGCATACCTTACGGTGGGAATAATATATACGTCTATTACGGTATATAACCTAAGCTAAGGAAACCTAACATCTCGGATGTAATATTTGACAACATTCCTGGCGTGTCGGATCCTATTTCTGGGTGGGAACAATATATACGTCTATAACGTTATATATCCTAATCTAAGGCACCATAACACCTCGGATGTAACATTTTACAACATTCCTGGCATGCCGTAGCATACTTCTCGGTGGGAGTATTATGTACGTCTATAACGGTATATATCCTAATCTAAGGAAACCTAACACCTCGTATTTAATATTTGACTACATTCCTGGCGAGTCGGACAAAACTTCCCGGTGGGAACATTATATACGTGTATAACGTTATATATCCTAACCTAAGTTAACATACCTCAGACGTAATATTTTACAACATTCATGGCATGTCGGCGCATACTTCTCGGTGGGAACATTATATAGGTCTATAACGTTGTATATCCTAATGTAAGGCAACGTAACATCTAGGATGTAATATTTGACATCATTGCTGGCGTGTCGGAGCCTACTTGTCGGTGGGAACAGTATATACGTCTATAACGTTATATATCCTAACCTAAGGCAGCCTAACATCTCGGATGTAATATTTGACAACATTCCTGGCGTGTCGGAACCTATTTCGTGGTGGGAACATTATATGCGTCTATAACGGTATATATCCTAATCTAAGGCAACCTAACATCTCGGATGTAATATTTGATAACACTACTGGCGTGTAGGAGCATATTTTTCGGTGGGAATGTTATATACGTCTATAACGTTATATATACTATTCTAAGTTAACCAATCATCTCGGACGTAATATTTGTCGCACAATCCTGGCGTGTCGGAACCTACTTCTCGGTGCTATCAATATATACGTCTATAACGTTATATATCCTAACATAAGGCAACCTAACAACTCGGATGTGATATTTGACAACATTCCAGGCGTGGCGGTCACTACGTCTCGGTGGTAACATTATATGCGTCTATAACGTTATATATCCTAACCTAAGGCAACCTAACACCTCGAATGTAATATTTGACAACATTCCTGGCGTGTCGGAACCTACTTGTCGGTGGGAACAGTATATACGTCTATAACGTTGTATATCCTAACCTAAGGGAACCTAACATCTCGGATGTAACAATTGACAACATTCCTGGCGTGTCGGAACCCACTTCGCGGTGGGGAAAATATATACGTCTATAACGTTATATATCCTCACCTAAGGATACCAAACATCTCGGATGTAACATTTTACAACATTCCTGGCTTGTCGGAACCTACTTCTCGAGTGGAAACAATATATACGTCTATAACGTTATATATCCTCACCTAAGGAAACCTAACATCTCGGATGTAACATTTTAGAACATTCCTGGCTTGTCGGTACCTACTTCTCGGTGGGAACAGTATAAACGTCCATAACGTTATATATCCCAAACTAAGGCAACCAAACATCTCGGATGTAACATTTTACAACATTCCTGGCGTGTCGGAACACACTTCTCGGTGGGAACAATATATACGTCTATAACGTTATATATACTAACCTAAGGGAACCTATCATCTCGGATGTAACAATTGACAACATTCCTGGCGTGTCGGAACCTACTTCTCGGTGGGAGCTGCATATACGTTTCTAGCGTTATATACCCTAACCTAAGGCAACCTAACATCTCCGATGTAATATTTGACAACATTCCTGGCGTGTCGGAACCTATTTCTTGGTGGGAACATTATATGCGTCTATAACGTTGTATATCCTAAGCTAAGGCAACCTATCATCTCGGATGTAATATTTGACAACATTCCAGGCGTGTCTGGCCCTACTTCTCGGTGGGAACATTATATGCGTCTATAACGTTGTATATACCAGCCTAAGGCAACCTATCATCTCAGTCGTAATATTTGACAGCATTCCAGGCGTGTCGGACCCTACTTCTCGGTGGGAACAGTATAAACGACTATAACGTTATATATCCCAAACTAAGGCAACCAAACATCTCGGAAGTAACATTTTACAACATTCCTGGCGTGTCGGAACCTACATCTCGGTGGGAACAATATATACGTCAATAACGTTATATATCCTCACCTAAGGAAACATAACATCTCGGATGTAATATTTGACAACATTCCTGGCGAGTCGGACAATACTTCCCGGTGGAATCATTATATACCCTAATGTAAGGCAACATAACATATCGGATGTAACATATTACAACATTCCTGGCGTGTCGGGGCATACTTTGCGGTGGGAATAATATGTACGTCTATAACGGTATATATCCTAATGTAAGGCAACCTAACACCTCGGATGTAACATTCGACAACATTCCTGGCTTGTAGGAACCTACTTCTCGGTGGGAATATTATGTACGTCTATAACGGTATATATCCTAATCTAAGGAAACCTAACATCTCGGATGTAACATTTTACAACATTCCTGGCTTGTCGGAAACTACTTCTCGGTGGGAACATTATATACGTCTGTAACGGTATATATTCTAATTTAATGCAACCTAACATCTCTAATGTAACATTTGACAACATTCCTGGCGAATCGTGGCATACTTTTCGGTAGGAATATTATATATGTCTGTAACGCTGTATATCGCAACCTAAGGCAATCAAACATCTCGTATGTAATAATTGACAACATTCCAGGCTATTCGGACCCTACTTCTCGGTGGGAACATTATGAATGTCTATAACATTATATATCCTAATCTAAGGCAACCCAACATCTCGGATCTAATATTTGACAACATTCCGGGCTAGTCGGACCCTACTTCTCGGTGGGAACATTATATACGTCTATAACGGTATACATTCTAATCTAAGGCAAACCAACATTTCGGATCTAATATTTGACAACATTCCGGGCGAGTCGGATCCTACTTCTCGGTGGGAACATTATATACGTCTATAACGTTATATGTCCTAACCTAACGCAACCTAACATCTCGGACGTAATGTTTGACAACATTCCTGGTGAGTCGGACCCTACTTCTTGGTGGGAACAGTATATACGTCTATAACAATATATATCCTAACCTAAGGCAACCTAACATCTCGGATGTAATATTTGACAACATTCCTGGCGAGTCGGACAATACTTCTCGGTGGGAACATTATATGCGTCTATAACGTTAAATATCCTAACCTAAGGCAACCTAATAACTCGGATGTAATATTTAACAACATTCCTGGCTTGTCGGAAACTACTTCTCGGTGGGAACATTATGTACGTCTGTAACGGTATATATTCAAATTTAATGCAACCTAACATCTCGAATGTAACATTTGACACCAATCCTGGCGAGTCGTAACATACTTTTCGGTGGGAATATTATATATGTCTATAACGGTATATATCCTAATCTAAGGCAACCTAACATTTCGGATGTAATATTTGACAACATTCCTGGCGTGTCGGAACCTACGTCTCGGTGGGAACATTATATACATCTACAACGTAATAAATCCTAATCTAAGGCAACCAAACATCTCGGATGTAACATTTGACAACATTCCTGGCTTATCGGAACCTACTTCTCGGTGGGAACATTATATACGTCTATAACGTTATGTGTCCTAACCTAAGGCAACCAAACATCTTGGATGTAATATTTGACAACATTCCGGGCTTGTCGGAACCTACTTCTCGATGAGAACATTATATACGTCTATAACGGTATATATTCTAATTTAGTGCAACCTAACATCTCGAATGTAACATTTGACAACATTCCTGGCGAGTCGTAGCATACTTTTCGGTGGGAATATTATATATGTCTACAGCGGTATATATCTTAATCTAAGGCAACCTAACATTTCGGATGTAATATTTGACAACATTCCATGCGTGTCGGAACCTACTTCCCGGTGGGTATATTATATGCGTCTATAACGTTAAATATCCTAATATAATCATAATCCTAAAATATCCTAATGCAAGGCAACATAACATCTCGGATATAACATTTGACAACATTCCTAGCTTATCGGAACCTACTTCTCGGTGGGAACATTATATACGTCTATAACGTTATGTGTCCTAACCTAAGGCAACCAAACATCTCGGATGTAATATTTGACAACATTCCTGGCGAGTCGGACAATACTTCTCGGTGGGAACATTATATGCGTCTATAAGGTTAAATATCCTAACCTAAGGCAACCTAATAACTCGGATGTTATATTTGACAGCATTCCTGGCTTGTCGGAAACTACTTCTCGGTGGGAACATTATGTACGTCTGTAACGGTATATATTCTAATTTAATGGAACCTAACATCTCGAATGTAACATTTGACAACATTCCTGGCGAGTCGTAGCATACTTTTCGGTGGGAATATTATATATGTCTATAACGGTATATATCCTAATCTAAGGCAATCAAACATCTCGTATGTAATATTTGACAACATTCCGGGCTTGTGGGAACCTACTTCTCGGTGGGAACATTATATACGTCTGTAACGGTACATATTCTAATTTAATGCAACCTAACGTCTCGGATGTAATATTTGACAACATTCCTGGCGAGTCGGACGCTACTTCTTGGTGGGTACAGTATATATGTCTATAACGTTATATATCCTATCCTAAGGCAACCTAACATCTCGGATGTAATGTTTGACAAAATTCCAGGCGAGTCGGAACCTACTTCTCGGTGGGAACATTATATGCGTCTATAACGTTAAATATCCTAACCTAAGGCAACCCATCATCTCGGACGTAATATTTTCCAACATTACTGGCGTGTCGGAGCATACTTCTCGGTGGGAACATTATATACGTCTGTAACGTTGTATATCCTAACCTAAGGCAACCCATCATCTCGGACGTAATATTTTACAACATTCCTGGCGTGTCGGAGCATACTTTTCGGTAGGAATATTATATATGTCTATAACGTTGTATATCCTCATCTAAGGCAACCTAACATCTCGGATGTAATATTTGACAACTTTCCTGGCGAGTCGGACCCTACTTCTCGGTGGGAACATTATGTACGTCTGTAACGGTATATATTCAAATTTAATGCAACCTAACATCTCGAATGTAACATTTGACACCAATCCTGGCGAGTCGTAACATACTTTTCGGTGGGAATATTATATATGTCTATAACGGTATATATCCTAATCTAAGGCAACCTAACATTTCGGATGTAATATTTGACAACATTCGAGGTGTGTCCGACACTACTTCTTGGTGGGAACAGTATATACGTCTATAACGTTATATATCCTAACCTAAGGCAACCTAACAACTCGGATGTAATATTTGACAACATTCCTGGCGTGTCGGAACCTACTTCTTGGTGGGAACATTATATGCGTCTATAACGTTGTATATCCTAAGCTAAGACAACCTATCATATCGGATGTAATATTTGACAACATTCCAGGCGTGTCTGGCCCTACTTCTCGGTGGGAACATTATATGCGTCTATAACGTTGTATATACCAGCCTAAGGGAACCTATCATCTCAGTCGTAATATTTGACAGCATTCCAGGCGTGTCAGACCCTACTTCTCGGTGGGAACAGTATAAACGACTATAACGTTATATATCCCAAACTAAGGCAACCAAACATCTCGGAAGTAACATTTTACAACATTCCTGGCGTGTCGGAACCTACTTCTCGGTGGGAACAATATATACGTCTATAGCGTTATATATCCTCACCTAAGGGAACCTAACATCTCGTATGTAATATTTGACAACATTCCTGGCGAGTCGGACAATACTTCCCGGTGGAAACATTATATACCCTAATGTAAGGCAACATAACATATCGGATGTAACATATTACAACATTCCTGGCGTGTCGGGGCATACTTTGCGGTGGGAATAATATATACGTCTATAACGGTATATATCCTAATGTAAGGCAACCTAACACCTCGGATGTAACATTCGACAACATTCCTGGCTTGTAGGAACCTACTTCTCGGTGGGAATATTATGTACGTCTATAACGGTATATATCCTAATCTAAGGAAACCTAACATCTCGGATGTAACATTTTACAACATTCCTGGCTTGTCGGAAACTACTTCTCGGTGGGAACATTATATACGTCTGTAACGGTATATATTCTAATTTAATGCAACCTAACATCTCTAATGTAACATTTGACAACATTCCTGGCGAATCGTGGCATACTTTTCGGTAGGAATATTATATATGTCTGTAACGCTGTATATCGCAACCTAAGGCAATCAAACATCTCGTATGTAATATTTGACAACATTCCAGGCTATTCGGACCCTACTTCTCGGTGGGAACATTATGAATGTCTATAACATTATATATCCTAATCTAAGGCAACCCAACATCTCGGATCTAATATTTGACAACATTCCGGGCGAGTCGGACCCTACTTCTCGGTGGGAACATTATATACGTCTATAACGGTATATATTCTAATCTAAGGCAAACCAACATTTCGGATCTAATATTTGACAACATTCCGGGCGAGTCGGATCCTACTTCTCGGTGGGAACATTCTATACGTCTATAACGTTATATGTCCTAACCTAACGCAACCTAACATCTCGGACGTAATGTTTGACAACATTCCTGGTGAGTCGGACCCTACTTCTTGGTGGGAACAGTATATACGTCTATAACAATATATATCCTAACCTAAGGCAACCTAACATCTCGGATGTAATATTTGACAACATTCCTGGCGAGTCGGACAATACTTCTCGGTGGGAACATTATATGCGTCTATAACGTTAAATATCCTAACCTAAGGCAACCTAATAACTCGGATGTAATATTTAACAACATTCCTGGCTTGTCGGAAACTACTTCTCGGTGGGAACATTATGTACGTCTGTAACGGTATATATTCAAATTTAATGCAACCTAACATCTCGAATGTAACATTTGACACCAATCCTGGCGAGTCGTAACATACTTTTCGGTGGGAATATTATATATGTCTATAACGGTATATATCCTAATCTAAGGCAACCTAACATTTCGGATGTAATATTTGACAACATTCCTGGCGTGTCGGACCCTACGTCTCGGTGGGAACATTATATACATCTACAACGTAATAAATCCTAATCTAAGGCAACCAAACATCTCGGATGTAACATTTGACAACATTCCTGGCTTATCGGAACCTACTTCTCGGTGGGAACATTATATACGTCTATAACGTTATGTGTCCTAACCTAAGGCAACCAAACATCTTGGATGTAATATTTGACAACATTCCGGGCTTGTCGGAACCTACTTCTCGATGAGAACATTATATACGTCTATAACGGTATATATTCTAATTTAGTGCAACCTAACATCTCGAATGTAACATTTGACAACATTCCTGGCGAGTCGTAGCATACTTTTCGGTGGGAATATTATATATGTCTACAACGGTATATATCTTAATCTAAGGCAACCTAACATTTCGGATGTAATATTTGACAACATTCCATGCGTGTCGGAACCTACTTCCCGGTGGGTATATTATATGCGTCTATAACGTTAAATATCCTAATATAATCATAATCCTAAAATATCCTAATGCAAGGCAACATAACATCTCGGATATAACATTTGACAACATTCCTAGCTTATCGGAACCTACTTCTCGGTGGGAACATTATATACGTCTATAACGTTATGTGTCCTAACCTAAGGCAACCAAACATCTCGGATGTAATATTTGACAACATTCCTGGCGAGTCGGACAATACTTCTCGGTGGAAACATTATATACCCTAATGTAAGGCAACATAACATATCGGATGTAACATATTACAACATTCCTGGCGTGTCGGGGCATACTTTGCGGTGGGAATAATATGTACGTCTATAACGGTATATATCCTAATGTAAGGCAACCTAACACCTCGGATGTAACATTCGACAACATTCCTGGCTTGTAGGAACCTACTTCTCGGTGGGAATATTATGTACGTCTATAACGGTATATATCCTAATCTAAGGAAACCTAACATCTCGGATGTAACATTTTACAACATTCCTGGCTTGTCGGAAACTACTTCTCGGTGGGAACATTATATACGTCTGTAACGGTATATATTCTAATTTAATGCAACCTAACATCTCTAATGTAACATTTGACAACATTCCTGGCGAATCGTGGCATACTTTTCGGTAGGAATATTATATATGTCTGTAACGCTGTATATCGCAACCTAAGGCAATCAAACATCTCGTATGTAATATTTGACAACATTCCAGGCTATTCGGACCCTACTTCTCGGTGGGAACATTATGAATGTCTATAACATTATATATCCTAATCTAAGGCAACCCAACATCTCGGATCTAATATTTGACAACATTCCGGGCGAGTCGGACCCTACTTCTCGGTGGGAACATTATATACGTCTATAACGGTATATATTCTAATCTAAGGCAAACCAACATTTCGGATCTAATATTTGACAACATTCCGGGCGAGTCGGATCCTACTTCTCGGTGGGAACATTATATACGTCTATAACGTTATATGTCCTAACCTAACGCAACCTAACATCTCGGACGTAATGTTTGACAACATTCCTGGTGAGTCGGACCCTACTTCTTGGTGGGAACAGTATATACGTCTATAACAATATATATCCTAACCTAAGGCAACCTAACATCTCGGATGTAATATTTGACAACATTCCTGGCGAGTCGGACAATACTTCTCGGTGGGAACATTATATGCGTCTATAACGTTAAATATCCTAACCTAAGGCAACCTAATAACTCGGATGTAATATTTAACAACATTCCTGGCTTGTCGGAAACTACTTCTCGGTGGGAACATTATGTACGTCTGTAACGGTATATATTCAAATTTAATGCAACCTAACATCTCGAATGTAACATTTGACACCAATCCTGGCGAGTCGTAACATACTTTTCGGTGGGAATATTATATATGTCTATAACGGTATATATCCTAATCTAAGGCAACCTAACATTTCGGATGTAATATTTGACAACATTCCTGGCGTGTCGGACCCTACGTCTCGGTGGGAACATTATATACATCTACAACGTAATAAATCCTAATCTAAGGCAACCAAACATCTCGGATGTAACATTTGACAACATTCCTGGCTTATCGGAACCTACTTCTCGGTGGGAACATTATATACGTCTATAACGTTATGTGTCCTAACCTAAGGCAACCAAACATCTTGGATGTAATATTTGACAACATTCCGGGCTTGTCGGAACCTACTTCTCGATGAGAACATTATATACGTCTATAACGGTATATATTCTAATTTAGTGCAACCTAACATCTCGAATGTAACATTTGACAACATTCCTGGCGAGTCGTAGCATACTTTTCGGTGGGAATATTATATATGTCTACAACGGTATATATCTTAATCTAAGGCAACCTAACATTTCGGATGTAATATTTGACAACATTCCATGCGTGTCGGAACCTACTTCCCGGTGGGTATATTATATGCGTCTATAACGTTAAATATCCTAATATAATCATAATCCTAAAATATCCTAATGCAAGGCAACATAACATCTCGGATATAACATTTGACAACATTCCTAGCTTATCGGAACCTACTTCTCGGTGGGAACATTATATACGTCTATAACGTTATGTGTCCTAACCTAAGGCAACCAAACATCTCGGATGTAATATTTGACAACATTCCTGGCGAGTCGGACAATACTTCTCGGTGGGAACATTATATGCGTCTATAAGGTTAAATATCCTAACCTAAGGCAACCTAATAACTCGGATGTTATATTTGACAGCATTCCTGGCTTGTCGGAAACTACTTCTCGGTGGGAACATTATGTACGTCTGTAACGGTATATATTCTAATTTAATGGAACCTAACATCTCGAATGTAACATTTGACAACATTCCTGGCGAGTCGTAGCATACTTTTCGGTGGGAATATTATATATGTCTATAACGGTATATATCCTAATCTAAGGCAATCAAACATCTCGTATGTAATATTTGACAACATTCCGGGCTTGTGGGAACCTACTTCTCGGTGGGAACATTATATACGTCTGTAACGGTACATATTCTAATTTAATGTAACCTAACGTCTCGGATGTAATATTTGACAACATTCCTGGCGAGTCGGACGCTACTTCTTGGTGGGTACAGTATATATGTCTATAACGTTATATATCCTATCCTAAGGCAACCTAACATCTCGGATGTAATGTTTGACAAAATTCCAGGCGAGTCGGAACCTACTTCTCGGTGGGAACATTATATGCGTCTATAACGTTAAATATCCTAACCTAAGGCAACCCATCATCTCGGACGTAATATTTTACAACATTACTGGCGTGTCAGAGCATACTTCTCGGTGGGAACATTATATACGTCTGTAACGTTGTATATCCTAACCTAAGGCAACCCATCATCTCGGACGTAATATTTTCCAACATTACTGGCGTGTCGGAGCATAGTTCTCGGTGGGAACATTATATACGTCTATATCGGTATATATCCTAATGCAAGGCAACATAACATCTCGGATGTAACATTTTACAGCATTCTTGGCCTGTCGGAGCGTACTTTTCTGTAGGAATATTATATACGTCTATAACGTTGCATATCCTAACCTAAGGCAATCAAACATCTCGTGTATAATATTTTACAACATTACTGGCGTGTCGGAACCTACTTCTCGGTGAGAACATTATATACGTCTATAACGGTATATATTCTAATTTAGTGCAACCTAACATCTCGAATGTAACATTTGACAACATTCCTGGCGAGTCGGACCCTACTTCTTGGTGGGAACAGTATATACGTCTATAATTTTACATATCCTAACCTAAGGCAACCTAACATCTCGGATGTAATATTTGACAACATTCCTGTCGAGTCGGACCCTACTTCTTGCTGGGAACAGTATATACGTCTATAACGTTATATATCCTAACCTAAGACAACCTAACATCTCGGATGTAACATTTTACAACATTCCTGGCTTGTAGGTTCCTACTTCTCGGTGGGAACATTATAAACATCTGTAACGGTATATATTCTAATTTAATGCAACATAACATCTCGGATGTAATATTTGACAACATTCCTGGCGAGTCGGACCCTTCTTCTTGGTGGGAACAGTATATACGTCTATAACGTTATATATCCTAAATTAAGGCAACCTAACATCTCGGATGTAATATTTGCCAACATTCCAGGCGTGTCGGACCCTACTTCTCGGTGGGAACATTATATGCGTCTATAACGTTAAATATTCTAACCTAAGGCAACCCATCATCTCGGACGTAATATTTTACAACATTCCTGGCGTGTCGGAGCATACTTCTCGGTGGGAACATTATATACGTCTGTAACGTTGTATATCCTAACCTAAGGCAATCAAACATCTCGTATGTAATATTTGACAACATTCCGGGCGAGTCGGACCCTACTTCTCGGTGGGAACATTATATGCGTCTATAACGTTGTAAATCCTAACCTAAGGCAATCAAACATCTCGTATGTAATATTTGACAACATTCCGAGCTAGTAGGATCCTACTTGTCGGTGGGAACATTATATACGTCTATAACTTTATATATCCTAATCTAAGGCAACCTAACATCTCGGATGTAATATTTGACAACATTCCTGGCGAGTCGGACAATACTTCTCGGTGGGAACATTATATACGTCTATAACTGTATATATTCTAATCTAAGGCAACCCAACATCTCGGATTTAATATTTGACAACATTCCTGGCGAGTCGGACCCTACTTCTTGGTGGGAACAGTATATACGTCTATAACGTTATATATCCTAACCTAAGGCAACCTAACATCTCGGATGTAATATTTGACAACATTCCAGGCGTGTCGGACCCTTCTTCTTGGTGGGAACAGTATATCCGTCTATAACGTTATATATCCTAAATTAAGGCAACCTAACATCTCGGATGTAATATTTGACAACATTCCAGGCGTGTCGGACCCTACTTCTCGGTGGGAAAATTATATGCGTCAATAACGTTAAATATTCTAACCTAAGGCAACCCATCATCTCGGACGTAATATTTTACAACATTACTGGCGTGTCGGAGCATACTTCTCGGTGGGAACATTATATACGTCTGTAACGTTGTATATCCTAACCTAAGGCAACCTAACATCTCGGATGTAATATTTGACAACATTCCTGGCGAGTCGGACCCTACTTCTTGGTGGGAACAGTATATACGTCTATAACGTTACATATCCTAACCTAAGGCAACCTAACATCTCGGATGTAATATTTGACAACATTCCAGGCGTGTCGGACCCTACTTCTCGGTGGGTATATTATATGCGTCTATAACGTTAAATATCCTAACCTAAGGCAACCCATCATCTCGGACGTAATATTTGACAACATTCCTGGTGAGTCGGACCCTACTTCTTGGTGGGAACAGTATATACGTCTAGAACGTTATATATCATAACCTACGGCAACCTAACATCTCGGATGTAATTTTTGACAACATTCCAGGCGTGTCGTACCGTACGTCTCGGTGGGAAAATTATATACGTCTACAGCGTAATATATCCTAACCTAAGGCAACCTAACATCTCGGATGTAATATTTGACAACATTCCAGGCGTGTCGTACCGTACGTCTCGGTGGGAAAATTATATACGTCTACAGCGTAATATATCCTAACCTAAGGCAACCCATCATCTCGGACGTAATATTTTACAACATTCCTGGCGTGTCGGAGCATACTTCTGGGTGGGAACATTATATACGTCTGTAACGTTGTATATCCTAACCTAAGGCAATCAAACATCTCGTATGTAATATTTGACAACATTCCGGGCGAGTCGGACCCTACTTCTCGGTGGGAACATTATATGCGTCTATAACGTTGTAAATCCTAACCTAAGGCAATCAAACATCTCGTATGTAATATTTGACAACATTCCGAGCTAGTCGGATCCTATTTGTCGGTGGGAACATTATATACGTCTATAACGTTATATATCCTAATCTAAGGCAACCTAACATCTCGGATGTAATATTTGACAACATTCCTGGCGAGTCGGACAATACTTCTCGGTGGGAATATTATATACGTCTATAACTGTATATATTCTAATCTAAGGCAACCCAACATCTCGGATCTAATATTTGACAACATTCCGGGTGAGTCGGACCCTACTTCTTGGTGGGAACAGTATATACGTCTATAACGTTACATATCCTAACCTAAGGCAACCTAACATCTCGCATGTAATATTTGACACCATTCCAGGCGTGTCGGACCCTACTTCTCGGTGGGTATATTATATGCGTCTATAACGTTAAATATCCTAACCTAAGGCAACCCATCATCTCGGACGTAATATTTTACAACATTACTGGCGTGTCGGAGCATACTTCTCGGTGGGAACATTATATACGTCTGTAACGTTGTATATCCTAACCTAAGGCAACCTAACATCTCGGATGTAATATTTGACAACATTCCTGGCGAGTCGGACCCTACTTCTTGGTGGGAACAGTATATACGTCTATAACGTTACATATCCTAACCTAAGGCAACCTAACATCTCGGATGTAATATTTGACAACATTCCAGGCGTGTCGGACCCTACTTCTCGGTGGGTATATTATATGCGTCTATAACGTTAAATATCCTAACCTAAGGCAACCCATCATCTCGGACGTAATATTTGACAACATTCCTGGTGAGTCGGACCCTACTTCTTGGTGGGAACAGTATATACGTCTAGAACGTTATATATCATAACCTACGGCAACCTAACATCTCGGATGTAATTTTTGACAACATTCCAGGCGTGTCGTACCGTACGTCTCGGTGGGAAAATTATATACGTCTACAGCGTAATATATCCTAACCTAAGGCAACCTAACATCTCGGATGTAATATTTGACAACATTCCTGGCGTGTGGGACAATACTTCTCGGTGGGAAAATTATATACGTCTATAACGGTACATATTCTAGTTTAATGCAACATAATATCTCGGATATAATATTTGACAAAATTCCTAGCGTGTCGGACCCTACATCTTGGTGGGAACAGTATATGCGTCTATAACGTTATATATCCTAACCTGAGGCAACCTTACATCACGGATGTAATATTTGACAACATTCCAGGCGTGTCGGACCCCACTTCTCGGTGGGAACATTATATGCGTCTATAACGTTAAATATCCTAACCTAAGGCGACCCATCATCTCGGACGTAATATTTTACAACATTCCTAGCGTGTCGGAGCATACTTCTCGGTGGGAACATTATATACGTCTGTAACGTTGTATATCCTAATCTAAGGCAATCAAGCATCTCGTATGTAATATTTGACAACATTCCGGGCGTGTCGGACCCTACGTCTCGGTGGGAAAATTATATCCGTCTACAGCGTAATATATCCTAACCTAAGGCAACCTAACATTTCGGATGTAATATTTGACAACATTCCTGGCGAGTCGGACGCTACTTCTCGGTGGGAACATTATATGCGTCTATAACGTTAAATATCCTAACCTAAGGCAACCCATCATCTCGGACGTAATATTTGACAACATTCCTCGTGAGTCGTACCCTACTTCTTGGTGGGAACAGTATATACGTCTAGAACGTTATATATCATAACCTACGGCAACCTAACATCTCGGATGTAATATTTGACAACATTCCAGGCGTGTCGGACCGTACGTCTCGGTGGGAAAATTATATACGTCTACAGCGTAATATATCCTAACCTAAGGCAACCTAATAACTCGGATGTAATATTTGACAACATTCCTGGCTTGTCGGAACCTACTTCTCGGTGGGAACATTATAAACGTCTGTAACGGTATATATTCTAATTTAATGCAACCTAACATCTCGGATGTAATATTTGACAACATTCCTGGCGAGTCGGACGCTACTTCTCGGTGGGAACATTATATGCGTCTATAACGTTAAATATCCTAACCTAAGGCAGCCCATCATCTCGGACGTAATATTTTACAACATTCCTGGCGTGTCGGAGCATACTTCTCGGTGGGAACATTATATACGTCTGTAGCGTTGTATATCCTAACCTAAGGCAATCAAACATCTCGTATGTAATATTTGACAACATTCCGGGCGAGTTGGACCCTACTTCTCGGTGGGAACATTATATGCGTCTATAACGTTGTATATCCTAACCTAAGGCAATCAAACTTCTCGTATGTAATATTTGACAACATTCCGAGCTAGTCGGACCCTACTTCTCGGTGGGAACATTGTATGCGTCTATAACGTTGTATGTCCTACCCTCAGGCAACCAAACATCTCGGAGGTAATATTTTACAACATTCCTGGCGTGTCGGAGCATACTTCTCGGTGGGAATATTATATACGTCTAGAACGATATATATCCCAACCTAAGCTAACTCATCGTCTCAGACGTAACATTTTACAACATTCCTGGCATTTTAGCGCATTCTTCTCGATGGGAACATTATATATGTCTGTAACGTTATATATCCTAATGTAAGGCAACCTAACATCTCGGATGTAATATTTGACAACATTCCAGGCGTGTCGGACCGTACAACTCGGTGGGAACAGTATATACGTTTCTACCGTTATATACCGTAACTTAAGCCAGCCTAACATCTCCGCTGTAACATTTGACAACATTCCAGGCGTGCCGTTCCCTACTCCTCGGTGGTAACATTATATGAGTCTACAACGTTATATATCCTAACCTAAGGCAACCTAACAACTCGGATGTAATATTTGACAACATTCCGGGCGTGTCGGACCCTACTTCTCGGTGGGAACAGTATATACGTTTCTAGCGTTATATACCGTAACTTAAGGCAGCCTAACTTCTCCGCTGTAACATTTGACAACATTCCGGGCGTGCCGGTCCCTACTTCTCGGTGGTAACATTATATGAGTCGACAACGTTATATATTCTAACCTAAGGCAACCAAACCACTCGGATGTAATATTTGACAATATTCCTGTCGTGTCGGACCCCACTTGTCGGTGGGAACATTATATACGTCAATAACGTTATATATCGTAACCTAAGGCAACCAAACATCTCGGAGGTAATATTTTACAGCATTCCTGGCGTGTCGGAGCATACTTCTCGGTGGGAATATTATATACGTCTAGAACGTTATATATCCCAACCTAAGCTAACCCATCGTCTCAGACGTAATATTTTACAACATTCCTGGCATTTTAGCGCATTCTTCTCGATGGGAACATTATATATGTCTGAAACGGTATATATCCTAATGTAAGGCAACCTAACATCTCGGATGTAATATTTGACAACATTCCAGGCGTGTCGGACCGTACAACTCGGTGGGAACAGTATATATGTTTCTAGCGTTATATACCGTAACTTAAGGCAGCCTAACATCTCCGCTGTAACATTTGACAACATTCCAGGCGTGCCGTTCCCTACTCCTCGGTGGTAACATTATATGAGTCGACAACGTTATATATCCTAACCTAAGGCAACCTACCAACTCGGATGTAATATTTGACAACATTCCTGTCGTGTTGGACCCCACTTGTCGGTGGGAAAATTATATGCGTCTATAACGTTATATATCCTAACCTAAGGCAACCTACCAAATCGGATGTAATATTTGACAACATTCCTGGCGTGTCGGACCCCACTTGTCGGTGGGAACATTATATACGTCAATAACGTTATATATCGTAACCTAAGGCAACCAAACATCTCGGAGGTAATATTTTACAGCATTCCTGGCGTGTCGTAGCATACTTCTCGGTGGGAATATTATATACGTCTAGAACGTTATATATCCCAACCTAAGTTAACCCATCGGCTCAGACGTAATATTTTACAACATTCCTGGCATGTCGGCGCATTCTTCTCGATGGGAACATTATATATGTATGTAACGATATATATCCTAATGTAAGGCAACGTAACATCTCGGATGTAATATTTGGCAACATTCCACGCGTGTCGGACCGCACAACTCGGTGGGAACAGTATATACGTTTCTAGCGTTATATACCGTAACTTAAGGCAGCCTAACATCTCCGCTGTAACATTTGACAACATTCCAGTTGTGCAGGTCCCTACCTCTCGGTGGTAACATTATGCGAGTCTACAACGTTATATATCCTAACCTAAGGCACCCTAACAACTCGTATGTAATATTTGACAACATTTCAGGCGTGTCGGACCCTACTTCTCGGTGGGAACATTGTATGCGTCTATAACGTTGTGTGTCCTACCCTAAGGCAACCAAACATCTCGGAGGTAATATTTTACAACATTCCTGGCGTGTCGGAGCATACTTCTCGGTGGGAATATTATATACGTCTAGAACGTTATATATCCCAAGCTAAGCTAACCCATCGTCTCAGACGTAATATTTTACAACATTCCTGGCATTTTAGCGCATTCTTCTCGATGGGAACATTATATATGTCTGAAACGGTATATATCCTAATGTAAGGCAACCTACCATCTCGGATGTAATATTTGAAAACATTCCAGGCGTGTCGGACCGTACAACTCGGTGGGAAAGGTATATACGTTTCTAGCGTTATATACCGTAACTTAAGGCAGCCTAACACCTCCACTGTAACATTTGACAACATTCCAAGCGTGCCGGTCCCTAACTCTCGGTGGTAACATTATATGAGTCTACAACGTTATATATCCTAACCTAAGGCACCCTAACAACTCGTATGTAATATTTGACAACATTCCTGGCGAGTCGGACCCTTCTTCTTGGTGGGAACAGTATATACGTCTATAACGTTATATATCCTAAATTAAGGCAACCTAACATCTCGGATGTAATATTTGCCAACATTCCAGGCGTGTCGGACCCTACTTCTCGGTGGGAACATTATATGCGTCTATAACGTTAAATATTCTAACCTAAGGCAACCCATCATCTCGGACGTAATATTTTACAACATTCCTGGCGTGTCGGAGCATACTTCTCGGTGGGAACATTATATACGTCTGTAACGTTGTATATCCTAACCTAAGGCAATCAAACATCTCGTATGTAATATTTGACAACATTCCGGGCGAGTCGGACCCTACTTCTCGGTGGGAACATTATATGCGTCTATAACGTTGTAAATCCTAACCTAAGGCAATCAAACATCTCGTATGTAATATTTGACAACATTCCGAGCTAGTAGGATCCTACTTGTCGGTGGGAACATTATATACGTCTATAACTTTATATATCCTAATCTAAGGCAACCTAACATCTCGGATGTAATATTTGACAACATTCCTGGCGAGTCGGACAATACTTCTCGGTGGGAACATTATATACGTCTATAACTGTATATATTCTAATCTAAGGCAACCCAACATCTCGGATTTAATATTTGACAACATTCCTGGCGAGTCGGACCCTACTTCTTGGTGGGAACAGTATATACGTCTATAACGTTATATATCCTAACCTAAGGCAACCTAACATCTCGGATGTAATATTTGACAACATTCCAGGCGTGTCGGACCCTTCTTCTTGGTGGGAACAGTATATCCGTCTATAACGTTATATATCCTAAATTAAGGCAACCTAACATCTCGGATGTAATATTTGACAACATTCCAGGCGTGTCGGACCCTACTTCTCGGTGGGAAAATTATATGCGTCAATAACGTTAAATATTCTAACCTAAGGCAACCCATCATCTCGGACGTAATATTTTACAACATTCCTGGCGTGTCGGAGCATACTTCTGGGTGGGAACATTATATACGTCTGTAACGTTGTATATCCTAACCTAAGGCAATCAAACATCTCGTATGTAATATTTGACAACATTCCGGGCGAGTCGGACCCTACTTCTCGGTGGGAACATTATATGCGTCTATAACGTTGTAAATCCTAACCTAAGGCAATCAAACATCTCGTATGTAATATTTGACAACATTCCGAGCTAGTCGGATCCTATTTGTCGGTGGGAACATTATATACGTCTATAACGTTATATATCCTAATCTAAGGCAACCTAACATCTCGGATGTAATATTTGACAACATTCCTGGCGAGTCGGACAATACTTCTCGGTGGGAATATTATATACGTCTATAACTGTATATATTCTAATCTAAGGCAACCCAACATCTCGGATCTAATATTTGACAACATTCCGGGTGAGTCGGACCCTACTTCTTGGTGGGAACAGTATATACGTCTATAACGTTACATATCCTAACCTAAGGCAACCTAACATCTCGCATGTAATATTTGACACCATTCCAGGCGTGTCGGACCCTACTTCTCGGTGGGTATATTATATGCGTCTATAACGTTAAATATCCTAACCTAAGGCAACCCATCATCTCGGACGTAATATTTTACAACATTACTGGCGTGTCGGAGCATACTTCTCGGTGGGAACATTATATACGTCTGTAACGTTGTATATCCTAACCTAAGGCAACCTAACATCTCGGATGTAATATTTGACAACATTCCTGGCGAGTCGGACCCTACTTCTTGGTGGGAACAGTATATACGTCTATAACGTTACATATCCTAACCTAAGGCAACCTAACATCTCGGATGTAATATTTGACAACATTCCAGGCGTGTCGGACCCTACTTCTCGGTGGGTATATTATATGCGTCTATAACGTTAAATATCCTAACCTAAGGCAACCCATCATCTCGGACGTAATATTTGACAACATTCCTGGTGAGTCGGACCCTACTTCTTGGTGGGAACAGTATATACGTCTAGAACGTTATATATCATAACCTACGGCAACCTAACATCTCGGATGTAATTTTTGACAACATTCCAGGCGTGTCGTACCGTACGTCTCGGTGGGAAAATTATATACGTCTACAGCGTAATATATCCTAACCTAAGGCAACCTAACATCTCGGATGTAATATTTGACAACATTCCAGGCGTGTCGTACCGTACGTCTCGGTGGGAAAATTATATACGTCTACAGCGTAATATATCCTAACCTAAGGCAACCCATCATCTCGGACGTAATATTTTACAACATTCCTGGCGTGTCGGAGCATACTTCTGGGTGGGAACATTATATACGTCTGTAACGTTGTATATCCTAACCTAAGGCAATCAAACATCTCGTATGTAATATTTGACAACATTCCGGGCGAGTCGGACCCTACTTCTCGGTGGGAACATTATATGCGTCTATAACGTTGTAAATCCTAACCTAAGGCAATCAAACATCTCGTATGTAATATTTGACAACATTCCGAGCTAGTCGGATCCTATTTGTCGGTGGGAACATTATATACGTCTATAACGTTATATATCCTAATCTAAGGCAACCTAACATCTCGGATGTAATATTTGACAACATTCCTGGCGAGTCGGACAATACTTCTCGGTGGGAATATTATATACGTCTATAACTGTATATATTCTAATCTAAGGCAACCCAACATCTCGGATCTAATATTTGACAACATTCCGGGTGAGTCGGACCCTACTTCTTGGTGGGAACAGTATATACGTCTATAACGTTACATATCCTAACCTAAGGCAACCTAACATCTCGCATGTAATATTTGACACCATTCCAGGCGTGTCGGACCCTACTTCTCGGTGGGTATATTATATGCGTCTATAACGTTAAATATCCTAACCTAAGGCAACCCATCATCTCGGACGTAATATTTTACAACATTACTGGCGTGTCGGAGCATACTTCTCGGTGGGAACATTATATACGTCTGTAACGTTGTATATCCTAACCTAAGGCAACCTAACATCTCGGATGTAATATTTGACAACATTCCTGGCGAGTCGGACCCTACTTCTTGGTGGGAACAGTATATACGTCTATAACGTTACATATCCTAACCTAAGGCAACCTAACATCTCGGATGTAATATTTGACAACATTCCAGGCGTGTCGGACCCTACTTCTCGGTGGGAACATTATATGCGTCTATAACGTTAAATATCCTAACCTAAGGCAACCCATCATCTCGGACGTAATATTTTACAACATTACTGGCGTGTCGGAGCATACTTCTCGGTGGGAACATTATATACGTCTGTAACGTTGTATATCCTAACCTAAGGCAACCTAACATCTCGGATGTAATATTTGACAACATTCCTGGCGAGTCGGACCCTACTTCTTGGTGGGAACAGTATATACGTCTATAACGTTACATATCCTAACCTAAGGCAACCTAACATCTCGGATGTAATATTTGACAACATTCCAGGCGTGTCGGACCCTACTTCTCGGTGGGTATATTATATGCGTCTATAACGTTAAATATCCTAACCTAAGGCAACCCATCATCTCGGACGTAATATTTGACAACATTCCTGGTGAGTCGGACCCTACTTCTTGGTGGGAACAGTATATACGTCTAGAACGTTATATATCATAACCTACGGCAACCTAACATCTCGGATGTAATTTTTGACAACATTCCAGGCGTGTCGTACCGTACGTCTCGGTGGGAAAATTATATACGTCTACAGCGTAATATATCCTAACCTAAGGCAACCTAACATCTCGGATGTAATATTTGACAACATTCCAGGCGTGTCGTACCGTACGTCTCGGTGGGAAAATTATATACGTCTACAGCGTAATATATCCTAACCTAAGGCAACCCATCATCTCGGACGTAATATTTTACAACATTCCTGGCGTGTCGGAGCATACTTCTGGGTGGGAACATTATATACGTCTGTAACGTTGTATATCCTAACCTAAGGCAATCAAACATCTCGTATGTAATATTTGACAACATTCCGGGCGAGTCGGACCCTACTTCTCGGTGGGAACATTATATGCGTCTATAACGTTGTAAATCCTAACCTAAGGCAATCAAACATCTCGTATGTAATATTTGACAACATTCCGAGCTAGTCGGATCCTATTTGTCGGTGGGAACATTATATACGTCTATAACGTTATATATCCTAATCTAAGGCAACCTAACATCTCGGATGTAATATTTGACAACATTCCTGGCGAGTCGGACAATACTTCTCGGTGGGAATATTATATACGTCTATAACTGTATATATTCTAATCTAAGGCAACCCAACATCTCGGATCTAATATTTGACAACATTCCGGGTGAGTCGGACCCTACTTCTTGGTGGGAACAGTATATACGTCTATAACGTTACATATCCTAACCTAAGGCAACCTAACATCTCGCATGTAATATTTGACACCATTCCAGGCGTGTCGGACCCTACTTCTCGGTGGGTATATTATATGCGTCTATAACGTTAAATATCCTAACCTAAGGCAACCCATCATCTCGGACGTAATATTTTACAACATTACTGGCGTGTCGGAGCATACTTCTCGGTGGGAACATTATATACGTCTGTAACGTTGTATATCCTAACCTAAGGCAACCTAACATCTCGGATGTAATATTTGACAACATTCCTGGCGAGTCGGACCCTACTTCTTGGTGGGAACAGTATATACGTCTATAACGTTACATATCCTAACCTAAGGCAACCTAACATCTCGGATGTAATATTTGACAACATTCCAGGCGTGTCGGACCCTACTTCTCGGTGGGAACATTATATGCGTCTATAACGTTGTATATCCTAACCTAAGGCAATCAAACTTCTCGTATGTAATATTTGACAACATTCCGAGCTAGTCGGACCCTACTTCTCGGTGGGAACATTGTATGCGTCTATAACGTTGTATGTCCTACCCTCAGGCAACCAAACATCTCGGAGGTAATATTTTACAACATTCCTGGCGTGTCGGAGCATACTTCTCGGTGGGAATATTATATACGTCTAGAACGATATATATCCCAACCTAAGCTAACTCATCGTCTCAGACGTAACATTTTACAACATTCCTGGCATTTTAGCGCATTCTTCTCGATGGGAACATTATATATGTCTGTAACGTTATATATCCTAATGTAAGGCAACCTAACATCTCGGATGTAATATTTGACAACATTCCAGGCGTGTCGGACCGTACAACTCGGTGGGAACAGTATATACGTTTCTACCGTTATATACCGTAACTTAAGCCAGCCTAACATCTCCGCTGTAACATTTGACAACATTCCAGGCGTGCCGTTCCCTACTCCTCGGTGGTAACATTATATGAGTCTACAACGTTATATATCCTAACCTAAGGCAACCTAACAACTCGGATGTAATATTTGACAACATTCCGGGCGTGTCGGACCCTACTTCTCGGTGGGAACAGTATATACGTTTCTAGCGTTATATACCGTAACTTAAGGCAGCCTAACTTCTCCGCTGTAACATTTGACAACATTCCGGGCGTGCCGGTCCCTACTTCTCGGTGGTAACATTATATGAGTCGACAACGTTATATATTCTAACCTAAGGCAACCAAACCACTCGGATGTAATATTTGACAATATTCCTGTCGTGTCGGACCCCACTTGTCGGTGGGAACATTATATACGTCAATAACGTTATATATCGTAACCTAAGGCAACCAAACATCTCGGAGGTAATATTTTACAGCATTCCTGGCGTGTCGGAGCATACTTCTCGGTGGGAATATTATATACGTCTAGAACGTTATATATCCCAACCTAAGCTAACCCATCGTCTCAGACGTAATATTTTACAACATTCCTGGCATTTTAGCGCATTCTTCTCGATGGGAACATTATATATGTCTGAAACGGTATATATCCTAATGTAAGGCAACCTAACATCTCGGATGTAATATTTGACAACATTCCAGGCGTGTCGGACCGTACAACTCGGTGGGAACAGTATATATGTTTCTAGCGTTATATACCGTAACTTAAGGCAGCCTAACATCTCCGCTGTAACATTTGACAACATTCCAGGCGTGCCGTTCCCTACTCCTCGGTGGTAACATTATATGAGTCGACAACGTTATATATCCTAACCTAAGGCAACCTACCAACTCGGATGTAATATTTGACAACATTCCTGTCGTGTTGGACCCCACTTGTCGGTGGGAAAATTATATGCGTCTATAACGTTATATATCCTAACCTAAGGCAACCTACCAAATCGGATGTAATATTTGACAACATTCCTGGCGTGTCGGACCCCACTTGTCGGTGGGAACATTATATACGTCAATAACGTTATATATCGTAACCTAAGGCAACCAAACATCTCGGAGGTAATATTTTACAGCATTCCTGGCGTGTCGTAGCATACTTCTCGGTGGGAATATTATATACGTCTAGAACGTTATATATCCCAACCTAAGTTAACCCATCGGCTCAGACGTAATATTTTACAACATTCCTGGCATGTCGGCGCATTCTTCTCGATGGGAACATTATATATGTATGTAACGATATATATCCTAATGTAAGGCAACGTAACATCTCGGATGTAATATTTGGCAACATTCCACGCGTGTCGGACCGCACAACTCGGTGGGAACAGTATATACGTTTCTAGCGTTATATACCGTAACTTAAGGCAGCCTAACATCTCCGCTGTAACATTTGACAACATTCCAGTTGTGCAGGTCCCTACCTCTCGGTGGTAACATTATGCGAGTCTACAACGTTATATATCCTAACCTAAGGCACCCTAACAACTCGTATGTAATATTTGACAACATTTCAGGCGTGTCGGACCCTACTTCTCGGTGGGAACATTGTATGCGTCTATAACGTTGTGTGTCCTACCCTAAGGCAACCAAACATCTCGGAGGTAATATTTTACAACATTCCTGGCGTGTCGGAGCATACTTCTCGGTGGGAATATTATATACGTCTAGAACGTTATATATCCCAAGCTAAGCTAACCCATCGTCTCAGACGTAATATTTTACAACATTCCTGGCATTTTAGCGCATTCTTCTCGATGGGAACATTATATATGTCTGAAACGGTATATATTCTAATGTAAGGCAACCTACCATCTCGGATGTAATATTTGAAAACATTCCAGGCGTGTCGGACCGTACAACTCGGTGGGAAAGGTATATACGTTTCTAGCGTTATATACCGTAACTTAAGGCAGCCTAACACCTCCACTGTAACATTTGACAACATTCCAAGCGTGCCGGTCCCTAACTCTCGGTGGTAACATTATATGAGTCTACAACGTTATATATCCTAACCTAAGGCACCCTAACAACTCGTATGTAATATTTGACAACATTCCTGGCGAGTCGGACCCTTCTTCTTGGTGGGAACAGTATATACGTCTATAACGTTATATATCCTAAATTAAGGCAACCTAACATCTCGGATGTAATATTTGCCAACATTCCAGGCGTGTCGGACCCTACTTCTCGGTGGGAACATTATATGCGTCTATAACGTTAAATATTCTAACCTAAGGCAACCCATCATCTCGGACGTAATATTTTACAACATTCCTGGCGAGTCGGACCCTACTTCTTGGTGGGAACAGTATATACGTCTATAACGTTATATATCCTAATCTAAGGCAACCTAACATCTCGGATGTAATATTTGACAACATTCCTGGCGAGTCGGACAATACTTCTCGGTGGGAACATTATATACGTCTATAACTGTATATATTCTAATCTAAGGCAACCCAACATCTCGGATTTAATATTTGACAACATTCCTGGCGAGTCGGACCCTACTTCTTGGTGGGAACAGTATATACGTCTATAACGTTATATATCCTAACCTAAGGCAACCTAACATCTCGGATGTAATATTTGACAACATTCCAGGCGTGTCGGACCCTTCTTCTTGGTGGGAACAGTATATCCGTCTATAACGTTATATATCCTAAATTAAGGCAACCTAACATCTCGGATGTAATATTTGACAACATTCCAGGCGTGTCGGACCCTACTTCTCGGTGGGAAAATTATATGCGTCAATAACGTTAAATATTCTAACCTAAGGCAACCCATCATCTCGGACGTAATATTTTACAACATTCCTGGCGTGTCGGAGCATACTTCTGGGTGGGAACATTATATACGTCTGTAACGTTGTATATCCTAACCTAAGGCAATCAAACATCTCGTATGTAATATTTGACAACATTCCGGGCGAGTCGGACCCTACTTCTCGGTGGGAACATTATATGCGTCTATAACGTTGTAAATCCTAACCTAAGGCAATCAAACATCTCGTATGTAATATTTGACAACATTCCGAGCTAGTCGGATCCTATTTGTCGGTGGGAACATTATATACGTCTATAACGTTATATATCCTAATCTAAGGCAACCTAACATCTCGGATGTAATATTTGACAACATTCCTGGCGAGTCGGACAATACTTCTCGGTGGGAATATTATATACGTCTATAACTGTATATATTCTAATCTAAGGCAACCCAACATCTCGGATCTAATATTTGACAACATTCCGGGTGAGTCGGACCCTACTTCTTGGTGGGAACAGTATATACGTCTATAACGTTACATATCCTAACCTAAGGCAACCTAACATCTCGCATGTAATATTTGACACCATTCCAGGCGTGTCGGACCCTACTTCTCGGTGGGTATATTATATGCGTCTATAACGTTAAATATCCTAACCTAAGGCAACCCATCATCTCGGACGTAATATTTTACAACATTACTGGCGTGTCGGAGCATACTTCTCGGTGGGAACATTATATACGTCTGTAACGTTGTATATCCTAACCTAAGGCAACCTAACATCTCGGATGTAATATTTGACAACATTCCTGGCGAGTCGGACCCTACTTCTTGGTGGGAACAGTATATACGTCTATAACGTTACATATCCTAACCTAAGGCAACCTAACATCTCGGATGTAATATTTGACAACATTCCAGGCGTGTCGGACCCTACTTCTCGGTGGGTATATTATATGCGTCTATAACGTTAAATATCCTAACCTAAGGCAACCCATCATCTCGGACGTAATATTTGACAACATTCCTGGCGAGTCGGACAATACTTCTCGGTGGGTATATTATATGCGTCTATAACTGTATATATTCTAATCTAAGGCAACCCAACATCTCGGATCTAATATTTGACAACATTCCGGGTGAGTCGGACCCTACTTCTTGGTGGGAACAGTATATACGTCTATAACGTTACATATCCTAACCTAAGGCAACCTAACATCTCGCATGTAATATTTGACACCATTCCAGGCGTGTCGGACCCTACTTCTCGGTGGGTATATTATATGCGTCTATAACGTTAAATATCCTAACCTAAGGCAACCCATCATCTCGGACGTAATATTTTACAACATTACTGGCGTGTCGGAGCATACTTCTCGGTGGGAACATTATATACGTCTGTAACGTTGTATATCCTAACCTAAGGCAACCTAACATCTCGGATGTAATATTTGACAACATTCCTGGCGAGTCGGACCCTACTTCTTGGTGGGAACAGTATATACGTCTATAACGTTACATATCCTAACCTAAGGCAACCTAACATCTCGGATGTAATATTTGACAACATTCCAGGCGTGTCGGACCCTACTTCTCGGTGGGTATATTATATGCGTCTATAACGTTAAATATCCTAACCTAAGGCAACCCATCATCTCGGACGTAATATTTGACAACATTCCTGGTGAGTCGGACCCTACTTCTTGGTGGGAACAGTATATACGTCTAGAACGTTATATATCATAACCTACGGCAACCTAACATCTCGGATGTAATTTTTGACAACATTCCAGGCGTGTCGTACCGTACGTCTCGGTGGGAAAATTATATACGTCTACAGCGTAATATATCCTAACCTAAGGCAACCTAACATCTCGGATGTAATATTTGACAACATTCCAGGCGTGTCGTACCGTACGTCTCGGTGGGAAAATTATATACGTCTACAGCGTAATATATCCTAACCTAAGGCAACCCATCATCTCGGACGTAATATTTTACAACATTCCTGGCGTGTCGGAGCATACTTCTGGGTGGGAACATTATATACGTCTGTAACGTTGTATATCCTAACCTAAGGCAATCAAACATCTCGTATGTAATATTTGACAACATTCCGGGCGAGTCGGACCCTACCTCTCGGTGGGAACATTATATGCGTCTATAACGTTGTAAATCCTAACCTAAGGCAATCAAACATCTCGTATGTAATATTTGACAACATTCCGAGCTAGTCGGATCCTATTTGTCGTTGGGAACATTATATACGTCTATAACGTTATATATCCTAATCTAAGGCAACCTAACATCTCGGATGTAATATTTGACAACATTCCTGGCGAGTCGGACAATACTTCTCGGTGGGAATATTATATACGTCTATAACTGTATATATTCTAATCTAAGGCAACCCAACATCTCGGATCTAATATTTGACAACATTCCGGGTGAGTCGGACCCTACTTCTTGGTGGGAACAGTATATACGTCTATAACGTTACATATCCTAACCTAAGGCAACCTAACATCTCGCATGTAATATTTGACACCATTCCAGGCGTGTCGGACCCTACTTCTCGGTGGGTATATTATATGCGTCTATAACGTTAAATATCCTAACCTAAGGCAACCCATCATCTCGGACGTAATATTTTACAACATTACTGGCGTGTCGGAGCATACTTCTCGGTGGGAACATTATATACGTCTGTAACGTTGTATATCCTAACCTAAGGCAACCTAACATCTCGGATGTAATATTTGACAACATTCCTGGCGAGTCGGACCCTACTTCTTGGTGGGAACAGTATATACGTCTATAACGTTACATATCCTAACCTAAGGCAACCTAACATCTCGGATGTAATATTTGACAACATTCCAGGCGTGTCGGACCCTACTTCTCGGTGGGTATATTATATGCGTCTATAACGTTAAATATCCTAACCTAAGGCAACCCATCATCTCGGACGTAATATTTGACAACATTCCTGGTGAGTCGGACCCTACTTCTTGGTGGGAACAGTATATACGTCTAGAACGTTATATATCATAACCTACGGCAACCTAACATCTCGGATGTAATTTTTGACAACATGCCAGGCGTGTCGTACCGTACGTCTCGGTGGGAAAATTATATACGTCTACAGCGTAATATATCCTAACCTAAGGCAACCTAACATCTCGGATGTAATATTTGACAACATTCCTGGCGTGTGGGACAATACTTCTCGGTGGGAAAATTATATACGTCTATAACGGTACATATTCTAGTTTAATGCAACATAATATCTCGGATATAATATTTGACAAAATTCCTAGCGTGTCGGACCCTACATCTTGGTGGGAACAGTATATGCGTCTATAACGTTATATATCCTAACCTGAGGCAACCTTACATCACGGATGTAATATTTGACAACATTCCAGGCGTGTCGGACCCCACTTCTCGGTGGGAACATTATATGCGTCTATAACGTTAAATATCCTAACCTAAGGCGACCCATCATCTCGGACGTAATATTTTACAACATTCCTAGCGTGTCGGAGCATACTTCTCGGTGGGAACATTATATACGTCTGTAACGTTGTATATCCTAATCTAAGGCAATCAAGCATCTCGTATGTAATATTTGACAACATTCCGGGCGTGTCGGACCCTACGTCTCGGTGGGAAAATTATATCCGTCTACAGCGTAATATATCCTAACCTAAGGCAACCTAACATTTCGGATGTAATATTTGACAACATTCCTGGCGAGTCGGACGCTACTTCTCGGTGGGAACATTATATGCGTCTATAACGTTAAATATCCTAACCTAAGGCAACCCATCATCTCGGACGTAATATTTGACAACATTCCTCGTGAGTCGTACCCTACTTCTTGGTGGGAACAGTATATACGTCTAGAACGTTATATATCATAACCTACGGCAACCTAACATCTCGGATGTAATATTTGACAACATTCCAGGCGTGTCGGACCGTACGTCTCGGTGGGAAAATTATATACGTCTACAGCGTAATATATCCTAACCTAAGGCAACCTAATAACTCGGATGTAATATTTGACAACATTCCTGGCTTGTCGGAACCTACTTCTCGGTGGGAACATTATAAACGTCTGTAACGGTATATATTCTAATTTAATGCAACCTAACATCTCGGATGTAATATTTGACAACATTCCTGGCGAGTCGGACGCTACTTCTCGGTGGGAACATTATATGCGTCTATAACGTTAAATATCCTAACCTAAGGCAGCCCATCATCTCGGACGTAATATTTTACAACATTCCTGGCGTGTCGGAGCATACTTCTCGGTGGGAACATTATATACGTCTGTAGCGTTGTATATCCTAACCTAAGGCAATCAAACATCTCGTATGTAATATTTGACAACATTCCGAGCTAGTCGGACCCTACTTCTCGGTGGGAACATTGTATGCGTCTATAACGTTGTATGTCCTACCCTCAGGCAACCAAACATCTCGGAGGTAATATTTTACAACATTCCTGGCGTGTCGGAGCATACTTCTCGGTGGGAATATTATATACGTCTAGAACGATATATATCCCAACCTAAGCTAACTCATCGTCTCAGACGTAACATTTTACAACATTCCTGGCATTTTAGCGCATTCTTCTCGATGGGAACATTATATATGTCTGTAACGTTATATATCCTAATGTAAGGCAACCTAACATCTCGGATGTAATATTTGACAACATTCCAGGCGTGTCGGACCGTACAACTCGGTGGGAACAGTATATACGTTTCTACCGTTATATACCGTAACTTAAGCCAGCCTAACATCTCCGCTGTAACATTTGACAACATTCCAGGCGTGCCGTTCCCTACTCCTCGGTGGTAACATTATATGAGTCTACAACGTTATATATCCTAACCTAAGGCAACCTAACAACTCGGATGTAATATTTGACAACATTCCGGGCGTGTCGGACCCTACTTCTCGGTGGGAACAGTATATACGTTTCTAGCGTTATATACCGTAACTTAAGGCAGCCTAACTTCTCCGCTGTAACATTTGACAACATTCCGGGCGTGCCGGTCCCTACTTCTCGGTGGTAACATTATATGAGTCGACAACGTTATATATTCTAACCTAAGGCAACCAAACCACTCGGATGTAATATTTGACAATATTCCTGTCGTGTCGGACCCCACTTGTCGGTGGGAACATTATATACGTCAATAACGTTATATATCGTAACCTAAGGCAACCAAACATCTCGGAGGTAATATTTTACAGCATTCCTGGCGTGTCGGAGCATACTTCTCGGTGGGAATATTATATACGTCTAGAACGTTATATATCCCAACCTAAGCTAACCCATCGTCTCAGACGTAATATTTTACAACATTCCTGGCATTTTAGCGCATTCTTCTCGATGGGAACATTATATATGTCTGAAACGGTATATATCCTAATGTAAGGCAACCTAACATCTCGGATGTAATATTTGACAACATTCCAGGCGTGTCGGACCGTACAACTCGGTGTGAACAGTATATATGTTTCTAGCGTTATATACCGTAACTTAAGGCAGCCTAACATCTCCGCTGTAACATTTGACAACATTCCAGGCGTGCCGTTCCCTACTCCTCGGTGGTAACATTATATGAGTCGACAACGTTATATATCCTAACCTAAGGCAACCTACCAACTCGGATGTAATATTTGACAACATTCCTGTCGTGTTGGACCCCACTTGTCGGTGGGAAAATTATATGCGTCTATAACGTTATATATCCTAACCTAAGGCAACCTACCAAATCGGATGTAATATTTGACAACATTCCTGGCGTGTCGGACCCCACTTGTCGGTGGGAACATTATATACGTCAATAACGTTATATATCGTAACCTAAGGCAACCAAACATCTCGGAGGTAATATTTTACAGCATTCCTGGCGTGTCGTAGCATACTTCTCGGTGGGAATATTATATACGTCTAGAACGTTATATATCCCAACCTAAGTTAACCCATCGGCTCAGACGTAATATTTTACAACATTCCTGGCATGTCGGCGCATTCTTCTCGATGGGAACATTATATATGTATGTAACGATATATATCCTAATGTAAGGCAACGTAACATCTCGGATGTAATATTTGGCAACATTCCACGCGTGTCGGACCGCACAACTCGGTGGGAACAGTATATACGTTTCTAGCGTTATATACCGTAACTTAAGGCAGCCTAACATCTCCGCTGTAACATTTGACAACATTCCAGTTGTGCCGGTCCCTACCTCTCGGTGGTAACATTATGCGAGTCTACAACGTTATATATCCTAACCTAAGGCACCCTAACAACTCGTATGTAATATTTGACAACATTTCAGGCGTGTCGGACCCTACTTCTCGGTGGGAACATTGTATGCGTCTATAACGTTGTGTGTCCTACCCTAAGGCAACCAAACATCTCGGAGGTAATATTTTACAACATTCCTGGCGTGTCGGAGCATACTTCTCGGTGGGAATATTATATACGTCTAGAACGTTATATATCCCAAGCTAAGCTAACCCATCGTCTCAGACGTAATATTTTACAACATTCCTGGCATTTTAGCGCATTCTTCTCGATGGAAACATTATATATGTCTGAAACGGTATATATCCTAATGTAAGGCAACCTACCATCTCGGATGTAATATTTGAAAACATTCCAGGCGTGTCGGACCGTACAACTCGGTGGGAAAGGTATATACGTTTCTAGCGTTATATACCGTAACTTAAGGCAGCCTAACACCTCCACTGTAACATTTGACAACATTCCAAGCGTGCCGGTCCCTAACTCTCGGTGGTAACATTATATGAGTCTACAACGTTATATATCCTAACCTAAGGCACCCTAACAACTCGTATGTAATATTTGACAACATTTCAGGTGTGTCGGACCCTACTTCTCGGCGGGAACATTGTATGCGTCTATAACCTTGTGTGCCCTACCCTAAGGCAACCAAACATCTCGGAGGTAATATTTTACAACATTCCTGGCGTGTCGGAGCATACTTCTCGGTGGGAATATTATATACGTCTAGAACGATATATAACCCAACCTAAGCTAACTCATCGTCTCAGACGTCACATTTTACAACATTCCTGGCATTTTAGCGCATTCTTCTCGATGGGAACATTATATATGTCTGTAACGGTATATATCCTAATGTAAGGCAACCTACCATCTCGGATGTAATATTTGAAAACATTCCAGGCGTGTCGTACCGTACAACTCGGTGGGAACAGTATATACGTTTCTACCGCTATATACCGTAACTTAAGGCAGCCTAACATCGCTCCGCTGTAACATTTGACAACATTCCAGGCGTGCCGTTCCCTACTCCTCGGTGGTAACATTATATGAGTCTACAACGTTATATATCCTAACCTAAGGCAACCTAACAACTCGGATGTAATATTTGACAACATTCCGGGCGTGTCGGACCCTACTTCTCGGTGGGAACAGTATATACGTTTCTAGCGTTATATACCGTAACTTAAGGCAGCCTAACTTCTCCGCTGTAACATTTGACAACATTCCGGGCGTGCCGGTCCCTACTTCTCGGTGGTAACATTATATGAGTCGACAACGTTAGATATTCTAACCTAAGGCAACCTACCAAATCGGATGTAATATTTGACAACATTCCTGGCGTGTCGGACCCCACTTGTCGGTGGGAACATTATATACGTCTATAACGTTATATATCCTAACCTAAGGCAACCAAACATCTCGGATGTAATATTTGGCGTTTCCGGGCGGGTCGGACCCTACTTCTCGGTGGGAACATTGTATGCGTCTATGACGTTGTATGTCCTAACCTAAGGCAACCTATCATCTCGGACGTAATATTTTACAACATTCCTGGCGTGTCGTAGCATACTTCTCGGTGGGAATATTATATACGTCTAGAACGTTATATATCCCAACCTAAGTTAACCCATCGGCTCAGACGTAATATTTCACAACATTCCTGGCATGTCGGCGCATTCTTCTCGATGGGAACATTATATATGTATGTAACGATATATATCCTAATGTAAGGCAACCTACCATCTCGGATGTAATATTTGAAAACATTCCAGGCGTGTCGGACCGTACAACTCGGTGGGAAAGGTATATACGTTTCTAGCGTTATATACCGTAACTTAAGGCAGCCTAACACCTCCACTGTAACATTTGACAACATTCCAGGCGTGCCGGTCCCTAACTCTCGGTGGTAACATTATATGAGTCTACAACGTTATATATCCTAACCTAAGGCAACCTAACAACTCGTATGTAATATTTGACAACATTTCAGGCGTGTCGGACCCTACTTCTCGGTGGGAACATTGTATGCGTCTATAACCTCGTGTGCCCTACCCTAAGGCAACCAAACATCTCGGAGGTAATATTTTACAACATTCCTGGCGTGTCGGAGCATACTTCTCGGTGGGAATATTATATACGTCTAGAACGTTATATATCCCAAGCTAAGCTAACCCATCGTCCCAGACGTAATATTTTACAACATTCCTGGCATTTTAGCGCATTCTTCTCGATGGGAACATTATATATGTCTGAAACGGTATATATCCTAATGTAAGGCAACCTACCATCTCGGATGTAATATTTGAAAACATTCCAGGCGTGTCGGACCGTACAACTCGGTGGGAAAGGTATATACGTTTCTAGCGTTATATACCGTAACTTAAGGCAGCCTAACATCTCCGCTGTAACATTTGACAACATTCCAAGCGTGCCGGTCCCTAACTCTCGGTGGTAACATTAAATGAGTCTACAACGTTATATATCCTAACCTAAGGCACCCTAACAACTCGTATGTAATATTTGACAACATTTCAGGTGTGTCGGACCCTACTTCTCGGTGGGAACATTGTATGCGTCTATAACCTTGTGTGCCCTACCCTAAGGCAACCAAACATCTCGGAGGTAATATTTTACAACATTCCTGGCGTGTCGGAGCATACTTCTCGGTGGGAATATTATATACGTCTAGAACGATATATAACCCAACCTAAGCTAACTCATCGTCTCAGACGTAACATTTTACAACATTCCTGGCATTTTAGCGCATTCTTCTTGATGGGAACATTATATATGTCTGTAACGGTATATATCCTAATGTAAGGCAACCTACCATCTCGGATGTAATATTTGACAACATTCCAGGCGTGTCGTACCGTACAACTCGGTGGGAACAGTATATACGTTTCTACCGTTATATACCGTAACTTAAGGCAGCCTAACATCTCTCCGCTGTAACATTTGACAACATTCCAGGCGTGCCGTTCCCTACTCCTCGGTGGTAACATTATATGAGTCTACAACGTTATATATCCTAACCTAAGGCAACCTAACAACTCGGATGTAATATTTGACAACATTCCGGGCGTGTCGGACCCTACTTCTCGGTGGGAACAGTATATACGTTTCTAGCGTTATATACCGTAACTTAAGGCAGCCTAACTTCTCCGCTGTAACATTTGACAACATTCCGGGCGTGCCGGTCCCTACTTCTCGGTGGTAACATTATATGAGTCGACAACGTTATATATTCTAACCTAAGGCAACCAAACCACTCGGATGTAATATTTGACAATATTCCTGTCGTGTCGGACCCCACTTGTCGGTGGGAACATTATATACGTCAATAACGTTATATATCGTAACCTAAGGCAACCAAACATCTCGGAGGTAATATTTTACAGCATTCCTGGCTTGTCGGAGCATACTTCTCGGTGGGAATATTATATACGTCTAGAACGTTATATATCCCAACCTAAGCTAACCCATCGTCTCGGACGTAATATTTTACAACATTCCTGGCATTTTAGCGCATTCTTCTCGATGGGAACATTATATATGTCTGAAACGGTATATATCCTAATGTAAGGCAACCTACCATCTCGGATGTAATATTTGACAACATTCCAGGCGTGTCGTACCGTACAACTCGGTGGGAACAGTATATACGTTTCTACCGTTATATACCGTAACTTAAGGCAGCCTAACATCTCTCCGCTGTAACATTTGACAACATTCCAGGCGTGCCGTTCCCTACTCCTCGGTGGTAACATTATATGAGTCTACAACGTTATATATCCTAACCTAAGGCAACCTAACAACTCGGATGTAATATTTGACAACATTCCGGGCGTGTCGGACCCTACTTCTCGGTGGGAACAGTATATACGTTTCTAGCGTTATATACCGTAACTTAAGGCAGCCTAACTTCTCCGCTGTAACATTTGACAACATTCCAGGCGTGCCGTTCCCTACTCCTCGGTGGGAAAATTATATGCGTCTATAACGTTATATATCCTAACCTAAGGCAACCTACCAAATCGGATGTAATATTTGACAACATTCCTGGCGTGTCGGACCCCACTTGTCGGTGGGAACATTATATACGTCTATAACGTTATATATCCTAACCTAAGGCAACCAAACATCTCGGATGTAATATTTGGCGTTTCCGGGCGGGTCGGACCCTACTTCTCGGTGGGAACATTGTATGCGTCTATAACGTTGTATGTCCTAACCTAAGGCAACCTATCATCTCGGACGTAATATTTTACAACATTCCTGGCATTTTAGCGCATTCTTCTCGATGGGAACATTATATATGTCTGAAACGGTATATATCCTAATGTAAGGCAACCTACCATCTCGGATGTAATATTTGACAACATTCCAGGCGTGTCGGACCGTACAACTCGGTGGGAACAGTATATATGTTTCTAGCGTTATATACCGTAACTTAAGGCAGCCTAACATCTCCGCTGTAACATTTGACAACATTCCAGGCGTGCCGTTCCCTACTCCTCGGTGGTAACATTATATGAGTCTACAACGTTATATATCCTAACCTAAGGCAACCTAACAACTCGTATGTAATATTTGACAACATTTCAGGCGTGTCGGACCCTACTTCTCGGTGGGAACATTGTATGCGTCTATAACCTTGTGTGCCCTACCCTAAGGCAACCAAACATCTCGGAGGTAATATTTTACAACATTCCTGGCGTGTCGGAGCATACTTCTCGGTGGGAATATTATATACGTCTAGAACGTTATATATCCCAAGCTAAGCTAACCCATCGTCTCAGACGTAATATTTTACAACATTCCTGGCATTTTAGCGCATTCTTCTCGATGGGAACATTATATACGTCTGAAACGGTATATATCGTAATGTAAGGCAACCTACCATCTCGGATGTAATATTTGAAAACATTCCAGGCGTGTCGGACCGTACAACTCGGTGGGAAAGGTATATACGTTTCTAGCGTTATATACCGTAACTTAACGCAGCCTATCATCTCCGCTGTAACATTTGACAACATTCCAAGCGTGCCGGTCCCTAACTCTCGGTGGTAACATTATATGAGTCTACAACGTTATATATCCTAACCTAAGGCACCCTAACAACTCGTATGTAATATTTGACAACATTTCAGGTGTGTCGGACCCTACTTCTCGGTGGGAACATTGTATGCGTCTATAACCTCGTGTGCCCTACCCTAAGGCAACCAAACATCTCGGAGGTAATATTTTACAACATTCCTGGCGTGTCGGAGCATACTTCTCGGTGGGAATATTATATACGTCTAGAACGATATATAACCCAACCTAAGCTAACTCATCGTCTCAGACGTCACATTTTACAACATTCCTGGCATTTTAGCGCATTCTTCTCGATGGGAACATTATATATGTCTGTAACGGTATATATCCTAATGTAAGGCAACCTACCATCTCGGATGTAATATTTGACAAGATTCCAGGCGTGTCGTACCGTACAACTCGGTGGGAACAGTATATACGTTTCTACCGTTATATACCGTAACTTAAGGCAGCCTAACATCTCTCCGCTGTAACATTTGACAACATTCCAGGCGTGCCGTTCCCTACTCCTCGATGGTAACATTATATGAGTCTACAACGTTATATATCCTAACCTAAGGCAACCTAACAACTCGGATGTAATATTTGACAACATTCCGGGCGTGTCGGACCCTACTTCTCGGTGGGAACAGTATATACGTTTCTAGCGTTATATACCGTAACTTAAGGCAGCCTAACTTCTCCGCTGTAACATTTGACAACATTCCGGGCGTGCCGGTCCCTACTTCTCGGTGGTAACATTATATGAGTCGACAACGTTATATATTCTAACCTAAGGCAACCAAACCACTCGGATGTAATATTTGACAATATTCCTGTCGTGTCGGACCCCACTTGTCGGTGGGAACATTATATACGTCAATAACGTTATATATCGTAACCTAAGGCAACCAAACATCTAGGAGGTAATATTTTACAGCATTCCTGGCGTGTCGGAGCATACTTCTCGGTGGGAATATTATATACGTCTAGAACGTTATATATCCCAACCTAAGCTAACCCATCGTCTCAGACGTAATATTTTACAACATTCCTGGCATTTTAGCGCATTCTTCTCGATGGGAACATTATATATGTCTGAAACGGTATATATCCTAATGTAAGGCAACCTAACATCTCGGATGTAATATTTGACAACATTCCAGTCGTGTCGGACCGTACAACTCGGTGGGAACAGTATATATATTTCTAGCGTTATATATCGTAACTTAAGGCAGCCTAACATCTCCGCTGTAACATTTGACAACATTCCAGGCGTGCCGTTCCCTACTCCTCGGTGGTAACATTATATGAGTCTACAACGTTATATATCCTAACCTAAGGCAACCTAACAACTCGTATGTAATATTTGACAACATTTCAGGCGTGTCGGACCCTACTTCTCGGTGGGAACATTGTATGCGTCTATAACGTTGTATGTCCTACCCTAAGGCAAAAAAACATCTCGGAGGTAATATTTTACAACATTCCTGGCGTGTCGGAGCATATTCTCGGTGGGAATATTATATACGTCTAGAACGATATATAACCCAACCTAAGCTAACTCATCGTCTCAGACGTAACATTTTACAACATTCCTGGCATTTTAGCGCATTCTTCTCGATGGGAACATTATATATGTCTGTAACGGTATATATCCTAATGTAAGGCAACCTAACATCTCGGATGTAATATTTGACAACATTCCAGGCGTGTCGGACCGTACAACTCGGTGGGAACAGTATATACGTTTCTACCGTTATATACCGTAACTTAAGCCAGCCTAACATCTCCGCTGTAACGTTTGACAACATTCCAGGCGTGCCGGTCCCTACTCCTCGGTGGTAACATTATATGAGTCTACAACGTTATATATCCTAACCTAAGGCAACCTACCAACTCGGATGTAATATTTGACAACATTCCTGTCGTGTTGGACCCCACTTGTCGGTGGGAAAATTATATGCGTCTATAACGTTATATATCCTAACCTAAGGCAACCTACCAAATCGGATGTAATATTTGACAACATTCCTGGCGTGTCGGACCCCACTTGTCGGTGGGAACATTATATACGTCTATAACGTTATATATCCTAACCTAAGGCAACCAAACATCTCGGATGTAATATTTGGCGTTTCCGGGCGGGTCGGACCCTACTTCTCGGTGGGAACATTGTATGCGTCTATAACGTTGTATGTCCTAACCTAAGGCAACCTATCATCTCGGACGTAATATTTTACAACATTCCTGGCATGTCGGCGCATTCTTCTCGATGGGAACATTATATATGTATGTAACGATATATATCCTAATGTAAGGCAACGTAACATCTCGGATGTAATATTTGGCAACATTCCACGCGTGTCGGACCGCACAACTGGGTGGGAACAGTATATACGTTTCTAGCGTTATATACCGTAACTTAAGGCAGCCTAACTTCTCCGCTGTAACATTTGACAACATTCCGGCCGTGCCGGTCCCTACTTCTCGGTGGTAACATTATATGAGTCGACAACGTTATATATTCTAACCTAAGGCAACCAAACCACTCGGATGTAATATTTGACAATATTCCTGTCGTGTCGGACCCCACTTGTCGGTGGGAACATTATATACGTCAATAACGTTATATATCGTAACCTAAGACAACCAAACATCTCGGAGGTAATATTTTACAGCATTCCTGGCGTGTCGGACCCTACTTCTCGGTGGGAACAATATATACGTCTATAACGTTCTATATCCTAACCTAAGGCAACCTAACATCTCTGATGTAATGTTTGACAACATTCCAGGCGAGTCGGACCCTACTTCTCGATGGGAACAGTATATACGTCTATAACGGTATATATCCTAATCTAAGGCACCATAACATCTCTGATGTAATATTGGACAACACAGCTGGCGTGTCGGTCCCTCCTTCTTGGTGGGAACAATATATACGTCTATAACGTTTTATATCCTAACCTGAGGCAACCTAACAACTCGGATGTAATATTTGACAACATATCAGGCGTGTCGGACCCTCCTTCTCGGTGGTAACATTATATGAGTCTACAACGTTATATATCCTAACCTAAGGCAACCTACCAACTCGGATGTAATATTTGACAACATTCCTGTCGTGTTGGACCCCACTTGTCGGTGGGAAAATTATATGCGTCTATAACGTTATATATCCTAACCTAAGGCAACCTACCAAATCGGATGTAATATTTGACAACATTCCTGGCGTGTCGGACCCCACTTGTCGGTGGGAACATTATATACGTCTATAACGTTATATATCCTAACCTAAGGCAACACTAACAACTGGGATGTAATATTTGACAACATTCCTGGCGTGTCGGACCCTACTTGTCGGTGGGAACATTATATACGTCTATAACGATGTATACCCTAACCTAAGGCAACCAAACATCTCGGTTGTAATATTTTACAACATTCCTGGCGTTTCGGACCCTACTTCTCGTTGGGAACATTATATACGTCTATAACGTTATATATCCTAACCTTAGGCAACGAAACATCCCGGATGTAACACATTACAACATTCCAGGCGTGTCGGATCCTACTTCTCGGTGGGAACAGTTTATACGTCTATAACGGTATATATCCTAATCGAAGGCAACCTAACATCTCGGATGTAATATTTGACAACATTCCTGGCGTGTCGGAACGTACTTCTCGGAGGGAACTATATATACGTCTATAACGTTATATATCGTAACATAATCCAACCTAACAACTTGGATGTAATATTTGACAACATTCCTGGCGTGTCGGAACCTACTTCTTTGTGGGAACATTATCTGCGTCTATAACGTCGTATATCCTAACCTAAGGCAACCTATCATCTCGGATGTAATGTTTGACAACATTCCAGGCGTGTCGGACCCTACATCTAGGTGGGAACAGTACATACGTCTATAACGTTATATATCGTAACATAAGGCAACCTAACAACTTTGAATGTAATATTTGACAACATTCCTGGCGTGTCGGAGCATACTTTTCGGCGGGAATATTATATACGTCTATAACGTTATATATCCTAATGTAAGGCAACGTAACATCTCGGATGTAACATTTTACAACATTCCTGGCGTGTCGGAGCATACTTTTCGTTGGGCATATTATGTATGTCTGTGACGGTATATATCCTAATCTAAGGAAACCTAAAATCTCGGATGTAATATTTGACAACATTCCTAGCGAGTCGGACAATACTTCTCGGCGGGAACATTACATACGTGTATAACATTATATATCCTAACCTAAGTTAACCTATCATCTCAGACGTAATATTTTACAACATTCCTAGCGTGTCGGCGCATGCTTCTCGTTGGGAACATTATATGCGTCTATAGCGGTATATATCCTAATGTAAGGCAACGTAACTTCTCGGATGTAATATTTGACATCATTGCTGACGTGCCGGACCCTAATTCTCGGGGGGAATATTATATGCGTCTATAACGTTGTATATCCTAATCTATGGCAACCTATCATCTCAGACGTAATATTTTACAACATTCCTGGCGTGTCGGAACCTACTTCTCGGTGGGAACTATATATACGTCTATAACGTTATATATCCTAACCTAAGGCAACCTAACAACTCGGATGTAATATTTGACAACATTCTTGGCGTGTAGGAACGTACTTCTTGGTGGGAACATTATATGCGTCTATAACGTTGTATATCCTAACCTAAGGCAACCTATCATCTCGGATGTAATATTTGACAACATACCTGGCTTGTCTGGCCCTACTTCTCGGTGGGAACATTATATGCTTCTATAACGTTGTATATACCAGCCTAAGGCAACCTATCATCTAACTCGTAATATTTTACAGCATTCCAGGCGTGTCGGACCCTACTTCTCGATGGGAACACTATATACGTCTATAACGGTATATATCCTAATCTAAGGCACCATAACATCTCTGATGTAATATTTGACAACACAGCAGGCGTGTCGGACCCTCCTTCTCGGTGGTAACATTACATGCCTCTATAACGTTATATATCCTAAGCTAATGCAACCTAACAACACGTATGTTACATTTTACAACATTCCTGGCGTGTCGGAGCATACTTTTCGGTGGGATTATTATATGCGTCTATAACGGTATATATCCTAATCTAAGGCAACCTAACATCTCGGATGTAATATTTGACAACACTACTTGCGTGTCGGAGCATACTTATCGGTGGGAATATTATACACGTCTATAACGTTATATATACTCTTCTAAGTTAACCAATCATTTCGGACGTAATATTTGTCAACAATCCTGTCGTGTCGGAACCTACTTCTCGGTGGGAACAATATATACGTCTATAACGTTATATATCCTAACCTAAGGAAACCTAACAACTTGGATGTATTATTTGACAACATTCCTGGCGTGTCGGAACCTACTTCTCGGTGGGAACAATATATACGTCTATAACGTTATATATCCTAACCTAAGGCAACCTAACAACTCGGATGTAATATTTGACAGCATATCAGGCGTGTCGGACCCTCCTTCTCGGTGGTAACATTATATGCCTCTACATCGTTATATATCCTAACCTCAGGCAACCTAACAACACGGATGTAACATTTTACAACATTCCTGGCGTGTAGGAACCTACTTCGCGTTGGGGAAAATATATACGTCTATAACGTTATATATCCTCATCTAAGGAAACCTAACATCTCGGAAGTAATATTTGACAACATTTCAGGCGTGTCGGGCGCTACTTCTCGGTGGGTACAGTATATACGTCTATAACGTTATTTATCCTAACCTAAGGCAACCTAACACCTCGGACGTAATATTTGTCAACAATCCTGGCGTGTCGGAACCTACTTCAAGGTGGGAACATTATATGCGTCTATAACGTCGTATATCCTACCCTAAGGCAACCTATCATCTCGGATGTAATATTTGACAACATTCCAGGCGTGTCTGGCCCTACTACTCGGTGGGAACATTATATGCGTCTATAACGTTGTATATACCAGCCTAAGGCAACCTATCATCTCAGTCGTAATATTTAACAGCATTCCCGGCGTGTCGGAGCATACTTCCCGGTGGGAATATTATATACGTCTATGACGGTATATATTCTAATCTAAGGTAACCTAACAACTCGAATGTAATATTTGACAACATTCCTGGCGTGTCGGACCCTACGTCTCGGTGGGAACAGTATATAAATCTCTAACATTACATATCCTAACCTAAGGAAAATTAACATCTCGGATGTAACATTTGACAACATTCCTGGCTTGTCGGAACCTACTTCTCGGTGGGAACATTATATACGTCTGTAACGTTACATATCCTAACCTAAGGCAACCTAACATCTCGGATGTAATATTTGACAGCATTCCAGGCGTGTCGGACCCTACTTCTCGGTGCGAACATTGTATACGTCTATAACGTTACATATCCTAACCTAAGGCAACCTAACATTTCGGATGTAATATTTGACAACATTCCTGGCGAGTCGGTCCCTACTTTTCGGTGGGAACATTATATACGTCTATAACGTTATATATCCTAACCTAAGGCAACATAACATATCGGATGTAACATTTAACAACATTCCTGGCTAGTATGACACTACTTCTTGGTGGGAACAGTATATACGTCTATAACGTTATATATCCTAACCTTAGGCAACCTAACATCTCGGATGTAATATTTGACAACATTCCAGGCGTGTCGGACCCTACTTCGCGGTGGGAACATTATATGCGTCTATAACGTTAAATATCTTAACCGAAGGCGACCCATAATCTCGGACGTAATATTTTACAACATTACTGGCGTATCGGAGCATACTTCACGGTGGAAACATTATATACGTCTATAACGGTATATATCCTAATGCAAGGCAACATAACATCTCGGATGTAACATTTTTCAACATTCCTGGCGTGTCGGAGCATACTTTTCGGTAGGAATATTATATACGTCTATAACGTTGTATATCCTAACCTAAGGCAATCAAACATCTCGGATGTAATATTTGACAACATTCCGGGCTAGTCGGACCCTACTTCTCGGTCGGAAGGTTATATACGTCTATAACGTTATATATCCTAATCTAAGGCAACCTAACGTCTCCGATGTAATATTTGACAATATTCCTGGCGTGTCGGACAATACTTCCCGGTGGGAACATTATATACGTCTATAACGGTATATATCCTTATGTAAGGCAACGTAACGTCTCGGATGTAATATTTGACAACATTCCTGGCGAGTCGGACAATACTTCTCGGTGGGAACATTATATGCGTCTATAACGTTAAATATTCTAACCTAACGCAACCTGATAAATCGGATGTAATATTTGACAACATTCCTGGCGTGTCGGACCCTACTTCTCGGTGGGAACATTATATACGTCTATAACGGTATATATGCTGATGCAAGGCAACATAACATCTCGGATGTAACATTTTACATCATTCCTGGCGTGTCGGAGCATACTTTTCGGTAGGAATATTATATACGTCTATAACGTTGTATATCCTAACCTAAGGCAATCAAACATCTCGGATGTAATATTTGACAACATTCCGGGCTAGTCGGATCCTACTTCTCGGTGGGAACATTATATACGTCTATAACGTTATATATCCTGACCTAAGGCAACCAAACATCTCGGATGTAACATTTGACAACATTCCGGGCGAGTCGGAACCTACTTCTTGGTGCGAACATTATATACGCCTATAACGGTATATATCCAAATGCAAGGCAACATAACATCTCGGATGTAACATTTTACAACATTCCTGGCTTGTCGGAGCATACTTTTCGGTAGGAATATTATATACGTCTATAACGTTGTATATCCTAACCTAAGGCAATCAAACATCTCGGATGTAATATTTGACAACATTCCGGGCTAGTCGGACCCTACTTCTCGGTGGGAAGATTATATACGTCTATAACGGTATATATCCTTATGTAAGGCAACGTAACGTCTCGGATGTAATATTTGACAACATTCCTGGCGAGTCGGACAATACTTCTCGGTGGGAACATTATATGCGTCTATAACGTTAAATATTTTAACCTAACGCAACCTGATAAATCGGATGTAATATTGGACAACATTCCTGGCGTGTCGGACCCTACTTCTCGGTGGGAACATTATATACGTCTATAACGGTATATATGCTGATGCAAGGCAACATAACATCTCGGATGTAACATTTTACATCATTCCTGGCGTGTCGGAGCATACTTTTCGGTAGGAATATTATATACGTCTATAACATTGTATATCCTAACCTAAGGCAATCAAACATCTCGGATGTAATATTTGACAACATTCCGGGCTAGTCGGATCCTACTTCTCGGTGGGAACATTATATACGTCTATAACGTTATATATCCTGACCTAAGGCAACCAAACATCTCGGATGTAACATTTGACAACATTCCTAGCGTGTCGGAGCATACTTCTATGTGGGAATATTATATACGTCTATAACGTTATATATCCTCACCTAAGGAAACCTAACATCTCAGTTGTAACATTTTACAACATTCCTGGCTTGTCCGAACCTACTTCTCGGTGGGAACAATATATACGTCTATAACGTTGTATATCCCAACGTAAAGCAATCAAGCATCTCGGATGTAACATTTTACAACATTCCTGGCTTGTCGGAACCTTCTTCTCGGTGGGAACATTATATACGTCTATAACGGTATATAGTCTAATTTAATGGAACCTAACATCTCGGGTGTAATATTTGACAACATTCCTGGCGAGTCGGACCCTACTTCTTGGTGGGAACAGTATATACGTCTATAACGTTATATATCCTAACCTAACGCAACCTAACATCTCGGATGTAATATTTGACAACATTCCAGGCGTGTCGGACCCTACTTCTCGGTGGGAGGAGTATATGCGTCTATAACGTTATATATCCTAACCTAAGGCAACCTAACATCTCGGATGTAATATTTGACAACATTCCTGGCGAGTCGGACACTACTTCTTGGTGGGAACAGTATATACGTCTATAACGTTATATATCCTAACCTAAGGCAACCTAACATCTCGGATGTAATATTTGACAACATTCCTGGCTAGTCTGACACTACTTCTTGGTGGGAACAGTATATACGTCTATAACGTTATATATCCTAACCTTAGGCAACCTAACATCTCGGATGTAATATTTGACAACATTCCAGGCGTGTCGGACCCTACTTCGCGGTGGGAACATTATATGCGTCTATAACGTTAAATATCTTAACCGAAGGCGACCCATAATCTCGGACGTAATATTTTACAACATTACTGGCGTGTCGGAGCATACTTCACGGTGGAAACATTATATACGTCTATAGCGGTATATATCCTAATGCAAGGCAACATAACATCTCGGATGTAACATTTTACAACATTCCTGGCGTGTCGGAGCATACTTTTCGGTAGGAATATTATATACGTCTATAACGTTGTATATCCTAACCTAAGGCAATCAAACATCTCGGATGTAATATTTGACAACATTCCGGGCTAGTCGGACCCTACTTCTCGGTGGGAAGATTATATACGTCTATAACGTTATATATCCTAATCTAAGGCAACCTAACGTCTCCGATGTAATATTTGACAATATTCCTGGCGTGTCGGACAATACTTCCCGGTGGGAACATTATATACGTCTATAACGGTATATATCCTTATGTAAGGCAACGTAACGTCTCGGATGTAATATTTGACAACATTCCTGGCGAGTCGGACAATACTTCTCGGTGGGAACATTATATGCGTCTATAACGTTAAATATTCTAACCTAACGCAACCTGATAAATCGGATGTAATATTGGACAACATTCCTGGCGTGTCGGACCCTACTTCTCGGTGGGAACATTATATACGTCTATAACCGTATATATGCTGATGCAAGGCAACATAACATCTCGGATGTAACATTTTACATCGTTCCTGGCGTGTCGGAGCATACTTTTCGGTAGGAATATTATATACGTCTATAACATTGTATATCCTAACCTAAGGCAATCAAACATCTCGGATGTAATATTTGACAACATTCCGGGCTAGTCGGATCCTACTTCTCGGTGGGAACATTATATACGTCTATAACGTTATATATCCTGACCTAAGGCAACCAAACATCTCGGATGTAACATTTGACAACATTCCGGGCGAGTCGGAACCTACTTCTTGGTGCGAGCATTATATACGCCTATAACGGTATATATCCAAATGCAAGGCAACATAACATCTCGGATGTAACATTTTACAACATTCCTGGCTTGTCGGAGCATACTTTTCGGTAGGAATATTATATACGTCTATAACGTTGTATATCCTAACCTAAGGCAATCAAACATTTCGAATGTAATATTTGACAACATTCCGGGCTAGTCGGAACCTACTTCAAGGTGGGAACATTATATACGTCTACAACGTAATATATCCTAACCTAAGGCAACCAAACAACTCGGATGTAAAATTTGACAACATTCGTGGCTTATCGGAACCTACTTCTCGCTGGGAAAATTATATACATCTATAACGTTATATATCCTAACCTAACGCAACCAAACATCTCGGATGTAACATTTTACAACATTTCAGGCTTGTCGGTACCTACTTCTCGTTGGGAACATTATACACGTCTATAACGGTATATATTCTAATCTAAGGTAACCCAACATCTCGGATGTAATATTTGACAACATTCCGGGCGAGTCGGACCCTACTTCTCGGTGGGTACATTATATACGTCTATAACGTTATATATCCTAACCTAAGGCAACCTAACATCTCGGATGTAATATTTTACAACATTTCTGGCGAGTCGGACCCTACTTCTTGGTGGGAACAGTATATACGTCTATAACGTTATATATCCTAACCTAAGTTAACCCACCATCTCGGACGTAATATTTTCAACATTACTGGCGAGTCGGACCCTACTTCTTGGTGGGAACAGTATATACGTCTATAACGTTATATATCCTAACGTAAGGCAACCTAAGATCTCGGATGTAATGTTTGACAACATTCCAAGCGTGTCGGACCCTACTTCGCGGTGAGAACATTATATGAGTCTATAACGTTAAATACCTTAACCTAAGGCGACCCATTATCTCGGATGTAACATTTTACAACATTCCTGGCCTGTCGGAGCATACTTTTCGGTATGAATATTATATACGTCTATAACGTTATATATCCTACCCTAAGGCAACCTAACATCTCGGATGTAATATTTGACAACATTACTAGCGAGTCGGACACTACTTCTTGGTGGGAACAGTATATACGTCTATAGCGTTATATATCCTAACCTAAGGCAACCTAACATCTCGGATGTAATATTTGACAACATTCCTGGCGTGTCTGACACTACTTCTTGGTTTGAACAGTATATACGTCTATAACGTTATATATCCTAACCTTAGGCAACCTAACATCTCGGATGTAATATTTGACAACATTCCAGGCATGTCGGACCCTACTTCGCGGTGGAAACGTTATATGCGTCTATAACGTTAAATATCTTAACCGAAGGCGACCCATAATCTCGGACGTAATATTTTACAACATTACTGGCGAGTCGGAGCATACTTCACGGTGGGAACATTATATACGTCTATAACGGTATATATCCTAATGCAAGGCAACATAACATCTCGGATGTAACATTTTACAACATTCCTGGCGTGTCGGTGCATACTTTTCGGTAGGAGTATTATATACGTCTATAACGTTGTATATCCTAACCTAAGGCAATCAAACATCTCGGATGTAATATTTGACAACATACCGGGCTAGTGGGACCCTACTTCTCGGTGGGAAGATTATATACGTCTATAACGTTATATATCCTAATCTAAGGCAACGTAACGTCTCGGACGTAATATTTGACAACATTCCTGGCGAGTCGGACAATACTTCTCGGTGGGAACATTATATGCGTCTGTAACGTTAAATATTCTAACCTAACGCAAGCTGATAAATCGGATGTAATATTTGACAACATTCCTGGCGTGTCGGACCCTACTTCTCGGTGGGAACATTATATGCGTCTATAACGTTGTATATCCTAACCTAAGGCAACCTAACATCTCGGATGTAATATTTGACAGCATTCCAGGCGTGTCGGACCCTACTTCTGGGTGGGAACACTATATGCGTCTATAAGGTTATATATCCTAACCTAAGTGAACCCATCATCTCGGACGTAATATTTTCAACATTACTGGCGAGTCGGACCCTACTTCTTGGTGGGAACAGTGTATACGTCTATAACGTTATATATCCTAACCTAAGGCAACCTAACATCTCGGATGTAATATTTGACAACATTCCAGGCGTGTCGGACCCTACTTCGCGGTGAGAACATTATATGAGTCTATAACGTTAAATACCTTAACCTAAGGCGAACCATTATCTCGGATGTAACATTTTAAAACATTCCTGGCGTGTCGGAGCATACTTTTCGGTATGAATATTATATACGTCTATAACGTTATATATCCTACCCTAAGGCAACCTAACATCTCGGATGTAACATTTGACAACATTCCGGGCGAGTCGGAACCTACTTCTTGGTGCGAACATTATATACGCCTATAACGGTATATATCCAAATGCAAGGCAACATAACATCTCGGATGTAACATTTTACAACATTCCTGGCTTGTCGGAGCATACTGTTCGGTAGGAATATTATATACGTCTATAACGTTGTATATCCTAACCTAAGGCAATCAAACATTTCGAATGTAATATTTGACAACATTCCGGGCTAGTCGGAACCTACTTCAAGGTGGGAACATTATATACGTCTACAACGTAATATATCCTAACCTAAGGCAACCAAACAACTCGGATGTAAAATTTGACAACATTCGTGGCTTATCGGAACCTACTTCTCGCTGGGAAAATTATATACATCTATAACGTTATATATCCTAACCTAAGGCAACCAAACATCTCGGATGTAACATTTTACAACATTTCAGGCTTGTCGGTACCTACTTCTCGTTGGGAACATTATACACGTCTATAACGGTATATATTCTAATCTAAGGTAACCCAACATCTCGGATGTAATATTTGACAACATTCCGGGCGAGTCGGACCCTACTTCTCGGTGGGTACATTATATACGTCTATAACGTTATATATCCTAACTTAAGGCAACCTAACATCTCGGATGTAATATTTGACAGCATTCCAGGCGTGTTGGACCCTAGTTCTCGGTGGGAACACTATATGCGTCTATAATGTTATATATCCTAACCTAAGTTAACCCATCATCTCGGACGTAATATTTTCAACATTACTGGCGAGTCGGACCCTACTTCTTGGTGGGAACAGTGTATACGTCTATAACGTTATATATCCTAACCTAAGGCAACCTAGCATCTCGGATGTAATATTTGACAATATTCCTGGCGTGTCGGACCCTACTTCTCGGTGGTTACAATATATAAGTCTATAACGTTATATGTCCTAATCTAAAGCACCATAACATCTCGGATGTAACATTTTACAACATTCCCGGGGTGTCGGAGCATACTTTTCGGTGGGAATATTATGTACGTCTATAACGGTATATATCCTAATCTAAGGAAACCTAGCATCTCGGATGTAATATTTGACATCATTACTGTCGTGTCGGACCCTACTTCACGGTGGGAACATTACATATGTCTATAACGTTATATAACCTAATCTAAGGCAGCCTAACATCACGGATGATATATCTGACAACATTCCTGGCGAGACGGAGCCTACTTCTCGGAGGGAACAGTATATACGTCTCGAATATTATATATCCTAACCTAAGGCAACCTAATATCTCGGATGTAACATTTGACAACATTCCTAGCGTGTCGGAGCATACTTCTATGTGGGAATATTATATACGTCTATAACGTTATATATCCCCACCTAAGGAAACCTAACATCTCAGTTGTAACATTTTACAACATTCCTGGCTTGTCCGAACCTACTTCTCGGTGGGAAGAGTATATACGTCTATAACGTTATATATCGCAACCTAAGGCAATCAGGCATCTCGGATGTAACATTTTACAACATTCCTGGCGAGTCGGACCCTACTTCTTGGTGGGAACAGTATATACGTCTATAACGTTGTATATCCTAACCTAACGCAACCTAACATCTCGGATGTAATATTTGACAACATTCCAGGCGCGTCGGACCCTACTTCTCGGTGGGAACAGTATATGCGTCTATAACGTTATATATCCTAACCTAAGGCAACCTAACATCTCGGATGTAATATTTGACAACATTCCTGGCGAGTCGGACACTACTTCTTGGTGGGAACAGTATATACGTCTATAACGGTATATATTCTAATCTAAGGTAACCCAACATCTCGGATGTAATATTTGACAACATTCCTGGCCAGTCTGACACTACTTCTTGGTGGGAACAGTATATACGTCTATAACGTTATATATCCTAACCTAAGGCAACCAAACATCTCGTATGTAGCATTTTACAACATTTCAGGCATGTCGGAGCATACTTTTCGGTAGGAATATTATATACGTCTATAATGTTATATATCCTAACCTAAGGCAACCTAACATCTCGGATGTAATATTGGACAACATTCCTGGCGAGTCGGACAATACCTCCCGGTGGGAACATTATATACGTCTATAACGGTATATATCCTAATGCAAGGCAACATAACATCTCGGATGTAACATTTTACAACATTCCTGGCGTGTCGGAGCATACTTTTCGGTAGGAATATTATATACGTCTATAACGTTGTATATCCTAACCTAAGGCAATCAAACATCTCGGATGTAATATTTGACAACATTCCGGGCTAGTCGGACCCTACTTCTCGGTGGGAAGATTATATACGTCTATAACGTTATATATCCTAATCTAAGGCAACCTAACGTCTCCGATGTAATATTTGACAATATTCCTGGCGTGTCGGACAATACTTCCCGGTGGGAACATTATATACGTCTATAACGGTATATATCCTTATGTAAGGCAACGTAACGTCTCGGATGTAATATTTGACAACATTCCTGGCGAGTCGGACAATACTTCTCGGTGGGAACATTATATGCGTCTGTAACGTTAAATATTCTAACCTAACGCAAGCTGATAAATCGGATGTAATATTTGACAACATTCCTGGCGTGTCGGACCCTACTTCTCGGTGGGAACATTATATGCGTCTATAACGTTGTATATCCTAACCTAAGGCAACCTAACATCTCGGATGTAATATTTGACAGCATTCCAGGCGTGTCGGACCCTACTTCTGGGTGGGAACACTATATGCGTCTATAAGTTTATATATCCTAACCTAAGTGAACCCATCATCTCGGACGTAATATTTTCAACATTACTGGCGAGTCGGACCCTACTTCTTGGTGGGAACAGTGTATACGTCTATAACGTTATATATCCTTACCTAAGGCAACCTAACATCTCGGATGTAATATTTGACAACATTCCAGGCGTGTCGGACCCTACTTCGCGGTGAGAACATTATATGAGTCTATAACGTTAAATACCTTAACCTAAGGCGAACCATTATCTCGGATGTAACATTTTAAAACATTCCTGGCGTGTCGGAGCATACTTTTCGGTATGAATATTATATACGTCTATAACGTTATATATCCTACCCTAAGGCAACCTAACATCTCGGATGTAACATTTGACAACATTCCGGGCGAGTCGGAACCTACTTCTTGGTGCGAACATTATATACGCCTATAACGGTATATATCCAAATGCAAGGCAACATAACATCTCGGATGTAACATTTTACAACATTCCTGGCTTGTCGGAGCATACTGTTCGGTAGGAATATTATATACGTCTATAACGTTGTATATCCTAACCTAAGGCAATCAAACATTTCGAATGTAATATTTGACAACATTCCGGGCTAGTCGGAACCTACTTCAAGGTGGGAACATTATATACGTCTACAACGTAATATATCCTAACCTAAGGCAACCAAACAACTCGGATGTAAAATTTGACAACATTCGTGGCTTATCGGAACCTACTTCTCGCTGGGAAAATTATATACATCTATAACGTTATATATCCTAACCTAAGGCAACCAAACATCTCGGATGTAACATTTTACAACATTTCAGGCTTGTCGGTACCTACTTCTCGTTGGGAACATTATACACGTCTATAACGGTATATATTCTAATCTAAGGTAACCCAACATCTCGGATGTAATATTTGACAACATTCCGGGCGAGTCGGACCCTACTTCTCGGTGGGAAGATTATATACGTCTATAACGTTATATATCCTAATCTAAGGCAACCTAACGTCTCCGATGTAATATCTGACAATATTCCTGGCGTGTCGGACAATACTTCCCGGTGGGAACATTATATACGTCTATAACGGTATATATCCTTATGTAAGGCAACGTAACGTCTCGGATGTAATATTTGACAACATTCCTGGCGAGTCGGACAATACTTCTCGGTGGGAATATTATATGCGTCTATAACGTTAAATATTCTAACCTAACGCAACCTGATAAATCGGAAGTAATATTGGACAACATTCCTGGCGTGTCGGACCCTACTTCTCGGTGGGAACATTATATACGTCTATAACGGTATATATGCTGATGCAAGGCAACATAACATCTCGGATGTAACATTTTACATCATTCCTGGCGTGTCGGAGCATACTTTTCGGTAGGAATATTATATACGTCTATAACATTGTATATCCTAACCTAAGGCAATCAAACATCTCGGATGTAATATTTGACAACATTCCGGGCTAGTCGGATCCTACTTCTCGGTGGGAACATTATATACGTCTATAACGTTATATATCCTGACCTAAGGCAACCAAACATCTCGGATGTAACATTTGACAACATTCCGGGCGAGTCGGAACCTACTTCTTGGTGCGAACATTATATACGCCTATAACGGTATATATCCAAATGCAAGGCAACATAACATCTCGGATGTAACATTTTACAACATTCCTGGCTTGTCGGAGCATACTGTTCGGTAGGAATATTATATACGTCTATAACGTTGTATATCCTAACCTAAGGCAATCAAACATTTCGAATGTAATATTTGACAACATTCCGGGCTAGTCGGAACCTACTTCAAGGTGGGAACATTATATACGTCTACAACGTAATATATCCTAACCTAAGGCAACCAAACAACTCGGATGTAAAATTTGACAACATTCGTGGCTTATCGGAACCTACTTCTCGCTGGGAAAATTATATACATCTATAACGTTATATATCCTAACCTAAGGCAACCAAACATCTCGGATGTAACATTTTACAACATTTCAGGCTTGTCGGTACCTACTTCTCGTTGGGAACATTATACACGTCTATAACGGTATATATTCTAATCTAAGGTAACCCAACATCTCGGATGTAATATTTGACAACATTCCGGGCGAGTCGGACCCTACTTCTCGGTGGGTACATTATATACGTCTATAACGTTATATATCCTAACTTAAGGCAACCTAACATCTCGGATGTAATATTTTACAACATTTCTGGCGAGTCGGACCCTACTTCTTGGTGGGAACAGTATATGCGTCTATAAGGTTATATATCCTAACCTAAGTTAACCCATCATCTCGGACGTAATATTTTCAACATTACTGGCGAGTCGGACCCTACTTCTTGGTGGGAACAGTGTATACGTCTATAACGTTATATATCCTAACCTAAGGCAACCTAACATCTCGGATGTAATATTTGACAACATTCCAGGCGTGTCGGACCATACTTCGCGGTGAGAACATTATATGAGTCTATAACGTTAAATACCTTAACCTAAGGCGAACCATTATCAAGGATGTAACATTTTACAACATTCCTGGCGTGTCGGAGCATACTTTTCGGTATGAATATTATATACGTCTATAACGTTATATATCCTACCCTAAGGCAACCTAACATCTCGGATGTAATATTTGACAACATTCCTGGCGAGTCGGACACTACTTCTTGGTGGGAACAGTATATACGTCTATAACGTTATATATCCTAACCTAAGGCAACCTAGCATCTCGGATGTAATATTTGACAACATTCCTGGCGAGTCTGACACTACTTCTTGGTGGGAACAGTATATACGTCTATAACGTTATATATCCTAACCTTAGGCAACCTAACATCTCGGATGTAATATTTGACAACATTCCTGGCGAGTCTGACACTACTTCTTGGTGGGAACAGTATATACGTCTATAACGTTATATATCCTAACCTAAGACAACCTAACATCTCGGATGTAATATTTGACAGCATTCCAGGCGTGTTGGACCCTACTTCTCGGTGGGAACACTATATGCGTCTATAATGTTATATATCCTAACCTAAGTTAACCCATCATCTCGGACGTAATATTTTCTACATTACTGGCGAGTCGGACCCTACTTCTTGGTGGGAACAGTGTATACGTCTATAACGTTATATATCCTAACCTAAGGCAACCTAGCATCTCGGATGTAATATTTGACAATATTCCTGGCGTGTCGGACCCTACTTCTCGGTGGTTACAATATATAAGTCTATAACGTTATATGTCCTAATCTAAAGCACCATAAAATCTCGGATGTAACATTTTACAACATTCCCGGGGTGTCGGAGCATACTTTTCGGTGGGAATATTATGTACGTCTATAACGGTATATATCCTAATCTAAGGAAACCTAGCATCTCGGATGTAATATTTGACATCATTACTGTCGTGTCGGACCCTACTTCACGGTGGGAACATTACATATGTCTATAACGTTATATAACCTAATCTAAGGCAGCCTAACATCACGGATGATATATCTGACAACATTCCTGGCGAGACGGAGCCTACTTCTCGGAGGGAACAGTATATACGTCTCGAATATTATATATCCTAACCTAAGGCAACCTAATATCTCGGATGTAACATTTGACAACATTCCTAGCGTGTCGGAGCATACTTCTATGTGGGAATATTATATACGTCTATAACGTTATATATCCCCACCTAAGGAAACCTAACATCTCAGTTGTAACATTTTACAACATTCCTGGCTTGTCCGAACCTACTTCTCGGTGGGAAGAGTATATACGTCTATAACGTTATATATCGCAACCTAAGGCAATCAGGCATCTCGGATGTAACATTTTACAACATTCCTGGCGAGTCGGACCCTACTTCTTGGTGGGAACAGTATATACGTCTATAACGTTGTATATCCTAACCTAACGCAACCTAACATCTCGGATGTAATATTTGACAACATTCCAGGCGTGTCGGACCCTACTTCTCGGTGGGAACAGTATATGCGTCTATAACGTTATATATCCTAACCTAAGGCAACCTAACATCTCGGATGTAATATTTGACAACATTCCTGGCGAGTCGGACACTACTTCTTGGTGGGAACAGTATATACGTCTATAACGGTATATATTCTAATCTAAGGTAACCCAACATCTCGGATGTAATATTTGACAACATTCCTGGCCAGTCTGACACTACTTCTTGGTGGGAACAGTATATACGTCTATAACGTTATATATCCTAACCTAAGGCAACCAAACATCTCGTATGTAGCATTTTACAACATTTCAGGCATGTCGGAGCATACTTTTCGGTAGGAATATTATATACGTCTATAATGTTATATATCCTAACCTAAGGCAACCTAACATCTCGGATGTAATATTGGACAACATTCCTGGCGAGTCGGACAATACCTCCCGGTGGGAACATTATATACGTCTATAACGGTATATATCCTAATGCAAGGCAACATAACATCTCGGATGTAACATTTTACAACATTCCTGGCGTGTCGGAGCATACTTTTCGGTAGGAATATTATATACGTCTATAACGTTGTATATCCTAACCTAAGGCAATCAAACATCTCGGATGTAATATTTGACAACATTCCGGGCTAGTCGGACCCTACTTCTCGGTGGGAAGATTATATACGTCTATAACGTTATATATCCTAATCTAAGGCAACCTAACGTCTCCGATGTAATATTTGACAATATTCCTGGCGTGTCGGACAATACTTCCCGGTGGGAACATTATATACGTCTATAACGGTATATATCCTTATGTAAGGCAACGTAACGTCTCGGATGTAATATTTGACAACATTCCTGGCGAGTCGGACAATACTTCTCGGTGGGAACATTATATGCGTCTATAACGTTAAATATTCTAACCTAACGCAACCTGATAAATCGGATGTAATATTGGACAACATTCCTGGCGTGTCGGACCCTACTTCTCGGTGGGAACATTATATACGTCTATAACGGTATATATGCTGATGCAAGGCAACATAACATCTCGGATGTAACATTTTACATCGTTCCTGGCGTGTCGGAGCATACTTTTCGGTAGGAATATTATATACGTCTATAACATTGTATATCCTAACCTAAGGCAATCAAACATCTCGGATGTAATATTTGACAACATTCCGGGCTAGTCGGATCCTACTTCTCGGTGGGAACATTATATACGTCTATAACGTTATATATCCTGACCTAAGGCAACCAAACATCTCGGATGTAACATTTGACAACATTCCGGGCGAGTCGGAACCTACTTCTTGGTGCGAGCATTATATACGCCTATAACGGTATATATCCAAATGCAAGGCAACATAACATCTCGGATGTAACATTTTACAACATTCCTGGCTTGTCGGAGCATACTTTTCGGTAGGAATATTATATACGTCTATAACGTTGTATATCCTAACCTAAGGCAATCAAACATTTCGAATGTAATATTTGACAACATTCCGGGCTAGTCGGAACCTACTTCAAGGTGGGAACATTATATACGTCTACAACGTAATATATCCTAACCTAAGGCAACCAAACAACTCGGATGTAAAATTTGACAACATTCGTGGCTTATCGGAACCTACTTCTCGCTGGGAAAATTATATACATCTATAACGTTATATATCCTAACCTAAGTTAACCCACCATCTCGGACGTAATATTTTCAACATTACTGGCGAGTCGGACCCTACTTCTTGGTGGGAACAGTATATACGTCTATAACGTTATATATCCTAACCTAAGGCAACCTAAGATCTCGGATGTAATGTTTGACAACATTCCAAGCGTGTCGGACCCTACTTCGCGGTGAGAACATTATATGAGTCTATAACGTTAAATACCTTAACCTAAGGCGACCCATTATCTCGGATGTAACATTTTACAACATTCCTGGCCTGTCGGAGCATACTTTTCGGTATGAATATTATATACGTCTATAACGTTATATATCCTACCCTAAGGCAACCTAACATCTCGGATGTAATATTTGACAACATTACTAGCGAGTCGGACACTACTTCTTGGTGGGAACAGTATATACGTCTATAGCGTTATATATCCTAACCTAAGGCAACCTAACATCTCGGATGTAATATTTGACAACATTCCTGGCGTGTCTGACACTACTTCTTGGTTTGAACAGTATATACGTCTATAACGTTATATATCCTAACCTTAGGCAACCTAACATCTCGGATGTAATATTTGACAACATTCCAGGCATGTCGGACCCTACTTCGCGGTGGAAACGTTATATGCGTCTATAACGTTAAATATCTTAACCGAAGGCGACCCATAATCTCGGACGTAATATTTTACAACATTACTGGCGAGTCGGAGCATACTTCACGGTGGGAACATTATATACGTCTATAACGGTATATATCCTAATGCAAGGCAACATAACATCTCGGATGTAACATTTTACAACATTCCTGGCGTGTCGGTGCATACTTTTCGGTAGGAGTATTATATACGTCTATAACGTTGTATATCCTAACCTAAGGCAATCAAACATCTCGGATGTAATATTTGACAACATACCGGGCTAGTCGGACCCTACTTCTCGGTGGGAAGATTATATACGTCTATAACGTTATATATCCTAATCTAAGGCAACGTAACGTCTCGGACGTAATATTTGACAACATTCCTGGCGAGTCGGACAATACTTCTCGGTGGGAACATTATATGCATCTGTAACGTTAAATATTCTAACCTAACGCAAGCTGATAAATCGGATGTAATATTTGACAACATTCCTGGCGTGTCGGACCCTACTTCTCGGTGGGAACATTATATGCGTCTATAACGTTGTATATCCTAACCTAAGGCAACCTAACATCTCGGATGTAATATTTGACAGCATTCCAGGCGTGTCGGACCCTACTTCTGGGTGGGAACACTATATGCGTCTATAAGGTTATATATCCTAACCTAAGTGAACCCATCATCTCGGACGTAATATTTTCAACATTACTGGCGAGTCGGACCCTACTTCTTGGTGGGAACAGTGTATACGTCTATAACGTTATATATCCTAACCTAAGGCAACCTAACATCTCGGATGTAATATTTGACAACATTCCAGGCGTGTCGGACCCTACTTCGCGGTGAGAACATTATATGAGTCTATAACGTTAAATACCTTAACCTAAGGCGAACCATTATCTCGGATGTAACATTTTAAAACATTCCTGGCGTGTCGGAGCATACTTTTCGGTATGAATATTATATACGTCTATAACGTTATATATCCTACCCTAAGGCAACCTAACATCTCGGATGTAACATTTGACAACATTCCGGGCGAGTCGGAACCTACTTCTTGGTGCGAACATTATATACGCCTATAACGGTATATATCCAAATGCAAGGCAACATAACATCTCGGATGTAACATTTTACAACATTCCTGGCTTGTCGGAGCATACTGTTCGGTAGGAATATTATATACGTCTATAACGTTGTATATCCTAACCTAAGGCAATCAAACATTTCGAATGTAATATTTGACAACATTCCGGGCTAGTCGGAACCTACTTCAAGGTGGGAACATTATATACGTCTACAACGTAATATATCCTAACCTAAGGCAACCAAACAACTCGGATGTAAAATTTGACAACATTCGTGGCTTATCGGAACCTACTTCTCGCTGGGAAAATTATATACATCTATAACGTTATATATCCTAACCTAAGGCAACCAAACATCTCGGATGTAACATTTTACAACATTTCAGGCTTGTCGGTACCTACTTCTCGTTGGGAACATTATACACGTCTATAACGGTATATATTCTAATCTAAGGTAACCCAACATCTCGGATGTAATATTTGACAACATTCCGGGCGAGTCGGACCCTACTTCTCGGTGGGAAGATTATATACGTCTATAACGTTATATATCCTAATCTAAGGCAACCTAACGTCTCCGATGTAATATCTGACAATATTCCTGGCGTGTCGGACAATACTTCCCGGTGGGAACATTATATACGTCTATAACGGTATATATCCTTATGTAAGGCAACGTAACGTCTCGGATGTAATATTTGACAACATTCCTGGCGAGTCGGACAATACTTCTCGGTGGGAATATTATATGCGTCTATAACGTTAAATATTCTAACCTAACGCAACCTGATAAATCGGAAGTAATATTGGACAACATTCCTGGCGTGTCGGACCCTACTTCTCGGTGGGAACATTATATACGTCTATAACGGTATATATGCTGATGCAAGGCAACATAACATCTCGGATGTAACATTTTACATCATTCCTGGCGTGTCGGAGCATACTTTTCGGTAGGAATATTATATACGTCTATAACATTGTATATCCTAACCTAAGGCAATCAAACATCTCGGATGTAATATTTGACAACATTCCGGGCTAGTCGGATCCTACTTCTCGGTGGGAACATTATATACGTCTATAACGTTATATATCCTGACCTAAGGCAACCAAACATCTCGGATGTAACATTTGACAACATTCCGGGCGAGTCGGAACCTACTTCTTGGTGCGAACATTATATACGCCTATAACGGTATATATCCAAATGCAAGGCAACATAACATCTCGGATGTAACATTTTACAACATTCCTGGCTTGTCGGAGCATACTGTTCGGTAGGAATATTATATACGTCTATAACGTTGTATATCCTAACCTAAGGCAATCAAACATTTCGAATGTAATATTTGACAACATTCCGGGCTAGTCGGAACCTACTTCAAGGTGGGAACATTATATACGTCTACAACGTAATATATCCTAACCTAAGGCAACCAAACAACTCGGATGTAAAATTTGACAACATTCGTGGCTTATCGGAACCTACTTCTCGCTGGGAAAATTATATACATCTATAACGTTATATATCCTAACCTAAGGCAACCAAACATCTCGGATGTAACATTTTACAACATTTCAGGCTTGTCGGTACCTACTTCTCGTTGGGAACATTATACACGTCTATAACGGTATATATTCTAATCTAAGGTAACCCAACATCTCGGATGTAATATTTGACAACATTCCGGGCGAGTCGGACCCTACTTCTCGGTGGGTACATTATATACGTCTATAACGTTATATATCCTAACTTAAGGCAACCTAACATCTCGGATGTAATATTTTACAACATTTCTGGCGAGTCGGACCCTACTTCTTGGTGGGAACAGTATATGCGTCTATAAGGTTATATATCCTAACCTAAGTTAACCCATCATCTCGGACGTAATATTTTCAACATTACTGGCGAGTCGGACCCTACTTCTTGGTGGGAACAGTGTATACGTCTATAACGTTATATATCCTAACCTAAGGCAACCTAACATCTCGGATGTAATATTTGACAACATTCCAGGCGTGTCGGACCATACTTCGCGGTGAGAACATTATATGAGTCTATAACGTTAAATACCTTAACCTAAGGCGAACCATTATCAAGGATGTAACATTTTACAACATTCCTGGCGTGTCGGAGCATACTTTTCGGTATGAATATTATATACGTCTATAACGTTATATATCCTACCCTAAGGCAACCTAACATCTCGGATGTAATATTTGACAACATTCCTGGCGAGTCGGACACTACTTCTTGGTGGGAACAGTATATACGTCTATAACGTTATATATCCTAACCTAAGGCAAACTAGCATCTCGGATGTAATATTTGACAACATTCCTGGCGAGTCTGACACTACTTCTTGGTGGGAACAGTATATACGTCTATAACGTTATATATCCTAACCTTAGGCAACCTAACATCTCGGATGTAATATTTGACAACATTCCTGGCGAGTCTGACACTACTTCTTGGTGGGAACAGTATATACGTCTATAACGTTATATATCCTAACCTAAGACAACCTAACATCTCGGATGTAATATTTGACAGCATTCCAGGCGTGTCGGACCCTACTTCTCGGTGGGAACACTATATGCGTCTATAAGGTTATATATCCTAACCTAAGTTAACCCATCATCTCGGACGTAATATTTTCAACATTACTGGCGAGTCGGACCCTACTTCTTGGTGGGAACAGTGTATACGTCTATAACGTTATATATCCTAACCTAAGGCAACCTAGCATCTCGGATGTAATATTTGACAATATTCCTGGCGTGTCGGACCCTACTTCTCGGTGGTTACAATATATAAGTCTATAACGTTATATGTCCTAATCTAAAGCACCATAACATCTCGGATGTAACATTTTACAACATTCCCGGGGTGTCGGAGCATACTTTTCGGTGGGAATATTATGTACGTCTATAACGGTATATATCCTAATCTAAGGAAACCTAGCATCTCGGATGTAATATTTGACAACATTCCTGGCGTGTCGGACCCTACTTCTCGGTGGGAACAATATATACGTCTAAAACGTTATATATCCTAATCTAAGGCAACCTATCATCTCAGATGCAATATTTGACAATATTCCTGGCGTGTCGGACCCTACTTCGTGGTGGGAACATTATATACGACTATAACGGTATATATCCTTATGTAAGGCAACGTAACGTCTCGGATGTAATATTTGACATCATTACTGTCGTGTCGGACCCTACTTCACGGTGGGAACATTACATATGTCTATAACGTTATATAACCTAATCTAAGGCAGCCTAACATCACGGATGATATATCTGACAACATTCCTGGCGAGACGGAGCCTACTTCTCGGAGGGTACAGTATATACGTCTCGAATATTATATATCCTAACCTAAGGCAACCTAACATCTCGGATGTAACATTTGACAACATTCCTAGCGTGTCGGAGCATACTTCTATGTGGGAATATTATATACGTCTATAACGTTATATATCCTCACCTAAGGAAACCTAACATCTCAGTTGTAACATTTTACAACATTCCTGGCTTGTCCGAACCTACTTCTCGGTGGGAAGAGTATATACGTCTATAACGTTATATATCGCAGCCTAAGGCAAGCAAACATCTCGGATGTAACATTTTACAACATTCCTGGCGTTTCGGAGCATACTTTTCGGTGGAAAAATTTTATACGTCTATAACGGTATATATCCTAATCTAAGGCAACCTAACATCTCGGATGTAATATTTGACAACATTCCTCGCGTGTCGGAACCTACTCCTCGGTGGGAACAATATATACGTCTATAACGTTGTACATCCCAACGTAAAGCAATCAAGCATCTCGGATGTAACATTTTACAACATTCCTGGCTTTTCGGAACCTTCTTCTCGGTGGGAACATTATATACGTCTATAACGGTATATAGTCTAATTTAATGGAACCTAACATCTCGGGTGTAATATTTGACAACATTCCTGGCGAGTTGGACCCTACTTCATGGTGGGAACAGTATATACGTCTATAACGTTATATATCCTAACCTAACGCAACCTAACATCTCGGATGTAATATTTGACAACATTCCAGGCATGTCGGACCCTACTTCGCGGTGGGAACGTTATATGCGTCTATAACGTTAAATATCTTAACCGAAGGCGACCCATAATCTCGGACGTAATATTTTACAACATTACTGGCGAGTCGGAGCATACTTCTCGGTGAGAACGTTATACACGTCTATAACGGTATATATTCTAATCTAAGGCAACCCAACATCTCGGATGTAATATGTGACAACATTCCGGGCGAGTCGGAACCTATTTCTCGGTGGGAACATTATATACGCCTATAACGTTATATATCCTAACCAAAGGCAACCTAACATCTCGGATGTAATATTTGACATTTCTGGCGAGTCGGAACCTACTTCTTGGTGCGAACATTATATACGCCTATAACGGTATATATCCAAATGCAAGGCAACCTAACATCTCGGATGTAATATTTGACAACATTCCAGGCGTGTCGGACCCTACTTCGCGGTGAGAACATTATATGAGTCTATAACGTTAAATACCTTAACCTAAGGCGAACCATTATCTCGGATGTAACATTTTACAACATTCCTGGCGTGTCGGAGCATACTTTTCGGTATGAATATTATATACGTCTATAACGTTATATATCCTACCCTAAGGCAACCTAACATCTCGGATGTAATATTTGACAACATTCCTGGCGAGTCGGACACTACGTCTTGGTGGGAACAGTGTATACGTCTATAACGTTATATATCCTAACCTAAGGCAACCTAGCATCTCGGATGTAATATTTGACAATATTCCTGGCGTGTCGGACCCTACTTCTCGGTGGGAACAATATATGCGTCTATAACGTTATATATCCTAACCTAAGGCAACCTAACATCTCGGATGTAATATTTGACAATATTCCTGGCGAGTCGGACACTACTTCTTGGTGAGAACAGTATATACGTCTATAACGTTATATATCCTACCTAAGGCAACCTAACATCTCGGATGTAATATTTGACAACATTCCTGGCTAGTCTGACACTACTTCTTGGTGGGAACAGTATATACGTCTATAACGTTATATATCCTAACCTTAGGCAACCTAACATCTCGGATGTAATATTTGACAACATTCCAGGCGTGTCGGACCCTACTTCGCGTTGGGAACATTATATGCGTCTATAACGTTAAATATCTTAACCGAAGGCGACCCATAATCTCGGACGTAATATTTTACAACATTACTGGCGTGTCGGAGCCTACTTCACGGTGGAAACATTATATACGTCTATAACGGTATATATCCTAATGCAAGGCAACATAACATCTCGGATGTAACATTTTACAACATTCCTGGCGTGTCGGAGCATACTTTTCGGTAGGAATATTATATACGTCTATAACGTTGTATATCCTAACCTAAGGCAACCAAACAACTCGGATGTAAAATTTGACATCATTCGTGGCTTATCGGAACCTACTTCTCGCTGGGAAAATTATATACTTCTATAACGTTATATATCCTAACCTAAGGCAACCAAACATCTCGGATGTAACATTTTACAACATTTCAGGCTTGTCGGTACCTACTTCTCGTTGGGAACATTATACACCTCTATAACGGTATATATTCTAATCTAAGGTAACCCAACATCTCGGATGTAATATTTGACAACATTCCGGGCGAGTCGGACCCTACTTCTCGGTGGGTACATTATATACGTCTATAACGTTATATATCCTAACCTAAGGCAACCTAACATCTCGGATGTAATATTTTACAACATTTCTGGCGAGTCGGACCCTACTTCTTGGTGGGAACAGTATATACGTCTATAACGTTATATATCCTAACCTAAGTTAACCCACCATCTCGGACGTAATATTTTCAACATTACTGGCGAGTCGGACCCTACTTCTTGGTGGGAACAGTATATACGTCTATAACGTTATATATCCTAACCTAAGGCAACCTAACATCTCGGATGTAATGTTTGACAACATTCCAAGCGTGTCGGACCCTACTTCGCGGTGAGAACATTATATGAGTCTATAACGTTAAATACCTTAACCTAAGGCGACCCATTATCTCGGATGTAACATTTTACAACATTCCTGGCCTGTCGGAGCATACTTTTCGGTATGAATATTATATACGTCTATAACGTTATATATCCTACCCTAAGGCAACCTAACATCTCGGATGTAATATTTGACAACATTACTAGCGAGTCGGACACTACTTCTTGGTGGGAACAGTATATACCTCTATAACGTTATATATCCTAACCTAAGGCAACCTAACATCTCGGATGTAATATTTGACAACATTCCTGGCGAGTCTGACACTACTTCTTGGTGGGAACAGTATATACATCTATAACGTTATATATCCTAACCTTAGGCAACCTAACATCTCGGATGTAATATTTGACAACATCCCAGGCATGTCGGACCCTACTTCGCGGTGAGAACATTATATGAGTCTATAACGTTAAATACCTTAACCTAAGGCGAACCATTATCTCGGATGTAACATTTTACAACATTCCTGGCGTGTCGGAGCATACTTTTCGGTATGAATATTATATACGTCTATAACGTTATATATCCTACCCTAAGGCAACCTAACATCTCGGATGTAATATTTGACAACATTCCTGGCGAGTCGGACACTACTTCTTGGTGGGAACAGTGTATACGTCTATAACGTTATATATCCTAACCTAAGGCAACCTAGCATCTCGGATGTAATATTTGACAATATTCCTGGCGTGTCGGACCCTACTTCTTGGTGGGAACAGTATATACGTCTATAACGTTATATATCCTAACCTAAGTTAACCCACCATCTCGGACGTAATATTTTCAACATTACTGGCGAGTCGGACCCTACTTCTTGGTGGGAACAGGATATACGTCTATAACGTTATATATCCTAACCTAAGGCAACCTAACATCTCGGATGTAATGTTTGACAACATTCCAAGCGTGTCGGACCCTACTTCGCGGTGAGAACATTATATGAGTCTATAACGTTAAATACCTTAACCTAAGGCGACCCATTATCTCGGATGTAACGTTTTACAACATTCCTGGCCTGTCGGAGCTTACTTTTCGGTATGAATATTATATACGTCTACAACGTTATATATCCTACCCTAAGGCAACCTAACATCTCGGATGTAATATTTAACAGCATTACTAGCGAGTCGGACACTACTTCTTGGTGGGAACAGTATATACCTCTATAACGTTATATATCCTAACCTAAGGCAACCTAACATCTCGGATGTAATATTTGACAACATTCCTGGCGAGTCTGACACTACTTCTTGGTGGGAACAGTATATACATCTATAACGTTATATATCCTAACCTTAGGCAACCTAACATCTCGGATGTAATATTTGACAACATTCCAGGCATGTCGGACCCTACTTCGCGGTGGGAACGTTATATGCGTCTATAACGTTAAATATCTTAACCGAAGGCGACCCATAATCTCGGACGTAATATTTTACAACATTACTGGCGAGTCGGAGCATACTTCTCGGTGGGAACTTTATATACGACTATAACGGTATATATCCTTATGTAAGGCAACGTAACGTCTCGGATGTAATATTTGACATCATTACTGTCGTGTCGGACCCTACTTCACGGTGGGAACATTACATATGTCTATAACGTTATATAACCTAATCTAAGGCAGCCTAACATCACGGATGATATATCTGACAACATTCCTGGCGAGACGGAGCCTACTTCTCGGAGGGTACAGTATATACGTCTCGAATATTATATATCCTAACCTAAGGCAACCTAACATCTCGGATGTAACATTTGACAACATTCCTAGCGTGTCGGAGCATACTTCTATGTGGGAATATTATATACGTCTATAACGTTATATATCCTCACCTAAGGAAACCTAACATCTCAGTTGTAACATTTTACAACATTCCTGGCTTGTCCGAACCTACTTCTCGGTGGGAAGAGTATATACGTCTATAACGTTATATATCGCAGCCTAAGGCAAGCAAACATCTCGGATGTAACATTTTACAACATTCCTGGCGTTTCGGAGCATACTTTTCGGTGGAAATATTTTATACGTCTATAACGGTATATATCCTAATCTAAGGCAACCTAACATCTCGGATGTAATATTTGACATCATTCCAGGCGTGTCGGAACCTACTTCTCGGTGGGAACAGTATATGCGTCTATAACGTTATATATCCTAACCTAAGGCAACCTAACATCTCGGATGTAATATTTGACAACATTCCTGGCGAGTCGGACACTACTTCTTGGTGAGAACAGTATATACGTCTATAACGTTATATATCCTACCTAAGGCAACCTAACATCTCGGATGTAATATTTGATAACATTCCTGGCTAGTCTGACTCTACTTCTTGGTGGGAACAGTATATACGTCTATAACGTTATATATTCTAACCTTAGGCAACCTAACATCTCGGATGTAATATTTGACAACATTCCAGGCGTGTCGGACCCTACTTCGCGATGGGAACATTATATGCGTCTATAACGTGAAATATCTTAACCGAAGGCGACCCATAATCTCGGACGTAATATTTTACAACATTACTGGCGTGTCGGAGCCTACTTCACGGTGGAAACATTATATACGTCTATAACGGTATATATCCTAATGCAAGGCAACATAACATCTCGGATGTAACATTTTACAACATTCCTGGCGTGTCGGAGCATACTTTTCGGTAGGAATATTATATACGTCTATAACGTTGTATATCCTAACCTAAGGCAATCAAACATCTCGGATGTAATATTTGACAACATTCCGGGCTAGTCGGACCCTACTTCTCGGTGGGAAGATTATATACGTCTATAACGTTATATATCCTAATCTAAGGCAACCTAACGTCTCCGATGTAATATTTGACAATATTCCTGGCGTGTCGGACAATACTTCCCGGTGGGAACATTATATACGTCTATAACGGTATATATCCTTATGTAAGGCAACGTAACGTCTCGGATGTAATATTTGACAACATTCCTGGCGTGTCGGACCCTACTTCTCGGTGGGAACATTATATACGTCTATAACGGTATATATGCTGATGCAAGGCAACATAACATCTCGGATGTAACATTTTACATCATTCCTGGCGTGTCGGAGCATACTTTTCGGTAGGAATATTATATACGTCTATAACGTTGTATATCCTAACCTAAGGCAATCAAACATCTCGGATGTAATATTTGACAACATTCCGGGCTAGTCGGATCCTACTTCTCGGTGGGAACATTATATACGTCTATAACGTTATATATCCTGACCTAAGGCAACCAAACATCTCGGATGTAACATTTGACAACATTCCGGGCGAGTCGGAACCTACTTCTTGGTGCGAACATTATATACGCCTATAACGGTATATATCCAAATGCAAGGCAACATAACATCTCGGATGTAACATTTTACAACATTCCTGGCTTGTCGGAGCATACTTTTCGGTAGGAATATTATATACGTCTATAACGTTGTATATCCTAACCTAAGGCAATCAAACATTTCGAATGTAATATTGGACAACATTCCGGGCTAGTCGGAACCTACTTCAAGGTGGGAACATTATATACGTCTACAACGTAATATATCCTAACCTAAGGCAACCACACAACTCGGATGTAAAATTTGACAACATTCGTGGCTTATCGGAACCTACTTCTCGCTGGGAAAATTATATACATCTATAACGTTATATATCCTAACCTAAGGCAACCAAACATCTCGGATGTAACATTTTACAACATTTCAGGCTTGTCGGTACCTACTTCTCGTTGGGAACATTATACACGTCTATAACGGTATATATTCTAATCTAAGGTAACCCAACATCTCGGATGTAATATTTGACAACATTCCGGGCGAGTCGGACCCTACTTCTCGGTGGGTACATTATATACGTCTATAACGTTATATATCCTAACCTAGGCCAACCTAACATCTCGGATGTAATATTTTACAACATTTCTGGCGAGTAGGACCCTACTTCTTGGTGGGAACAGTATATACGTCTATAACGTTATATATCCTAACCTAAGTTAACCCACCATCTCGGACGTAATATTTTCAACATTACTGGCGAGTCGGACCCTACTTCTTGGTGGGAACAGTATATACGTCTATAACGTTATATATCCTAACCTAAGGCAACCAAACATCTCGGCTGTAGCATTTTACAACATTTCAGGCATGTCGGAGCATACTTTTCGGTAGGAATGTTATATACGTCTATAATGTTATATATCCTAACCTAAGGCAACCTAACATCTCGGATGTAATATTGGACAACATTCCTGGCGAGTCGGACAATACTTCCCGGGGGAACATTATATACATCTATAACGGTATATATCCTAATGTACGGCAACGCAACGTCTCGGATGTAATATTCGACCTCATTACGGGCGTGTCGGACCCTCCCTCTCGGTGGAAACAGTATATACGTCTCGAACATTATATATCCTAACCTAAGACAACCTAATAACTCGGATGTAATATTTGACAACATTCCTAGCGTGTCGGACCCTACTTCTCGTTGGGAACATTATATACGTCTATAACGCTATATATCCTAACCTAAGGCAACCAAACATCTCGGATGTAAAATTTTACAACATTTCAGGCTTATCGGAACCTACTTCTCGGTGGGAAAATTATATACGTCTATAACGTTATATATCCTAACCTAGGGCAACCAAACATCACGGATGTAACATTTTACAACATTTCAGGCTTGTCGGAGCATACTTTTCGGTAGGAATATTATATACGTCTGTAACGTTATATATCCTATCCTAAGGCAACCTAACATCTCGGATGTAATATTTTACAACATTCCTGGCATGTCGGCGCATTCTTCACGGAGGGAACATTATATACTTCTATAACGGTATATATCCTAATGTGAGGCAACGTAACATCTCGGACGTAATATTTGACATCATTGCTGCCGTGTCGGACCCTACTTCTCGGTGGGAACAGTATATACGTCTATAACCTTATATATCCTAACCTAAGGCAAACAAACATCTCGGATGTAACATTTTACAGCATTCCTGGCGAGTCGGACCCCACTTCTCGGTGGGAACAGTATATACGTCTATAATCTTATATATCCTAACCTAAGTCAAGCTAACATGTCGGATGTATTATTTGACAACATTCCTGGCGAGTCGGACAATACTTCTCGGTGGGAACATTATATACTACTATAACGGTATATATCCTTATGGAAGGCAACGTAACGTTTCGGATCTAATATTTGACAACATTCCGGGCGAGTCGGACCCTACTTCTCGGTGGGAACATTATATACGTCTATAACGGTATATATTCTAATCTAAGGCAACCCAACATCTCGGATGTAATATTTGACAACATTCCTGGCTTGTCGGACCCTACATCTCGGAGGGAACGTTATATATGTCTATCACGTTATATATTCTAGCCTAAAGCAACCTATCATCTCAGACGTAATGCTTTACAACATTCCTGGCATGTCGGGACATACTTCTCGGTGGGAAGATTATATACGTCTATAACGTTATATATTCTAACCAAAGGCAACCTCACATCTGGGATGTAATATTTTACAACATTCCTGGCATGTCGGCGCATACCTCATGGTGGGAACATTATATACTTCTATAACGGTATATATCCTAATGTGAGGCAACGTAACGTCTCGGACGTAATATTTTACATCATTGCTGCCGTGTCGTACCCGTCTTCTCGGTGGGAGCAGTATATACGTCTATAACCTTATATATCCTATCCTGAAGCAATCTAACATCTCGGATGTAATATTTGACAACATTCCAGGCGTGTCGGACCCTACTTCTCGGTGGGAACATTATATATGTCTATAACGTTAAATATCCTAACCTAAGGCCACCTAATAACTCGGATGTAATACTTGACAACATTCCTGGAGTGTCGGACCCTACTTCCCGGTGGGAACATTATATACGTCTATAACGTTATATATCCTACCCTAAGGCAACCTAACATCTCGTATGTAATATTTGACAACATTCCTGGCGTGTCGGACCCATCTTCTCGGTGGGAACATTATATCCGTTTATAACGTTATATATCCTAACCTAAGGCAACCAAACATCTCCGATGTAACATTTTACAACATTCCTGGCGTGTCGGAGCGTACTTCTCGTTGGGAATAGTATATACGTCTATAACGTTATATGTCTTAACCAAAGACAACCTAACATCTCGGATGTAATATTTTACAACATTCCTGGCATGTCGGCGCATACCTCACGGTGGGAACATTATATACTTCTATAACGGTATATATCCTAATGTGAGGCAACGTAACGTCTAGGACGTAATATTTGTCATCATTGCTGCCGTGTCGGACCCTACATCTCGGTGGGAACAGTATATACGTCTATAACCTTATATATCCTAACCTAATGCAACCTAACATCTCGGATGTAATATTTGACAACATTCCTGGCAAGTCCGACAATACTTCTCGGTGGGAACATTATATACTTCTATAACGGTATATATCCTAATGTGAGGCAACGTAACGACTCGGACGTAATATTTGACATCATTACAGGCGTGTCGGACCCTACTTCTTGGTGGGAACAGTATATACGTCTATAACGTTATAGATCCTAACCTAAGGCAACCAAACATCTCGGATGTAACATTTTACAACATTTCAGGCTTGTCGGAGCATACTTTTCGGTAGGAATATTATATACGTCTATAATGTTATATATCCTAACCTAAGGCAACCTAACATCTCGGATGTAATATTTGACAACATTCCTGGCGAGTCGGACCCTACTTCGCGGTGGGAACACTGTATACGTCTATAACGATATATATTCTAATTTAATACAACCTACTATCTCGGATGTAATATTTGTCAACATTCCTGGCGAGTCGGACCCTACTCTCGGTGGGAACAGTATATAGGTCTATAACGTTATATATCCTAACCTAAGACAACCCAACATCTCGGATGTAATATTTGACAACATTCCGGGCTAGTCGGACCCTACTTCTCGGTGGAAACAGTATATACGTCTCGAACATTATATATCCTAACCTAAGGCAATCTAATAACTCGGATGTAATATTTGACAACATTTCTGGCGAGTCGGACCCTACTTCAAGGTGGGAACAGTATATACGTCTATGACGTTATATATCCTAACCTAAGTTAACCCATCATCTCGGACGTAATATTTTCAACATTACTGGCGTGCCTGGCATACATCTCGGTGGGACCGTTATATACGTCTATAACGGTACATATCCTAACGCAAGGCAACATAACACCTCTGATGTAACATTTTACAACATTCCTGGCGTGTCGGAGCATACTTTTCGGGGGGAATATTATATACGTATATAACTTTATATATCCTAATCTAAGGCAACCTAACATTTCGAATGTAATATTTGACAGCATTCCAGGCGTGTCGGACCCTACTTCGCGGTGGGAACATTATATACGTCTATAACGTTATATATCCTAACCAAAGGCAAGCTAACATCTCGGATGTAATGTTTGACAACATTTCTGGCGAGTCGGACCCTACTTCTGGGTGGGAACAGTATATACGTCTATAACGTTACATACCCTAACCTAAGGCAACCTAACACCTCGGATGTAATATTTGACAGCATTCCAGGCGAGTCGGAACTTACTTCGCGGTGGGAACATTATATGCGTCTATAACGTTAAATACCTTAACCTAAGGCAACCCATCATCTCGGACGTAATATTTTACAACATTTCTTGCGTGTCGGACCCTACGTCTCGGTGGGAACATTATATACGTCTACAACGTTGTATATCCTACCCTAAAGCAATCAAACATCTCGGATGTAACATTTTACAACATTCTTGGCTTGTCGGAACCTACTTCTCGGTGGGAAAATTATATACGTCTATAACGGTATATATCCTAATGCAAGGCAACCTAACATCTCGGATGTAATATTTGACAACATTCCTGACTTCTCGGAACATACTTCTCGGTGGGAACATTATATACGTCTACGACGGTATATATTCTAATCTAATGCAACCTAACATCTCGGATGTAATATTTGACAACATTCCTGGCAAGGCGGACAATACTTCTCCGTGGGAATATTATATACTTCTATAACGGTATATATCCTAATGTGAGGCAACGTAACGTCTCGGACGTAATATTTGACATCATTACTGCCGTGTCGGACCCTACTTCTCGGTGGGAACAGTATATACGTCTATAACCTTATATATCCTAACCTAAGGCAATCTAACATCTCGGATGTAACATTTTACAACATTCCTGGCTTGTCGGACCCTACTTCTCGGTGGGAACATTTTATACGTCTATAACGCTATATATTCTAATCTAAGGCAACCCAACATCTCGGTTGTAATATTTGACAACATTCCGGGCGAGTCGGACCCTACGTCTCGGTGGGAACATTATATACGTCTACAACGTTGTATATCCTACCCTAAAGCAATCAAACATCTCATATGTAACATTTTACAACATTCTTGGCTTGTCGGAACCTACTTCTCGGTGGGAAAATTATATACGTCTGTAACGTTATATATCCTATCCTGAGGCAACCTAACATCTCGGATGTAATATTTGACAACATTCCTGGCGAGTCTGACACTACTTCTTGGTGGGAACAGTATATACATCTATAACGTTATATATCCTAACCTTAGGCAACCTAACATCTCGGATGTAATATTTGACAACATTCCAGGCATGTCGGACCCTACTTCGCGGTGGGAACGTTATATGCGTCTATAACGTTAAATATCTTAACCGAAGGCGACCCATAATCTCGGACGTAATATTTTACAACATTACTGGCGAGTCGGAGCATACTTCTCGGTGGGAACTTTATATACGACTATAACGGTATATATCCTTATGTAAGGCAACGTAACGTCTCGGATGTAATATTTGACATCATTACTGTCGTGTCGGACCCTACTTCACGGTGGGAACATTACATATGTCTATAACGTTATATAACCTAATCTAAGGCAGCCTAACATCACGGATGATATATCTGACAACATTCCTGGCGAGACGGAGCCTACTTCTCGGAGGGTACAGTATATACGTCTCGAATATTATATATCCTAACCTAAGGCAACCTAACATCTCGGATGTAACATTTGACAACATTCCTAGCGTGTCGGAGCATACTTCTATGTGGGAATATTATATACGTCTATAACGTTATATATCCTCACCTAAGGAAACCTAACATCTCAGTTGTAACATTTTACAACATTCCTGGCTTGTCCGAACCTACTTCTCGGTGGGAAGAGTATATACGTCTATAACGTTATATATCGCAGCCTAAGGCAAGCAAACATCTCGGATGTAACATTTTACAACATTCCTGGCGTTTCGGAGCATACTTTTCGGTGGAAATATTTTATACGTCTATAACGGTATATATCCTAATCTAAGGCAACCTAACATCTCGGATGTAATATTTGACATCATTCCAGGCGTGTCGGAACCTACTTCTCGGTGGGAACAGTATATGCGTCTATAACGTTATATATCCTAACCTAAGGCAACCTAACATCTCGGATGTAATATTTGACAACATTCCTGGCGAGTCGGACACTACTTCTTGGTGAGAACAGTATATACGTCTATAACGTTATATATCCTACCTAAGGCAACCTAACATCTCGGATGTAATATTTGACAACATTCCTGGCTAGTCTGACACTACTTCTTGGTGGGAACAGTATATACGTCTATAACGTTATATATTCTAACCTTAGGCAACCTAACATCTCGGATGTAATATTTGACAACATTCCAGGCGTGTCGGACCCTACTTCGCGATGGGAACATTATATGCGTCTATAACGTGAAATATCTTAACCGAAGGCGACCCATAATCTCGGACGTAATATTTTACAACATTACTGGCGTGTCGGAGCCTACTTCACGGTGGAAACATTATATACGTCTATAACGGTATATATCCTAATGCAAGGCAACATAACATCTCGGATGTAACATTTTACATCATTCCTGGCGTGTCGGAGCATACTTTTCGGTAGGAATATTATATACGTCTATAACGTTGTATATCCTAACCTAAGGCAATCAAACATCTCGGATGTAATATTTGACAACATTCCGGGCTAGTCGGATCCTACTTCTCGGTGGGAACATTATATACGTCTATAACGTTATATATCCTGACCTAAGGCAACCAAACATCTCGGATGTAACATTTGACAACATTCCGGGCGAGTCGGAACCTACTTCTTGGTGCGAACATTATATACGCCTATAACGGTATATATCCAAATGCAAGGCAACATAACATCTCGGATGTAACATTTTACAACATTCCTGGCTTGTCGGAGCATACTTTTCGGTAGGAATATTATATACGTCTATAACGTTGTATATCCTAACCTAAGGCAATCAAACATTTCGAATGTAATATTGGACAACATTCCGGGCTAGTCGGAACCTACTTCAAGGTGGGAACATTATATACGTCTACAACGTAATATATCCTAACCTAAGGCAACCACACAACTCGGATGTAAAATTTGACAACATTCGTGGCTTATCGGAACCTACTTCTCGCTGGGAAAATTATATACATCTATAACGTTATATATCCTAACCTAAGGCAACCAAACATCTCGGATGTAACATTTTACAACATTTCAGGCTTGTCGGTACCTACTTCTCGTTGGGAACATTATACACGTCTATAACGGTATATATTCTAATCTAAGGCAACCCAACATCTCGGATGTAATATTTGACAACATTCCTGGCTTGTCGGACCCTACATCTCGGAGGGAACGTTATATATGTCTATCACGTTATATATTCTAGCCTAAAGCAACCTATCATCTCAGACGTAATGCTTTACAACATTCCTGGCATGTCGGGACATACTTCTCGGTGGGAAGATTATATACGTCTATAACGTTATATATTCTAACCAAAGGCAACCTCACATCTGGGATGTAATATTTTACAACATTCCTGGCATGTCGGCGCATACCTCATGGTGGGAACATTATATACTTCTATAACGGTATATATCCTAATGTGAGGCAACGTAACGTCTCGGACGTAATATTTTACATCATTGCTGCCGTGTCGTACCCGTCTTCTCGGTGGGAGCAGTATATACGTCTATAACCTTATATATCCTATCCTGAAGCAATCTAACATCTCGGATGTAATATTTGACAACATTCCAGGCGTGTCGGACCCTACTTCTCGGTGGGAACATTATATATGTCTATAACGTTAAATATCCTAACCTAAGGCCACCTAATAACTCGGATGTAATACTTGACAACATTCCTGGAGTGTCGGACCCTACTTCCCGGTGGGAACATTATATACGTCTATAACGTTATATATCCTACCCTAAGGCAACCTAACATCTCGTATGTAATATTTGACAACATTCCTGGCGTGTCGGACCCATCTTCTCGGTGGGAACATTATATCCGTTTATAACGTTATATATCCTAACCTAAGGCAACCAAACATCTCCGATGTAACATTTTACAACATTCCTGGCGTGTCGGAGCGTACTTCTCGTTGGGAATAGTATATACGTCTATAACGTTATATGTCTTAACCAAAGACAACCTAACATCTCGGATGTAATATTTTACAACATTCCTGGCATGTCGGCGCATACCTCACGGTGGGAACATTATATACTTCTATAACGGTATATATCCTAATGTGAGGCAACGTAACGTCTAGGACGTAATATTTGTCATCATTGCTGCCGTGTCGGACCCTACATCTCGGTGGGAACAGTATATACGTCTATAACCTTATATATCCTAACCTAATGCAACCTAACATCTCGGATGTAATATTTGACAACATTCCTGGCAAGTCCGACAATACTTCTCGGTGGGAACATTATATACTTCTATAACGGTATATATCCTAATGTGAGGCAACGTAACGACTCGGACGTAATATTTGACATCATTACAGGCGTGTCGGACCCTACTTCTTGGTGGGAACAGTATATACGTCTATAACGTTATAGATCCTAACCTAAGGCAACCAAACATCTCGGATGTAACATTTTACAACATTTCAGGCTTGTCGGAGCATACTTTTCGGTAGGAATATTATATACGTCTATAATGTTATATATCCTAACCTAAGGCAACCTAACATCTCGGATGTAATATTTGACAACATTCCTGGCGAGTCGGACCCTACTTCGCGGTGGGAACACTGTATACGTCTATAACGATATATATTCTAATTTAATACAACCTACTATCTCGGATGTAATATTTGTCAACATTCCTGGCGAGTCGGACCCTACTCTCGGTGGGAACAGTATATAGGTCTATAACGTTATATATCCTAACCTAAGACAACCCAACATCTCGGATGTAATATTTGACAACATTCCGGGCTAGTCGGACCCTACTTCTCGGTGGAAACAGTATATACGTCTCGAACATTATATATCCTAACCTAAGGCAATCTAATAACTCGGATGTAATATTTGACAACATTTCTGGCGAGTCGGACCCTACTTCAAGGTGGGAACAGTATATACGTCTATGACGTTATATATCCTAACCTAAGTTAACCCATCATCTCGGACGTAATATTTTCAACATAACTGGCGTGCCTGGCATACATCTCGGTGGGACCGTTATATACGTCTATAACGGTACATATCCTAACGCAAGGCAACATAACACCTCTGATGTAACATTTTACAACATTCCTGGCGTGTCGGAGCATACTTTTCGGGGGGAATATTATATACGTATATAACTTTATATATCCTAATCTAAGGCAACCTAACATTTCGAATGTAATATTTGACAGCATTCCAGGCGTGTCGGACCCTACTTCGCGGTGGGAACATTATATACGTCTATAACGTTATATATCCTAACCAAAGGCAAGCTAACATCTCGGATGTAATGTTTGACAACATTTCTGGCGAGTCGGAACTTACTTCGCGGTGGGAACATTATATGCGTCTATAACGTTAAATACCTTAACCTAAGGCAACCCATCATCTCGGACGTAATATTTTACAACATTTCTTGCGTGTCGGACCCTACGTCTCGGTGGGAACATTATATACGTCTACAACGTTGTATATCCTACCCTAAAGCAATCAAACATCTCGGATGTAACATTTTACAACATTCTTGGCTTGTCGGAACCTACTTCTCGGTGGGAAAATTATATACGTCTATAACGGTATATATCCTAATGCAAGGCAACCTAACATCTCGGATGTAATATTTGACAACATTCCTGACTTCTCGGAACATACTTCTCGGTGGGAACATTATATACGTCTACGACGGTATATATTCTAATCTAATGCAACCTAACATCTCGGATGTAATATTTGACAACATTCCTGGCAAGGCGGACAATACTTCTCGGTGGGAATATTATATACTTCTATAACGGTATATATCCTAATGTGAGGCAACGTAACGTCTCGGACGTAATATTTGACATCATTACTGCCGTGTCGGACCCTACTTCTCGGTGGGAACAGTATATACGTCTATAACCTTATATATCCTAACCTAAGGCAATCTAACATCTCGGATGTAACATTTTACAACATTCCTGGCTTGTCGGACCCTACTTCTCGGTGGGAACGTTATATACGTCTATAACGTTATATACGCTAACCTAAGGCAACCTAACATCTCGGATGTAACATTTTACGACATTCCTGGCTTGTCGGACCCTACATCTCGGTGGGAACGTTATATATGTCTAGAACGTTATATATCCTAGCCTAATGCAACCTATCATCTCAGACGTAATGTTTTACAACATTCCTGGCATGTCGGGGCATACTTCTCGGTGGGAACATTATATACGTCAATAACGTTATATATCCTGACCAAAGGCAACCAAACATCTCGGATGTAATATTTTACAACATTCCAAGCGTGTCGGACGCTACTTCTCGGTGGGAAAATTATATGCATGTATAACGTTGTATATCGTAACCTAAGGCAACCTATCATCTCGGACGTAATATTTTCCAACAATCCTGGCGTGTCGGTCCATACTTCTCGGTGTGAATATTATATACGTCTATAAAGGTATATATCCTAATATAAGGCAACCTAACATCTCGGATGTAATATTTGACAACATTCGTGGCGTGTCGGAACCTACTTCTCGGTGGGAACAGTATATACGTCTATAACGGTATATATCCTAACCTAAGACAACCTAACAACTCGGATGTAATATTTGACAACATTCCTGTCGTGTCGGACCCCACTTGTCGGTGGGAACATTATATACGTCTGTAACTTTATATATCCTTCCCTAAGGCAACCAAACATCTCGGATGTAATATTTTACAACATTCCTGGCGTGTCTGACCATACTTCTCGGTGTGAATATTATATACGTCTATAACGGGATATATGCTAATCTAAGGTAACCTAACATCTCGGATGTAACATTTGATAACATTCCTGGCGTGTCGGAACCTACTTCTCGCTGGGTACAATATATGCCTTAGGTTAGTATATATAACGCTATAGACGTATATAATGTTCCCACGGACAGGTCTGGGCCGACGCGACCGGGATTCTGTAAAACATTACCAGCCAGGGGCTATATGGGTTAGGTTAGGGTAGATTACGTTACAGAAGTATATAATGTTCCCACCGAGAAGTAGCCGCCGCCCCGCCAGGATTGTTGTAAAATACTACATCCGAGATGTTAGATTGCCTTAGGTTAGGATATATAACGTTATAGACGTATATAATGTTCCCACCGAGACGTGAAGGGCTACACGAACGGGATTCTACAAAACATTCCCAGCGAGGAGCTAGATGGGTTAGGTTAGGTTATATTACGTTATAGACGTATATAATGTTCCCACCGAGACGTACAGGGCTACACGAACGGGATTCTACAAAACATACCTAGCGAGGAGCTAGATTGGTTAGGTTAGGTTATTTTACGTTATAGACGTATATAACGCTCCCACCGAGAAGTAGGGGCCGACCCGCCAGGAATGTTGTAAAATACTACATCCGAGATGTTAGGCTGCCGTAGGTTAGTATATATAACGCTATAGACGTATATAATTTTCCCACGGACAGGTCTGGTCCGACACGATAGGGATTCTGTAAAACATAACCAGCCAGCGGCTAGATGGGTTAGGTTAGGTTAGATTACGTTACAGAAGTATATAATGTTCCCACAGAGAAGTAGCCGCCGCCCCGCCAGGATTGTTGTAAAATACTACATCCGAGATGTTAGATTGCCGTAGGTTAGGATATATAACGTTATAGTCGTATATAATGTTCCCACCGAGGAGTAGACGCCGCCCCGCCAGGTTTGTTGTAAAATACTACATCCGAGATTATAGATTGCCGTAGGTTAGTATATATAACGCTGTAGATGTATATAATGTTCCCACGGACAGGTCTGCTCCGACAGGGCCGGGATTCTGTAAAACATAACCAGCCAGCGGCTAGATGGGTTAGGTTAGGTTAGATTACGTTACAGAAGTATATACTATTCACACCGAGAAGTAGCCGCCGCCACGCCAGGATTGTTGTAAAATACTACATCCGTGATGTTAGATTGCCTTAGGTTAGGATATATAACGTTATAGACGTATATAATGTTCCCACAGAGAGGTACAGGGCTACACGAACGGGATTCTACAAAACATGCCCAGCGAGCAGCTAGATGGGATAGGATGGGTTATATTACGATATAGACGTATATAACGTTCCCACCGAGAAGTAGGGGCCGACCCGCCAGGAATGTTGTAAAATACTACATCCGAGGAGTGAGGTTGCCTTAGGTCAGGATATATCACGTTATAGACGTATATAATGTTCCCACGGAGAGGTACGGGCCGACACGACCGGGATTCTGTAAAACATTACCAGCGAGGGGCTAGATGGGTTAGGTTAGATTACCTTACGTTATAGACGTATATAACCTTCCCACCGAGAAGTAGGGGCCGACCCGACAGGAATGTTGTAAAATACTACATCCGAGATGTTAGGCTGCCGTAGGTTAGTATATATACCGCTATAGACGTATATAATGTTCCCACCGAGACGTACAGGGCTACACGAACGGGATTCTACAAAACATTCCCAGCGAGGAGCTGGATGGGTTAGGTTAGGTTATCTTACGTTATAGACGTATATAACCTTCCCACCGAGAAGTACGGACTGACCCGCCAGCAATGATGTAAAATACTACATCCGAGATGTTAGGCTGCCGTAGGTTAGTATATATAACGCTATAGACGAATATAATGTTCCCACGGACAGGTCTGGGCCGACACGACCGTGATACTGTAAAACATTACCAGCGAGGGGCTAGATGGGTTAGGATAGGTTATAGACGTATATAATGTTCCTACCGAGGAGTAGGGGCCGACCCGCCAGGAGTGTTGTAAAATACTACATCCGATATGTTAGGCTGCCGTAGGTTAGTATATATAACGCTATAGACGAATATAATGTTCCCACGGACAGGTCTGCTCAGACACGGCCGGGATTCTGTAAATCATAACCAGCCAGCGGCTAGATGGGTTAGGTTAGGTTAGATTACGTTACAGAAGTATATAATATTCCCACCGAGAAGTAGCCGCCGCCCCGCCAGGATTGTTGTAAAATACTTCATCCGTGATGTTAGATTGCCTTAGGTTAGGATATATAACGTTATAGACGTATATAATGTTCCCCCAGAGAGGTACGGACAGACAGGACCGGGATTCTGTAAAACATTACCGGCTAGGGGCTAGATGGGTTAGGATAGGTTATCTTACGTTACAGACGTATATAACGTTCCCACCGTGAAGTACGGGCTGACCCGCCAGGAGTGTTGTAAAATACTACATCCGAGATGTTAGGCTGCCGTAGGTTAGAATATATAACGCTATAGACGAATATAATGTTCCCACGGACAGGTCTGGACCGACACGACCGGGATACTGTAAAACATTACCAGCGAGGGGCTAGATGGGTTAGGTTAGGTTATCTTACGTTATAGACGTATATAATGTTCCCACCGAGGAGTAGGGGCCGACCCGCCAGGAGTGTTGTAAAATACTACATCCGAGATGTTAGGCTGCCGTAGGTTAGTATATATAACGCTATAGACGTATATAATGTTCCCGCGGAACGGTCTGATCCGACACGACCGGGATTCTGTAAAACATAACCAGCCGGGGGCTAGATGGGATAGGTTAGGTTAGATTACGTTACAGAAGTATATAATGTTCCCACCGAGAAGCAGCCGCCGCCCCGCCAGGTTTGTTGTAAAATACTACATCCGAGATGTTAGATTGCCTTAGGTTAGGATATATAACGTTATAGACGTATATAATGTTCCCACCGAGGAGTAGCCGCCGCCCCGCCAGGTTTGTTGTAAAATACTACATCCGAGATGTTAGATTGCCGTAGGTTAGCATATATAACGCTGTAGATGTATATAATGTTCCCACGGACAGGTCTGCTCCGACACGACCGGGATTCTGTAAAACATAACCAGCCAGCGGCTAGATGGGTTAGGTTAGGTTAGATTACGTTACAGAAGTATATAATGTTCCCACAGAGAAATAGCCGCCGCCCCGCCAGGATTGTTGAAAAATACTAAATGCGAGATGTTAGATTGCCTTAGCTTAGGATATATAACGTTATAGACGTATATAATGTTCCCACGGACAGGTCTGGTCCGACACGACCGGGATTCTGTAAAACATAACCAGCCAGCGGCTAGATGGGTTGGGTTAGGTTAGATTACGTTACAGAAGTATATAATATTCCCACCGAGAAGTAGCCGCCGCCCCGCCAGGATTGTTGTAAAATACTACATCCGTGATGTTAGATTGCCTTAGGTTAGGATATATAACGTTATAGACGTATATAATGTTCCCCCAGAGAGGTACGGACAGACAGGACCGGGATTATGTAAAACATTACCGGCGAGGGGCTAGATGTGTTAGGATAGGTTATCTTACGTTACAGACGTATATAACGTTCCCACCGAGAAGTAGGGGCCGACCCGTCAGGAATGTTGTAAAATACTACATCCGAGATGTAAGACTGCCGTAGTTTAATATATATATCGCTATAGACGAATTTAATGTTCCCACGGACAGGTCTGGGCCGACACGACCGTGATACTGTAAAACATTACCAGCGAGGGGCTAGATGGGTTAGGATAGGTTATAGACGTATATAATGTTCCTACCGAGGAGTAGGGGCCGACCCGCCAGGAGTGTTGTAAAATACTACATCCGAGATGTTAGGCTGCCGTAGGTTAGTATATATAACGCTGTAGACGTATATAATGTTCCCACGGACAGGTCTGCTCCGACACGGCCGGGATTCTGTAAAACATAACCAGCCAGCGGCTAGATGGGTTAGGTTAGGTTAGATTACGTTACAGAAGTATATACTATTCACACCGAGAAGTAGCCGCCGCCCCGCCAGGATTGTTGTAAAATACTACATCCGTGATGTTAGATTGCCTTAGGTTAGGATATATAAGGTTATAGACGTATATAATGTTCCCCCAGAGAAGTACGGACAGACAGGACCGGGATTCTGTAAAACATTACCGGCGAGGGGCTAGATGGGTTAGGATAGGTTATCTTACGTTACAGACGTATATAACGTTCCCACCGTGAAGTACGGGCTGACCCGCCAGGAGTGTTGTAAAATACTACATCCGAGATGTTAGGCTGCCGTAGGTTAGAATATATAACGCTATAGACGAATATAATGTTCCCACGGAGAGGTACGGGCCGACACGACCGGGATTCTGTAAAACATTACCAGCTAGGGGCTAGATGGGTTAGGCTAGATTACCTTACGTTATAGACGTATATAACGTTCCCACCGAGAAGTAGGGGCCGACCCGCCAGGAATGTTGTAAAATACTACATCCGAGATGTTAGGCTGCCGTAGGTTAGTATATATAACGCTATAGACGTATATAATGTTCCCGCGGACAGGTCTGATCCGACACGACCGGGATTCTGTAAAACATAACCAGCCGGGGGCTAGATGGGATAGGTTAGGTTAGATTACGTTACAGAAGTATATAATGTTCCCACCGAGAAGTAGCCGCCGCCCCGCCAGGTTTGTTGTAAAATACTACATCCGAGATGTTAGATTGCCTTAGGTTAGGATATATAACGTTATAGACGTATATAATGTTCCCACCGAGGAGTAGCCGCCGCCCCGCCAGGTTTGTTGTAAAATACTACATCCGAGATGTTAGATTGCCGTAGGTTAGCATATATAACGCTGTAGATGTATATAATGTTCCCACGGACAGGTCTGCTCCGACACGACCGGGATTCTGTAAAACATAACCAGCCAGCGGCTAGATGGGTTAGGTTAGGTTAGATTACGTTACAGAAGTATATAATGTTCCCACAGAGAAATAGCCGCCGCCCCGCCAGGATTGTTGAAAAATACTAAATGCGAGATGTTAGATTGCCTTAGCTTAGGATATATAACGTTATAGACGTATATAATGTTCCCACGGACAGGTCTGGTCCGACACGACCGGGATTCTGTAAAACATAACCAGCCAGCGGCTAGATGGGTTGGGTTAGGTTAGATTACGTTACAGAAGTATATAATATTCCCACCGAGAAGTAGCCGCCGCCCCGCCAGGATTGTTGTAAAATACTACATCCGTGATGTTAGATTGCCTTAGGTTAGGATATATAACGTTATAGACGTATATAATGTTCCCCCAGAGAGGTACGGACAGACAGGACCGGGATTATGTAAAACATTACCGGCGAGGGGCTAGATGTGTTAGGATAGGTTATCTTACGTTACAGACGTATATAACGTTCCCACCGAGAAGTAGGGGCCGACCCGTCAGGAATGTTGTAAAATACTACATCCGAGATGTAAGGCTGCCGTAGGTTAGTATATATATCGCTATAGACGAATTTAATGTTCCCACGGACAGGTCTGGGCCGACACGACCGTGATACTGTAAAACATTACCAGCGAGGGGCTAGATGGGTTAGGATAGGTTATAGACGTATATAATGTTCCTACCGAGGAGTAGGGGCCGACCCGCCAGGAGTGTTGTAAAATACTACATCCGAGATGTTAGGCTGCCGTAGGTTAGTATATATAACGCTGTAGACGTATATAATGTTCCCACGGACAGGTCTGCTCCGACACGGCCGGGATTCTGTAAAACATAACCAGCCAGCGGCTAGATGGGTTAGGTTAGGTTAGATTACGTTACAGAAGTATATACTATTCACACCGAGAAGTAGCCGCCGCCCCGCCAGGATTGTTGTAAAATACTACATCCGTGATGTTAGATTGCCTTAGGTTAGGATATATAAGGTTATAGACGTATATAATGTTCCCCCAGAGAAGTACGGACAGACAGGACCGGGATTCTGTAAAACATTACCGGCGAGGGGCTAGATGGGTTAGGATAGGTTATCTTACGTTACAGACGTATATAACGTTCCCACCGTGAAGTACGGGCTGACCCGCCAGGAGTGTTGTAAAATACTACATCCGAGATGTTAGGCTGCCGTAGGTTAGAATATATAACGCTATAGACGAATATAATGTTCCCACGGAGAGGTACGGGCCGACACGACCGGGATTCTGTAAAACATTACCAGCTAGGGGCTAGATGGGTTAGGCTAGATTACCTTACGTTATAGACGTATATAATGTTCCTACCGAGGAGTAGGGGCCGACCCGCCAGGAGTGTTGTAAAATACTACATCCGAGATGTTAGGCTGCCGTAGGTTAGTATATATAACGCTGTAGACGTATATAATGTTCCCACGGACAGGTCTGCTCCGACACGGCCGGGATTCTGTAAAACATAACCAGCCAGCGGCTAGATGGGTTAGGTTAGGTTAGATTACGTTACAGAAGTATATAATATTCCCACCGAGAAGTAGCCGCCGCCCCGCCAGGATTGTTGTAAAATACTAAATCCGTGATGTTAGATTGCCTTAGGTTAGGATATATAACGTTATAGACGTATATAATGTTCCCCCAGAGAGGTACGGACAGACAGGACCGGGATTCTGTAAAACATTACCGGCGAGGGGCTAGATGGGTTAGGATAGGTTATCTTACGTTACAGACGTATATAACGTTCCCACCGTGAAGTACGGGCTGACCCGCCAGGAGTGTTGTAAAATACTACATCCGAGATGTTAGGCTGCCGTAGGTTAGAATATATAACGCTATAGACGAATATAATGTTCCCACGGACAGGTCTGGACCGACACGACCGGGATACTGTAAAACATTACCAGCGAGGGGCTAGATGGGTTAGGTTAGGTTATCTTACGTTATAGACGTATATAATGTTCCCACCGAGGAGTAGGGGCCGACCCGCCAGGAGTGTAGTAAAATACTACATCCGAGATGTCAGGTTGCCTTAGGTTAGGATATATAACGTTATAGACGTATATAATGTTCCCACAGAGAGGTACAGGGCTACACGAACGGGATTCTACAAAACATGCCCAGCGAGCAGCTAGATGGGCTAGGTTGGGTTATATTACGTTATAGACGTATATAATGTTCCCACCGAGAAGTAGGGGCCGACCCGCCAGGAATGTTCTAAAATACTACATCCGAGATGTTAGGCTGCCGTAGGTTAGTATATATAACGCTATAGACGTATATAATGTTCCCACGGACAGGTCTGATCCGACACGACCGGGATTCTGTAAAACATAACCAGCCGGGGGCTAGATGGGATAGGTTAGGTTAGATTACGTTACAGAAGTATATAATGTTCCCACCGAGAAGTAGCCGCCGCCCCGCCAGGTTTGTTGTAAAATACTACATCCGAGATGTTAGATTGCCTTAGGTTAGGATATATAACGTTATAGACGTATATAATGTTCCCACCGAGACGTACAGGGCTACACGAACGGGATTCTACAAAACATACCCAGCGAGGAGCTACATTCGTTAGGTTAGGTTATATTACGTTATAGACGTATATAACGTTCCCACCGAGGAGTAGGGGCCTACCCGCCAGAAGTGTTGTAAAATACTACATTCGAGGTGTTATGTTGCCTTAGTTTAGGATATATAACGTTATAGACGTATATAATGTTCCCACAGAGAGGTACAGGGCTACACGAACGGGATTCTACAAAACATGCCCAGCGAGCAGCTAGATGGGCTAGGTTGGGTTATATTACATTATAGACGTATATAACGTTCCCACCGAGAAGTGGGGACCGGCCCGCCAGGAATGTTGTAAAATACTACAACCGAGATGTTAGGCTGCCGTAGGTTAGTATATATAACGCTATAGACGTATATAATGTTCCCACGGACAGGTCTGGTCCGACACGACTGGGATTATGTAAAACATAACCAGCCAGCGGCTAGATGGGTTAGGTTAGGTTAGATTACGTTACAGAAGTATATAATATTCCCACCGAGAAGTAGCCGCCGCCCCGCCAGGTTTGTTGTAAAATACTACATCCGAGATGTTAGATTGCCTTAGGTTAGGATATATAACGTTATAGACGTATATAATGTTCCCACCGAGGAGTAGCCGCCGCCCCGCCAGGTTTGTTGTAAAATACTACATCCGAGATGTTAGATTGCCGTAGGTTAGCATATATAACGCTGTAGATGTATATAATGTTCCCACGGACAGGTCTGCTCCGACACGACCGGGATTCTGTAAAACATAACCAGCCAGCGGCTAGATGGGTTAGGTTAGGTTAGATTACGTTACAGAAGTATATAATGTTCCCACAGAGAAATAGCCGCCGCCCCGCCAGGATTGTTGAAAAATACTAAATGCGAGATGTTAGATTGCCTTAGCTTAGGATATATAACGTTATAGACGTATATAATGTTCCCACGGACAGGTCTGGTCCGACACGACCGGGATTCTGTAAAACATAACCAGCCAGCGGCTAGATGGGTTGGGTTAGGTTAGATTACGTTACAGAAGTATATAATATTCCCACCGAGAAGTAGCCGCCGCCCCGCCAGGATTGTTGTAAAATACTACATCCGTGATGTTAGATTGCCTTAGGTTAGGATATATAACGTTATAGACGTATATAATGTTCCCCCAGAGAGGTACGGACAGACAGGACCGGGATTATGTAAAACATTACCGGCGAGGGGCTAGATGTGTTAGGATAGGTTATCTTACGTTACAGACGTATATAACGTTCCCACCGAGAAGTAGGGGCCGACCCGTCAGGAATGTTGTAAAATACTACATCCGAGATGTAAGACTGCCGTAGTTTAATATATATATCGCTATAGACGAATTTAATGTTCCCACGGACAGGTCTGGGCCGACACGACCGTGATACTGTAAAACATTACCAGCGAGGGGCTAGATGGGTTAGGATAGGTTATAGACGTATATAATGTTCCTACCGAGGAGTAGGGGCCGACCCGCCAGGAGTGTTGTAAAATACTACATCCGAGATGTTAGGCTGCCGTAGGTTAGTATATATAACGCTGTAGACGTATATAATGTTCCCACGGACAGGTCTGCTCCGACACGGCCGGGATTCTGTAAAACATAACCAGCCAGCGGCTAGATGGGTTAGGTTAGGTTAGATTACGTTACAGAAGTATATACTATTCACACCGAGAAGTAGCCGCCGCCCCGCCAGGATTGTTGTAAAATACTACATCCGTGATGTTAGATTGCCTTAGGTTAGGATATATAAGGTTATAGACGTATATAATGTTCCCCCAGAGAAGTACGGACAGACAGGACCGGGATTCTGTAAAACATTACCGGCGAGGGGCTAGATGGGTTAGGATAGGTTATCTTACGTTACAGACGTATATAACGTTCCCACCGTGAAGTACGGGCTGACCCGCCAGGAGTGTTGTAAAATACTACATCCGAGATGTTAGGCTGCCGTAGGTTAGAATATATAACGCTATAGACGAATATAATGTTCCCACGGAGAGGTACGGGCCGACACGACCGGGATTCTGTAAAACATTACCAGCTAGGGGCTAGATGGGTTAGGCTAGATTACCTTACGTTATAGACGTATATAGCGTTCCCACCGAGAAGTAGGGGCCGACCCGCCAGGAATGTTGTAAAATACTACATCCGAGATGTTAGGCTGCCGTAGGTTAGTATATATAACGCTATAGACGTATATAATGTTCCCGCGGACAGGTCTGATCCGACACGACCGGGATTCTGTAAAACATAACCAGCCGGGGGCTAGATGGGATAGGTTAGGTTAGATTACGTTACAGAAGTATATAATGTTCCCACCGAGAAGTAGCCGCCGCCCCGCCAGGTTTGTTGTAAAATACTACATCCGAGATGTTAGATTGCCTTAGGTTAGGATATATAACGTTATAGACGTATATAATGTTCCCACCGAGGAGTAGCCGCCGCCCCGCCAGGTTTGTTGTAAAATACTACATCCGAGATGTTAGATTGCCGTAGGTTAGCATATATAACGCTGTAGATGTATATAATGTTCCCACGGACAGGTCTGCTCCGACACGACCGGGATTCTGTAAAACATAACCAGCCAGCGGCTAGATGGGTTAGGTTAGGTTAGATTACGTTACAGAAGTATATAATGTTCCCACAGAGAAATAGCCGCCGCCCCGCCAGGATTGTTGAAAAATACTAAATGCGAGATGTTAGATTGCCTTAGCTTAGGATATATAACGTTATAGACGTATATAATGTTCCCACGGACAGGTCTGGTCCGACACGACCGGGATTCTGTAAAACATAACCAGCCAGCGGCTAGATGGGTTGGGTTAGGTTAGATTACGTTACAGAAGTATATAATATTCCCACCGAGAAGTAGCCGCCGCCCCGCCAGGATTGTTGTAAAATACTACATCCGTGATGTTAGATTGCCTTAGGTTAGGATATATAACGTTATAGACGTATATAATGTTCCCCCAGAGAGGTACGGACAGACAGGACCGGGATTATGTAAAACATTACCGGCGAGGGGCTAGATGTGTTAGGATAGGTTATCTTACGTTACAGACGTATATAACGTTCCCACCGAGAAGTAGGGGCCGACCCGTCAGGAATGTTGTAAAATACTACATCCGAGATGTAAGGCTGCCGTAGGTTAGTATATATATCGCTATAGACGAATTTAATGTTCCCACGGACAGGTCTGGGCCGACACGACCGTGATACTGTAAAACATTACCAGCGAGGGGCTAGATGGGTTAGGATAGATTATAGACGTATATAATGTTCCTACCGAGGAGTAGGGGCCGACCCGCCAGGAGTGTTGTAAAATACTACATCCGAGATGTTAGGCTGCCGTAGGTTAGTATATATAACGCTGTAGACGTATATAATGTTCCCACGGACAGGTCTGCTCCGACACGGCCGGGATTCTGTAAAACATAACCAGCCAGCGGCTAGATGGGTTAGGTTAGGTTAGATTACGTTACAGAAGTATATACTATTCACACCGAGAAGTAGCCGCCGCCCCGCCAGGATTGTTGTAAAATACTACATCCGTGATGTTAGATTGCCTTAGGTTAGGATATATAAGGTTATAGACGTATATAATGTTCCCCCAGAGAAGTACGGACAGACAGGACCGGGATTCTGTAAAACATTACCGGCGAGGGGCTAGATGGGTTAGGATAGGTTATCTTACGTTACAGACGTATATAACGTTCCCACCGTGAAGTACGGGCTGACCCGCCAGGAGTGTTGTAAAATACTACATCCGAGATGTTAGGCTGCCGTAGGTTAGAATATATAACGCTATAGACGAATATAATGTTCCCACGGAGAGGTACGGGCCGACACGACCGGGATTCTGTAAAACATTACCAGCTAGGGGCTAGATGGGTTAGGCTAGATTACCTTACGTTATAGACGTATATAACGTTCCCACCGAGAAGTAGGGGCCGACCCGCCAGGAATGTTGTAAAATACTACATCCGAGATGTTAGGCTGCCGTAGGTTAGTATATATAACGCTATAGACGTATATAATGTTCCCGCGGACAGGTCTGATCCGACACGACCGGGATTCTGTAAAACATAACCAGCCGGGGGCTAGATGGGATAGGTTAGGTTAGATTACGTTACAGAAGTATATAATGTTCCCACCGAGAAGTAGCCGCCGCCCCGCCAGGTTTGTTGTAAAATACTACATCCGAGATGTTAGATTGCCTTAGGTTAGGATATATAACGTTATAGACGTATATAATGTTCCCACCGAGGAGTAGCCGCCGCCCCGCCAGGTTTGTTGTAAAATACTACATCCGAGATGTTAGATTGCCGTAGGTTAGTATATATAACGCTGTAGATGTATATAATGTTCCCACGGACAGGTCTGCTCCGACACGACCGGGATTCTGTAAAACATAACCAGCCAGCGGCTAGATGGGTTAGGTTAGGTTAGATTACGTTACAGAAGTATATAATGTTCCCACAGAGAAATAGCCGCCGCCCCGCCAGGATTGTTGAAAAATACTAAATGCGAGATGTTAGGCTGCCGTAGGTTAGTATATATAACGCTATAGACGTATATAATGTTCCCACGGACATGTCTGCTCCGACACGACCGGGATTCTGTAAAACATAACCAGCCAGCGGCTAGATGGGTTAGGTTATGTTAGATTACGTTACAGAAGTATATAATATTCCCACCGAGAAGTAGCCGCCGCCCCGCCAGGATTGTTGTAAAATACTACATCCGTGATGTTAGATTGCCTTAGGTTAGGATATATAACGTTATAGACGTATATAATGTTCCCCCAGAGAGGTACGGACAGACAGGACCGGGATTCTGTAAAACATTACCGGCGAGGGGCTAGATGGGTTAGGATAGGTTATCTTACGTTACAGACGTATATAACGTTCCCACCGTGAAGTACGGGCTGACCCGCCAGGAGTGTTTTAAAATACTACATTCGAGGTGTTAGGTTGCCTTAGGTTAGGATATATAACTTTATAGACGTATATAATGTTCCCACAGAGAGGCACGGGCCGACAGGACCGTGATTCTGTAAAACATTACAAGCGAGGTGCTAGATGGGTTAGGATGGGTTATCTTACGTTATGGTCGTATATAACGTTCCCACCGAGAAGCAGGGGCCGACCCGCCAGGAATGTTGTAAAATACTACATCCGAGATGCTAGGCTGCCTTAGGTTAGTGTATATAACGCTATAGACGTATATAATGTTCCCACGGACAGGTCTGGGCCGACACGACCGGGATACTGTAAAACATTACCAGCGAGGGGCTAGATGGGTTAGGTTAGGTTATCTTACGTTATAGACGTATATAACTGTCCCACCGAGAAGTGGGGACCGGCCCGCCAGGAATGTTGTAAAATGCTACATCCGAGATGTTAGGCTGCCGTACGTTAGTATATATAACGCTATAGACGTATATAATGTTCCCACGGACAGGTCTGGGCCGACACGGCCGGGATACTGTAAAACATTACCAGCGAGCGGCTAGATGGGTTAGGTTAGGTTATCTTACGTTATAGACGTATATAACTGTCCCACCGAGAAGTGGGGACCGGCCCGCCAGGAATTTTGTAAAATGCTACATCCGATGTGTTAGGCTGCCGTAGGTTAGTATATATAACGCTATAGACGTATATAATGTTCCCACGGACAGGTGTGGGCCGACAAGACCGGGATACTGTAAAACATTACCAGCGAGGGGCTAGATGGGTTAGGTTAGGTTATCTTACGTTATAGACGTATATAACGTTCCCACCGAGAAGTAGGGGCCGATCCGCCAGGAATGTTGTAAAATACTACATCCGATATGGTAGGCTGCCGTAGGTTAGTGTATATAACGCTATAGACGTATATAATGTTCCCACCGAGACGTACAGGGCTACACGAACGGGATTCTACAAAACATTCCCAGCGAGGAGCTAGATGGGTTAGGTTAGGTTATCTTACGTTATAGACGTATATAACGTTCCCACCGAGAAGTAGGGGCCGACCTGTCAGGAATGTTGTAAAACACTACATCCGTGATGTTAGGCTGAAATAGGTTAGTAAATATAACGCTATAGACGTATATAATGTTCCCACCGAGACGTACAGGGCCGACCCGCCAGGAATGTTGTAAAATACTACATCCGAGATGTTAAGCTGTCGTAGGTTAGTATATATAACGCTATAGATGTATATAATGTTCCCACGGACAGGTCTGGTCCGACACGACCGGGATTCTGTAAAACACTACCAGCGAGGGGCTAGATGGATTAGGTTAGGTTATATTACGTTATAGACGGATATAACTGTCCCACCGAGAAGTGGGGACCGGCCCGCCAGGAATGTTGTAAAATACTACATCCGAGGCGTGAGGTTGCCTTAGGTCAGGATATATAACGTTATAGACGTATATATTGTTCCCACGGACAGGTCTGGTCCGACACGACCGGGATTCTGTAAAACATTACCAGCGAGGGGCTAGATGGGTTAGGTTAGGTTATATTACGTTATAGACGTATATAACTGTCCCACCGAGAAGTGGGGACCGGCCCGCCAGGAATGTTGTAAAATACTACATCCGAGATGTTAGGTTGCCATAGGTTAGTATATATAACGCCATAGACGTATATAATGTTCCCACGGACAGGTCTGGTCCGACACGACCGGGATTCTGTAAAACATTACCAGCGATGGGCTAGATGGGTTAGGTTAGGTTATCTTACGTTATAGACGTATATAACGTTCCCACTGAGAAGTAGGGGCCGACCCGCCAGGAGTGTTGTAAAATACTCCATCCGAGATGTTAGGTTGCCTTAGGTTAGGATATATAACGTTATAGACGTATATAATGTTCCCACAGAGAGGTACGGGCCGACAGGACCGGGATTCTGTAAAATATTACCAGCGAGGGGCTAGATGGTTTAGGTTAGGTTATCTTACGTTATAGACGTATATAACGTTCCCACTGAGAAGTAGGGGCCGACCCGCCAGGAATGTTGTAAAATACTACATCCGAGATGTTAGGCTGCCGTAGGTTAGTATTTATAACGCTATAGGCGTATATAATGTTCCCACCGACAGGTCTGGTCCGACACGACCGGGATTCCGTAAAACATTACCAGCGAGGGGCTAGATGGGTTAGGTTAGGTTATATTACGTTATAGACGGATATAGCTGTCCCACCGAGAAGTGGGGACCGGCCCGCCAGGAATGTTGTAAAATACTACAATTGAGGCGTGAGGTTGCCTTAGTTCAGGATATATAACGTTATAGACGTATATAATGTTCCCACGGACAGGTCTGGTCCGACACGACCGGGATTCTGTAAAACATTACCAGCGATGGGCTAGATGGGTTAGGTTAGGTTATCTTACGTTATAGACGTATATAACGTTCCCACTGAGAAGTAGGGGCCGACCCGCCAGGAGTGTTGTAAAATACTCCATCCGAGATGTTATGCTGCCTTAGGTTAGTGTATATAACGCGATAGACGTATATAATGTTCCCACCGAGACGTACAGGGCTACACGAACGGGATTCTACAAAACATTCCCAGCGAGGAGCTCGATGGGTTAGGTTAGGTTATCTTACGTTATAGACGTATATAACGTTCCCACCGAGAAGTAGGGGCCGACCTGCCAGGAATGTTGTAAAACACTACATCCGTGATGTTAGGCTGAAATAGGTTAGTAAATATAACGCTATAGACGTATATAATGTTCCCACGGACAGGTCTGGTCCGACACGACCGGGATTCTGTAAAACATGACCAGCCAGCGGCTAGATGGGTTAAGTTAGGTTAGACTAAGTTACAGAAGTATATAATGTTCCCATCGAGAAGTAGCCGTCGCCCCGCCAGGATTGTTGTAAAATACTACATCCGAGATGTTAGGTTGCCGTAGGTTAGGATATATAACGTTATAGACGTGTATAACGTTCCCACCGAGAAGTACGGGCCGACCCGCCAGGAATGTTGTAAAATGCTACATCCGAGATGTTAAGCTGTCGTAGGTTAGTATATATAACGCTATAGATGTATATAATGTTCCCACGGACAGGTCTGGTCCGACACGACCGGGATTCTGTAAAATATTACCAGCGAGGGGCTAGATGGATTAGGTTAGGTTATATTACGTTATAGACGGATATAACTGTCCCACCGAGAAGTGGGGACCGGCCCGCCAGGAATGTTGTAAAATACTACATCCGAGGCTTGAGGTTGCCTTAGGTCAGGATATATAACGTTATAGACGTATATAATGTTCCCACGGACAGGTCTGGTCCGACACGACCGGGATTCTGTAAAACATTACCAGCGAGGGGCTAGATGGGTTAGGTTAGGTTATCTTACGTTATAGACGTATATAACGTTCCCACTGAGAAGTAGGGGCCGACCCGCCAGGAGTGTTGTAAAATACTCCATCCGAGATGTTAGGTTGCCTTAGGTTAGGATATATAACGTTATAGACGTATATAATGTTCCCACAGAGTGGTACGGGCCGACAGGACCGGGATTCTGTAAAATATTACCAGCGAGGGGCTAGATGGTTTAGGTTAGGTTATCTTACGTTATAGACGTATATAACGTTAGCACTGAGAAGTAGGGGCCGACACGCCAGGAATGTTGTAAAATACTACATCCGAGATGTTAGGCTGCCGTAGGTTAGTATTTATAACGCTATAGACGTATATAATGTTCCCACGGACAGGTCTGGGCCGACACGACCGGGATACTGTAAAACATTACCAGCGAGGGGCTAGATGGGTTAGGTTAGGTTATCTTACGTTATAGACGTATATAACTTTCCCACCGAGAAGTAGGGGCCGACCCGCCATGAATGTTGTAAAATACTACATCCGATATGTTAGGCTGTCTCAGGTTAGTGTATATAACGTTATAGACGTATATAATGTTCCCACCGAGACGTACAGGGCTACACGAACGGGATTCTACAAAACATTCCAAGCGAGGAGCTCGATGGGTTAGGTTAGGTTATCTTACGTTATAGACGTATATAACGTTCCCACCGAGAAGTAGGGGCCGACCCGCCAGGAATGTTGTAAAATACTACATCCGAGATGTTAGGCTGCCGTAGGTTAGTATATATAACGCTATAGACGTATATAATGTTTCCACGGACAGGTCTGGTCCGACACGACCGATATTCTGTAAAACATAACCAGCAAGGGATAGATGGGATAGGTTAGGTTAGATTACGTTATAGACATATATAATGTTTCCACCGAGGAGTAGGGGCCGACCCGCCAGGAGTGTTGTAAAATACTACACCCGAGGTGTTAGGATGCCTTATGTGAGGATATATAACGTTACAGACGTGTATAATGTTCCTACCGAGACGTACAGGGATACACGAACGGGATTCTACAAAACATTCCCAGCGCGGAGCTCGATGGGTTAGGTTAGGTTATCTTACGTTATAGACGTATATAACGTTCCCACCGAGAAGTAGGGGCCGACCCGCCAGGAATGTTGTAAAATACTACATCCGAGATGTTAGGCTGCCGTAGGTTAGTATATATAACGCTATAGACGTATATAATGTTTCCACGGACAGGTCTGGTCCGACACGACCGGTATTCTGTAAAACATAACCAGCAAGGGATAGATGGGATAGGTTAGGTTAGATTACGTTATAGACATATATAATGTTTCCACCGAGGAGTAGGCGCCGACCCGCCAGGAGTGTTGTAAAATACTACACCCGAGGTGTTAGGATGCCTTATGTGAGGATATATAACGTTACAGACGTGTATAATGTTCCTACCGAGACGTACAGGGATACACGAACGGGATTCTACAAAACATTCCCAGCGCGGAGCTAGATGGGTTAGGTTAGGTTATATTACGTTATAGACGTATATAGCGCTCCCACCGAGATGTAGGGACTGACCCGCCAGGAGTGTTGTAAAATACTACATCCGTGATGTTAGGCTGCCGTAGGTTAGTATATATAACGCTATAGACGTATATAATGTTCCCACGGACAGGTCTGGTCCGACGCGACCGGGATTCTGTAAAACATACCCAGCCAGCGGCTAGATGGGTTAGGTTAGGTTAGATTACGTTACAGAAGTATATAATGTTCCCACCGAGAAGTAGCCGCCGCCCCGCCAGGATTGCTGTGAAATATTACATCCGAGATGTTAGATTGCCTTAGGTTAGGATATATAACGTTATAGACGTATATAATGTTCCCACCGAGACGTAAAGGGCTACATGAACGGGATTCTACAAAACATTCCCAGCGAGGAGCTAGATGGGTTAGGTTAGGTTATCTTACGTTATAGAAGTATATAACGTTCCCACCGAGAAGTAGGGGCCGACCCGCGAGGAATGTTCTAAAATACTACATCCGAGATGTTAGGCTGCCGTAGGTTAGTATATATAACGCTATAGACGTATATAATGTTTCCACGGACAGGTCTGGTCCGACACGACCGGTATTCTGTAAAACATAACCAGCAAGGGATAGATGGGATAGGTTAGGTTAGATTACGTTATAGACATATATAATGTTTCCACCGAGGAGTAGGGGCCGACCCGCCAGGAGTGTTGTAAAATACTACACCCGAGGTGTTAGGTTGCCTTATGTGAGGATATATAACGTTACAGACGTGTATAATGTTCCCACAGAGACGTACAGGGATACACGAACGGGATTCTACAAAACATTCCCAGCGCGGAGCTAGATGGGTTAGGTTAGGTTATATTACGTTATAGACGTATATAGCGCTCCCACCGAGATGTAGGGACTGACCCGCCAGGAGTGTTGTAAAATACTACATTCGAGCAATTAGGTTTCCTTAGGTTAGGATATATAACGTTATAGACGTATCTAATGTTCCCACAGAGAGATACGGGCCGACAGGACCGGGATTCTGTAAAATATTACCAGCGAGGGGCTAGATGGGTTAGGACAGGTTATCTTACGTTATAGACGTATATAACGTTCCCACCGAGAAGTACGGGCCGACCCGCCAGGAATGTTGTAAAATACTACATCCGAGATGTTAGGCTGCCGTAGGTTAGTATATATAACGCTATAGACGTATATAATGTTCCCACAGAAAGGTACGGGCCGACAGGACCCGGATTCTGTAAAATATTACCAGCGAGGGGCTAGATGGGTTAGGATAGGTTATCTTACGTTATAGACGTATATAACGTTCCCACCGAGAAGTACGGGCCGACCCGCCAGGAATGTTGTAAAATACTACATCCGAGATGTTAGGCTGCCGTAGGTTAGTATATATAACGCTATAGACGTATATAATGTTCCCACGGACAGGTCTGGGCCGACACGACCGGGATACTGTAAAGCATTACCAGCGAGGGGCTAGATGGGTTAGGTTAGGTTATCTTACGTTATAGACGTATATAACGTTCCCACCGAGAAGTAGGGGCCGACCCGCCAGGAATGTTGTAAAATACTACATCCGAGGAGTGAGGTTGCCTTAGGTCAGGATATATAACGTTATAGACGTATATAATGTTCCCACGGACAGGTCTGGGCCGACACGACCGGGATACTGTAAAGCATTACCAGCGAGGGGCTAGATGGGTTAGGTTAGGTTATCTTACGTTATAGACGTATATAACGTTCCCACCGAGAAGTAGGGGCCGACCCGCCAGGAATGTTGTAAAATACTACATCCGATATGTTAGGCTGCCTTAGGTTAGTGTATATAACGCTATAGACGTATATGATGTTCCCACGGGCAGGTCTGGTCCGACACGACCGGGATTCTGTAAAACATACCCAGCCAGCGGCTGGATGGTTCAGGTTAGGTTAGATTACGTTACAGAAGTATATAATGTTCCCACAGAGAAGTAGCCGCCGCCCCGCCAGGATTGTTGTAAAATACTACATCCGAGATGTTAGATTGCCTTAGGTTAGGATATATAACGTTACAGACGTATATAATGTTCCCACCGAGATGTACAGGGCTACACCAACGGGATTCTACAAAACATTCCCAGCGTGGAGCTAGATGGGTTAGGTTAGGTTATCTTACGTTATAGACGTATATAACGTTCCCACCGAGAAGTAGGGGCCGACCCGCCAGGATTGTTGTAAAATACTACATCCGAGATGTTAGATTGCCTTAGGTTAGGATATATAACGTTACAGACGTATATAATGTTCCCACCGAGACGTACAGGGCTACACGAACGGGATTCTACAAAACATTCCCAGCGAGGAGCTAGATGGGTTAGGTTTGGTTATCTTACGTTATAGACGTATATAACGTTCCCACCGAGAAGTACGGGCCGACCCGCCAGGAATGTTGTAAAATACTACATCCGAGATGTTAGGCTGCCGTAGGTTAGTATATATAACGCTATAGACGTATATAATATTCCCACGGACAAGTCTGGGCCGACACGACCGGGATACTGTAAAGCATTACCAGCGAGGGGCTAGATGGGTTAGGTTAGGTTATCTTACGTTATAGACGTATATAACGTTCCCACCGAGAAGTAGGGGCCGACCCGCCAGGAATGTTGTAAAATACTACATCCGAGGAGTGAGGTTGCCTTAGGTCAGGATATATAACGTTATAGACGTATATAATGATCCCACGGAGAGGTACGGGCCGACACGACCGGGATTCCGTAAAACATTACCAGCGAGGGACTAGATAGGTTAGGTTAGGTTATCTTACGTTATAGAAGTATATAACGTTCCCACCGAGAAGTAGGGTCCGACCCGCCAGGAATGTTGTAAAATACTACATCCGAGGTGTTATGTTGCCTTATGTGAGGATATATAACATTATAGACGTGTATAATGTTCCCACAGAGAGGTACGGGCCGACAGGACCGGGATTCTGTAAAACATTGCCAGCGAGGGGCTAGATGGGTTAGGATGGGTTATCTTACGTTATAGACGTATATAACGCGCCCACCGAGAAGTACGGGCCGACCCGCCAGGAATGTTGTAAAATACTACATCCGAGATGTTAGGCTGCCGTAGGTTAGTATATGTAACGCTATAGACGTATATAATGTTCCCACGGACAGGTCTGGGCCGACACGACCGGGATACTGTAAAACATTACCAGCGATGGGCTAGATGGGTTAGGTTAGGTTATCTTACGTTATAGCCGTATATAACGTTCCCACCGAGAAGTACGGACCGACCCGCCAGGAATGTTGTAAAATACTACATCCGAGATGTTAGGCTGCCGTAGGTTAGTATATGTAACGCTATAGACGTATATAATGTTCCCACGGACAGGTCTGGGCCGACACGACCGGGATACTGTAAAACATTACCAGCGATGGGCTAGATGGGTTAGGTTAGGTTATCTTACGTTATAGCCGTATATAACGTTCCCACCGAAAAGTACGGGCCGACCCGCCAGGAATGTTGTAAAATACTACATCCGAGATGTTAAGCTGTCGTAGGTTAGTATATATAACGCTATAGATGTATATAATGTTTCCACGGACAGGTCTGGTCCGACACGACCGGGATTCTGTAAAACAATACCAGCGAGGGGCTAGATGGGTTAGGTTAGGTTATCTTACGTTATAGACGTATATAACGTTCCCACCGAGAAGTAGGGGCCGACCCGCCAGGAATGTTGTAAAATACTACATCCGATATGTTAGGCTGCCTTAGGTTAGTGTATATAACGCTATAGACGTATATAATGTTCCCACCGAGACGTACAGGGCTACACGAACGGGATTCTACAAAACATTCCCAGCGAGGTGCTAGATGGGTTAGCATAGGTTGCCTTACGTTATAGACGTATATAACGTTCCCACCGCGAAGTAGGGGTCGACCCGTCAGGAATGTTGTAAAATACTACATCCGAGATGTTAGGCTGCCGTAGGTTAGTATATATAACGCTATAGACGTATATAATGTTCCCACCGAGACGTACAGGGCTACACGAACGGGATTCCGTAAAACAATACCAGCGAGGGGCTAGATGGGTTAGGTTAGGTTATCTTACGTTATAGACGTATATAACGTTCCCACCGAGAAGTAGGGGCCGACCCGCCAGGAATGTTGTAAAATACTACATCCGATATGTTAGGCTGCCTTAGGTTAGTGTATATAACGCTATAGACGTATATAATGTTCCCACGGACAGGTCTGGGCCGACACGACCGGGATACTGTAAAACATTACCAGCGATGGGCTAGATGGGTTAGGTTAGGTTATCTTACGTTATAGCCGTATATAACGTTCCCACCGAAAAGTACGGGCCGACCCGCCAGGAATGTTGTAAAATACTACATCCGAGATGTTAAGCTGTCGTAGGTTAGTATATATAACGCTATAGATGTATATAATGTTTCCACGGACAGGTCTGGTCCGACACGACCGGGATTCTGTAAAACAATACCAGCGAGGGGCTAGATGGGTTAGGTTAGGTTATCTTACGTTATAGACGTATATAACGTTCCCACCGAGAAGTAGGGGCCGACCCGCCAGGAATGTTCTAAAATACTACATCCGAGATGTTAGGCTGTCGTAGGTTAGTATATATAACGCTATAGACGTATATAATGTTCCCACAGAGAGGTACGGGCCGACAGGACCGGGATTCTGTAAAATATTACCAGCTAGGGGCTAGATGGGTCAGGATAGGTTATCTTACGTTATAGACGTATATAACGTTCCCACCGAGAAGTGCGGGCCGACCCGCCAGGAGTGTTGTAAAATACTACATCCGAGGTGTTATATTGCCTTATGTGAGGATATATAACGTTATAGACGTGCATAATGTTCCCACAGAGAGGTACGGGCCGACAGGACCGGGATTCTGTAAAACATTACCAGCGAGGGGCTAGATGGGTTAGGATGGGTTATCTTACGTTATAGACGTATATAACGTTCCCACCGAGAAGTACGGGCCGACCCGCCAGGAATGTTGTAAAATACTACATCCGAGATGCTAGGCTGCCTTAGGTTAGTATATATAACGCTATAGACGTATATAATATTCCCACGGACAAGTCTGGGCCGACACGACCGGGATACTGTAAAGCATTACCAGCGAGGGGCTAGATGGGTTAGGTTAGGTTATCTTACGTTATAGACGTATATAACGTTCCCACCGAGAAGTAGGGGCCGACCCGCCAGGAATGTTGTAAAATACTACATCCGAGGAGTGAGGTTGCCTTAGGTCAGGATATATAACGTTATAGACGTATATAATGATCCCACGGAGAGGTACGGGCCGACACGACCGGGATTCCGTAAAACATTACCAGCGAGGGACTAGATAGGTTAGGTTAGGTTATCTTACGTTATAGAAGTATATAACGTTCCCACCGAGAAGTAGGGTCCGACCCGCCAGGAATGTTGTAAAATACTACATCCGAGGTGTTATGTTGCCTTATGTGAGGATATATAACGTTATAGACGTGTATAATGTTCCCACAGAGAGGTACGGGCCGACAGGACCGGGATTCTGTAAAACATTGCCAGCGAGGGGCTAGATGGGTTAGGATGGGTTATCTTACGTTATAGACGTATATAACGCGCCCACCGAGAAGTACGGGCCGACCCGCCAGGAATGTTGTAAAATACTACATCCGAGATGTTAGGCTGCCGTAGGTTAGTATATGTAACGCTATAGACGTATATAATGTTCCCACGGACAGGTCTGGGCCGACACGACCGGGATACTGTAAAACATTACCAGCGAGGGGCTAGATGGGTTAGGTTAGGTTATCTTACGTTATAGACGTATATAACGTTCCCACCGAGAAGTAGGGGCCGACCCGCCAGGAATGTTCTAAAATACTACATCCGAGATGTTAGGCTGCCTTAGGTTAGTGTATATAACGCTATAGACGTATATAATGTTCCCACCGAGACGTACAGGGCTACACGAACGGGATTCTACAAAACATTCCCAGCGAGGAGCTAGATGGGTTAGCATAGGTTGCCTTACGTTATAGACGTATATAACGTTCCCACCGCGAAGTAGGGGTCGACCCGCCAGGAATGTTGTAAAATACTACATCCGATATGTTAGGCTGCCTTAGGTTAGTGTATATAACGCTATAGACGTATATAATGTTCCCACCGAGACGTACAGGGCTACACGAACGGGATTCTACAAAACATTCCCAGCGAGGAGCTAGATGGCTTAGGTTAGGTTATCTTACGTTATAGACGTATATAACGTTCCCACCGAGAAGTAGGGGCCGACACGCCAGGAATGTTCTAAAATACTACATCCGAGATGTTAGGCTGCCGTAGGTTAGTATATGTAACGCTATAGACGTATATAATGTTCCCACGGACAGGTCTGGGCCGACACGACCGGGATACTGTAAAACATTACCAGCGATGGGCTAGATGGGTTAGGTTAGGTTATCTTACGTTATAGCCGTATATAACGTTCCCACCGAGAAGTAGGGGCCGACCCGCCAGGAATGTTGTAAAATACTACATCCGATATGTTATGCTGCCTTAGGTTAGTGTATATAACGCTATAGACGTATATAATGTTCCCACCGAGACGTACAGGGCTACACGAACGGGATTCTACAAAACATTCCCAGCGAGGAGCTAGATGGGTTAGCATAGGTTGCCTTACGTTATAGACGTATATAACGTTCCCACCGCGAAGTAGGGGTCGACCCGCCAGGAATGTTGTAAAAGACTACATCCGATATGTTAGGCTGCCTTAGGTTAGTGTATATAACGCTATAGACGTATATAATGTTCCCACCGAGACGTACAGGGCTACACGAACGGGATTCTACAAAACATTCCCAGCGAGGAGCTAGATGGGTTAGGTTAGGTTATATTACGTTATAGACGTATATAGCGTTCCCACCGAGATGTAGGGGCTGACCCGCCAGGAGTGTTGTAAAATACTACATTCGAGCAGGTAGGTTTCTTTAGGTTAGGATATATAACGTTATAGACGTATATAATGTTTCCACAGAGAGGTACGGGCCGACAGGTCCGGGATTCTGCAAAATATTACCAGCGAGGGGCTAGATGGGTTAGGACAGGTTATCTTACGTTATAGACGTATATAACGTTCCCACCGAGAAGTAGGGGCCGACCCGCCAGGAATGTTGTAAAATACTACATCCGAGGTGTTATGTTGCCTTATGTGAGGATATATAACGTTATAGACGTGTATAATGATGACACGGAGAGGTACGGGCCGACACGACCGGGATTCCGTAAAACATTACCAGCGAGGGGCTAGATGGGTTAGGTTAGGTTATCTTACGTTATAGAAGTATATAACGTTCCCACCGAGAAGTAGGGTCCGACCCGCCAGGAATGTTGTAAAATACTACATCCGAGATGTTAGGCTGCCGTAGGTTAGAATATATAACGCTATAGACGTATATAATGTTTCCACGGACAGGTCTGGTCCGACACGACCGTGATTCTGTAAAACATAACCAGCCAGCGGCTAGATGGGTTAGGTTAGGTTAGATTACGTTACAGAAGTATATAATGTTCCCACCGAGAAGTAGCCGCCGCCCCGACAGGATTGCTGTAAAATACTACATCCCAGATGTTAGGTTGCCTTAGGTTAGGATATATAACGTTATAGACGTATATAATGTTCCCACCGAGACGTACAGGGCTACACGAACGGGATTCTACAAAACATTCCCAGCGAGGAGCTAGATGGGTTAGGTTAGGTTATATTACGTTATAGACGTATATAGCGTTCCCACCGAGATGTAGGGGCTGACCCGCCAGGAGTGTTGTAAAATACTACATTCGAGCAGGTAGGTTTCTTTAGGTTAGGATATATAACGTTATAGACGTATATAATGTTTCCACAGAGAGGTACGGGCCGACAGGTCCGGGATTCTGCAAAATATTACCAGCGAGGGGCTAGATGGGTTAGGACAGGTTATCTTACGTTATAGACGTATATAACGTTCCCACCGAGAAGTACGGGCCGACCCGCCAGGAATGTTGTAAAATACTACATCCGAGATGTTATGTTGCCTTATGTGAGGATATATAACGTTATAGACGTGTATAATGTTCCCACAGAGAGGTACGGGCCGACAGGACCGGGATTCTGTAAAACATTGCCAGCGAGGGGCTAGATGGGTTAAGATGGGTTATCTTACGTTATAGACGTATATAACGCGCCCACCGAGAAGTACGGGCCGACCCGCCAGGAATGTTGTAAAATACTACATCCGATATGTTAGGCTGCCTTAGGTTAGTGTATATAACGCTATAGACGTATATAATGTTCCCACCGAGACGTACAGGGCTACACGAACGGGATTCTACAAAACATTCCCAGCGAGGAGCTAGATGGGTTAGCATAGGTTGCCTTGCGTTATAGACGTATATAACGTTCCCACCGAGAAGTAGGGGCCGACCCGTCAGGAATGTTGTAAAATACTACATCCGAGATGTTAGGCTGCCGTAGGTTAGTATATATAACGCTATAGACGTATATAATGTTCCCACAGAGAGGTACGGGCCGACAGGACCGGGATTCTGTAAAATATTACCAGCGAGGGGCTAGATGGGTCAGGATAGGTTATCTTACGTTATAGACGTATATAACGTTCCCACCGTGAAGTGCGGGCCGACCCGCCAGGAGTGTTGTAAAATACTACATCCGAGGTGTTATATTGCCTTATGTGAGGATATATAACGTTATAGACGTGCATAATGTTCCCACAGAGAGGTACGGGCCGACAGGACCGGGATTCTGTAAAACATTACCAGCGAGGGGCTAGATGGGTTAGGATGGGTTATCTTACGTTATAGACGTATATAACGTTCCCACCGAGAAGTACGGGCCGACCCGCCAGGAATGTTGTAAAATACTACATCCGAGATGTTAGGCTGCCGTAGGTTAGTATATATAACGCTATAGACGTATATAATGTTCCCACGGACAGGTCTGGGCCGACACGACCGGGATACTGTAAAACATTACCAGCGATGGGCTAGATGGGTTAGGTTAGGTTATCTTACGTTATAGCCGTATATAACGTTCCCACCGAAAAGTACGGGCCGACCCGCCAGGAATGTTGTAAAATACTACATCCGATATGTTAGGCTGCCTTAGTTAGTGTATATAACGCTATAGACGTATATAATGTTCCCACCGAGACGTACAGGGCTACACGGACGGGATTCTACAAAACATTCCCAGCGAGCAGCTAGATGGGCTAGGTTAGGTTATATTACGTTATAGACGTATATAATGTTCCCACCGAGAAGTAGGGGCCGACCCGTCAGGAGTGTTGTAAAATTCTACATCCGAGGAGTTAGGTTGCCTTATGTGAGGATATATAACGTTATAGACGTATATAATGTTCCCCCAGAGAGGTACGGGCCGATAGGACCGGGATTCTGCAAAACATTACCAGCGAGGGGCTAGATGGGTTGGGATAGGTTATCTTACGTTATAGACGTATATAACGTTCCCACCGAGAAGTACGGGCCGACCCGCCAGGAATGTTGTAAAATACTACATCCGAGATGTTAGATTGCCTTAGATTAGGATATATAACGTTATAGACGTATATAATGTTCCCACCGAGACGCACAGGGCTACACGAACGGGATTCTACAAAACATTCCCAGCGAGGAGCTAGATAGGTTAGGTTAGGTTATCTTACGTTATAGACGTATATAACGTTCCCACCGAGAAGTAGGGGCCGACCCGCCAGGAATGTTGTAAAATACTACATCCGATATGTTAGGCTGCCTTAGTTAGTGTATATAACGCTATAGACGTATATAATGTTCCCACCGAGACGTACAGGGCTACACGGACGGGATGCTACAAAACATTCCCAGCGAGGAGCTAGATGGGTTAGGATAGGTTACCTTACGTTATAGACGTATATAACGTTCCCACCGAGAAGTAGGGGCCGTCCCGCCAGGAATGTTGTAAAATACTAAATCCGAGATGTTATATTGCCTTAGGTTAGGATATATAACGTTATAGACGTATATAATGTTCCCACCGAGACGTACAGGGCTACACGAACGGGATTCTACAAAACATTCCCAGCGATGAGCTAGATGGGTTAGGTTAGGTTTTCTTACGTTATAGACGTATATAACGTTCCCACCGAGAAGTAGGGTCCGACCCGCCAGGAGGGTTGTAAAATACTACATCCGAGGAGTGAGGTTGCCTTAGGTCAGGATATATAACGTTATAGACGTATGTAACGGTCCCACCGAGATGTAGGGGCCGACCCGCCAGGAGTGTTGTAAAATACAACATCCGAGGTGTTAGGTTGCCTTACGTTAGGATATATAACGTTATAGACGTATATAATATTCCCACAGAGAGGTGCGGATCGACAGGACCGGGATTCTGTAAAACATTACCAGCGAGGGGCTAGATGGGTTAGGATAGGTTATAGACGTATATAATGTTCCCACCGAGGAGTAGGGGCCGACCCGCCAGGAGTGTTGTAAAATACTACATCCGAGTTGTTATGTTGCCTTAGGTTAAGATATGTAACGTTATAGATGTATATAATGTTCCCACAGAGAGGTACGGGCCGACAGGACCGGGATTCTGTAAAACATTACCAGCGAGCGGCTAGATGGGTTAGGATAGGGTATCTTAGGTTATAGGCGTATATAACGTTCCCACCGAGATGTACGGGCCGACCGGCCAGGAATGTTGTAAAATACTACATCCGAGATGTTAGGCTGCCGTAGGTTAGTATATATAACGCTATAGATGTATATAATGTTCCCACGGACAGGTCTGGGCCGACACGACCGTGATATTGTAAAACATTGCCAGCGAGGGGCTAGATGGGTTAGGTTAGGTTATCTTACGTTATAGATGTATATAATGTTCCCACCGAGAAGTAGGGGCCCACCCGCCAGGAGTGGTGTAAAATACTACATCCGAGATGTTAGGCTGCCGTAGGCTAGTATATATAACGCTATAGACGTATATAATGTTCCCACGGACAGGTCTGGGCCGACACGACCGGGATTCTGTTAAACATTACCAGCCAGGGGCTAGATGGGTTAGGTTAGGTTAGATTACTTTACAGGGGTATATAATGTTCCCACCGAGAAGTAGCCTCCGCCCCGCCAGGATTGTTTTAAAATACTACATCCGAGATGTTAGATTGCCGTAGGTTAGGATATATAACGTTATAGGCGTATATATTGTTCCCACCGAGACGTACAGGGCTACACGAACGGGATTCTACAAAACATTCCCAGCGAGGAGCTAGATGGGTTAGGTTAGGTTATATTACGTTATTGACGTATATAATGTTCCCACGGACAGGTCTGGGCCGACACGACCGGGATTCTGTAAAACATTACCAGCGAGGGGCTAGATGGGTTAGGATAGCTTACCTTACGTTATAGACGTATATAACGTTCCCACCGAGAAGTACTGCCCGACCCGCCAGGAATGTTGTAAAATACTACATCCGAGATGTTAGGCTGCCGTAGGTTAGTATATATAACGCTATAGACGTATATAATGTTCCCACGGACAGGTCTGGGCCGACACGACCGGGATTCTGTTAAACATTCCCAGCGAGGGGCTAGATGGGTTAGGTTAGGTTATCTTACGTTATAGACGTATATAACGTTCCCACCGAGAAGTAGGGGCCGACCCGCAAGGAATCTTGTAAAATACTACATCCGAGATGTTAGGCTGCCGTAGGTTAGTACATATAACGCTATAGATGTATATAATGTTCCCACGGACAGGTCTGGGCCGACACGACCGGGATTCTGTAAAACATTACCAGCCAGGGGCGAAATGGGTTAGGTTAGGTTAGATTACGTTACAGAAGTATATAATGTTCCCACCGAGAAATAGCCGCCGCCCCGCCAGGATTGTTGTAAAATACTACATACCAGATGTTAGATTGCCTTAGGTTAGGATGTATAACGTTATAGACGTATATAGTGTTCCCACCGAGACGTACAGGGCTACACGAACGTGATTCTACAAAACATTCCCAGCGAGGAGCTAGATGGGTTAGGTTAGGTTATATTACGTTATAGACGTATATAATGCTTCCACCGAGAAGTACGGGCCGACCCGCCAGGAATGTTGTAAAATACTACATCCGAGATGTTAGGCTGCCGTAGGTTAGTATATATAACGCTATAGACGTATATAATGTTCCCACGGACAGGTCTGGGCCGACACGACCGGGATACTGTAAACATTACCAGCGAGGGGCTAGATGGGTTAGGTTAGGTTACCTTACGTTATAGACGTATATAACATTCCCAACGAGAAGTACTGTCCGACCCGCCAGGAATGTTGTAAAATACTACATCCGAGATGTTAGGCTGCCGTAGGTTAGTATATATAACGCTATAGACGTATATAATGTTCCCACGGACAGGTCTGGAACGACACGCACGGGATTCTGTAAAACATTACCAGCTACGGGCTAGATGGGGTAGGTTAGGTTATCTTACTTTATAGACGCATATAACGTTCCCACCGAGAAGTACGCGCCGACCCGCCAGGAATGTTGTAAAATACTACATCCGAGATGTTAGGCTGCCTTAGGTTAGAATATATAACGTTATAGACGTATATAATGTTCCCACGGACAGGTCTGGGCCGACATGACCGGAATTCTGTAAAACATTACCAGCGAGGGGCTAGATGGGTTAGGTTAGGTTCTCTTACGTTATAGACGTGTATAACGTTCCCACCGAGAAGTAGGGGCCGACCCGCCAGGAGTGTTGTAGAATACTACATCCGAGGTGTTTGGTTGCCTTAGGTTAGGATATATAACGCTATAGATGTATATAATGTTCCCACGGAGAGGTCTGGGCCGACACGACCGGGATTCTGTACAACATTACCAGCTAAGGGCTAGATGGGTTAGGATAGGTTATATTACGTTATAAACGTATATAATGTTCCCACTTAGAAGTAGGGGCCGACCCGCCTGGAGTGTTGTAAAATACTACATCCGAGATGTTAGGCTGCCGTAGGCTAGTATATATAACGCTATAGACGTATATAATGTTCCCACGGACAGGTATGGTCCGACACGACCGGGATTCTGTTAAACATTACCAGCCAGGGGCTAGATGGGTTAGGTTAGGTTAGAATACTTTACAGGGGTATATAATGTTCCCACCCAGAAGTAGCCTCCGCCCCGCCGGGATTGTTGTAAAATACTACATCCGAGATGTTAGATTGCCTTAGGTTAGGATATATAACGTTATAGACGTATATAATGTTCCCACCGAGACGTACAGGGCTACACGAACGGGATTCTACAAAACATTCCCAGCGAGGACCTAGATGGGTTAGGTTAGGTTATATTACGTTATTGACGTATATAACTGTCCCGCCGAGAAGTGGGGACCGGCCCGCCAGGAGTGTTGTAAAATACTACATCCGAGATGTTAGGATGCCGTAGGCTAGCATATATAACGCTATTGACGTATATAATGTTCCCACGGACAGGTCCGGGCCAACACGACCGGGATTCTGGAAAACATTATCAGCCAGGGGCTAGATGGGTTAGGTTAGGTTAGATTACTTTACAGAGGTATATAATGTTCCCACCGAGAAGTAGACGCCGCCCCGCCAGGATTGTTGTAAAATACTACATCCGAGATGTTAGATTGCCTTAGGTTAGTATATATAACGTTATAGACGTATATAATTTTCCCACCGAGACGTACAGGGCTACACGAACGGGATTCTACAAAACATTCCCAGCGAGAACCTAGATGGGTTAGGTTAGGTTATATTACGCTATAAACGTATATAATGTTCCCACCGAGAAGTAGGGGCCGACCCGCCAGGAGTATTGTAAAATACTACATCCGAGATGTTTGGTTGCCCTAGGTTAGGATATATAACGTTATAGACGTATATAATGTTCCCACGGACAGGTCTGGAACGACACGCACGGGTTTCTATAAAACATTACCAGCTACGGGCTAGATGGGGTAGGTTAGGTTATCTTACGTTATAGACGCATATAACGTTCCCACCGAGAAGTACGCGCCGACCCGCCAGGAATGTTGTAAAATACTACATACGAGAAGTTAGGCTGCCTTAGGTTAGTATATATAACGCTACAGACGTATATAATGCTCCCACGGACAGGTCTGGGCCGACACGACCTGGATTCTGTAAAACATTACCAGCGAGGGGCTAGATGGGTTAGGTTAGGTTATATTACGTTATAGACGTATATAATGTTCACACCGAAAAGTAGGGTCCGACCCGCCTGGAGTGTTGTAAAATACTACATCCGTGGTGTTAGGTTGCCTTAGGTTAGGTTATCTTACGTTATAGACGTATATAACGTTCCCACCGAGAAGTAGGAGCGGACCCGACAGGAATGTTGTAAAATACTACATCCGAGATGTTAGGCTGCCGTAGGCTAGTATATATAACGCTATAGACGTATATAATGTTCCCACGGACACGTCTGGGCCGACACGACCGGGATTCTGTTAAACAATACCAGCCAGGGGCTAGATGGATTAGGTTACGTTATCTTACGTTATAGACGTATATAATGTTCCCACCGAGAAGTAGGGGCCGACCCGCCAGGAGTGTGGTAAAATACTACATCCGAGGTGTTAGGTTGCCTTAGGTTAGAATATATAACGTTATAGACGTATATAATGATCCCACAGGAAGGCACGGGCCGACAGAACCGGGATTATGTAAAACATTTCCAGCGAGGGGCTAGATGGGTTGGGATAGGTTATCTTACGTTATAGACGTATATAACGTTCCCACCGAGAAGTACGGGCCGACCGGCCAGGAATGTTGTAAAATACTACATCCGAGATGTTAGATTGCCTTAGATTAGGATATATAACGTTATAGACGTATATAATGTTCCCACCGAGACGCACAGGGCTACACGAACGGGATTCTACAAAACATTCCCAGCGAGGAGCTAGATGGGTTAGGTTAGGTTATCTTACGTTATAGACGTATATAACGTTCCCACCGAGAAGTAGGGGCCGACCCGCCAGGAATGTTGTAAAATACTACATCCGATATGTTAGGCTGCCTTAGTTAGTGTATATAACGCTATAGACGTATATAATGTTCCCACCGAGACGTACAGGGCTACACGGACGGGATGCTACAAAACATTCCCAGCGAGGAGCTAGATGGGTTAGGATAGGTTACCTTACGTTATAGACGTATATAACGTTCCCACCGAGAAGTAGGGGCCGACCCGCCAGGAATGTTGTAAAATACTAAATCCGAGATGTTATATTGCCTTAGGTTAGGATATATAACGTTATAGACGTATATAATGTTCCCACCGAGACGTACAGGGCTACACGAACGGGATTCTACAAAACATTCCCAGCGATGAGCTAGATGGGTTAGGTTAGGTTTTCTTACGTTATAGACGTATATAACGTTCCCACCGAGAAGTAGGGTCCGACCCGCCAGGAGGGTTGTAAAATACTACATCCGAGGAGTGAGGTTGCCTTAGGTCAGGACATATAACGTTATAGACGTATGTAACGGTCCCACCGAGATGTAGGGGCCGACCCGCCAGGAGTGTTGTAAAATACAACATCCGAGGTGTTAGGTTGCCTTACGTTAGGATATATAACGTTATAGACGTATATAATATTCCCACAGAGAGGTGCGGATCGACAGGACCGGGATTCTGTAAAACATTACCAGCGAGGGGCTAGATGGGTTAGGATAGGTTATAGACGTATATAATGTTCCCACCGAGGAGTAGGGGCCGACCCGCCAGGAGTGTTGTAAAATACTACATCCGAGTTGTTATGTTGCCTTAGGTTAAGATATGTAACGTTATAGATGTATATAATGTTCCCACAGAGAGGTACGGGCCGACAGGACCGGGATTCTGTAAAACATTACCAGCGAGCGGCTAGATGGGTTAGGATAGGGTATCTTAGGTTATAGGCGTATATAACGTTCCCACCGAGATGTACGGGCCGACCGGCCAGGAATGTTGTAAAATACTACATCCGAGATGTTAGGCTGCCGTAGGTTAGTATATATAACGCTATAGATGTATATAATGTTCCCACGGACAGGTCTGGGCCGACACGACCGTGATATTGTAAAACATTGCCAGCGAGGAGCTAGATGGGTTAGGATAGGTTACCTTACGTTATAGACGTATATAACGTTCCCACCGAGAAGTAGGGGCCGACCCGCCAGGAATGTTGTAAAATACTAAATCCGAGATGTTATATTGCCTTAGGTTAGGATATATAACGTTATAGACGTATATAATGTTCCCACCGAGACGTACAGGGCTACACGAACGGGATTCTACAAAACATTCCCAGCGATGAGCTAGATGGGTTAGGTTAGGTTTTCTTACGTTATAGACGTATATAACGTTCCCACCGAGAAGTAGGGTCCGACCCGCCAGGAGGGTTGTAAAATACTACATCCGAGGAGTGAGGTTGCCTTAGGTCAGGACATATAACGTTATAGACGTATGTAACGGTCCCACCGAGATGTAGGGGCCGACCCGCCAGGAGTGTTGTAAAATACAACATCCGAGGTGTTAGGTTGCCTTACGTTAGGATATATAACGTTATAGACGTATATAATATTCCCACAGAGAGGTGCGGATCGACAGGACCGGGATTCTGTAAAACATTACCAGCGAGGGGCTAGATGGGTTAGGATAGGTTATAGACGTATATAATGTTCCCACCGAGGAGTAGGGGCCGACCCGCCAGGAGTGTTGTAAAATACTACATCCGAGTTGTTATGTTGCCTTAGGTTAAGATATGTAACGTTATAGATGTATATAATGTTCCCACAGAGAGGTACGGGCCGACAGGACCGGGATTCTGTAAAACATTACCAGCGAGCGGCTAGATGGGTTAGGATAGGGTATCTTAGGTTATAGGCGTATATAACGTTCCCACCGAGATGTACGGGCCGACCGGCCAGGAATGTTGTAAAATACTACATCCGAGATGTTAGGCTGCCGTAGGTTAGTATATATAACGCTATAGATGTATATAATGTTCCCACGGACAGGTCTGGGCCGACACGACCGTGATATTGTAAAACATTGCCAGCGAGGGGCTAGATGGGTTAGGTTAGGTTATCTTACGTTATCGATGTATATAATGTTCCCACCGAGAAGTAGGGGCCGACCCGCCAGGAGTGGTGTAAAATACTACATCCGAGATGTTAGGCTGCCGTAGGTTAGTATATATAACGCTATAGACGTATATAATGTTCCCACGGACAGGTCTGGTCCGACACGACCGGGATTCTGTAAAACATAACCAGCCAGCGGATAGATGGGTTAAGTTAGGATAGATTACGTTACAGAAGTATATAATGTTCCCACCGAGAAGTAGCCGCCGCCCCGCCAGGATTGTTGTAAAATACTACATCCGACATGTTAGGCTGCCGTAGGTTAGGATATATAACGTTATAGACGTATATAATGTTCCCACCGAGACGTACAGAGCTACACGAACGGGATTCTACAAAACATTCCCAGCGAGCAGCTAGATGGGCTAGGTTAGGTTATCTTACGTTATAGACGTATATAACGTTCCCACCGAGAAGTAGGGGCCGACCGGCCAGGAATGTTGTAAAATACTACATCCGTGATGTTAGGCTGAAATAGGTTAGTATATATGACGCTATAGACGTATATAATGTTCCCACGGACAGGTCTGTGCCGACACTCCCGGGATTCTGTAAAACATTACCAATCGCGGGCTAGATGGGGTAGGTTAGGTTATCTTACGTTATAGACGCATATAACGTTCCCACCGAGAAGTACGCGCCGACCCGACAGGAATGTTGTAAAATACTACATACGAGAAGTTAGGCTGCCGTAGGCTAGTATATATAACGCTATAGACGTATATAATGTTCCCACGGACAGGTCTGGGCCGACACGACCGGGATTCTGTTAAACACTACCAGCCAGGGGCTAGATGGGTTAGGTTAGGTTAGATTACTTTACAGGGGTATATAATGTTCCCACCGAGAAGTAGCCTCCGCCCCGCCAGGATTGTTTTAAAATACTACATCCGAGATGTTAGATTGCCGTAGGTTAGGATATATAACGTTATAGGCGTATATATTGTTCCCACCGAGACGTACAGGGCTACACGAACGGGATTCTACAAAACATTCCCAGCGAGGAGCTAGATGGGTTAGGTTAGGTTATATTACGTTATTGACGTATATAATGTTCCCACGGACAGGTCTGGGCCGACACGACCGGGATTCTGTAAAACATTACCAGCGAGGGGCTAGATGGGTTAGGATAGCTTACCTTACGTTATAGACGTATATAACGTTCCCACCGAGAAGTACTGTCCGACCCGCCAGGAATGTTGTAAAATACTACATCCGAGATGTTAGGCTGCCGTAGGTTAGTATATATAACGCTATAGACGTATATAATGTTCCCACGGACAGGTCTGGGCCGACACGACCGGGATTCTGTTAAACATTCCCAGCGAGGGGCTAGATGGGTTAGGTTAGGTTATCTTACGTTATAGACGTATATAACGTTCCCACCGAGAAGTAGGGGCCGACCCGCAAGGAATCTTGTAAAATACTACATCCGAGATGTTAGGCTGCCGTAGGTTAGTACATATAACGCTATAGATGTATATAATGTTCCCACGGACAGGTCTGGGCCGACACGACCGGGATTCTGTAAAACATTACCAGCCAGGGGCGAAATGGGTTAGGTTAGGTTAGATTACGTTACAGAAGTATATAATGTTCCCACCGAGAAATAGCCGCCGCCCCGCCAGGATTGTTGTAAAATACTACATACCAGATGTTAGATTGCCTTAGGTTAGGATGTATAACGTTATAGACGTATATAGTGTTCCCACCGAGACGTACAGGGCTACACGAACGTGATTCTACAAAACATTCCCAGCGAGGAGCTAGATGGGTTAGGATAGGTTATCTTACGTTATAGACGTATATAACGTTACCACCGAGAAGTACGGGCCGATCCGCCAGAATTGTTGTAAAATATTACCTCCGAGATGTTAGGCTGCCGTCGGTTAGTATATATAACGCTATAGACGTATATAATGTTCCCACGGACAGGTCTGTGCCGACACTCCCGGGATTCTGTAAAACATTACCAGCCACGGGCTAGATGGGGTAGGTTAGGTTATCTTACGTTATAGACGCATATAACGTTCCCACCGAGAAGTACGCGCCGAACCGACAGGAATGTTGTAAAATACTACATACGAGAAGTTAGGCTGCCGTGGGCTAGTATATATAACGCTATAGACGTATATAATGTTCCCACGGACAGGTCTGGGCCGACACGACCGGGATTCTGTTAAACATTACCAGCCAGGGGCTAGATGGGTTAGGTTAGGTTAGATTACTTTACAGGGGTATATAATGTTCCCACCGAGAAGTAGCCTCCGCCCCGCCAGGATTGTTTTAAAATACTACATCCGAGATGTTAGATTGCCGTAGGTTAGGATATATAACGTTATAGGCGTATATATTGTTCCCACCGAGACGTACAGGGCTACACGAACGGGATTCTACAAAACATTCCCAGCGAGGAGCTAGATGGGTTAGGTTAGGTTATATTACGTTATAGACGTATATAATGTTCTCACGGACAGGTCTGGGCCGACACGACCGGGATTCTGTAAAACATTACCAGCGAGGGGCTAGATGGGTTAGGATAGCTTAGCTTACGTTATAGACGTATATAACGTTCCCACCGAGAAGTAGGGGCCGACCCGCCAGGAATGTTGTAAAATACTACATCCGATGTGTTAGGTTGCCTTAGGTTAGGTTATCTTACGTTATAGACGCATATAACGTTCCCACCGAGAAGTACGGGCCGACAGGATCGGAATTCTCTAAAACATTACCAGCGAGGGGCTAGATGGGGTAGGTTAGGTTATCTTACGTTATAGACGTATATAACGTTCCCACCGAGAAGTACGGGCCGACCCGACAGGAATGTTGTAAAATACTACCTCCGACATGTTAGGCTACCGTAGGTTAGTATATATAACGCTATAGACGTATATAATGTTCCCACGGACACGTCTGGGCCGACACGACCGGGATTCTGTTAAACAATACCAGCCAGGGGCTAGATGGATTAGGTTACGTTATCTTACGTTATAGACGTATATAATGTTCCCACCGAGAAGTAGGGGCCGACCCGCCAGGAGTGTTGTAAAATACTACATCCGAGGTGTTAGGTTGCCTTAGGTTAGAATATATAACGTTATAGACGTATATAATGATCCCACAGAAAGGCACGGGCCGACAGAACCGGGATTATGTAAAACATTTCCAGCGAGGGGCTAGATGGGTTAGGATAGGTTATCTTACGTTATAGACGTATATAACGTTACCACCGAGAAGTACGGGCCGATCCGCCAGAATTGTTGTAAAATATTACCTCCGAGATGTTAGGCTGCCGTCGGTTAGTATATATAACGCTATAGACGTATATAATGTTCCCACGGACAGGTCTGGTCCGACACGACCGGGATTCTGTTAAACACTACCAGCCAGGGGCTAGATGGGTTAGGTTAGGTTAGATTACTTTACAGGGGTATATAATGTTCCCACCGAGAAGTAGCCTCCGCCCCGCCAGGATTGTTGTAAAATACTACATCCGAGATGTTAGATTGCCTTAGGTTAGGATATATAACGTTATAGACGTATATAATGTTCCCACCGAGACGTACAGGGCTACACGAACGGGATTCTACAAAACATTCGCAGCGAGGACCTGGATGGGTTAGGTTAGGTTATATTACGTTATAGACGTATATAATGTTCCCACCGAGAAGCAGGGGCCGACCCGCCAGGAGTGTTATAAAATACTACATCCGAGGTGTTAGGTTGCCTTAGGTTAGGATATATAACGTTATAGACGTATATAATGTTCCCACAGAGGGGTGCGGGCCGACAGGACCGGGATTCTGTAAAACATTACCAGCGAGGGGCTAGATGGGTTAGGTTAGGTTATCTTACGTTATAGACGTATATAGTGTTTCCACCGAGAAGTACGGGCCGACCCGCCAGGAATGTTGTAAAATACTACATCCGTGATGTTAGGCTGAAATAGGTTAGTATATATGACGCTATAGACGTATATAATGTTCCCACGGACAGGTCTGTTCCGACACGACCGGGATTCTGTAAAACATAACCGGCCAACGGCTAGATGGGTTAGGTTAGGTTAGATTAGGTTACAGAAGTATATAATGTTCCCACCGAGAAGTAGCCGTCGCCCCGCCAGGATTGTTTTAAAATACTACATCCGAGATGTTAGATTGCCGTAGGTTAGGATATATAACGTTATAGGCGTATATATTGTTCCCACCGAGACGTACAGGGCTACACGAACGGGATTCTACAAAACATTCCCAGCGAGGAGCTAGATGGGTTAGGTTAGGTTATATTACGTTATAGACGTATATAATGTTCTCACGGACAGGTCTGGGCCGACACGACCGGGATTCTGTAAAACATTACCAGCGAGGGGCTAGATGGGTTAGGATAGCTTACCTTACGTTATAGACGTATATAACGTTCCCACCGAGAAGTACTGTCCGACCCGCCAGGAATGTTGTAAAATACTACATCCGAGATGTTAGGCTGCCGTAGGTTAGTATATATAACGCTATAGACGTATATAATGTTCCCACGGACAGGTCTGGGCCGACACGACCGGGATTCTGTTAAACATTCCCAGCGAGGGGCTAGATGGGTTAGGTTAGGTTATCTTACGTTATAGACGTATATAACGTTCCCACCGAGAAGTAGGGGCCGACCCGCAAGGAATCTTGTAAAATACTACATCCGAGATGTTAGGCTGCCGTAGGTTAGTACATATAACGCTATAGATGTATATAATGTTCCCACGGACAGGTCTGGGCCGACACGACCGGGATTCTGTAAAACATTACCAGCCAGGGGCGAAATGGGTTAGGTTAGGTTAGATTACGTTACAGAAGTATATAATGTTCCCACCGAGAAATAGCCGCCGCCCCGCCAGGATTGTTGTAAAATACTACATACCAGATGTTAGATTGCCTAACGTTAGGATATATAACGTTATAGACGTATATAATGTTCCCACCGAGACGTACAGGGCTACACGAACGGGATTCTACAAAACATTCCCAGCGAGGACATAGATGGGTTAGGTTAGGTTATATTACGTTATGAACGTATATAATGTTCCCACCGAGAAGTAGGGGCCGACCCGCCAGGAGTGTTGTAAAATACTACATCCGAGGTGTTAGGCTGCCGTAGGTTAGTATATATAACGCTATAGACGTATATAATGTTCCCACGGACAGGTCTGGGCCGACACGACCGGGATACTGTAAACATTACCAGCGAGGGGCTAGATGGGTTAGGTTAGGTTACCTTACGTTATAGACGTATATAACATTCCCAACGAGAAGTACTGTCCGACCCGCCAGGAATGTTGTAAAATACTACATCCGAGATGTTAGGCTGCCGTAGGTTAGTATATATAACGCTATAGACGTATATAATGTTCCCACGGACAGGTCTGGAACGACACGCACGGGATTCTGTAAAACATTACCAGCTACGGGCTAGATGAGGTAGGTTAGGTTATCTTACTTTATAGACGCATATAACGTTCCCACCGAGAAGTACGCGACGACCCGCCAGGAATGTTGTGAAATACTACATCCGAGATGTTAGGCTGCCTTAGGTTAGAATATATAACGTTATAGACGTATATAATGTTCCCACGGACAGGTCTGGGCCGACATGACCGGAATTCTGTAAAACATTACCAGCGAGGGGCTAGATGGGTTAGGTTAGGTTCTCTTACGTTATAGACGTGTATAACGTTCCCACCGAGAAGTAGGGGCCGACCCGCCAGGAGTGTTGTAGAATACTACATCCGAGGTGTTTGGTTGCCTTAGGTTAGGATATATAACGCTATAGATGTATATAATGTTCCCACGGAGAGGTCTGGGCCGACACGACCGGGATTCTGTACAACATTACCAGCGAAGGGCTAGATGGGTTAGGATAGGTTATATTACGTTATAAACGTATATAATGTTCCCACTTAGAAGTAGGGGCCGACCCGCCTGGAGTGTTGTAAAATACTACATCCGGGATGTTAGGCTGCCGTAGGCTAGTATATATAACGCTATAGACGTATATAATGTTCCCACGGACAGGTATGGTCCGACACGACCGGGATTCTGTTAAACATTACCAGCCAGGGGCTAGATGGGTTAGGTTAGGTTAGATTACTTTACAGGGGTATATAATGTTCCCACCCAGAAGTAGCCTCCGCCCCGCCGGAATTGTTGTAAAATACTACATCCGAGATGTTAGATTGCCTTAGGTTAGGATATATAACGTTATAGACGTATATAATGTTCCCACCGAGACGTACAGGGCTACACGAACGGGATTCTACAAAACATTCCCAGCGAGGACATAGATGGGTTAGGTTAGGTTATATTACGTTATGAACGTATATAATGTTCCCACCGAGAAGTAGGGGCCGACCCGCCAGGAGTGTTGTAAAATACTACATCCGAGGTGTTAGGTTGCCTTAGGTTAGGATATATAACGTTATAGACGTATATAATGTTCCCACAGAGAGGTACGTGCCGACAGGACCGGGATTCTGTAAAACATTACCAGCGATGGGCTAGATGGGTTAGGTTAGGTTACCTTACGTTATAGGCGTATATAACGTTCCCACCGAGAAGTACGGGCCGACCCGACAGGAATTTTGTAAAATACTATATCCGAGATGTTAGGCTGCCGTAGGTTAGTATCTATAACGCTATAGACGTATATAATGTTCCCACGGACAGGTCTGGGCCGAAACGACCTGGATTCTGTGAGACATTACCAGCGAGGGGCTAGATGGGTTAGGTTAGGTTATATTACGTTATAAACGTATATAATGTTCCCACCGAGGAGTAGGGTTTGACCCGCCTGGAGTGTTGTAAAATACTACAACCGAGATGTTACGCTGCCGTAGGCTAGTATATATAACGCTATAGACGTATATAATGTTACCACGGACAGGTCTGGGCCGACACGACCGGGATTCTGTAAAACATTACCAGCGAGGGGCTAGATGGGTTAGGTTAGGTTATCTTACGTTATAGACGTATATAACGTTCCCACCGAGAAGTACTGGCCGACCCGACAGGAATGTTGTAAAATACTACATCCGAGATGTTAGGCTGCCTTAGGTTAGTACATATAACGCTATAGACATATATAATGTTCCCACAGAGAGGTACGGGCCGACAAGACCGGGATTCTATAAAACATTACCAGCCAGGGGCTAGATGGGTTAGGTTAGGTTAGATTACTTTACAGGGGTATATAATGTTCCCACCCAGAAGTAGCCTCCGCCCCGCCAGGATTGTTGTAAAATACTACATCCGAGATGTTAGATTGCCTTAGGTTAGGATATATAACGTTATAGACGTATATAATGTTCCCACCGAGACGTACAGGGCTACACGAACGGGATTCTACAAAACATTCCCAGCGAGGACCTAGATGGGTTAGGTTAGGTTATATTACGTTATTGACGTATATAACTGTCCCGCCGAGAAGTGGGGACCGGCCCGCCAGGAGTGTTGTAAAATACTACATCCGAGATGTTAGGATGCCGTAGGCTAGCATATATAACGCTATTGACGTATATAATGTTCCCACGGACAGGTCCGGGCCAACACGACCGGGATTCTGGAAAACATTATCAGCCAGGGGCTAGATGGGTTAGGTTAGGTTAGATTACTTTACAGAGGTATATAATGTTCCCACCGAGAAGTAGACGCCGCCCCGCCAGGATTGTTGTAAAATACTACATCCGAGATGTTAGATTGCCTTAGGTTAGTATATATAACGTTATAGACGTATATAATTTTCCCACCGAGACGTACAGGGCTACACGAACGGGATTCTACAAAACATTCCCAGCGAGAACCTAGATGGGTTAGGTTAGGTTATATTACGCTATAAACGTATATAATGTTCCCACCGAGAAGTAGGGGCCGACCCGCCAGGAGTATTGTAAAATACTACATCCGAGATGTTTGGTTGCCCTAGGTTAGGATATATAACGTTATAGACGTATATAATGTTCCCACGGACAGGTCTGGAACGACACGCACGGGATTCTGTAAAACATTACCAGCTACGGGCTAGATGGGGTAGGTTAGGTTATCTTACGTTATAGACGCATATAACGTTCCCACCGAGAAGTACGCGCCGACCCGCCAGGAATGTTGTAAAATACTACATACGAGAAGTTAGGCTGCCTTAGGTTAGTATATATAACGCTACAGACGTATATAATGCTCCCACGGACAGGTCTGGGCCGACACGACCTGGATTCTGTAAAACATTACCAGCGAGGGGCTAGATGGGTTAGGTTAGGTTATATTACGTTATAGACGTATATAATGTTCACACCGAAAAGTAGGGTCCGACCCGCCTGGAGTGTTGTAAAATACTACATCCGAGGTGTTAGGTTGCCTTAGGTTAGGTTATCTTACGTTATAGACGTATATAACGTTCCCACCGAGAAGTAGGAGCGGACCCGACAGGAATGTTGTAAAATACTACATCCGAGATGTTAGGCTGCCGTAGGCTAGTATATATAACGCTATAGACGTATATAATGTTCCCACGGACACGTCTGGGCCGACACGACCGGGATTCTGTTAAACAATACCAGCCAGGGGCTAGATGGATTAGGTTACGTTATCTTACGTTATAGACGTATATAATGTTCCCACCGAGAAGTAGGGGCCGACCCGCCAGGAGTGTGGTAAAATACTACATCCGAGGTGTTAGGTTGCCTTAGGTTAGAATATATAACGTTATAGACGTATATAATGATCCCACAGAAAGGCACGGGCCGACAGAACCGGGATTATGTAAAACATTTCCAGCGAGGGGCTAGATGGGTTAGGATAGGTTATCTTACGTTATAGACGTATATAACGTTACCACCGAGAAGTACGGGCCGATCCGCCAGAATTGTTGTAAAATATTACCTCCGAGATGTTAGGCTGCCGTCGGTTAGTATATATAACGCTATAGACGTATATAATGTTCCCACGGACAGGTCTGGTCCGACACGACCGGGATTCTGTTAAACACTACCAGCCAGGGGCTAGATGGGTTAGGTTAGGTTAGATTACTTTACAGGGGTATATAATGTTCCCACCGAGAAGTAGCCTCCGCCCCGCCAGGATTGTTGTAAAATACTACATCCGAGATGTTAGGCTGCCGTAGGCTAGTATATATAACGCTATAGACGTATATAATGTTCCCACGGACAGGTATGGTCCGACACGACCGGGATTCTGTTAAACATTACCAGCCAGGGGCTAGATGGGTTAGGTTAGGTTAGATTACTTTACAGGGGTATATAATGTTCCCACCCAGAAGTAGCCTCCGCCCCGCCGGGATTGTTGTAAAATACTACATCCGAGATGTTAGATTGCCTTAGGTTAGGATATATAACGTTATAGACGTATATAATGTTCCCACCGAGACGTACAGGGCCACACGAACGGGATTCTACAAAACATTCCCAGCGAGGACATAGATGGGTTAGGTTAGGTTATATTACGTTATTAACGTATATAATGTTCCCACCGAGAAGTAGGGGCCGACCCGCCAGGAGTGTTGTAAAATACTACATCCGAGGTGTTAGGTTGCCTTAGGTTAGGATATATAACGTTATAGACGTATATAATGTTCCCACAGAGAGGTACGTGCCGACAGGACCGGGATTCTGTAAAACATTACCAGCGATGGGCTAGATGGGTTAGGTTAGGTTACCTTACGTTATAGGCGTATATAACGTTCCCACCGAGAAGTACGGGCCGACCCGACAGGAATTTTGTAAAATACTACATCCGAGATGTTAGGCTGCCGTAGGTTAGTATATATAACGCTATAGACGTATATAATGTTCCCACGGACAGGTCTGGGCCGAAACGACCTGGATTCTGTGAGACATTACCAGCGAGGGGCTAGATGGGTTAGGTTAGGTTATATTACGTTATAAACGTATATAATGTTCCCACCGAGGAGTAGGGTTTGACCCGCCTGGAGTGTTGTAAAATACTACAACCGAGATGTTACGCTGCCGTAGGCTAGTATATATAACGCTATAGACGTATATAATGTTACCACGGACAGGTCTGGGCCGACACGACCGGGATTCTGTAAAACATTACCAGCGAGGGGCTAGATGGGTTAGGTTAGGTTATCTTACGTTATAGACGTATATAACGTTCCCACCGAGAAGTACTGGCCGACCCGACAGGAATGTTGTAAAATACTACATCCGAGATGTTAGGCTGCCTTAGGTTAGTACATATAACGCTATAGACATATATAATGTTCCCACAGAGAGGTACGGGCCGACAAGACCGGGATTCTATAAAACATTACCAGCCAGGGGCTAGATGGGTTAGGTTAGGTTAGATTACTTTACAGGGGTATATAATGTTCCCACCCAGAAGTAGCCTCCGCCCCGCCAGGATTGTTGTAAAATACTACATCCGAGATGTTAGATTGCCTTAGGTTAGGATATATAACGTTATAGACGTATATAATGTTCCCACCGAGACGTACAGGGCTACACGAACGGGATTCTACAAAACATTCCCAGCGAGGACCTAGATGGGTTAGGTTAGGTTATATTACGTTATTGACGTATATAACTGTCCCGCCGAGAAGTGGGGACCGGCCCGCCAGGAGTGTTGTAAAATACTACATCCGAGATGTTAGGATGCCGTAGGCTAGCATATATAACGCTATTGACGTATATAATGTTCCCACGGACAGGTCCGGGCCAACACGACCGGGATTCTGGAAAACATTATCAGCGAGGGGCTAGATGGGTTAGGTTAGGTTATATTACGTTATAGACGTATATAATGTTCACACCGAAAAGTAGGGTCCCACCCGCCTGGAGTGTTGTAAAATACTACATCCGAGGTGTTAGGTTGCCTTAGGTTAGGTTATCTTACGTTATAGACGTATATAACGTTCCCACCGAGAAGTAGGAGCGGACCCGCCAGGATTGTTGTAAAATACTACATCCGAGATGTTAGATTGCCTTAGGTTAGGATATATAACGTTATAGACGTATATAATGTTCCCACTGAGACGTACAGGGCTACACGAACGGGATTCTACAAAACATTCCCAGCGAGGACCTAGATGGGTTAGGTTAGGTTATATTACGTTATTGACGTATATAACTGTCCCGCCGAGAAGTGGGGACCGGCCCGCCAGGAGTGTTGTAAAATACTACATCCGAGATGTTAGGATGCCGTAGGCTAGCATATATAACGCTATTGACGTATATAATGTTCCCACGGACAGGTCCGGGCCAACACGACCGGGATTCTGGAAAACATTATCAGCGAGGGGCTAGATGGGTTAGGTTAGGTTATATTACGTTATAGACGTATATAATGTTCACACCGAAAAGTAGGGTCCCACCCGCCTGGAGTGTTGTAAAATACTACATCCGAGGTGTTAGGTTGCCTTAGGTTAGGTTATCTTACGTTATAGACGTATATAACGTTCCCACCGAGAAGTAGGAGCGGACCCGACAGGAATGTTGTAAAATACTACATCCGAGATGTTAGGCTGCCGTTGGCTAGTATATATAACGCTATAGACGTATATAATGTTCCCACAGAGAGGTACGGGCCGACAGGACCGGAATTGTGTAAAACATTACCAGCGAGGGGCTAGATGGGGAAGGTTAGGTTATCTTACGTTATAGACGCATATAACGTTCCCACCGAGAATTCCGGCCGACAGGACCGGAATTCTGTAAAACATTACCAGCGAGGGGCTAGATGGGGTAGGTTAGGTTATCTTACGTTATAGACGCATATAACGTTCCCACCGAGAAGTACGGGCCGACCCGCCAGGAATGTTGTAAAATACTACATCCGAGATGTTAGGCTGCCGTAGGTTAGTATATATAACGCTACAGACGTATATAATGCTCCCACGGACAGGTCTGGGCCGACACGACCTGGATTCTGTGAAACATTACCAGCGAGGTGCTAGATGGATTAGGTTAGGTTATATTACGTTACAAACGTATATAATGTTCCCACCGAGGAGTAGGGGCCGACCCGCCTGGAGTGTTGTAAAATACGACATCCGAGATGTTAGGCTGCCGTAGGCTAGTATATATAACGCTGTAGACGTATATAATGTTCCCACGGACAGGTCTGGTCCGACACGACCGGGATTCTGTTAAACACTACCAGCCAGGGGCTAGATGGGTTAGGTTAGGTTAGATTACTTTACAGGGGTATATAATGTTCCCACCGAGAAGTAGCCTCCGTCCCGCCAGGATTGTTGTAAAATACTACATCCGAGATGTTAGATTGCCTTAGGTTAGGATATATAACGTTATAGACGTATATAATGTTCCCACCGAGACGTACAGGGCTACACGAACGGGATTCTACAAAACATTCGCAGCGAGGACCTGGATGGGTTAGGTTAGGTTATATTACGTTATAGACGTATATAATGTTCCCACCGAGAAGCAGGGGCCGACCCGCCAGGAGTGTTATAAAATACTACATCCGAGGTGTTAGGTTGCCTTAGGTTAGGATATATAACGTTATAGACGTATATAATGTTCCCACAGAGGGGTGCGGGCCGACAGGGCCGGGATTCTGTAAAACATTACCAGCGAGGGGCTAGATGGGTTAGGTTAGGTTATCTTACGTTATAGACGTATATAGTGTTTCCACCGAGAAGTACGGGCCGACCCGCCAGGAATGTTGTAAAATACTACATCCGTGATGTTAGGCTGAAATAGGTTAGTATATATGACGCTATAGACGTATATAATGTTCCCACGGACAGGTCTGTTCCGACACGACCGGGATTCTGTAAAACATAACCGGCCAACGGCTAGATGGGTTAGGTTAGGTTAGATTAGGTTACAGAAGTATATAATGTTCCCACCGAGAAGTAGCCGTCGCCCCGCCAGGATTGTTTTAAAATACTACATCCGAGATGTTAGATTGCCGTAGGTTAGGATATATAACGTTATAGGCGTATATATTGTTCCCACCGAGACGTACAGGGCTACACGAACGGGATTCTACAAAACATTCCCAGCGAGGAGCTAGATGGGTTAGGTTAGGTTATATTACGTTATAGACGTATATAATGTTCTCACGGACAGGTCTGGGCCGACACGACCGGGATTCTGTAAAACATTACCAGCGAGGGGCTAGATGGGTTAGGATAGCTTACCTTACGTTATAGACGTATATAACGTTCCCACCGAGAAGTACTGTCCGACCCGCCAGGAATGTTGTAAAATACTACATCCGAGATGTTAGGCTGCCGTAGGTTAGTATATATAACGCTATAGACGTATATAATGTTCCCACGGACAGTTCTGGGCCGACACGACCGGGATTCTGTTAAACATTCCCAGCGAGGGGCTAGATGGGTTAGGTTAGGTTATCTTACGTTATAGACGTATATAACGTTCCCACCGAGAAGTAGGGGCCGACCCGCAAGGAATCTTGTAAAATACTCCATCCGAGATGTTAGGCTGCCGTAGGTTAGTACATATAACGCTATAGATGTATATAATGTTCCCACGGACAGGTCTGGGCCGACACGACCGGGATTCTGTAAAACATTACCAGCCAGGGGCGAAATGGGTTAGGTTAGGTTAGATTACGTTACAGAAGTATATAATGTTCCCACCGAGAAATAGCCGCCGCCCCGCCAGGATTGTTGTAAAATACTACATACCAGATGTTAGATTGCCTTAGGTTAGGATATATAACGTTATAGACGTATATAATGTTCCCACCGAGACGTACAGGGCTACACGAACGGGATTCTACAAAACATTCCCAGCGAGGACATAGATGGGTTAGGTTAGGTTATATTACGTTATGAACGTATATAATGTTCCCACCGAGAAGGAGGGGCCGACCCGCCAGGAGTGTTGTAAAATACTACATCCGAGGTGTTAGGCTGCCGTAGGTTAGTATATATAACGCTATAGACGTATATAATGTTCCCACGGACAGGTCTGGGCCGACACGACCGGGATACTGTAAACATTACCAGCGAGGGGCTAGATGGGTTAGGTTAGGTTACCTTACGTTATAGACGTATATAACATTCCCAACGAGAAGTACTGTCCGACCCGCCAGGAATGTTGTAAAATACTACATCCGAGATTTTAGGCTGCCGTAGGTTAGTATATATAACGCTATAGACGTATATAATGTTCCCACGGACAGGTCTGGAACGACACGCACGGGATTCTGTAAAACATTACCAGCTACGGGCTAGATGGGGTAGGTTAGGTTATCTTACTTTATAGACGCATATAACGTTCCCACCGAGAAGTACGCGCCGACCCGCCAGGAATGTTGTAAAATACTACATCCGAGATGTTAGGCTGCCTTAGGTTAGAATATATAACGTTATAGACGTATATAATGTTCCCACGGACAGGTCTGGGCCGACATGACCGGAATTCTGTAAAACATTACCAGCGAGGGGCTAGATGGGTTAGGTTAGGTTCTCTTACGTTATAGACGTGTATAACGTTCCCACCGAGAAGTAGGGGCCGACCCGCCAGGAGTGTTGTAGAATACTACATCCGAGGTGTTTGGTTGCCTTAGGTTAGGATATATAACGCTATAGATGTATATAATGTTCCCACGGAGAGGTCTGGGCCGACACGACCGGGATTCTGTACAACATTACCAGCGAAGGGCTAGATGGGTTAGGATAGGTTATATTACGTTATAAACGTATATAATGTTCCCACTTAGAAGTAGGGGCCGACCCGCCTGGAGTGTTGTAAAATACTACATCCGGGATGTTAGGCTGCCGTAGGCTAGTATATATAACGCTATAGACGTATATAATGTTCCCACGGACAGGTATGGTCCGACACGACCGGGATTCTGTTAAACATTACCAGCCAGGGGCTAGATGGGTTAGGTTAGGTTAGATTACTTTACAGGGGTATATAATGTTCCCACCCAGAAGTAGCCTCCGCCCCGCCGGAATTGTTGTAAAATACTACATCCGAGATGTTAGATTGCCTTAGGTTAGGATATATAACGTTATAGACGTATATAATGTTCCCACCGAGACGTACAGGGCTACACGAACGGGATTCTACAAAACATTCCCAGCGAGGACATAGATGGGTTAGGTTAGGTTATATTACGTTATCAACGTATATAATGTTCCCACCGAGAAGTAGGGGCCGACCCGCCAGGAGTGTTGTAAAATACTACATCCGAGGTGTTAGGTTGCCTTAGGTTAGGATATATAACGTTATAGACGTATATAATATTCCCACAGAGAGGTACGTGCCGACAGGACCGGGATTCTGTAAAACATTACCAGCGATGGGCTAGATGGGTTAGGTTAGGTTACCTTACGTTATAGGCGTATATAACGTTCCCACCGAGAAGTACGGGCCGACCCGACAGGAATTTTGTAAAATACTATATCCGAGATGTTAGGCTGCCGTAGGTTAGTATCTATAACGCTATAGACGTATACAATGTTCCCACGGACAGGTCTGGGCCGAAACGACCTGGATTCTGTGAGACATTACCAGCGAGGGGCTAGATGGGTTAGGTTAGGTTATATTACGTTATAAACGTATATAATGTTCCCACCGAGGAGTAGGGTTTGACCCGCCTGGAGTGTTGTAAAATACTACAACCGAGATGTTACGCTGCCGTAGGCTAGTATATATAACGCTATAGACGTATATAATGTTACCACGGACAGGTCTGGGCCGACACGACCGGGATTCTGTAAAACATTACCAGCGAGGGGGTAGATGGGTTAGGTTAGGTTATCTTACGTTATAGACGTATATAACGTTCCCACCGAGAAGTACTGGCCGACCCGACAGGAATGTTGTAAAATACTACATCCGAGATGTTAGGCTGCCTTAGGTTAGTACATATAACGCTATAGACATATATAATGTTCCCACAGAGAGGTACGGGCCGACAAGACCGGGATTCTATAAAACATTACCAGCCAGGGGCTAGATGGGTTAGGTTAGGTTAGATTACTTTACAGGGGTATATAATGTTCCCACCCAGAAGTAGCCTCCGCCCCGCCAGGATTGTTGTAAAATACTACATCCGAGATGTTAGATTGCCTTAGGTTAGGATATATAACGTTATAGACGTATATAATGTTCCCACCGAGACGTACAGGGCTACACGAACGGGATTCTACAAAACATTCCCAGCGAGGACCTAGATGGGTTAGGTTAGGTTATATTACGTTATTGACGTATATAACTGTCCCGCCGAGAAGTGGGGACCGGCCCGCCAGGAGTGTTGTAAAATACTACATCCGAGATGTTAGGATGCCGTAGGCTAGCATATATAACGCTATTGACGTATATAATGTTCCCACGGACAGGTCCGGGCCAACACGACCGGGATTCTGGAAAACATTATCAGCCAGGGGCTAGATGGGTTAGGTTAGGTTAGATTACTTTACAGAGGTATATAATGTTCCCACCGAGAAGTAGACGCCGCCCCGCCAGGATTGTTGTAAAATACTACATCCGAGATGTTAGATTGCCTTAGGTTAGTATATATAACGTTATAGACGTATATAATGTTCCCACCGAGACGTACAGGGCTACACGAACGGGATTCTACAAAACATTCCCAGCGAGGACCTAGATGGGTTAGGTTAGGTTATATTACGTTATTGACGTATATAACTGTCCCGCCGAGAAGTGGGGACCGGCCCGCCAGGAGTGTTGTAAAATACTACATCCGAGATGTTAGGATGCCGTAGGCTAGCATATATAACGCTATTGACGTATATAATGTTCCCACGGACAGGTCCGGGCCAACACGACCGGGATCCTGGAAAACATTATCAGCGAGGGGCTAGATGGGTTAGGTTAGGTTATATTACGTTATAGACGTATATAATGTTCACACCGAAAAGTAGGGTCCCACCCGCCTGGAGTGTTGTAAAATACTACATCCGAGGTGTTAGGTTGCCTTAGGTTAGGTTATCTTACGTTATAGACGTATATAACGTTCCCACCGAGAAGTAGGAGCGGACCCGACAGGAATGTTGTAAAATACTACATCCGAGATGTTAGGCTGCCGTAGGCTAGTATATATAACGCTATAGACGTATATAATGTTCCCACAGAGAGGTACGGGCCGACAGGACCGGAATTGTGTAAAACATTACCAGCGAGGGGCTAGATGGGTTAGGTTAGGTTATCTTACGTTATAGACGTATATAACGTTCCCACCGAGAAGTAGGGGCCGACCCGCCAGGAGTGTTGTAAAATACTACATCCGGGATCTTAGGCTGCCGTAGGCTAGTATATATAACGCTATAGACGTATATAATGTTCCCACGGACAGGTATGGTCCGACACGACCGGGATTCTGTTAAACATTACCAGCCAGGGGCTAGATGGGTTAGGTTAGGTTAGATTACTTTACAGGGGTATATAATGTTCCCACCCAGAAGTAGCCTCCGCCCCGCCGGAATTGTTGTAAAATACTACATCCGAGATGTTAGATTGCCTTAGGTTAGGATATATAACGTTATAGACGTATATAATGTTCCCACCGAGACGTACAGGGCTACACGAACGGGATTCTACAAAACATTCCCAGCGAGGACATAGATGGGTTAGGTTAGGTTATATTACGTTATCAACGTATATAATGTTCCCACCGAGAAGTAGGGGCCGACCCGCCAGGAGTGTTGTAAAATACTACATCCGAGGTGTTAGGTTGCCTTAGGTTAGGATATATAACGTTATAGACGTATATAATATTCCCACAGAGAGGTACGTGCCGACAGGACCGGGATTCTGTAAAACATTACCAGCGATGGGCTAGATGGGTTAGGTTAGGTTACCTTACGTTATAGGCGTATATAACGTTCCCACCGAGAAGTACGGGCCGACCCGACAGGAATTTTGTAAAATACTATATCCGAGATGTTAGGCTGCCGTAGGTTAGTATCTATAACGCTATAGACGTATACAATGTTCCCACGGACAGGTCTGGGCCGAAACGACCTGGATTCTGTGAGACATTACCAGCGAGGGGCTAGATGGGTTAGGTTAGGTTATATTACGTTATAAACGTATATAATGTTCCCACCGAGGAGTAGGGTTTGACCCGCCTGGAGTGTTGTAAAATACTACAACCGAGATGTTACGCTGCCGTAGGCTAGTATATATAACGCTATAGACGTATATAATGTTACCACGGACAGGTCTGGGCCGACACGACCGGGATTCTGTAAAACATTACCAGCGAGGGGCTAGATGGGTTAGGTTAGGTTATCTTACGTTATAGACGTATATAACGTTCCCACCGAGAAGTACTGGCCGACCCGACAGGAATGTTGTAAAACACTACATCCGAGATGTTAGGCTGCCTTAGGTTAGTACATATAACGCTATAGACATATATAATGTTCCCACAGAGAGGTACGGGCCGACAAGACCGGGATTCTATAAAACATTACCAGCCAGGGGCTAGATGGGTTAGGTTAGGTTAGATTACTTTACAGGGGTATATAATGTTCCCACCCAGAAGTAGCCTCCGCCCCGCCAGGATTGTTGTAAAATACTACATCCGAGATGTTAGATTGCCTTAGGTTAGGATATATAACGTTATAGACGTATATAATGTTCCCACCGAGACGTACAGGGCTACACGAACGGGATTCTACAAAACATTCCCAGCGAGGACCTAGATGGGTTAGGTTAGGTTATATTACGTTATTGACGTATATAACTGTCCCGCCGAGAAGTGGGGACCGGCCCGCCAGGAGTGTTGTAAAATACTACATCCGAGATGTTAGGATGCCGTAGGCTAGCATATATAACGCTATTGACGTATATAATGTTCCCACGGACAGGTCCGGGCCAACACGACCGGGATTCTGGAAAACATTATCAGCCAGGGGCTAGATGGGTTAGGTTAGGTTAGATTACTTTACAGAGGTATATAATGTTCCCACCGAGAAGTAGACGCCGCCCCGCCAGGATTGTTGTAAAATACTACATCCGAGATGTTAGATTGCCTTAGGTTAGTATATATAACGTTATAGACGTATATAATGTTCCCACCGAGACGTACAGGGCTACACGAACGGGATTCTACAAAACATTCCCAGCGAGGACCTAGATGGGTTAGGTTAGGTTATATTACGTTATTGACGTATATAACTGTCCCGCCGAGAAGTGGGGACCGGCCCGCCAGGAGTGTTGTAAAATACTACATCCGAGATGTTAGGATGCCGTAGGCTAGCATATATAACGCTATTGACGTATATAATGTTCCCACGGACAGGTCCGGGCCAACACGACCGGGATCCTGGAAAACATTATCAGCGAGGGGCTAGATGGGTTAGGTTAGGTTATATTACGTTGTAGACGTATATAATGTTCACACCGAAAAGTAGGGTCCCACCCGCCTGGAGTGTTGTAAAATACTACATCCGAGGTGTTAGGTTGCCTTAGGTTAGGTTATCTTACGTTATAGACGTATATAACGTTCCCACCGAGAAGTAGGAGCGGACCCGACAGGAATGTTGTAAAATACTACATCCGAGATGTTAGGCTGCCGTAGGCTAGTATATATAACGCTATAGACGTATATAATGTTCCCACAGAGAGGTACGGGCCGACAGGACCGGAATTGTGTAAAACATTACCAGCGAGGGGCTAGATGGGTTAGGTTAGGTTATCTTACGTTATAGACGTATATAACGTTCCCACCGAGAAGTAGGGGCCGACCCGCCAGGAGTGTTGTAAAATACTACATCCGAGGTGTTAGGTTGCCTTAGGTTAGGATATATAACGCTGTAGACATATATAATGTTCCCACGGACAGGTCTGGGCCGACACGACCGGGATTCTGTTAAACATTACCAGCTAGGGGCTAGATGGGTTAGGTTAGGTTAGATTACTTTACAGGGGTATATAATGTTCCCACCGAGAAGTAGCCTCCGCCCCGCCAGGATTGTTGTAAAATACTACCTCCGAGATGTTAGATTGCCTTAGGTTAGGATATATAACGTTATAGACGTATATAATGTTCCCACCGAGACGTACAGGGCTACACGAACGGGATTCTACAAAACATTCGCAGCGAGGACCTGGATGGGTTAGGTTAGGTTATATTACGTTATAGACGTATATAATGTTCCCACCGAGAAGCAGGGGCCGACCCGCCAGGAGTGATGTAAAATACTACATCCGAGGTGTTAGGTTGCCTTAGGTTAGGATATATAACGTTATAGACGTATATAATATTCCCACAGAGGGGTGCGGGCCGACAGGACCGGGATTCTGTAAAACATAACCGGCCAACGGCTAGATGGGTTAGGTTAGGTTAGATTAGGTTACAGAAGTATATAATGTTCCCACCGAGAAGTAGCCGTCGCCCCGCCAGGATTGTTTTAAAATACTACATCCGAGATGTTAGATTGCCGTAGGTTAGGATATATAACGTTATGGACGTATATAATGTTCCCACCGAGACGTACAGGGCTACACGAACGGGATTCTAGAAAACATTCCCAGCGAGGAGCTAGATGGGTTAGGTCAGGTTATATTACGTTATAGACGTATATAATGTTTCCACCGAGAAGTACGGGCCGACCCGCCAGGAATGTTGTAAAATACTACATCCGAGATGTTAGGCTGCCTTAGGTTAGAATATATAACGTTATAGACGTATATAATGTTCCGACGGACAGGTCTGGGCCGACATGACCAGAATTCTGTAAAACATTACCAGCGAGGGGCTAGATGGGTTAGGTTAGGTTCTCTTACGTTATAGACGTGTATAACGTTCCTACCGAGAAGTAGGGGCCGACCCGCCAGGAGTGTTGTAAAATACTACATCCGAGGTGTTAGGTTGCCTTAGGTTAGAATATATAACGTTATAGACGTATATAATGATCCCACAGAAAGGCACGGGCCGACAGAACCGGGATTATGTAAAACATTTCCAGCGAGGGGCTAGATGGGTTAGGATAGGTTATCTTACGTTATAGACGTATATAACGTTACCACCGAGAAGTACGGGCCGATCCGCCAGAATTGTTGTAAAATATTACCTCCGAGATGTTAGGCTGCCGTCGGTTAGTATATATAACGCTATAGACGTATATAATGTTCCCACGGACAGGTCTGTGCCGACACTCCCGGGATTCTGTAAAACATTACCAGCCACGGGCTAGATGGGGTAGGTTAGGTTATCTTACGTTATAGACGCATATAACGTTCCCACCGACAAGTACGCGCCGAACCGACAGGAATGTTGTAAAATACTACATACGAGAAGTTAGGCTGCCGTAGGCTAGTATATATAACGCTATAGACGTATATAATGTTCCCACGGACGGGTCTGGGCCGACACGACCGGGATTCTGTTAAACATTACCAGCCAGGGGCTAGATGGGTTAGGTTAGGTTAGATTACTTTACAGGGGTATATAATGTTCCCACCGAGAAGTAGCCTCCGCCCCGCCAGGATTGTTTTAAAATACTACATCCGAGATGTTAGATTGCCGTAGGTTAGGATATATAACGTTATAGGCGTATATATTGTTCCCACCGAGACGTACAGGGCTACACGAACGGGATTCTACAAAACATTCCCAGCGAGGAGCTAGATGGGTTAGGTTAGGTTATATTACGTTATAGACGTATATAATGTTCTCACGGACAGGTCTGGGCCGACACGACCGGGATTCTGTAAAACATTACCAGCGAGGGGCTAGATGGGTTAGGATAGCTTAGCTTACGTTATAGACGTATATAACGTTCCCACCGAGAAGTAGGGGCCGACCCGCCAGGAATGTTGTAAAATACTACATCCGATGTGTTAGGTTGCCTTAGGTTAGGTTATCTTACGTTATAGACGCATATAACGTTCCCACCGAGAAGTACGGGCCGACAGGATCGGAATTCTCTAAAACATTACCAGCGAGGGGCTAGATGGGGTAGGTTAGGTTATCTTACGTTATAGACGTATATAACGTTCCCACCGAGAAGTACGGGCCGACCCGACAGGAATGTTGTAAAATACTACCTCCGACATGTTAGGCTACCGTAGGTTAGTATATATAACGCTATAGACGTATATAATGTTCCCACGGACACGTCTGGGCCGACACGACCGGGATTCTGTTAAACAATACCAGCCAGGGGCTAGATGGATTAGGTTACGTTATCTTACGTTATAGACGTATATAATGTTCCCACCGAGAAGTAGGGGCCGACCCGCCAGGAGTGTTGTAAAATACTACATCCGAGGTGTTAGGTTGCCTTAGGTTAGAATATATAACGTTATAGACGTATATAATGATCCCACAGAAAGGCACGGGCCGACAGAACCGGGATTATGTAAAACATTTCCAGCGAGGGGCTAGATGGGTTAGGATAGGTTATCTTACGTTATAGACGTATATAACGTTACCACCGAGAAGTACGGGCCGATCCGCCAGAATTGTTGTAAAATATTACCTCCGAGATGTTAGGCTGCCGTCGGTTAGTATATATAACGCTATAGACGTATATAATGTTCCCACGGACAGGTCTGGTCCGACACGACCGGGATTCTGTTAAACACTACCAGCCAGGGGCTAGATGGGTTAGGTTAGGTTAGATTACTTTACAGGGGTATATAATGTTCCCACCGAGAAGTAGCCTCCGCCCCGCCAGGATTGTTGTAAAATACTACATCCGAGATGTTAGATTGCCTTAGGTTAGGATATATAACGTTATAGACGTATATAATGTTCCCACCGAGACGTACAGGGCTACACGAACGGGATTCTACAAAACATTCGCAGCGAGGACCTGGATGGGTTAGGTTAGGTTATATTACGTTATAGACGTATATAATGTTCCCACCGAGAAGCAGGGGCCGACCCGCCAGGAGTGTTATAAAATACTACATCCGAGGTGTTAGGTTGCCTTAGGTTAGGATATATAACGTTATAGACGTATATAATGTTCCCACAGAGGGGTGCGGGCCGACAGGACCGGGATTCTGTAAAACATTACCAGCGAGGGGCTAGATGGGTTAGGTTAGGTTATCTTACGTTATAGACGTATATAGTGTTTCCACCGAGAAGTACGGGCCGACCCGCCAGGAATGTTGTAAAATACTACATCCGTGATGTTAGGCTGAAATAGGTTAGTATATATGACGCTATAGACGTATATAATGTTCCCACGGACAGGTCTGTTCCGACACGACCGGGATTCTGTAAAACATAACCGGCCAACGGCTAGATGGGTTAGGTTAGGTTAGATTAGGTTACAGAAGTATATAATGTTCCCACCGAGAAGTAGCCGTCGCCCCGCCAGGATTGTTTTAAAATACTACATCCGAGATGTTAGATTGCCGTAGGTTAGGATATATAACGTTATAGGCGTATATATTGTTCCCACCGAGACGTACAGGGCTACACGAACGGGATTCTACAAAACATTCCCAGCGAGGAGCTAGATGGGTTAGGTTAGGTTATATTACGTTATAGACGTATATAATGTTCTCACGGACAGGTCTGGGCCGACACGAACGGGATTCTGTAAAACATTACCAGCGAGGGGCTAGATGGGTTAGGATAGCTTACCTTACGTTATAGACGTATATAACGTTCCCACCGAGAAGTACTGTCCGACCCGCCAGGAATGTTGTAAAATACTACATCCGAGATGTTAGGCTGCCGTAGGTTAGTATATATAACGCTATAGACGTATATAATGTTCCCACGGACAGGTCTGGGCCGACACGACCGGGATTCTGTTAAACATTCCCAGCGAGGGGCTAGATGGGTTAGGTTAGGTTATCTTACGTTATAGACGTATATAACGTTCCCACCGAGAAGTAGGGGCCGACCCGCAAGGAATCTTGTAAAATACTACATCCGAGATGTTAGGCTGCCGTAGGTTAGTACATATAACGCTATAGATGTATATAATGTTCCCACGGACAGGTCTGGGCCGACACGACCGGGATTCTGTAAAACATTACCAGCCAGGGGCGAAATGGGTTAGGTTAGGTTAGATTACGTTACAGAAGTATATAATGTTCCCACCGAGAAATAGCCGCCGCCCCGCCAGGATTGTTGTAAAATACTACATACCAGATGTTAGATTGCCTTAGGTTAGGATGTATAACGTTATAGACGTATATAGTGTTCCCACCGAGACGTACAGGGCTACACGAACGTGATTCTACAAAACATTCCCAGCGAGGAGCTAGATGGGTTAGGTTAGGTTATATTACGTTATAGACGTATATAATGTTTCCACCGAGAAGTACGGGCCGACCCGCCAGGAATGTTGTAAAATACTACATCCGAGATGTTAGGCTGCCGTAGGTTAGTATATATAACGCTATAGACGTATATAATGTTCCCACGGACAGGTCTGGGCCGACACGACCGGGATACTGTAAACATTACCAGCGAGGGGCTAGATGGGTTAGGTTAGGTTACCTTACGTTATAGACGTATATAACATTCCCAACGAGAAGTACTGTCCGACCCGCCAGGAATGTTGTAAAATACTACATCCGAGATGTTAGGCTGCCGTAGGTTAGTATATATAACGCTATAGACGTATATAATGTTCCCACGGACAGGTCTGGAACGACACGCACGGGATTCTGTAAAACATTACCAGCTACGGGCTAGATGGGGTAGGTTAGGTTATATTACTTTATAGACGCATATAACGTTCCCACCGAGAAGTACGCGCCGAGCCGCCAGGAATGTTGTAAAAACTACATCCGAGATGTTAGGCTGCCTTAGGTTAGAATATATAACGTTATAGACGTATATAATGTTCCCACGGACAGGTCTGGGCCGACATGACCGGAATTCTGTAAAACATTACCAGCGAGGGGCTAGATGGGTTAGGTTAGGTTCTCTTACGTTATAGACGTGTATAACGTTCCCACCGAGAAGTAGGGGCCGACCCGCCAGGAGTGTTGTAGAATACTACATCCGAGGTGTTTGGTTGCCTTAGGTTAGGATATATAACGCTATTGATGTATATAATGTTCCGACGGAGAAGTCTGGGCCGACACGACCGGGATTCTGTACAACATTACCAGCGAAGGGCTAGATGGGTTAGGATAGGTTATATTACGTTATAAACGTATATAATGTTCCCACTTAGAAGTAGGGGCCTACCCGCCTGGAGTGTTGTAAAATACTACATCCGAGATGTTAGGCTGCCGTAGGCTAGTATATATAACGCTATAGACGTATATAATGTTCCCACGGACAGGTATGGTCCGACACGACCGGGATTCTGTTAAACATTACCAGCCAGGGGCTAGATGGGTTAGGTTAGGTTAGATTACTTTACAGGGGTATATAATGTTCCCACCCAGAAGTAGCCTCCGCCCCGCCGGAATTGTTGTAAAATACTACATCCGAGATGTTAGATTGCCTTAGGTTAGGATATATAACGTTATAGACGTATATAATGTTCCCACCGAGACGTACAGGGCTACACGAACGGGATTCTACAAAACATTCCCAGCGAGGACATAGATGGGTTAGGTTAGGTTATATTACGTTATGAACGTATATAATGTTCCCACCGAGAAGTAGGGGCCGACCCGCCAGGAGTGTTGTAAAATACTACATCCGAGGTGTTAGGTTGCCTTAGGTTAGGATATATAACGTTATAGACGTATATAATGTTCCCACAGAGAGGTACGTGCCGACAGGACCGGGATTCTGTAAAACATTACCAGCGATGGGCTAGATGGGTTAGGTTAGGTTACCTTACGTTATAGGCGTATATAACGTTCCCACCGAGAAGTACGGGCCGACCCGACAGGAATTTTGTAAAATACTATATCCGAGATGTTAGGCTGCCGTAGGTTAGTATCTATAACGCTATAGACGTATATAATGTTCCCACGGACAGGTCTGGGCCGAAACGACCTGGATTCTGTGAGACATTACCAGCGAGGGGCTAGATGGGTTAGGTTAGGTTATATTACGTTATAAACGTATATAATGTTCCCACCGAGGAGTAGGGTTTGACCCGCCTGGAGTGTTGTAAAATACTACAACCGAGATGTTACGCTGCCGTAGGCTAGTATATATAACGCTATAGACGTATATAATGTTACCACGGACAGGTCTGGGCCGACACGACCGGGATTCTGTAAAACATTACCAGCGAGGGGCTAGATGGGTTAGGTTAGGTTATCTTACGTTATAGACGTATATAACGTTCCCACCGAGAAGTACTGGCCGACCCGACAGGAATGTTGTAAAATACTACATCCGAGATGTTAGGCTGCCTTAGGTTAGTACATATAACGCTATAGACATATATAATGTTCCCACAGAGAGGTACGGGCCGACAAGACCGGGATTCTATAAAACATTACCAGCCAGGGGCTAGATGGGTTAGGTTAGGTTAGATTACTTTACAGGGGTATATAATGTTCCCACCCAGAAGTAGCCTCCGCCCCGCCAGGATTGTTGTAAAATACTACATCCGAGATGTTAGATTGCCTTAGGTTAGGATATATAACGTTATAGACGTATATAATGTTCCCACCGAGACGTACAGGGCTACACGAACGGGATTCTACAAAACATTCCCAGCGAGGACCTAGATGGGTTAGGTTAGGTTATATTACGTTATTGACGTATATAACTGTCCCGCCGAGAAGTGGGGACCGGCCCGCCAGGAGTGTTGTAAAATACTACATCCGAGATGTTAGGATGCCGTAGGCTAGCATATATAACGCTATTGACGTATATAATGTTCCCACGGACAGGTCCGGGCCAACACGACCGGGATTCTGGAAAACATTATCAGCCAGGGGCTAGATGGGTTAGGTTAGGTTAGATTACTTTACAGAGGTATATAATGTTCCCACCGAGAAGTAGACGCCGCCCCGCCAGGATTGTTGTAAAATACTACATCCGAGATGTTAGATTGCCTTAGGTTAGTATATATAACGTTATAGACGTATATAATTTTCCCACCGAGACGTACAGGGCTACACGAACGGGATTCTACAAAACATTCCCAGCGAGAACCTAGATGGGTTAGGTTAGGTTATATTACGCTATAAACGTATATAATGTTCCCACCGAGAAGTAGGGGCCGACCCGCCAGGAGTATTGTAAAATACTACATCCGAGATGTTTGGTTGCCCTAGGTTAGGATATATAAAGTTATAGACGTATATAATGTTCCCACGGACAGGTCTGGAACGACACGCACGGGATTCTGTAAAACATTACCAGCTACGGGCTAGATGGGGTAGGTTAGGTTATCTTACGTTATAGACGCATATAACGTTCCCACCGAGAAGTACGCGCCGACCCGCCAGGAATGTTGTAAAATACTACATACGAGAAGTTAGGCTGCCTTAGGTTAGTATATATAACGCTACAGACGTATATAATGCTCCCACGGACAGGTCTGGGCCGACACGACCTGGATTCTGTAAAACATTACCAGCGAGGGGCTAGATGGGTTAGGTTAGGTTATATTACGTTATAGACGTATATAATGTTCACACCGAAAAGTAGGGTCCGACCCGCCTGGAGTGTTGTAAAATACTACATCCGAGGTGTTAGGTTGCCTTAGGTTAGGTTATCTTACGTTATAGACGTATATAACGTTCCCACCGAGAAGTAGGAGCGGACCCGACAGGAATGTTGTAAAATACTACATCCGAGATGTTAGGCTGCCGTAGGCTAGTATATATAACGCTATAGACGTATATAATGTTCCCACGGACACGTCTGGGCCGACACGACCGGGATTCTGTTAAACAATACCAGCCAGGGGCTAGATGGATTAGGTTACGTTATCTTACGTTATAGACGTATATAATGTTCCCACCGAGAAGTAGGGGCCGACCCGCCAGGAGTGTGGTAAAATACTACATCCGAGGTGTTAGGTTGCCTTAGGTTAGAATATATAACGTTATAGACGTATATAATGATCCCACAGAAAGGCACGGGCCGACACGACCGGGATTCTGTTAAACATTACCAGCCAGGGGCTAGATGGGTTAGGTTAGGTTAGATTACTTTACAGGGGTATATAATGTTCCCACCCAGAAGTAGCCTCCGCCCCGCCGGGATTGTTGTAAAATACTACATCCGAGATGTTAGATTGCCTTAGGTTAGGATATATAACGTTATAGACGTATATAATGTTCCCACCGAGACGTACAGGGCTACACGAACGGGATTCTACAAAACATTCCCAGCGAGGACATAGATGGGTTAGGTTAGGTTATATTACGTTATGAACGTATATAATGTTCCCACCGAGAAGTAGGGGCCGACCCGCCAAGAGTGTTGTAAAATACTACATCCGAGGTGTTAGGTTGCCTTAGGTTAGGATATATAACGTTATAGACGTATATAATGTTCCCACAGAGAGGTACGTGCCGACAGGACCGGGATTCTGTAAAACATTACCAGCGATGGGCTAGATGGGTTAGGTTAGGTTACCTTACGTTATAGGCGTATATAACGTTCCCACCGAGAAGTACGGGCCGACCCGCCAGGAATGTTGTAAAATACTACATACGAGATGTTAGGCTGCCTTAGGTTAGTTTATATAACGCTATAGACGTATATAATGCTCCCACGGACAGGTCTGGGCCGAAACGACCTGGATTCTGTGAGACATTACCAGCGAGGGGCTAGATGGGTTAGGTTAGGTTATATTACGTTATAAACGTATATAATGTTCCCACCGAGGAGTAGGTGCCGACCCGCCTGGAGTGTTGTAAAATACTACATCCGAGATGTTACGCTGCCGTAGGCTAGTATATATAACGCTATAGACGTATATAATGTTACCACGGACAGGTCTGGGCCGACACGACCGGGATTCTGTAAAACATTACCAGCGAGGGGCTAGATGGGTTAGGTTAGGTTATCTTACGTTATAGACGTATATAACGTTCCCACCGAGAAGTAGGGGCCGACCCGCCAGGAGTGTTGTAAAATACTACATCCGAGGTGTTAGGTTGCCTTAGGTTAGGATATATAACGTTATAGACGTATATAATGTTCCCACAGAGGGGTGCGGGCCGACAGGACCGGGATTCTGTAAAACATTACCAGCGAGGGGCTAGATGGGTTAGGTTAGGTTATCTTACGTTATAGACGTATATAGTGTTTCCACCGAGAAGTACGGGCCGACCCGCCAGGAATGTTGTAAAATACTACATCCGTGATGTTAGGCTGAAATAGGTTAGTATATATGACGCTATAGACGTATATAATGTTCCCACGGACAGGTCTGTTCCGACACGACCGGGATTCTGTAAAACATAACCGGCCAACGGCTAGATGGGTTAGGTTAGGTTAGATTAGGTTACAGAAGTATATAATGTTCCCACCGAGAAGTAGCCGTCGCCCCGCCAGGATTGTTTTAAAATACTACATCCGAGATGTTAGATTGCCGTAGGTTAGGATATATAACGTTATGGACGTATATAATGTTCCCACCGAGACGTACAGGGCTACACGAACGGGATTCTAGAAAACATTCCCAGCGAGGAGCTAGATGGGTCAGGTTAGGTTAGATTACGTTATAATCGTATATAACGTTTCCACCGAGAAGTACGGGCCGACCCGCCAGGAATGTTGTAAAATACTACATCCGAGATGTTAGGCTGCCTTAGGTTAGTATATATAACGCTATAGACGTATATAATGCTCCCACGGACAGGTCTGGGCCGACACGACCGGGATTCTGTAAAGCATTACCAGCGAGGGGCTAGATGGGTTAGGATAGGTTACCTTACGATATAGACGTATATAACGTTCCCACCGAGAAGTACGGTCCGACCCGCCAGGAATGTTGTAAAATACTACATCCGAGATGTTAGGCTGCCGTGGGTTAGTATATATAACGCTATAGACGTATATAATGTTCCCACGGACAGGACTGTGCCGACACTCCCGGGATTCTGTAAAACATTACCAGCCACGGGCTAGATGGGGTAGGTTAGGTTATCTTACGTTATAGACGCATATAACGTTCCCACCGAGAAGTACGCGCCGACCCGACAGGAATGATGTAAAATACTACATACGAGAAGTTAGGCTGCCGTAGGCTAGTATATATAACGCTATAGACGTATATAATGTTCCCACGGACAGGTCTGGGCCGACACGACCGGGATTCTGTTAAACATTACCAGCCAGGGGCTAGATGGGTTAGGTTAGGTTAGATTACTTTACAGGGGTATATAATGTTCCCACCGAGAAGTAGCCTCCGCCCCGCCAGGATTGTTTTAAAATACTACATCCGAGATGTTAGATTGCCGTAGGTTAGGATATATAACGTTATAGGCGTATATATTGTTCCCACCGAGACGTACAGGGCTACACGAACGGGATTCTACAAAACATTCCCAGCGAGGAGCTAGATGGGTTAGGTTAGGTTATATTACGTTATAGACGTATATAATGTTCTCACGGACAGGTCTGGGCCGACACGACCGGGATTCTGTAAAACATTACCAGCGAGGGGCTAGATGGGTTAGGATAGCTTACCTTACGTTATAGACGTATATAACGTTCCCACCGAGAAGTACTGTCCGACCCGCCAGGAATGTTGTAAAATACTACATCCGAGATGTTAGGCTGCCGTAGGTTAGTATATATAACGCTATAGACGTATATAATGTTCCCACGGACAGGTCTGGAACGACACGCACGGGATTCTGTAAAACATTACCAGCTACGGGCTAGATGGGGTAGGTTAGGTTATCTTACTTTATAGACGCATATAACGTTCCCACCGAGAAGTACGCGCCGACCCGACAGGAATGTTGTAAAGTACTACATCCGAGATGTTAGGCTGCCTTAGGTTAGTACATATAACGCTATAGACATATATAATGTTCCCACAGAGAGGTACGGGCCGACAAGACCGGGATTCTATAAAACATTACCAGCCAGGGGCTAGATGGGTTAGGTTAGGTTAGATTACTTTACAGGGGTATATAATGTTCCCACCCAGAAGTAGCCTCCGCCCCGCCAGGATTGTTGTAAAATACTACATCCGAGATGTTAGATTGCCTTAGGTTAGGATATATAACGTTATAGACGTATATAATGTTCCCACCGAGACGTACAGGGCTACACGAACGGGATTCTACAAAACATTCCCAGCGAGCACCTAGATGGGTTAGGTTAGGTTATATTACGCTATAAACGTATATAATGTTCCCACCGAGAAGTAGGGGCCGACCCGCCAGGAGTATTGTAAAATACTACATCCGAGATGTTAGGATGCCGTAGGCTAGCATATATAACGCTATAGACGTATATAATGTTCCCACGGACAGGTCCGGGCCAACACGACCGGGATTCTGGAAAACATTATCAGCCAGGGGCTAGATGGGTTAGGTTAGGTTAGATTACTTTACAGAGATATATAATGTTCCCACCGAGAAGTAGACGCCGCCCCGCCAGGATTGTTGTAAAACACTACATCCGAGATGTTAGACTGCCTTAGGTTAGTATATATAACGTTATAGACGTATATAATTTTCCCACCGAGACGTACAGGGCTACACGAACGGGATTCTACAAAACATTCCCAGCGAGAACCTAGATGGGTTAGGTTAGGTTATATTACGCTATAAACGTATATAATGTTCCCACCGAGAAGTAGGGGCCGACCCGCCAGGAGTATTGTAAAATACTACATCCGAGATGTTTGGTTGCCCTAGGTTAGGATATATAACGTTATAGACGTATATAATGTTCCCACCGAGACGTACAGCGCTACACGAACGGGATTCTACAAAACATTCCCAGCGAGGACCTAGATGGGTTAGGTTAGGTTATATTACGTTATAGACGTATATAATGTTCCCACCGAGAAGTAGGTGCCGACCCGCCAGGAATGTTGTAAAATACTACATCCGAGATGTTAGGCTGCCGTAGGTTAGTATATATAACGCTATAGACGTATATAATGTTCCCACGGACAGGTCTGGGCCGACACGACCGGGATACTGTAAACATTACCAGCGAGGGGCTAGATGGGTTAGGTTAGGTTACCTTACGTTATGGACGTATATAACATTCCGAACGAGAAGTACGGTCCGACCCGCCAGGAATGTTGTAAAATACTACATCCGAGATGTTAGGCTGCCGTAGGTTAGTATATATAACGCTATAGACGTATATAATGTTCCCACGGACAGGTCTGGAACGACACGCACGGGATTCTGTAAAACATTACCAGCTACGGGCTAGATGGGGTAGGTTAGGTTATCTTACGTTATAGACGCATATAACGTTCCCACCGAGAAGTACGCGCCGACCCGCCAGGAATGTTGTAAAATACTACATACGAGAAGTTAGGCTGCCTTAGGTTAGTATATATAACGCTACAGACGTATATAATGCTCCCACGGACAGGTCTGGGCCGACACGACCTGGATTCTGTAAAACATTACCAGCGAGGGGCTAGATGGGTTAGGTTAGGTTATATTACGTTATAGACGTATATAATTTTCACACCGAAAAGTAGGGTCCGACCCGCCTGGAGTGTTGTAAAATACTACATCCGAGGTGTTAGGTTGCCTTAGGTTAGGTTATCTTACGTTATAGACGTATATAACGTTCCCACCGAGAAGTAGGGGCGGACCCGACAGGAATGTTGTAAAATACTACATCCGAGATGTTAGGCTGCCGTAGGCTAGTATATATAACGCTATAGACGTATATAATGTTCCCACAGAGAGGTACGGGCCGACAGGACCGGAATTCTGTAAAACATTACCAGCGAGGGGCTAGATGGGGAAGGTTAGGTTATCTTACGTTATAGACGCATATAACGTTCCCACCGAGAAGTGCGGGCCGACAGGACCGGAATTCTGGAAAACATTACCAGCGAGGGGCTAGATGGGGTAGGTTAGGTTATCTTACGTTATAGACGCATATAACGTTCCCACCGAGAAGTACGGGCCGACCCGCCAGGAATGTTGTAAAATACTACATCCGAGATGTTAGGCTGCCGTAGGTTAGTATATATAACGCTACAGACGTATATAATGCTACCACGGACAGGTCTGGGCCGACACGACCTGGATTCTGTGAAACATTACCAGCGAGGTGCTAGATGGATTAGGTTAGGTTATATTACGTTACAAAGGTGTATAATGTTCCCACCGAGGAGTAGGGGCCGACCCGCCAGGAATGTTGTAAAATACTACATCCGAGATGTTAGGCTGCCGTAGGCTAGTATATATAACGCTGTAGACATATATAATGTTCCCACGGACAGGTCTGGGCCGACACGACCGGGATACTGTAAACATTACCAGCGAGGGGCTAGATGGGTTAGGTTAGGTTACCTTACGTTATGGACGTATATAACATTCCCAACGAGAAGTACGGTCCGACCCGCCAGGAATGTTGTAAAATACTACATCCGAGATGTTAGGCTGCCGTAGGTTAGTATATATAACGCTATAGACGTATATAATGTTCCCACGGACAGGTCTGGAACGACACGCACGGGATTCTGTAAAACATTACCAGCTACGGGCTAGATGGGGTAGGTTAGGTTATCTTACGTTATAGACGCATATAACGTTCCCACCGAGAAGTACGCGCCGACCCGCCAGGAATGTTGTAAAATACTACATACGAGAAGTTAGGCTGCCTTAGGTTAGTATATATAACGCTACAGACGTATATAATGCTCCCACGGACAGGTCTGGGCCGACACGACCTGGATTCTGGAAAACATTACCAGCGAGGGGCTAGATGGGTTAGGTTAGGTTATATTACGTTATAGACGTATATAATGTTCACACCGAAAAGTAGGGTCCGACCCGCCTGGAGTGTTGTAAAATACTACATCCGAGGTGTTAGGTTGCCTTAGGTTAGGTTATCTTACGTTATAGACGTATATAACGTTCCCACCGAGAAGTAGGGGCGGACCCGACAGGAATGTTGTAAAATACTACATCCGAGATGTTAGGCTGCCGTAGGCTAGTATATATAACGCTATAGACGTATATAATGTTCCCACAGAGAGGTACTGGCCGACAGGACCGGAATTCTGTAAAACATTACCAGCGAGGGGCTAGATGGGGAAGGTTAGGTTATCTTACGTTATAGACGCATATAACGTTCCCACCGAGAAGTGCGGGCCGACAGGACCGGAATTCTGTAAAACATTACCAGCGAGGGGCTAGATGGTGTAGGTTAGGTTATCTTACGTTATAGACGCATATAACGTTCCCACCAAGAAGTACGGGCCAACCCGCCAGGAATGTTGTAAAATACTACATCCGAGATGTTAGGCTGCCTTAGGTTAGTATATATAACGCTAGAGACGTATATAATGCTCCCACGGACAGGTCTGGGCCGACACGACCTGGATTCTGTGAAACATTACCAGCGAGGTGCTAGATGGATTAGGTTAGGTTTTATTAAGTTACAAACGTATATAATGTTCCCACCGAGGAGTAGGGGCCGACCCGCCCGGAGTGTTGTAAAATACTACATCCGAGATGTTAGGCTGCCGTAGGCTAGTATATATAACGCTGTAGGCATATATAATGTTCCCACGGACAGGTCTGGGTCGACACGACCGGGATTATGTTAAACATTACCAGCCAGGGGCTAGATGGGTTAGGTTAGGTTAGATTACTTTACAGGGGTATATAATGTTCCCACCGAGAAGTAGCCTCCGCCCCGCCAGGTTTGGTGTAAAATACTACCTCCGAGATGTTAGATTGCCTTAGGTTAGGATATATAACGTTATAGACGTATATAGTGTTCCCACCGAGACGTACAGGGCTACACGAACGGGATTCTACAAAACATTCGCAGCGAGGACCTGGATGGGTTAGGTTAGGTTATATTACGTTATAGACGTATATAATGTTCCCACCGAGAAGCAGGGGCCGACCCGCCAGGAGTGATGTAAAATACGACATCCTAGGTGTTAGGTTGCGTTAGGTTAGGATATATAACGTTATAGACGTATATAATGTTCCCCCAGAGAGGTGCGGGCCGACAGGACCGGGATTCTGTAAAACATTACCAGCGAGGGGCTAGATGGGTTAGGTTAGGTTATCTTACGTTATAGACATATATAACGTTCCCACCGAGAAGTACGGGCCGACCCGACAGGAATGTTGTAAAATACTACATCCGAGATGTTAGGCTGCCTTAGGTTAGTATATATAACGCTATAGACATATATAATGTTCCCACAGAGAGGTACGGGCCGACAAGACCGGGATTCTATAAAACATTACCAGCGAGGGGCTAGATGGGTTAGGATACGTTATCTTACGCTATAGACGTATATAACGTTCCCACCGAGAAGTACGGGCCGACCCGCCAGGAATGTTGTAAAATAATACATCCGAGATGTTAGGCTGCCTTAGGTTAGTATATATAACGCTACAGACGTATATAATGCTCCCACGGACAGGTCTGGGCCGACACGACCTGGATTCTGTGAAACATTACCAGCGAGGTGCTAGATGGATTAGGTTAGGTTATATTACGTTACAAACGTATATAATGTTCCCACCGAGGAGTACGGGCCGACCCGCCTGGAGTGTTGTAAAATACTACATCCGAGATGTTATGCTGCCGTAGGCTAGTATATATAACGCTGTAGACATATATAATGTTCCCACGGACAGATCTTGGCCGACAGGACCGGGATTCTGTAAAACATTACCAGCGAGGGGCTAGATGGGTCAGGTTATTTTAGATTACGTTATAAACGCATATAACGTTCCCGCCGAGAAGTACGGGCCGACCCGCCAGGAATGTTGTAAAATACTACATCCGAGATGTTAGGCTGCCGTAGGCTAGTATATATAACGCTGTAGGCATATATAATGTTCCCACGGACAGGTCTGGGTCGACACGACCGGGATTATGTTAAACATTACCAGCCAGGGGCTAGATGGGTTAGGTTAGGTTAGATTACTTTACAGGGGTATATAATGTTCCCACCGAGAAGTAGCCTCCGCCCCGCCAGGATTGGTGTAAAATACTACCTCCGAGATATTAGATTGCCTTAGGTTAGGATATATAACGTTATAGACGTATATAATGTTCCCACAGAGAGGTACGGGCCGACAAGACCGGGATTCTATAAAACATTACCAGCGAGGGGCTAGATGGGTTAGGATACGTTATCTTACGCTATAGACGTATATAACGTTCCCACCGAGAAGTACGAGCCGACCCGCCAGGAATGTTGTAAAATAATACATCCGAGATGTTAGGCTGCCTTAGGTTAGTATATATAACGCTACAGACGTATATAATGCTCCCACGGACAGGTCTGGGCCGACACGACCTGGATTCTGTGAAACATTACCAGCGAGGTGCTAGATGGATTAGGTTAGGTTATATTACGTTACAAACGTATATAATGTTCCCACCGAGGAGTACGGGCCGACCCGCCTGGAGTGTTGTAAAATACTACATCCGAGATGTTATGCTGCCGTAGGCTAGTATATATAACGCTGTAGACATATATAATGTTCCCACGGACAGGTCTGGGCCGACACGACCGGGATTCTGTTCAACATTACCAGCTACGGGCTAGATGGGGTAGGTTAGGTTATCTTACGTTATAGACGCATATAACGTTCCCACCGAGAAGTACGCGCCGACCCGCCAAGAATGTTGTAAAATACTACATACGAAAATATAGGCTGCCTTAGGTTAGTATATATAACGCTACAGACGTATATAATGCTCCCACGGCCAGGTCTGGGCCGACACGACCTGGATTCTGTAAAACATTACCAGCGAGGGGCTAGATGGGTTAGGTTAGGTTATATTACGTTATAGACGTATATAATGTTCACACCGAAAAGTAGGGGCCGACCCGCCTGGAGTGTTGTAAAATACTACATCCGAGGTGTTAGGTTGCCTTATGTTAGGTTATCTTACGTTATAGACGTATATAACGTTCCCACCGAGAAGTAGGAGCGTACCCGACAGGAATGTTGTAAAATACTACATCCGAGATGTTAGGCTGCCGTAGGCTAGTATATATAACGCTATAGACGTATATAATGTTCCCACAGAGAGGTACGGGCCGACAGGACCGGAATTCTGTAAAACATTACCAGCGAGGGGCTAGATGGGGTAGGTTAGGTTATCTTACGTTATAGACGCATATAACGTTCCCACCGAGAAGTGCGGGCCGACAGGACCGGAATTCTGTAAAACATTACCAGCGAGGGGCTAGATGGGGTAGGTTAGGTTATCTTACGTTATAGACGCATATAACGTTCCCACCGAGAAGTACGGGCCGACCCGCCAGGAATGTTGTAAAATACTACATCCGAGATGTTAGGCTGCCTTAGGTTAGTATATATAACGCTACAGACGTATATAATGCTCCCACGGACAGGTCTGGGCCGACACGACCTGGATTCTGTGAAACATTACCAGCGAGGTGCTAGATGGATTAGGTTAGGTTATATTACGTTACAAACGTATATAATGTTCCCACCGAGGAGTAGGGGCCGACCCGCCTGGAGTGTTGTAAAATACTACATCCGAGATGTTAGGCTGCCGTAGGCTAGTATATATAACGCTGTAGACATATATAATGTTCCCACCCACAGGCCTGGGCCGACACGACCGGGATTCTGTTAAACATTACCAGCCAGGGGCTAGATGGGTTAGGTTAGGTTAGATTACTTTACAGGGGTATATAATGTTCCCACCCAGAAGTAGCCTCCGCCCCGCCAGGATTGTTGTAAAATACTACATCCGAGATGTTAGGCTGCCGTAGGCTAGTATATATAACGCTATAGACGTATATAATGTTCCCACGGACAGGTCTGGGCCGACACGACCGGGATTCTGTAAAACATCACCAGCCAGGGGCGAGATGGGTTAGGTTAGGTTAGATTACGTTACAGACGTATATAATGTTCCCACCAAGAAGTAGCCGCCGCCCCGCCAGGATTGTTGTAAAATACTACATCCGAGATGTTAGATTGCATTAGGTTAGGATAAATAACGTTATAAACGTATATAATGTTCCCACCGAGACGTACAGGGCTACACGAACGGGATACTGTAAAACATTACCAGCGAGGGGCTAGATAGGTTAGGTTAGGTTATCTTACGTTATAAACGTATATATTGTTCCCACCGAGAAGTAGGGGCCGACCCGCCTGGAGTGATGTAAAATACTACATCCGAGGTGTTAGGTTGCGTTAGGTTAGGATATATAACGTTATAGACGTATATAATGTTCCCCCAGAGAGGTGCGGGCCGACAGGACCGGGATTCTGTAAAACATTACCAGCGAGGGGCTAGATGGGTTAGGTTAGGTTATCTTACGTTATAGACATATATAACGTTCCCACCGAGAAGTACGGGCCGACCCGACAGGAATGTTGTAAAATACTACATCCGAGATGTTAGGCTGCCTTAGGTTAGTATATATAACGCTATAGACATATATAATGTTCCCACAGAGAGGTACGGGCCGACAAGACCGGGATTCTATAAAACATTACCAGCGAGGGGCTAGATGGGTTAGGATACGTTATCTTACGCTATAGACGTATATAACGTTCCCACCGAGAAGTACGGGCCGACCCGCCAGGAATGTTGTAAAATAATACATCCGAGATGTTAGGCTGCCTTAGGTTAGTATATATAACGCTACAGACGTATATAATGCTCCCACGGACAGGTCTGGGCCGACACGACCTGGATTCTGTGAAACATTACCAGCGAGGTGCTAGATGGATTAGGTTAGGTTATATTACGTTACAAACGTATATAATGTTCCCACCGAGGAGTACGGGCCGACCCGCCTGGAGTGTTGTAAAATACTACATCCGAGATGTTATGCTGCCGTAGGCTAGTATATATAACGCTGTAGACATATATAATGTTCCCACGGACAGGTCTGGGCCGACACGACCGGGATTCTGTTCAACATTACCAGCTACGGGCTAGATGGGGTAGGTTAGGTTATCTTACGTTATAGACGCATATAACGTTCCCACCGAGAAGTACGCGCCGACCCGCCAAGAATGTTGTAAAATACTACATACGAAAATATAGGCTGCCTTAGGTTAGTATATATAACGCTACAGACGTATATAATGCTCCCACGGCCAGGTCTGGGCCGACACGACCTGGATTCTGTAAAACATTACCAGCGAGGGGCTAGATGGGTTAGGTTAGGTTATATTACGTTATAGACGTATATAATGTTCACACCGAAAAGTAGGGGCCGACCCGCCTGGAGTGTTGTAAAATACTACATCCGAGGTGTTAGGTTGCCTTATGTTAGGTTATCTTACGTTATAGACGTATATAACGTTCCCACCGAGAAGTAGGAGCGTACCCGACAGGAATGCTGTAAAATACTACATCCGAGATGTTAGGCTGCCGTAGGCTAGTATATATAACGCTATAGACGTATATAATGTTCCCACAGAGAGGTACTGGCCGACAGGACCGGAATTCTGTAAAACATTACCAGCGAGGGGCTAGATGGGGAAAGTTAGGTTATCTTACGTTATAGACGCATATAACGTTCCCACCGAGAAGTGCGGGCCGACAGGACCGGAATTCTGTAAAACATTACCAGCGAGGGGCTAGATGGGTTAGGATACGTTATCTTACGCTATAGACGTATATAACGTTCCCACCGAGAAGTACGGGCCGACCCGCCAGGAATGTTGTAAAATAATACATCCGAGATGTTAGGCTGCCTTAGGTTAGTATATATAACGCTACAGACGTATATAATGCTCCCACGGACAGGTCTGGGCCGACACGACCTGGATTCTGTGAAACATTACCAGCGAGGTGCTAGATGGATTAGGTTAGGTTATATTACGTTACAAACGTATATAATGTTCCCACCGAGGAGTACGGGCCGACCCGCCTGGAGTGTTGTAAAATACTACATCCGAGATGTTATGCTGCCGTAGGCTAGTATATATAACGCTGTAGACATATATAATGTTCCCACGGACAGGTCTGGGCCGACACGACCGGGATTCTGTTCAACATTACCAGCTACGGGCTAGATGGGGTAGGTTAGGTTATCTTACGTTATAGACGCATATAACGTTCCCACCGAGAAGTACGCGCCGACCCGCCAAGAATGTTGTAAAATACTACATACGAAAATATAGGCTGCCTTAGGTTAGTATATATAACGCTACAGACGTATATAATGCTCCCACGGCCAGGTCTGGGCCGACACGACCTGGATTCTGTAAAACATTACCAGCGAGGGGCTAGATGGGTTAGGTTAGGTTATATTACGTTATAGACGTATATAATGTTCACACCGAAAAGTAGGGGCCGACCCGCCTGGAGTGTTGTAAAATACTACATCCGAGGTGTTAGGTTGCCTTATGTTAGGTTATCTTACGTTATAGACGTATATAACGTTCCCACCGAGAAGTAGGAGCGTACCCGACAGGAATGCTGTAAAATACTACATCCGAGATGTTAGGCTGCCGTAGGCTAGTATATATAACGCTATAGACGTATATAATGTTCCCACAGAGAGGTACTGGCCGACAGGACCGGAATTCTGTAAAACATTACCAGCGAGGGGCTAGATGGGGAAAGTTAGGTTATCTTACGTTATAGACGCATATAACGTTCCCACCGAGAAGTGCGGGCCGACAGGACCGGAATTCTGTAAAACATTACCAGCGAGGGGCTAGATGGTGTAGGTTAGGTTATCTTACGTTATAGACGCATATAACGTTCCCACCGAGAAGTACGGGCCGACCCGCCAGGAATGTTGTAAAATACTACATCCGAGATGTTAGGCTGCCTTAGGTTAGTATATATAACGCTACAGACGTATATAATGCTCCCACGGACAGGTCTGGGCCGACACGACCTGGATTCTGTGAAACATTACCAGCGAGGTGCTAGATGGATTAGGTTAGGTTATATTAAGTTACAAACGTATATAATGTTCCCACCGAGGAGTAGGGGCCGACCCGCCCGGAGTGTTGTAAAATACTACATCCGAGATGTTAGGCTGCCGTAGGCTAGTATATATAACGCTGTAGGCATATATAATGTTCCCACGGACAGGTCTGGGTCGACACGACCGGGATTATGTTAAACATTACCAGCCAGGGGCTAGATGGGTTAGGTTAGGTTAGATTACTTTACAGGGGTATATAATGTTCCCACCGAGAAGTAGCCTCCGCCCCGCCAGGATTGGTGTAAAATACTACCTCCGAGATGTTAGATTGCCTTAGGATAGGATATATAACGTTATAGACGTATATAGTGTTCCCACCGAGACGTACAGGGCTACACGAACGGGATTCTACAAAACATTCGCAGCGAGGACCTGGATGGGTTAGGTTAGGTTATATTACGTTATAGACGTATATAATGTTCCCACCGAGAAGCAGGGGCCGACCCGCCAGGAGTGATGTAAAATACTACATCCTAGGTGTTAGGTTGCGTTAGGTTAGGATATATAACGTTATAGACGTATATAATGTTCCCCCAGAGAGGTGCGGCCCGACAGGACCGGGATTCTGTAAAACATTACCAGCGAGGGGCTAGATGGGTTAGGTTAGGTTATCTTACGTTATAGACATATATAACGTTCCCACCGAGAAGTACGGGCCGACCCGACAGGAATGTTGTAAAATACTACATCCGAGATGTTAGGCTGCCTTAGGTTAGTATATATAACGCTATAGACATATATAATGTTCCCACAGAGAGGTACGGGCCGACAAGACCGGGATTCTATAAAACATTACCAGCGAGGGGCTAGATGGGTTAGGATACGTTATCTTACGCTATAGACGTATATAACGTTCCCACCGAGAAGTACGGGCCGACCCGCCAGGAATGTTGTAAAATACTACATCCGAGATGTTAGGCTGCCTTAGGTTAGTATATATAACGCTACAGACGTATATAATGCTCCCACGGACAGGTCTGGGCCGACACGACCTGGATTCTGTGAAACATTACCAGCGAGGTGCTAGATGGATTAGGTTAGGTTATATTACGTTACAAACGTATATAATGTTCCCACCGAGGAGTACGGGCCGACCCGCCTGGAGTGTTGTAAAATACTACATACGAAAATATAGGCTGCCTTAGGTTAGTATATATAACGCTACAGACGTATATAATGCTCCCACGGCCAGGTCTGGGCCGACACGACCTGGATTCTGTAAAACATTACCAGCGAGGGGCTAGATGGGTTAGGTTAGGTTATATTACATTATAGACGTATATAATGTTCACACCGAAAAGTAGGGGCCGACCCGCCTGGAGTGTTGTAAAATACTACATCCGAGGTGTTAGGTTGCCTTATGTTAGGTTATCTTACGTTATAGACGTATATAACGTTCCCGCCGAGAAGTAGGAGCGTACCCGACAGGAATGTTGTAAAATACTACATCCGAGATGTTAGGCTGCCGTAGGCTAGTATATATAACGCTATAGACGTATATAATGTTCCCACAGAGAGGTACGGGCCGACAGGACCGGAATTCTGTAAAACATTACCAGCGAGGGGCTAGATGGGGTAGGTTAGGTTATCTTACGTTATAGACGCACATAACGTTCCCACCGAGAAGTGCGGGCCGACAGGACCGGAATTCTGTAAAACATTACCAGCGAGGGGCTAGATGGGGTAGGTTAGGTTATCTTACGTTATAGACGCATATAACGTTCCCACCGAGAAGTACGGGCCGACCCGCCAGGAATGTTGTAAAATACTACATCCTAGATGTTAGGCTGCCTTAGGTTAGTATATATAATGCTACAGACGTATATAATGCTCCCACGGACAGGTCTGGGCCGACACGACCTGGATTCTGTGAAACATTACCAGCGAGGTGCTAGATGGATTAGGTTAGGTTATATTACGTTACAAACGTATATAATGTTCCCACCGAGGAGTAGGGGCCGACCCGCCTGGAGTGTTGTAAAATACTACATCCGAGATGTTAGGCTGCCGTAGGCTAGTATATATAACGCTGTAGACATATATAATGTTCCCTCCCACAGGTCTGGGCCGACACGACCGGGATTCTGTTAAACATTACCAGCCAGGGGCTAGATGGGTTAGGTTAGGTTAGATTACTTTACAGGGGTATATAATGTTCCCACCCAGAAGTAGCCTCCGCCCCGCCAGGATTGTTGTAAAATACTACATCCGAGATGTTAGGCTGCCGTAGGCTAGTATATATAACGCTATAGACGTATATAATGTTCCCACGGACAGGTCTGGGCCGACACGACCGGGATTCTGTAAAACATCACCAGCCAGGGGCGAGATGGGTTAGGTTAGGTTAGATTACGTTACAGAAGTATATAATGTTCCCACCAAGAAGTAGCCGCCGCCCCGCCAGGATTGTTGTAAAATACTACATCCGAGATGTTAGATTGCATTAGGTTAGGATAAATAACGTTATAAACGTATATAATGTTCCCACCGAGACGTACAGGGCTACACGAACGGGATACTGTAAAACATTACCAGCGAGGGGCTAGATAGGTTAGGTTAGGTTATCTTACGTTATAAACGTATATATTGTTCCCACCGAGAAGTAGGGGCCGACCCGCCTGGAGTGATGTAAAATACTACATCCGAGGTGTTAGGTTGCGTTAGGTTAGGATATATAACGTTATAGACGTATATAATGTTCCCCCAGAGACGTGCGGGCCGACAGGACCGGGATTCTGTAAAACATTACCAGCGAGGGGCTAGATGGGTTAGGTTAGGTTATCTTACGTTATAGACATATATAACGTTCCCACCGAGAAGTACGGGCCGACCCGACAGGAATGTTGTAAAATACTACATCCGAGATGTTAGGCTGCCTTAGGTTAGTATATATAACGCTATAGACATATATAATGTTCCCACAGAGAGGTACGGGCCGACAAGACCGGGATTCTATAAAACATTACCAGCGAGGGGCTAGATGGGTTAGGATACGTTATCTTACGCTATAGACGTATATAACGTTCCCACCGAGAAGTACGGGCCGACCCGCCAGGAATGTTGTAAAATAATACATCCGAGATGTTAGGCTGCCTTAGGTTAGTATATATAACGCTACAGACGTATATAATGCTCCCACGGACAGGTCTGGGCCGACACGACCTGGATTCTGTGAAACATTACCAGCGAGGTGCTAGATGGATTAGGTTAGGTTATATTACGTTACAAACGTATATAATGTTCCCACCGAGGAGTACGGGCCGACCCGCCTGGAGTGTTGTAAAATACTACATCCGAGATGTTATGCTGCCGTAGGCTAGTATATATAACGCTGTAGACATATATAATGTTCCCACGGACAGGTCTGGGCCGACACGACCGGGATTCTGTTCAACATTACCAGCTACGGGCTAGATGGGGTAGGTTAGGTTATCTTACGTTATAGACGCATATAACGTTCCCACCGAGAAGTACGCGCCGACCCGCCAAGAATGTTGTAAAATACTACATACGAAAATATAGGCTGCCTTAGGTTAGTATATATAACGCTACAGACGTATATAATGCTCCCACGGCCAGGTCTGGGCCGACACGACCTGGATTCTGTAAAACATTACCAGCGAGGGGCTAGATGGGTTAGGTTAGGTTATATTACGTTATAGACGTATATAATGTTCACACCGAAAAGTAGGGGCCGACCCGCCTGGAGTGTTGTAAAATACTACATCCGAGGTGTTAGGTTGCCTTATGTTAGGTTATCTTACGTTATAGACGTATATAACGTTCCCACCGAGAAGTAGGAGCGTACCCGACAGGAATGCTGTAAAATACTACATCCGAGATGTTAGGCTGCCGTAGGCTAGTATATATAACGCTATAGACGTATATAATGTTCCCACAGAGAGGTACTGGCCGACAGGACCGGAATTCTGTAAAACATTACCAGCGAGGGGCTAGATGGGGAAGGTTAGGTTATCTTACGTTATAGACGCATATAACGTTCCCACCGAGAAGTGCGGGCCGACAGGACCGGAATTCTGTAAAACATTACCAGCGAGGGGCTAGATGGTGTAGGTTAGGTTATCTTACGTTATAGACGCATATAACGTTCCCACCGAGAAGTACGGGCCAACCCGCCAGGAATGTTGTAAAATACTACATCCGAGATGTTAGGCTGCCTTAGGTTAGTATATATAACGCTACAGACGTATATAATGCTCCCACGGACAGGTCTGGGCCGACACGACCTGGATTCTGTGAAACATTACCAGCGAGGTGCTAGATGGATTAGGTTAGGTTATATTAAGTTACAAACGTATATAATGTTCCCACCGAGGAGTAGGGGCCGACCCGCCCGGAGTGTTGTAAAATACTACATCCGAGATGTTAGGCTGCCGTAGGCTAGTATATATAACGCTGTAGGCATATATAATGTTCCCACGGACAGGTCTGGGTCGACACGACCGGGATTATGTTAAACATTACCAGCCAGGGGCTAGATGGGTTAGGTTAGGTTAGATTACTTTACAGGGGTATATAATGTTCCCACCGAGAAGTAGCCTCCGCCCCGCCAGGATTGGTGTAAAATACTACCTCCGAGATGTTAGATTGCCTTAGGTTAGGATATATAACGTTATAGACGTATATAGTGTTCCCACCGAGACGTACAGGGCTACACGAACGGGATTCTACAAAACATTCGCAGCGAGGACCTGGATGGGTTAGGTTAGGTTATATTACGTTATAGACGTATATAATGTTCCCACCGAGAAGCAGGGGCCGACCCGCCAGGAGTGATGTAAAATACTACATCCTAGGTGTTAGGTTGCGTTAGGTTAGGATATATAACGTTATAGACGTATATAATGTTCCCCCAGAGAGGTGCGGGCCGACAGGACCGGGATTCTGTAAAACATTACCAGCGAGGGGCTAGATGGGTTAGGTTAGGTTATCTTACGTTATAGACATATATAACGTTCCCACCGAGAAGTACGGGCCGACCCGACAGGAATGTTGTAAAATACTACATCCGAGATGTTAGGCTGCCTTAGGTTAGTATATATAACGCTATAGACATATATAATGTTCCCACAGAGAGGTACGGGCCGACAAGACCGGGATTCTATAAAACATTACCAGCGAGGGGCTAGATGGGTTAGGATACGTTATCTTACGCTATAGACGTATATAACGTTCCCACCGAGAAGTACGGGCCGACCCGCCAGGAATGTTGTAAAATAATACATCCGAGATGTTAGGCTGCCTTAGGTTAGTATATATAACGCTACAGACGTATATAATGCTCCCACGGACAGGTCTGGGCCGACACGACCTGGATTCTGTGAAACATTACCAGCGAGGTGCTAGATGGATTAGGTTAGGTTATATTACGTTACAAACGTATATAATGTTCCCACCGAGGAGTACGGGCCGACCCGCCTGGAGTGTTGTAAAATACTACATCCGAGATGTTATGCTGCCGTAGGCTAGTATATATAACGCTGTAGACATATATAATGTTCCCACGGACAGGTCTGGGCCGACACGACCGGGATTCTGTTCAACATTACCAGCTACGGGCTAGATGGGGTAGGTTAGGTTATCTTACGTTATAGACGCATATAACGTTCCCACCGAGAAGTACGCGCCGACCCGCCAAGAATGTTGTAAAATACTACATACGAAAATATAGGCTGCCTTAGGTTAGTATATATAACGCTACAGACGTATATAATGCTCCCACGGCCAGGTCTGGGCCGACACGACCTGGATTCTGTAAAACATTACCAGCGAGGGGCTAGATGGGTTAGGTTAGGTTATATTACGTTATAGACGTATATAATGTTCACACCGAAAAGTAGGGGCCGACCCGCCTGGAGTGTTGTAAAATACTACATCCGAGGTGTTAGGTTGCCTTATGTTAGGTTATCTTACGTTATAGACGTATATAACGTTCCCACCGAGAAGTAGGAGCGTACCCGACAGGAATGTTGTAAAATAATACATCCGAGATGTTAGGCTGCCGTAGGCTAGTATATATAACGCTATAGACGTATATAATGTTCCCACAGAGAGGTACGGGCCGACAGGACCGGAATTCTGTAAAACATTACCAGCGAGGGGCTAGATGGGGTAGGTTAGGTTATCTTACGTTATAGACGCACATAACGTTCCCACCGAGAAGTGCGGGCCGACAGGACCGGAATTCTGTAAAACATTACCAGCGAGGGGCTAGATGGGGTAGGTTAGGTTATCTTACGTTATAGACGCATATAACGTTCCCACCGAGAAGTACGGGCCGACCCGCCAGGAATGTTGTAAAATACTACATCCGAGATGTTAGGCTGCCTTAGGTTAGTATATATAATGCGACAGACGTATATAATGCTCCCACGGACAGGTCTGGGCCGACACGACCTGGATTCTGTGAAACATTACCAGCGAGGTGCTAGATGGATTAGGTTAGGTTATATTACGTTACAAACGTATATAATGTTCCCACCGAGGAGTAGGGGCCGACCCGCCTGGAGTGTTGTAAAATACTACATCCGAGATGTTAGGCTGCCGTAGGCTAGTATATATAACGCTGTAGACATATATAATGTTCCCACCCACAGGTCTGGGCCGACACGACCGGGATTCTGTTAAACATTACCAGCCAGGGGCTAGATGGGTTAGGTTAGGTTAGATTACTTTACAGGGGTATATAATGTTCCCACCCAGAAGTAGCCTCCGCCCCGCCAGGATTGTTGTACAATACTACATCCGAGATGTTAGGCTGCCGTAGGCTAGTATATATAACGCTATAGACGTATATAATGTTCCCACGGACAGGTCTGGGCCGACACGACCGGGATTCTGTAAAACATCACCAGCCAGGGGCGAGATGGGTTAGGTTAGGTTAGATTACGTTACAGAAGTATATAATGTTCCCACCAAGAAGTAGCCGCCGCCCCGCCAGGATTGTTGTAAAATACTACATCCGAGATGTTAGATTGCATTAGGTTAGGATAAATAACGTTATAAACGTATATAATGTTCCCACCGAGACGTACAGGGCTACACGAACGGGATACTGTAAAACATTACCAGCGAGGGGCTAGATAGGTTAGGTTAGGTTATCTTACGTTATAAACGTATATATTGTTCCCACCGAGAAGTAGGGGCCGACCCGCCTGGAGTGATGTAAAATACTACATCCGAGGTGTTAGGTTGCGTTAGGTTAGGATATATAACGTTATAGACGTATATAATGTTCCCCCAGAGAGGTGCGGGCCGACAGGACCGGGATTCTGTAAAACATTACCAGCGAGGGGCTAGATGGGTTAGGTTAGGTTATCTTACGTTATAGACATATATAACGTTCCCACCGAGAAGTACGGGCCGACCCGACAGGAATGTTGTAAAATACTACATCCGAGATGTTAGGCTGCCTTAGGTTAGTATATATAACGCTATAGACATATATAATGTTCCCACAGAGAGGTACGGGCCGACAAGACCGGGATTCTATAAAACATTACCAGCGAGGGGCTAGATGGGTTAGGATACGTTATCTTACGCTATAGACGTATATAACGTTCCCACCGAGAAGTACGGGCCGACCCGCCAGGAATGTTGTAAAATAATACATCCGAGATGTTAGGCTGCCTTAGGTTAGTATATATAACGCTACAGACGTATATAATGCTCCCACCGACAGGTCTGGGCCGACACGACCTGGATTCCGTGTAACATTACCAGCGAGGTGCTAGATGGATTAGGTTAGGTTATATTACGTTACAAACGTATATAATGTTCCCACCGAGGAGTAGGGGCCGACCCGCCTGGAGTGTTGTAAAATACTACATCCGAGATGTTAGGCTGCCGTAGGCTAGTATATATAACGCTGTAGACATATATAATGTTCCCACGGACAGGTCTGGGCCGACACGACCGGGATTCTGTTCAACATTACCAGCTACGGGCTAGATGGGGTAGGTTAGGTTATCTTACGTTATAGACGCATATAACGTTCCCACCGAGAAGTACGCGCCGACCCGCCAAGAATGTTGTAAAATACTACATACGAAAATATAGGCTGCCTTAGGTTAGTATATATAACGCTACAGACGTATATAATGGTCCCACGGCCAGGTCTGGGCCGACACGACCTGGATTCTGTAAAACATTACCAGCGAGGGGCTAGATGGGTTAGGTTAGGTTATATTACGTTATAGACGTATATAATGTTCACACCGAAAAGTAGGGGCCGACCCGCCTGGAGTGTTGTAAAATACTACATCCGAGGTGTTAGGTTGCCTTATGTTAGGTTATCTTACGTTATAGACGTATATAACGTTCCCACCGAGAAGTAGGAGCGTACCCGACAGGAATGCTGTAAAATACTACATCCGAGATGTTAGGCTGCCGTAGGCAAGTATATATAACGCTATAGACGTATATAATGTTCCCACAGAGAGGTACTGGCCGACAGGACCGGAATTCTGTAAAACATTACCAGCGAGGGGCTAGATGGGGAAGGTTAGGTTATCTTACGTTATAGACGCATATAACGTTCCCACCGAGAAGTGCGGGCCGACAGGACCGGAATTCTGTAAAACATTACCAGCGAGGTGCTAGATGGTGTAGGTTAGGTTATCTTACGTTATAGACGCATATAACGTTCCCACCGAGAAGTACGGGCCAACCCGCCAGGAATGTTGTAAAATACTACATCCGAGATGTTAGGCTGCCTTAGGTTAGTATATATAACGCTACAGACGTATATAATGCTCCCACGGACAGGTCTGGGCCGACACGACCTGGATTCTGTGAAACATTACCAGCGAGGTGCTAGATGGATTAGGTTAGGTTATATTAAGTTACAAACGTATATAATGTTCCCACCGAGGAGTAGGGGCCGACCCGCCCGGAGTGTTGTAAAATACTACATCCGAGATGTTAGGCTGCCGTAGGCTAGTATATATAACGCTGTAGGCATATATAATGTTCCCACGGACAGGTCTGGGTCGACACGACCGGGATTATGTTAAACATTACCAGCCAGGGGCTAGATGGGTTAGGTTAGGTTAGATTACTTTACAGGGGTATATAATGTTCCCACCGAGAAGTAGCCTCCGCCCCGCCAGGATTGGTGTAAAATACTACCTCCGAGATGTTAGATTGCCTTAGGTTAGGATATATAACGTTATAGACGTATATAGTGTTCCCACCGAGACGTACAGGGCTACACGAACGGGATTCTACAAAACATTCGCAGCGAGGACCTGGATGGGTTAGGTTAGGTTATATTACGTTATAGACGTATATAATGTTCCCACCGAGAAGCAGGGGCCGACCCGCCAGGAGTGATGTAAAATACTACATCCTAGGTGTTAGGTTGCGTTAGGTTAGGATATATAACGTTATAGACGTATATAATGTTCCCCCAGAGAGGTGCGGGCCGACAGGACCGGGATTCTGTAAAACATTACCAGCGAGGGGCTAGATGGGTTAGGTTAGGTTATCTTACGTTATAGACATATATAACGTTCCCACCGAGAAGTACGGGCCGACCCGACAGGAATGTTGTAAAATACTACATCCGAGATGTTAGGCTGCCTTAGGTTAGTATATATAACGCTATAGACATATATAATGTTCCCACAGAGAGGTACGGGCCGACAAGACCGGGATTCTATAAAACATTACCAGCGAGGGGCTAGATGGGTTAGGTTAGGTTAGATTACTTTACAGGGGTATATAATGTTCCCACCGAGAAGTAGCCTCCGCCCCGCCAGGATTGGTGTAAAATACTACCTCCGAGATGTTAGATTGCCTTAGGTTAGGATATATAACGTTATAGACGTATATAGTGTTCCCACCGAGACGTACAGGGCTACACGAACGGGATTCTACAAAACATTCGCAGCGAGGACCTGGATGGGTTAGGTTAGGTTATATTACGTTATAGACGTATATAATGTTCCCACCGAGAAGCAGGGCCCGACCCGCCAGGAGTGATGTAAAATACTACATCCTAGGTGTTAGGTTGCGTTAGGTTAGGATATATAACGTTATAGACGTATATAATGTTCCCCCAGAGAGGTGCGGGCCGACAGGACCGGGATTCTGTAAAACATTACCAGCGAGGGGCTAGATGGGTTAGGTTAGGTTATCTTACGTTATAGACATATATAACGTTCCCACCGAGAAGTACGGGCCGACCCGACAGAAATGTTGTAAAATACTACATCCGAGATGTTAGGCTGCCTTAGGTTAGTATATATAACGCTATAGACATATATAATGTTCCCACAGAGAGGTACGGGCCGACAAGACCGGGATTCTATAAAACATTACCAGCGAGGGGCTAGATGGGTTAGGATATGTTAGATTACGTTACAGAAGTATATAATGTTCCCACCGAGGAGTACGGGCCGACCCGCCTGGAGTGTTGTAAAATACTACATCCGAGATGTTATGCTGCCGTAGGCTAGTATATATAACGCTGTAGACATATATTATGTTCCCACGGACAGGTCTGGGCCGACACGACCGGGATTCTGTTCAACATTACCAGCTACGGGCTAGATGGGGTAGGTTAGGTTATCTTACGTTATAGACGCATATAACGTTCCCACCGAGAAGTACGCGCCGACCCGCCAAGAATGTTGTAAAATACTACATACGAGAAGTTAGGCTGCCTTAGGTTAGTATATATAACGCTACAGACGTATATAATGCTCCCACGGCCAGGTCTGGGCCGAGACGACCTGGATTCTGTAAAACATTACCAGCGAGGGGCTAGATGGGTTAGGTTAGGTTATATTACGTTATAGACGTATATAATGTTCACACCGAAAAGTAGGGGCCGACCCGCCTGGAGTGTTGTAAAATACTACATCCGAGGTGTTAGGTTGCCTTATGTTAGGTTATCTTACGTTATAGACGTATATAACGTTCCCACCGAGAAGTAGGAGCGTGCCCGACAGGAATGTTGTAAAATACTACATCCGAGATGTTAGGCTGCCGTAGGCTAGTATATATAACGCTATAGACGTATATAATGTTCCCACAGAGAGGTACGGGCCGACAGGACCGGAATTCTGTAAAACATTACCAGCGAGGGGCTAGATGGGGTAGGTTAGGTTATCTTACGTTATAGACGCATATAACGTTCCCACCGAGAAGTGCGGGCCGACAGGACCGGAATTCTGTAAAACATTACCAGCGAGGGGCTAGATGGGGTAGGTTAGGTTATCTTACGTTATAGACGCATATAACGTTCCCACCGAGAAGTACGGGCCGACCCGCCAGGAATGTTGTAAAATACTACATCCGAGATGTTAGGCTGCCTTAGGTTAGTATATATAATGCTACAGACGTATATAATGCTCCCACGGACAGGTCTGGGCCGACACGACCTGGATTCTGTGAAACATTACCAGCGAGGTGCAAGATGGATTAGGTTAGGTTATATTACGTTACAAACGTATATAATGTTCCCACCGAGGAGTAGGGGCCGACCCGCCTGGAGTGTTGTAAAATACTACATCCGAGATGTTAGGCTGCCGTAGGCTAGTATATATAACGCTGTAGACATATATAATGTTCCCACCCACAGGTCTGGGCCGACACGACCGGGATTCTGTTAAACATTACCAGCCAGGGGCTAGATGGGTTAGGTTAGGTTAGATTACTTTACAGGGGTATATAATGTTCCCACCCAGAAGTAGCCTCCGCCCCGCCAGGATTGTTGTACAATACTACATCCGAGATGTTAGGCTGCCGTAGGCTAGTATATATAACGCTATAGACGTATATAATGTTCCCACGGACAGGTCTGGGCCGACACGACCGGGATTCTGTAAAACATCACCAGCCAGGGGCGAGATGGGTTAGGTTAGGTTAGATTACGTTACAGAAGTATATAATGTTCCCACCAAGAAGTAGCCGCCGCCCCGCCAGGATTGTTGTAAAATACTACATCCGAGATGTTAGATTGCATTAGGTTAGGATAAATAACGTTATAAACGTATATAATGTTCCCACCGAGACGTACAGGGCTACACGAACGGGATACTGTAAAACATTACCAGCGAGGGGCTAGATAGGTTAGGTTAGGTTATCTTACGTTATAAACGTATATATTGTTCCCACCGAGAAGTAGGGGCCGACCCGCCTGGAGTGATGTAAAATACTACATCCGAGGTGTTAGGTTGCGTTAGGTTAGGATATATAACGTTATAGACGTATATAATGTTCCCCCAGAGAGGTGCGGGCCGACAGGACCGGGATTCTGTAAAACATTACCAGCGAGGGGCTAGATGGGTTAGGTTAGGTTATCTTACGTTATAGACATATATAACGTTCCCACCGAGAAGTACGGGCCGACCCGACAGGAATGTTGTAAAATACTACATCCGAGATGTTAGGCTGCCTTAGGTTAGTATATATAACGCTATAGACATATATAATGTTCCCACAGAGAGGTACGGGCCGACAAGACCGGGATTCTATAAAACATTACCAGCGAGGGGCTAGATGGGGAAGGTTAGGTTATCTTACGTTATAGACGCATATAACGTTCCCACCGAGAAGTGCGGGCCGATAGGACCGGAATTCTGTAAAACATTACCAGCGAGGGGCTAGATGGTGTAGGTTAGGTTATCTTACGTTATAGACGCATATAACGTTCCCACCGAGAAGTACGGGCCAACCCGCCAGGAATGTTGTAAAATACTACATCCGAGATGTTAGGCTGCCTTAGGTTAGTATATATAACGCTACAGACGTATATAATGCTCCCACGGACAGGTCTGGGCCGACACGACCTGGATTCTGTGAAACATTACCAGCGAGGTGCTAGATGGATTAGGTTAGGTTATATTAAGTTACAAACGTATATAATGTTCCCACCGAGGAGTAGGGGCCGACCCGCCCGGAGTGTTGTAAAATACTACATCCGAGATGTTAGGCTGCCGTAGGCTAGTATATATAACGCTGTAGGCATATATAATGTTCCCACGGACAGGTCTGGGTCGACACGACCGGGATTATGTTAAACATTACCAGCCAGGGGCTAGATGGGTTAGGTTAGGTTAAATTACTTTACAGGGGTATATAATGTTCCCACCGAGAAGTAGCCTCCGCCCCGCCAGGATTGGTGTAAAATACTACCTCCGAGATGTTAGATTGCCTTAGGTTAGGATATATAACGTTATAGACGTATATAGTGTTCCCACCGAGACGTACAGGGCTACACGAACGGGATTCTACTAAACATTCGCAGCGAGGACCTGGATGGGTTAGGTTAGGTTATATTACGTTATAGACGTATATAATGTTCCCACCGAGAAGCAGGGGCCGACCCGCCAGGAGTGATGTAAAATACTACATCCTAGGTGTTAGGTTGCGTTAGGTTAGGATATATAACGTTATAGACGTATATAATGTTCCCCCAGAGAGGTGCGGGCCGACAGGACCGGGATTCTGTAAAACATTACCAGCGAGGGGCTAGATGGGTTAGGTTAGGTTATCTTACGTTATAGACATATATAACGTTCCCACCGAGAAGTACGGGCCGACCCGACAGGAATGTTGTAAAATACTACATCCGAGATGTTAGGCTGCCTTAGGTTAGTATATATAACGCTATAGACATATATAATGTTCCCACAGAGAGGTACGGGCCGACAAGACCGGGATTCTATAAAACATTACCAGCGAGGGGCTAGATGGGTTAGGATACGTTATCTTACGCTATAGACGTATATAACGTTCCCACCGAGAAGTACGGGCCGACCCGCCAGGAATGTTGTAAAATAATACATCCGAGATGTTAGGCTGCCTTAGGTTAGTATATATAACGCTACAGACGTATATAATGCTCCCACGGACAGGTCTGGGCCGACACGACCTGGATTCTGTGAAACATTACCAGCGAGGTGCTAGATGGATTAGGTTAGGTTATATTACGTTACAAACGTATATAATGTTCCCACCGAGGAGTACGGGCCGACCCGCCTGGAGTGTTGTAAAATACTACATCCGAGATGTTATGCTGCCGTAGGCTAGTATATATAACGCTGTAGACATATATAATGTTCCCACGGACAGATCTTGGCCGACAGGACCGGGATTCTGTAAAACATTACCAGCGAGGGGCTAGATGGGTCAGGTTATTTTAGATAACGTTATAAACGCATATAACGTTCCCGCCGAGAAGTACGGGCCGACCCGCCAGGAATGTTGTAAAATACTACATCCGAGATGTTAGGCTGCCGTAGGCTAGTATATATAACGCTGTAGGCATATATAATGTTCCCACGGACAGGTCTGGGTCGACACGACCGGGATTATGTTAAACATTACCAGCCAGGGGCTAGATGGGTTAGGTTAGGTTAGATTACTTTACAGGGGTATATAATGTTCCCACCGAGAAGTAGCCTCCGCCCCGCCAGGATTGGTGTAAAATACAACCTCCGAGATGTTAGATTGCCTTAGGTTAGGATATATAATGTTATAGACGTATATAATGTTCCCACCGAGACGTACGGTTCTACACGAACGGGATTCTACAAAACATTCCCAGCGAAGAGCTAGATGGGTTAGGTTAGGTTATCTTACGTTATAGACGTATATAACATTCCCACCGAGAAGTAGGGGCCGACCCGCAAGGAATGTTGTAAAATACTACATCCGAGATCTTAGGCTGCCGTAGGTTAGTATATATAACGTTATAGACGTATATAATGCTCCCACCGAGACGTACAGGGCTACACGAACGGGATTCTACAAAACATTCCCAGCGAGAACCTAGATGGGTTAGGTTAGGTTATATTACGTTATAAAGGTATATAATGTTCCCACCGAGAAGTAGGGGCCGACCAGCCAGGAGTATTGTAAAATACTACATCCGAGATGTTTGGTTGCCTTAGGTTAGGATATATAACGTTATAGACGTATATAATGTTCCCACAGAGAGGTACGGGCCGACAGGACCGGAATACTGTAAAACATTACCAGCGAGGGGCTAAATGGGTTAGGATACGTTATCTTACGCTATAGACGTATATAACGTTCCCACCGAGAAATACGGGCTGACCCGCCAGGAATGTTGTAAAATACTACATCCGACATGTTAGGCTGCAGCAGGTTAGTGTATATAACGCTATAGACGTATATAATGTTCCCACGGACAGGTCTGGGCCGACACGACCGTGATACTGTAAAACATTACCAGCCAGGGGCTAGGTGGGTTAGGTTATGTTAGATTACTTTACAGAGGTATATAATGTTCCCACCGAGAAGTAGACGCTGCACCGCCAGGATTGTTGTAAAATACTACATCCGAGATGTTAGATTGCCTTAGGTTAGGATATATAAGGTTATAGACGTATATAATGTTCCCACGTACAGGTCTGGTCCAACACGTCCGCGATTCTGTAAAACATTACCAGCCAGAGGCTAGGATGGGTTAGGTTAGGTTAGATTACGTTACAGAAGTATATAATGTTCCAACCGAGTAGTAGCCGCCGCCCCGCCAGGATTGTTGTAAGATAATACATCCGAGATGTTAGATTGCCTTAGGTTAGGATATATAACGTTATAAACGTATATAATGTTCCCACCGAGACGTACAGGGCTACACGAACAGGATTCTACAAAACATTCCCAGCGAGGAGCTAGATGGGTTAGGTTAGGTTATCTTACGTTATAGATGTATATACCGTTCCCACCGAGAAGTAGGGGGCGACCCGTCATGAATGTTGTAAAATACTGCATCCGAGATGTTAGGCTGCCGTAGGTTAGTATATATAACGCTATAGACGTATATAATGTTCCCACGGACAGGTCTGGGCCGACACGACCGAGATTCTGTAAAACATTACCAGCGCGGGGCTAGATGGGTTAGGTTTGGTTAGATTACCTTATAGGCGTATATAATGTTCCCACGGACAGGTCTGGGCCGACACGACCGGGATACTGTAAAACATTACCAGCGATCGTCCAGATGGGTTAGGTTAGGTTATCTTACGTTATAGACGTATATAACGTTCCCACCGAGAAGTAGGGGCCGACCCGCCAGGAATGTTGTAAAATTCTACATCCGAGATGTTAGGCTGCCGTAGGTTAGTATATATAACGCTATAGACGTATATAATGCTCCCACGGACAGGTCTGGGCCGACACGACCGGGATTCTGTAAAACATTACCAGCCAGGGGCTAGATGGGTTAGGTTAGGTTAGATTACTTTACAGAGGTTTATAATGTTCCCACCGAGAAATAGCCGCCGCCCCGCCAGGATTGTTCTAAAATACTACATCCGAGATGTTAGATTGCCTTAGGTTAGGATATATAACGTTATAGATGTATATAATGTTCCCACCGAGACGTACAGGGCTACACGAACGGGATTCTACAAAACATTCCCAGCGAGGACCTAGATGGGTTAGGTAAGGTTATATTACGTTATAGACGTATATAACAGTCCCGCCGAGAAGTGTGGACCGGCCCGCCAGGAAGGTTGTAAAATACTACATCCGAAGAGTGAGGTTGCCTTAGGTCAGGATATATAACGTTATAGACGTAAATAAAGTTCCCACAGAGAGGTACGGGCCGACAGGACCGGGATTCTGTAAAACATTACCAGCGAGGAGCTAGATGGGTTAGGATACGTTATCTCTCGCTATAGACGTATATAACGTTCCCACCGAGAAGTACGGGCCGACCCGCCAGGAATGTTGTAAAATACTACATCCGACATGTTAGGCTGCCGTAGGTTAGTATATATAACGCTATAGACGTATATAATGTTCCCACAGACAGGTCTGGTCAGACACGACCGGGTTCTGTAAAACATAACCAGCCAGGGGCTAGATGGGCTAGGCTAGGTTAGATTACGTTACAGAAGTATATAATGTTCCCACCGAGAAGTAGCAGCCGCCCCGCCAGGATTGTTGTAAAATACTACATCCGAGATGTTAGATTGCCTTAGGTTAGGATATATAACGTTATAGACGTATATAATGTTCCCACCGAGACGTACGGTTCTACACGAACGGGATTCTACAAAACATTCCCAGCGAGGACCTACATGGGTTAGGTTAGGTTTTATTACGTTATAGACGTATACAACGTTCCCACTGAGATGTAGGGGCTGACCCGCCAGGAGTGTTGTAAAATACTACATTCGAGGTGTTAGGTTTCCTTAGGTTAGGATATATAACGCTATAGACATATAATGTTCCCACCGAGACGTACAGGGCTACACGAACGGGATTCTACAAAACATTCCCAGCGAGGAGCTAGATGGGTTAGGTTAGGTTTTCTTACGTTATAGACGTATATAACGTTCCCACCGAGAAGTACGGGCCGACCCGACAGGAATGTTTTAAAATACTACATCCGAGATATTAGGCTGCCTTAGGTTAGTATATATAACGCTATAGACGTATATAATGTTCCCACGGACAGGTCTGGTCCGACACGACCGGGATAATCTAAAACATTACCAGCGAGAGGCTAGATGGGTTAGATTATGTTATATTACGTTATAGACGTATATAATGTTCCCACCGAAATGTAGGGCGCGACCTGCCTGGAGTGTTGTAAAATACTACATCCGAGCTGTTAGGTTGCCTTAGGTTAGGTTATCTTACGTTATAGACGTATATAACGTTCCCACCGAGAAGTAGGGGCCAACCCGACAGGAATGTTATAAAATACTACATCCGAGGTGTTAGGCTGCCGTAGGTTAGTATATATAAAGCTATAGACGTATATAATGTTCCCACGGACAGGTCTGGGCCGACACGTCCGCGATTCTGCAAAACATTACCAGCCAGAGGCTATATGGGTTAGGTTAGGTTAGATTACGTTACAGATGTATATAATGTTCCAACCGAGTAGTAGCCGCCGCCCCGCCAGGATTGTTGTAAAATAATACATCCGAGATGTTAGATTGCCTTAGGTTAGGATATATAACGCTATAGACGTATATACTGCTCCCACGGACAGGTCTGGGCCGACAAGACCTGGATTCTGTGAAACATTACCAGCCAGGGGCTAGATGGGTTAGGTTAGGTTAGATTACTTTACAGGGGTATATAATGTTCCCACCGAGAAGTAGCCTCCGCCCCGCCAGGATTGTTGTAAAATACTACATCCGAGATGTTAGATTGCCTTAGGTTATTATATATAACGCTATAGACGTATATAATGTTCCCACAGACAGATCTGGGCCGACAGGACCGGGATTCTGTAAAACATTACCAGCGAGGCGCTAGATGGGTCAGGTTATTTTAGATTACGTTATAAACGCATATAACGTTCCCGCCGAGAAGTACGGGCCGACCCGCCAGGAATGTTGTAAAATACTACATCCGAGATGTTAGGCTGCCGTAGGCTAGTATATATAACGCTATAGACGTACATAACGTTCCCGCGGACAGGTCTGGTCCGACACGACCGGGTTCTGTAAAACATAACCAGCCAGGGGCTAGATGGGTTAGGTTAGGTTAGATTACGTTACAGAAGTATATAATGTTCCCACCGAGAAGTAGCAGCCGCCCCGCCAGGATTGTTGTAAAATACTACATCCGAGATGTTAGATTGCCTTAGGTTAGGATATATAACGCTATAGACGTATATACTGCTCCCACGGACAGGTCTGGGCCGACAAGACCTGGATTCTGTGAAACATTACCAGCCAGGGGCTAGATGGGTTAGGTTAGGTTAGATTACTTTACAGGGGTATATAATGTTCCCACCGAGAAGTAGCCTCCGCCCCGCCAGGATTGTTGTAAAATACTACATCCGAGATGTTAGATTGCCTTAGGTTATTATATATAACGCTATAGACGTATATAATGTTCCCACAGACAGATCTGGGCCGACAGGACCGGGATTCTGTAAAACATTACCAGCGAGGCGCTAGATGGGTCAGGTTATTTTAGATTACGTTATAAACGCATATAACGTTCCCGCCGAGAAGTACGGGCCGACCCGCCAGGAATGTTGTAAAATACTACATCCGAGATGTTAGGCTGCCGTAGGCTAGTATATATAACGCTATAGACGTACATAACGTTCCCGCGGACAGGTCTGGTCCGACACGACCGGGTTCTGTAAAACATAACCAGCCAGGGGCTAGATGGGTTAGGTTAGGTTAGATTACGTTACAGAAGTATATAATGTTCCCACCGAGAAGTAGCAGCCGCCCCGCCAGGATTGTTGTAAAATACTACATCCGAGATGTTAGATTGCCTTAGGTTAGGATATATAACGTTATAGACGTATATAATGTTCCCACCGAGACGTACGGTTCTACACGAACGGGATTCTACAAAACATTCCCAGCGAAGAACTAGATGGGTTAGGTTAGGTTATCTTACGTTATAGACGTATATAACGTTCCCACCGAGAAGTAGCCGCCGCCCCACCAGGATTGTTGTAAAATACTACATCCGAGATGTCAGATTGCCTTAGGTTAGGATATATAACGTTATAGACGTATATAATGTTCCCACCGAGACGTACAGGGCTACACGAACGGGATTCTACAAAACATTCCCAGCGAGGACCTACATGGGTTAGGTTAGGTTATATTACGTTATAGACGTATATAATGTTCCCACCGAGAAGTAGGGGCCGACCCGCCAGGAGTATTGTAAAATACTACATCCGAGATGTTTGGTTGCATTAGGTTAGGATATATAACGCTACAGACGTATATAATGTTCCCACAGACAGGTCTGGTCCGACACGACCGGGTTCTGTAAAACATTACCAGCGAGGGGCTAGATGGGTTAGGATAGGTTATATTACGTTATAAACGTACATAATGTTCCCACCGAGAAGTAGGGGCCGACCCGCCTGGAGTGTTGTAAAATACTACATGCGAGATGTTAGGCTGCCGTAGGCTAGTATATATAACGCTAAAGACATATATAATGTTCCCACGGACAGGTCTGGGCCGAGACGACCGGGATTCTGTTAAACATTACCAGCCAGGGGCTAGATGGATTAGGTTAGGTTAGATTACTTTACAGGGGTATATAATGTTCCCACCGAGAAGTAGCCTCCGCCCCGCCAGGATTGTTGTAAAATACTACATCCGAGATGTTAGATTGCCTTAGGTTAGGATATATCACGTTATAGACGTATATAATGTTCCCACCGAGACGTACAGGGCTACACGAACGGGATTCTACAAAACATTCCCAGCGAGGACCTACATGGGTTAGGTTAGGTTATATTATGTTATAGACGTATATAATGTTCCCACCGAGAAGTAGGGGCCGACCCGCCAGGAGTATTGTAAAATACTACATCCGAGATGTTTGGTTGCCTTAGGTTAGGATATATAACGCTACAGACGTATATAATGTTCCCACAGACAGGTCTGGTCCGACACGACCGGGTTCTGTAAAACATAAACAGCCAGGGGCTAGATGGGTTAGGTTAGGTTAGATTACGTTACAGAAGTATATAATGTTCCCACCGAGAAGTAGCAGCCGCCCCGCCAGGAGTGTTGTAGAATACTACATCCGAGGTGTTTGGTTGCCTTAGGTTAGGATATATAACGCTATAGACGTATATAATGTTCCCACGGACAGGTCTGGGCCGACACGACCGGGATTCTGTAAAACATTACCAGCGAGGGGCTAGATGGGTTAGGATAGGTTATATTACGTTATAAACGTACATAATGTTCCCACCGAGAAGTAGGGGCCGACCCGCCTGGAGTGTTGTAAAATACTACATGCGAGATGTTAGGCTGCCGTAGGCTAGTATATATAACGCTATAGACGTATATAATGTTCCCACGGACAGGTCTGGGCCGAGACGACCGGGATTCTGTTAAACATTACCAGCCAGGGGCTAGATGGATTAGGTTAGGTTAGATTACTTTACAGGGGTATATAATGTTCCCACCGAGAAGTAGCCTCCGCCCCGCCAGGATTGTTGTAAAATACTACATCCGAACTGTTAGATTGCCTTAGGTTAGTATATATAACGCTATAGACATATATAATGTTCCCACAGAGAGGTACGGGCCGACAAGACCGGGATTCTATAAAACATTACCAGCGAGGGGCTAGATGGGTTAGGATACGTTATCTTACACTATAGGCGTATATAACGTTCCCACCGAGAAGTACGGGCCGACCCGCCAGGAATGTTGTAAAATACTACATCCGACATGTTAGGCTGCCGTAGGTTAGTATATATAACGCTATGGACGTATATAATGTTCCCACGGACAGGTCTGGGCCGAAACGACCGGGATACTGTAAAACATTACCAGCGAGGGGCTAGATGGGTTAGGATACGTTATCTTACGCTATAGGCGTATATAACGTTCCCACCGAGAAGTACGGGCCCACCCGCCAGGAATGTTGTAAAATACTACATCCGACATGTTAGTCTGCCGTAGATTAGTATATATAACGCTATGGACGTATATAATGTTCCCACGGACAGGTCTGGGCCGACACGATCGGGATTCTGTAAAACATTACCAGCCAGGGGCTAGATGGGTTAGGTTAGGTTAGATTACTTTACAGAGGTATATAATGTTCCCACCGAGAAATAGCCGCCGCCCCGCCAGGATTGTTGTAAAATACTACATCCGAGATGTTAGATTGCCTTAGGTTAGGATATATAACGTTATAGATATATATAATGTTCCCACCGAGACGTACAGGGCTACACGAACGGGATTCTACAAAACATTCCCAGCGAGGACCTAGATGGGTTAGGTTAGGTTATATTACGTTATAGACGTATATATCTGTCCCGCCGAGAAGTGTGGACCGGCCCGCCAGGAAGGTTGTCAAATACTACTTCCGAAGAGTGAGGTTGCCTTAGGTCAGGATATATAACGTTATAGACGTATATAAAGTTCCCACAGAGAGGTACGGGCCGACAGGACCGGGATTCTGTAAAACATTACCAGCGAGGAGCTAAATGGGTTAGGATACGTTATCTTTCGCTATAGACGTATATAACATTCCCACCGAGAAGTACGGGCCGACCAGCCAGGAATGTTGTAAAATACTACATCCGACATGTTAGGCTGCCGTAGGTTAGTATATATAACGCTATAGACGTATATAATGTTCCCACAGACAGGTTTGGTCCGACACGACCGGGTTCTGTAAAACATAACCAGCCAGGGGCTAGATGGGTTAGGTTAGGTTAGATTACGTTACAGAAGTATATAATGTTCCCACCGAGAAGTAGCAGCCGCCCCGCCAGGATTGTTGTAAAATACTACATCCGAGATGTTAGATTGCCTTAGGTTAGGATATATAACGTTATAGACGTATATAATGTTCCCACCGAGACGTACAGGGCTACACGAACGGGATTCTACAAAACATTCCCAGCGAGGACCTACATGGGTTAGGTTAGGTTATATTACGTTATAGACGTATATAATGTTCCCACCGAGAAGTAGGGGCCGACCCGCCTGGAGTGTTGTAAAATACTACATGCGAGATGTTAGGCTGCCGTAGGCTAGTATATATAACGCTATAGACGTATATAATGATCCCACGGACAGGTCTGGGCCGACACGATCGGGATTCTGTAAAACATTACCAGCCAGGGGCTAGATGGGTTAGGTTAGGTTAGATTACTTTACAGAGGTATATAATGTTCCCACCGAGAAATAGCCGCCGCCCCGCCAGGATTGTTGTAAAATACTACATCCGAGATGTTAGATTGCCTTAGGTTAGGATATATCACGTTATAGACGTATATAATGTTCCCACCGAGACGTACAGGGCTACACGAACGGGATTCTACAAAACATTCCCAGCGAGGACCTACATGGGTTAGGTTAGGTTATATTACGTTATAGACGTATATAATGTTCCCACCGAGAAGTAGGAGCCGACCCGCCAGGAGTATTGTAAAATACTACATCCGAGATGTTTGGTTGCCTTAGGTTAGGATATATAACGCTACAGACGTATATAATGTTCCCACAGACAGGTCTGGTCCGACACGACCGGGTTCTGTAAAACATAACCAGCCAGGGGCTAGATGGGTTAGGTTAGGTTAGATTACGTTACAGAAGTATATAATGTTCCCACCGAGAAGTAGCAGCCGCCCCGCCAGGAGTGTTGTAGAATACTACATCCGAGGTGTTTGGTTGCCTTAGGTTAGGATATATAACGCTATAGACGTATATAATGTTCCCACGGACAGGTCTGGGCCGACACGACCGGGATTCTGTAAAACATTACCAGCGAGGGGCTAGATGGGTTAGGATAGGTTATATTACGTTATAAACGTACATAATGTTCCCACCGAGAAGTAGGGGCCGACCCGCCTGGAGTGTTGTAAAATACTACATGCGAGATGTTAGGCTGCCGTAGGCTAGTATATATAACGCTATAGACGTATATAATGTTCCCACGGACAGGTCTGGGCCGAGACGACCGGGATTCTGTTAAACATTACCAGCCAGGGGCTAGATGGATTAGGTTAGGTTAGATTACTTTACAGGGGTATATAATGTTCCCACCGAGAAGTAGCCTCCGCCCCGCCAGGATTGTTGTAAAATACTACATCCGAACTGTTAGATTGCCTTAGGTTAGTATATATAACGCTATAGACATATATAATGTTCCCACAGAGAGGTACGGGCCGACAAGACCGGGATTCTATAAAACATTACCAGCGAGGGGCTAGATGGGTTAGGATACGTTATCTTACACTATAGGCGTATATAACGTTCCCACCGAGAAGTACGGGCCGACCCGCCAGGAATGTTGTAAAATACTACATCCGACATGTTAGGCTGCCGTAGGTTAGTATATATAACGCTATGGACGTATATAATGTTCCCACGGACAGGTCTGGGCCGAAACGACCGGGATACTGTAAAACATTACCAGCGAGGGGCTAGATGGGTTAGGATACGTTATCTTACGCTATAGGCGTATATAACGTTCCCACCGAGAAGTACGGGCCCACCCGCCAGGAATGTTGTAAAATACTACATCCGACATGTTAGTCTGCCGTAGATTAGTATATATAACGCTATGGACGTATATAATGTTCCCACGGACAGGTCTGGGCCGAAACGACCGGGATACGGTAAAACATTACCAGCGAGGGGCTAGATAGGTTAGATTAGGTTATCTTTCGTTATAGACGTATATAATGTTCCCACCGAGAAGTAGGGGCCGATCCGCCTGGAGTGTTGTAAAATGCTACATCCGAGATGTTAGGCTGCCGTAGGCTAGTATATATAACGCTATAGACGTATATAATGTTCCCACGGACAGGTCTGGGCCGACACGATCGGGATTCTGTAAAACATTACCAGCCAGGGGCTAGATGGGTTAGGTTAGGTTAGATTACTTTACAGAGGTATATAATGTTCCCACCGAGAAATAGCCGCCGCCCCGCCAGGATTGTTGTAAAATACTACATCCGAGATGTTAGATTGCCTTAGGTTAGGATATATAACGTTATAGACGTATATAATGTTCCCACCGAGACGTACGGTTCTACACGAACGGGATTCTACAAAACATTCCCAGCGAAGAACTAGATGGGTTAGGTTAGGTTATCTTACGTTATAGACGTATATAACGTTCCCACCGAGAAGTAGCCGCCGCCCCGCCAGGATTGTTGTAAAATACTACATCCGAGATGTCAGATTGCCTTAGGTTAGGATATATAACGTTATAGACGTATATAATGTTCCCACCGAGACGTACAGGGCTACACGAACGGGATTCTACAAAACATTCCCAGCGAGGACCTACATGGGTTAGGTTAGGTTATATTACGTTATAGACGTATATAATGTTCCCACCGAGAAGTAGGGGCCGACCCGCCAGGAGTATTGTAAAATACTACATCCGAGATGTTTGGTTGCCTTAGGTTAGGATATATAACGCTATAGACGTATATAATGTTCCCACGGACAGGTCTGGGCCGACACGACCGGGATACTGTAAAACATTACCAGCGAGGGGCTAGATAGGTTAGGTTAGGTTATGTTACGTTATAGACGTATATAATGGTCCCACCGAGAAGTAGGTGCCGACCCGCCAGGAGTGTTGTAGAATACTACATCCGAGGTGTTTGGTTGCCTTAGGTTAGGATATATAACGCTATAGACGTATATAATGTTCCCACGGACAGGTCTGGGCCGACACGACCGGGATTCTGTAAAACATTACCATCGAGGGGCTAGATGGGTTAGGATAGGTTATATTACGTTATAAACGTACATAATGTTCCCACCGAGAAGTAGGCGCCGACCCGCCTGGAGTGTTGTAAAATACTACATGCGAGATGTTAGGCTGCCGTAGGCTAGTATATATAACGCTATAGACGTATATAATGTTCCCACGGACAGGTCTGTGCCGACACGACCGGGATTCTGTTAAACATTACCAGCCAGGGGCTAGATGGGTTAGGTTAGGTTAGATTACTTTACAGGGGTATATAATGTTCCCACCGAGAAGTAGCCTCCGCCCCGCCAGGATTGTTGTAAAATACTACATCCGAACTGTTAGATTGCCTTAGGTTAATACATATAACGCTATAGACATATATAATGTTCCCACAGAGAGGTACGGGCCGACAAGACCGGGATTCTATAAAACATTACCAGCGAGGGGCTAGATGGGTTAGGATACGTTATCTTACGCTATAGGCGTATATAACGTTCCCACCGAGAAGTACGGGCCGACCCGCCAGGAATGTTGTAAAATACTACATCCGACATGTTAGGCTGCCGTAGGTTAGTATATATAACGCTATGGACGTATATAATGTTCCCACGGACAGGTCTGGGCCGAAACGACCGGGATACTGTAAAACATTACCAGCGAGGGGCTAGATGGGTTAGGTTAGGTTATCTTACGTTATAGACGTATATAACGTTCCCACCGAGAAGTAGGGGCCGACCCGCCAGGAATGTTGTAAAATATTACATCCGAGATGTTTGGTTGCCGTAGGCTAGTATATGTAACCCTATAGACGTATATAATGTTCCCACGGACAGGTCTGGGACGACACGACCGGGATTCTGTAAAACATTACCAGCCAGGGGCTAGATGGGTTAGGTAAGGTTAGATTACTTTACAGAGGTATATAATGTTCCCACCGAGAAGTAGCCGCCGCCCCGCCAGGATTGTTGCAAAATACTACATCCGAGATGTTAGATTGCCTTAGGTTAGTATATATAACGTTATAGACGTATATAATGTTCCCACCGAGACGTACAGGGCTACACGAACGGGATTCTACAAAACATTCCCAGCGAGGACCTACGTGGGTTAGGTTAGGTTATATTACGTTATAGACGTATATAATGTTCCCACCGAGAAGTAGGGGCCGACCCGCCAGGAGTATTGTAAAATACTACATCCGAGATGTTTGGTTGCCTTAGGTTAGGATATATAACGCTATAGACGTATATAATGTTCCCACGGACAGGTCTGGGCCGACACGACCGGGATTCTGAAAAACATCACCAGCCAGGGGCGAGATGGGTTAGTTCAGGTTAGATTACGTTACAGAAGTATATAATGTTCCCACCAAGAAGTAGCCGCCGCCCCGCCAGGATTGTTGTGAAATACTACATCCGAGATGTTAGATTGCATTAGGTTAGGATATATAACGCTATAGACGTATATAATGTTCCTACCGAGACGTACAGGGCTACACGAACGGGATTCTACAAAACATTCCCAGCGAGAACCTAGATGGGTTAGGTTAGGTTATATTACGTTATGAACGTATATAATGTACCCACCGAGAAGTAGGGGCCGACCAGCCAGGAGTATTGTAAAATACTACATCCGAGATGTTTGGTTGCCTTAGGTTAGGATATATAACGTTATAGACATATATAATGTTCCCACAGAGAGGCACGGGCCGACAGGACCGGAATACTGTAAAACATTACCAGCGAGGGGCTAAATGGGTTAGGATACGTTATCTTACGCTATAGACGTATATAACGTTCCCACCGAGAAGTACGGGCTGACCCGCCAGGAATGTAAAATACTACATCCGACATGTTAGGCTGCCGTAGGCTAGTATATATAACCCTATAGACGTATATAATGTTCCCACGGACAGGTCTGGGCCGACACGACCGGGATACTGTAAAACATTACCAGCGAGGGGCTAGATAGGTTAGGTTAAGTTATCTTACGTTATAGACGTATATAATGTTCCCACCGAGAAGTAGGGGCCGACCTGCCTGGAGTGTTTTAAAATACTACATCCGAGATATTAGGCTGCCGTAGGCTAGTATATATAACGCTATGGACGTATATAATGTTCCCACGGACAGGTCTGGGACGACACGACCGGGATTCTGTAAAACATTACCAGCCAGGGGCTAGATGGGTTAGGTAAGGTTAGATTACTTTACAGAGGTATATAATGTTCCCTCCGAGAAGTAGCCGCCGCCCCGCCAGGATTGTTGTAAAATACTACATCCGAGATGTTAGATTGCCTTTGGTTAGGATATATAACGTTATAGACGTATATAATGTTCCCACCGAGACGTACAGGGCTACACGAACGGGATTCTACAAAACATTCCCAGCGAGGACCTACATGGGTTAGGTTAGGTTATATTACGTTATAGACGTATATAATGTTCCCACCGAGAAGTAGGGGCCTACCCGCCAGTGGGTTGTAAAATACTTCATCCGAGGTGTTAGGTTGTCTTAGGTTAGGATATATAACGTAATAGACGTATATAATGTTCCCACAGAGAGGTACGGGCCGACAGGACCGGGATTCTGTAAAACATTACCAGCGAGGGGCTAGATGGGTTAGGTTAGGTTATCTTACGTTATAGACGTATATAGCGTTCCCACCGAGAAGTAGGGGCCGACCAGCCAGGATTCTTCTAAAATACTACATCCGAGGAGTGAGGTTACCTTAGGTCAGGATATATAACGTTATAGAAGAATATAATGTTCCCACAGAGAGTTACCAGCCGACAGGACCGGGATTCTGTAAAACATTACCAGCGAGGGGCTAGATGGGTTAGGTTAGGTTATGTTACGTTACGGACGTATATAATGATCCCACCGAAAAATAGGGGCCGACCCGCCTGGAGTTTTGTAAAATACTACATCCGAGATATTAGGTTGCCTTAGGTTAGGATATGTAACGCTATAGACGTATATAATGTTCAGACGGACAGGTCTGGGCCGACACGACCGGGATTCTGTAAAACATTACCAGCGAGGGGCTAGATGAGTTAGGTTTGGTTATCTTACGTTATAAACGTATATAACGTTCCCACCGAGAAGTAGGGGCCGACCCGCCAGGAATGTTGTAAAATACTACATCCGAGATGTTAGGCTGCCGTAGGTTAGTATATATAACGCTTTAGACGTATATAATGTTCAGACGGACAAGTCTGGGCCGACACGACCGGGATTCTGTAAAACATTACCAGCGTGGGTCTAGATGGGTTAGGTTAGGTTATCTTACGTTATAAACGTATATAACGTACCCACCGAGAAGTAGGAGCCGACCCGCCAGGAATGTTGTGAAATACTACATCCGAGATGTTAGCCTGCCGTAGGTTAGTATATATAACGCTATAGACGTATATAATGTTCCACGGAGAGGTACGGGCCGACAGGACCGGGATTCTGTAAAACATTCCCAGCGAGGGGCTAGATGGGTTAGGTTAGGTTATATTACGTTATAGACGTATATAACGTTCCCCCCGAAAAATAGTGTCCGACCCGCCAGGAATGTTGTAAAATACTACATCCGAAATGTTAGGCTGCCTTAGGTTGGGATATATAACGCTATAGAGGTATATAACGTTCCCACCGAGAAGTAGGGGCCGACCTGCCAGGAATGTTGTAACATACTACATACGAGGTGTTAGGCTACCTTAGGTTAGGATATATAACGTTATAGACGTTTATAATGTTCTCACGGAGAGGCACGGGCCGACAGTACCGGGATTCTGCAAAACATTACCAGCCAGGGGCTAGATGCGTTAGGTTGGGTTATATTAAGCTATAGACCTATATAATGTTCCAACCGAGAAGTAGGGGCCGACCCGCCAGGTATGTTGTAAAATACTACATCCGAGGTGTGAGGTTGCCTTAGGTTAGGATATATAACGTTATAGACGTATATAATGTTCCCACGAAGAGGTACGGGGCTCCACGAACGGGATTCTGTAAAACATTACCACCCAGGGGCTAGATGAGTTAGGTTAGGTTATATTACGTTATAGACATATATAATGTTCCAACCGAGAAGTAGGGGCCGCCCCGCCAGGAATGTTGTAAAATACTACATCCGAGGTGTGAGTTTGCCTTAGGTTAGGATATATAACGTTATAGACGCATATAATGTCCCCACGAAGAGGTATGGACCGTCACGGCCGGGATTCTGTAAAACATTACCAGCCAGGGGCTAGATGGGTTAGGTTAGGTTATATTACGTTATAGACGTATATAACGTTTCCACCGAGATGTAGGGGTCGGCCCGCCAGGAATGTTGTAAAATACTACATCCGAGGTGTGAGGTTGCCTTAGGTTAGGATATATAGCGTTATAGACGTATATAATGTTCCTACGGAGAGGTACGGTCCGACAGGACCGGGATTCTGTAAAACATTACCAGCGAGGGGCCTGATGGGTTAGGTTAGGTCATATTACGTTATAGACGTATATAACGTTCCCACCGAGAAATAGTGGCCGACCCGCCAGGAATGTTGTAATATACTACATCCGAAGTGTTAGGTTGCTTTAGGTTAGGATATATAACGTTATAGACGTATATAATGTTCCCACGGAGAGGCACGGACCGTCACGACCGGGATTCTGTAAAACATTACCAGCGAGGGGCTAGATTGGTTAGGTTAGGCTATATTACGTTATAGACGTATATAACGTTCCCATCGAGAAGTAGGGGCCGACCCGCCAGGTATGTTGTAACATACTACATCCGAGGTGTTATGTTGCCTTAGGCTAGGATATATAACGTTATAGACGTATATAATGTTCCCACGGAGCGGTACGGGCCGACTCGACCGGGATTCTGTAAAACATTACCAGCGAGGGGCTAGATGCGTTAGGTTGGGTTATATTAAGTTATAGACCTATATAATGTTCCAACCGAGAAGAAGGGGCCGACCTGCCAGGAATGTTGTAACATACTACATCCGAGGTGTCAGGCTACCTTAGGTTAGGATATATAACGTTATAGACGTTTATAATGTTCCCACGGAGAGGTACGGGCCGACAGTACCGGGATTCTGTAAAACATTACTAGCGAGGGGGTAGATGGGTTAGGTTAGGTTATATTACGTTATAGACGTATATAACGTTCCCCTCGAGAAGTAGGGGCCGACCCGCCAGGTATGTTGTAAAATACTACATCCGAAATGTTAGGCTACCTTAGGTTAGGATATATAACGTTATAGACGTATATAATGTTCCCACGGAGAGGTACGTGCCGACACGACCGGGATTCTGTAAAACATTACCAGCCAGGGGCTAGATGCGTTAGGTTGGGTTATATTAAGTTATAGACCTATATAATGTTCCAACCGAGAAGTAGGGCCGACCCGCCAGGTATGTTGTAAAATACTACATCCGAGGTGTGAGGTTGCCTTAGGTTAGGATATATAACGTTATAGACGTATATAATGTTCCCACGAAGAGGTACGGGGCTCCACGAACGGGATTCTGTAAAACATTACCACCCAGGGGCTAGATGGGTTAGGTTAGGTTATATTACGTTATAGACATATATAATGTTCCAACCGAGAAGTAGGGGCCGCCCCGCCAGGAATGTTGTAAAATACTACATCCGAAATGTTAGGCTACCTTAGGTTAGGATATATAACGTTATAGACGTATATAATGTTCCCACGGAGAGGTACGGTCCGACAGGACCGGCATTCTGTAAAACATTACCAGCGAGGGGCCTGATGGGTTAGGTTAGGTCATATTACGTTATAGACGTATATAACGTTCCCACCGAGAAATAGTGGCCGACCCGCCAGGAAAGTTGTAATATACTACATCCGAAGTATTAGGTTGCCTTAGGTTAGGATATATAACGTTATAGACGTATATAATGTTCCCACGGAGAGGTACGGTCCGACAGGACCGGGATTCTGTAAAACATTACCAGCGAGGGGCCTGATGGGTTAGGTTAGGTCATATTACGTTATAGACGTATATAACGTTCCCACCGAGAAATAGTGGCCGACCCGCCAGGAATGTTGTAATATACTACATCCGAAGTGTTAGGTTGCTTTAGGTTAGGACATATAACGTTATAGACATATATAATGTTCCCACGGAGAGGTACGTGCCGACACGACCGGGATTCTGTAAAACATTACCAGCGAGGTGCCAGATGGGTTAGGTTAGGTTATATTATGTTATGGACGTATATAATGTTCCCACAGAGAAGTAGGGGCCAACACGCCAGAATTGTTGTAAAATACTACATCCGAGATGTTAGATTGCCTTAGGTTAGGATATATAACGTTACAGACGTATATAATGTACCCATCGAGACGTACGTGTCTACACGAACGGGATTCTGTAAAAAATTCCCAGCGAGGGGCTAGATGGGGTAGGTTAGGTTATATTACGTTATAGACGTACATAACGTTCCCATCGAGAAGTAGGGGCCGACCCGCCACGAATGTTGTAAAATACTACATCCGAGGAGTGAGGTTGCCTTAGGTTAGGATATATAACGTTATAGACGTATATAATGTTCCCACGGAGAGGCACGGACCGACACGACCGGGATTATGTAAAACATTACCAGCCAGGGGCTAGATGGGTTAGGTTACGTTATATTACGTTATAGACCTATATAATGTTCTAACCGAGAAGTAGGGGCCGACCCGCCAGGTATGTTGTAAAATACTGCATCCGAAATGTTAGGCTACCTTAGGTTAGGATATATAACGTTATAGACGTATATAATGTTCCCACGGAGAGGTACGGTCCGACAGGACCGGGATTCTGTAAAACATTACCAGCGAGGGGCCTGATGGGTTAGGTTAGGTCATATTACGTTATAGACGTATATAACGTTCCCACCGAGAAATAGTGGCCGACCCGCCAGGAATGTTGTAATATACTACATCCGAAGTGTTAGGTTGCTTTAGGTTAGGATATATAACGTTATAGACGTATATAATGTTCCCACGGAGAGGTACGTGCCGACACGACCGGGATTCTGTAAAACATTACCAGCCAGGGGCTAGATGCGTTAGGTTGGGTTATATTAAGTTATAGACATATATAATGTTCCAACCGAGAAGTAGGGGCCGCCCCGCCAGGAATGTTGTAAAATACTACATCCGAGGTGTGAGGTTGCCTTAGGATAGGATATATAACGTTATAGACGCATATAATGTCCCCACGAAGAGGTATGGACCGTCACGACCGGGATTCTGTAAAGCATTACCAGCCAGGGGATAGATGGGTTAGGTTAGGATATATTACGTTATAGACGTATATAACGTTCCCACCGAGAAATAGTGGCCGACCCGCCAGGAATGTTGTAATATACTACATCCGAAGTATTAGGTTGCTTTAGGTTAGGATATATAACGTTATAGACGTACCTAATGTGTCCACGTAGAGGTGCGGTCCGACACGGCCGGGATTCTCTAAAACATTACCAGCGAGGGGCCAGATGGGTTAGGTTAGGTTATATTACGTTATAGACGTATATAATGTTCCCACCGAGAAATAGTGGCCGACCCGCCAGGAATGTTGTAATATACTACATCCGAAATATTAGGCTGCCTTAGGTTAGGATATATAACGCTATAGACGTTTATAATGTTCCCACGGAGAGGTACGGGCCGACCCGACCGGGATTCTGTAAAACATTACCAGCGAGTGGCTGGATGGGTTAGGTTAGGTTATATTACGTTATGGACGTATATAATGTTCCTACCGAGAAGTAGGGGCCAACACGCCAGAATTGTTGTAAAATAGTACATCCGAGATGTTAGGTTGCTTTAGGTTAGGATATATAACTTTATAGACGTATATAATGTTCCCACGGAGAGGCACGGACCGACACGACCGGGATTCTGTAAAACAACACCAGCGAGGTGCTAGATGGGTTAGGTTAGGTTATATTACGTTGTAGACGTATATAACGTTCCCATCGAGAAGTAGGGGCCGACCCGCCAGGAATGTTGTAAAATACTACATCCGAGATGTTTGGTTGCCTTAGGTTAGGATATATAACGTTATAGACATATATAATGTTCCCACAGAGAGGCACGGGCCGACAGGACCGGAATACTGTAAAACATTACCAGCGAGGGGCTAAATGGGTTAGGATACGTTATCTTACGCTATAGACGTATATAACGTTCCCACCGAGAAGTACGGGCTGACCCGCCAGGAATGTAAAATACTACATCCGACATGTTAGGCTGCCGTAGGCTAGTATATATAACCCTATAGACGTATATAATGTTCCCACGGACAGGTCTGGGCCGACACGACCGGGATACTGTAAAACATTACCAGCGAGGGGCTAGATAGGTTAGGTTAAGTTATCTTACGTTATAGACGTATATAATGTTCCCACCGAGAAGTAGGGGCCGACCTGCCTGGAGTGTTTTAAAATACTACATCCGAGATATTAGGCTGCCGTAGGCTAGTATATATAACGCTATGGACGTATATAATGTTCCCACGGACAGGTCTGGGACGACACGACCGGGATTCTGTAAAACATTACCAGCCAGGGGCTAGATGGGTTAGGTAAGGTTAGATTACTTTACAGAGGTATATAATGTTCCCTCCGAGAAGTAGCCGCCGCCCCGCCAGGATTGTTGTAAAATACTACATCCGAGATGTTAGATTGCCTTTGGTTAGGATATATAACGTTATAGACGTATATAATGTTCCCACCGAGACGTACAGGGCTACACGAACGGGATTCTACAAAACATTCCCAGCGAGGACCTACATGGGTTAGGTTAGGTTATATTACGTTATAGACGTATATAATGTTCCCACCGAGAAGTAGGGGCCTACCCGCCAGTGGGTTGTAAAATACTTCATCCGAGGTGTTAGGTTGTCTTAGGTTAGGATATATAACGTAATAGACGTATATAATGTTCCCACAGAGAGGTACGGGCCGACAGGACCGGGATTCTGTAAAACATTACCAGCGAGGGGCTAGATGGGTTAGGTTAGGTTATCTTACGTTATAGACGTATATAGCGTTCCCACCGAGAAGTAGGGGCCGACCAGCCAGGATTCTTCTAAAATACTACATCCGAGGAGTGAGGTTACCTTAGGTCAGGATATATAACGTTATAGAAGAATATAATGTTCCCACAGAGAGTTACCAGCCGACAGGACCGGGATTCTGTAAAACATTACCAGCGAGGGGCTAGATGGGTTAGGTTAGGTTATGTTACGTTACGGACGTATATAATGATCCCACCGAAAAATAGGGGCCGACCCGCCTGGAGTTTTGTAAAATACTACATCCGAGATATTAGGTTGCCTTAGGTTAGGATATGTAACGCTATAGACGTATATAATGTTCAGACGGACAGGTCTGGGCCGACACGACCGGGATTCTGTAAAACATTACCAGCGAGGGGCTAGATGGGTTAGGTTAGGTTATCTTACGTTATAGACGTATATAATGTTCCCACCGAGAAGTAGGGGTCGGCCCGCTAGGAATGTTGTAAAATATTACATCCGAGATGTGAGGTTGCATTAGGTTATGATACATAACGTTATAGACGTATATAATGTTCCCACGGAGAGGTACGGGCCGACAGTACCGGGATTCTGTAAAACATTACTAGCGAGGGGCCTGATGGGTTAGGTTAGGTCATATTACGTTATAGACGTATATAACGTTCCCACCGAGAAATAGTGGCCGACCCGCCAGGAATGTTGTAATATACTACATCCGAAGTATTAGGTTGCTTTAGGTTAGGATATATAACGTTATAGACGTATATAATGATTCCACGGAGAGGCACGGACCGTCACGACCGGGATTCTGTAAAACATTACCAGCGAGGGGCTAGATGGGTCAGGTTTAGTTAGATTACTTTATAGACATATATAATGTTCCCACCGAGAAGTAGGGGCAGGCCCGCCAGGAATGTTGTAAAATACTACATCCGACATGTTAGGCTGCCTTAGGTTAGCGTATATAACGCTATAGACGTAAATAATGTTCCCACGGACAGGTCTGGGCCGACACGACCGGGATACTGTAAAACATTACCAGCGAGGGGCTAGATGAGTTAGGTTTGGTTATCTTACGTTATAAACGTATATAACGTTCCCACCGAGAAGTACGGGCCGACCCGCCAGGAATGTTGTAAAATACTACATCCGAGATGTTAGGCTGCCGTAGGTTAGTATATATAACGCTTTAGACGTATATAATGTTCAGACGGACAAGTCTGGGCCGACACGACCGGGATTCTGTAAAACATTACCAGCGTGGGTCTAGATGGGTTAGGTTAGGTTATCTTACGTTATAAACGTATATAACGTACCCACCGAGAAGTAGGAGCCGACCCGCCAGGAATGTTGTGAAATACTACATCCGAGATGTTAGCCTGCCGTAGGTTAGTATATATAACGCTATAGACGTATATAATGTTCCACGGAGAGGTACGGGCCGACAGGACCGGGATTCTGTAAAACATTCCCAGCGAGGGGCTAGATGGGTTAGGTTAGGTTATATTACGTTATAGACGTATATAACGTTCCCCCCGAAAAATAGTGTCCGACCCGCCAGGAATGTTGTAAAATACTACATCCGAAATGTTAGGCTGCCTTAGGTTGGGATATATAACGCTATAGAGGTATATAACGTTCCCACCGAGAAGTAGGGGCCGACCTGCCAGGAATGTTGTAACATACTACATACGAGGTGTTAGGCTACCTTAGGTTAGGATATATAACGTTATAGACGTTTATAATGTTCTCACGGAGAGGCACGGGCCGACAGTACCGGGATTCTGCAAAACATTACCAGCCAGGGGCTAGATGCGTTAGGTTGGGTTATATTAAGCTATAGACCTATATAATGTTCCAACCGAGAAGTAGGGGCCGACCCGCCAGGTATGTTGTAAAATACTACATCCGAGGTGTGAGGTTGCCTTAGGTTAGGATATATAACGTTATAGACGTATATAATGTTCCCACGAAGAGGTACGGGGCTCCACGAACGGGATTCTGTAAAACATTACCACCCAGGGGCTAGATGAGTTAGGTTAGGTTATATTACGTTATAGACATATATAATGTTCCAACCGAGAAGTAGGGGCCGCCCCGCCAGGAATGTTGTAAAATACTACATCCGAGGTGTGAGTTTGCCTTAGGTTAGGATATATAACGTTATAGACGCATATAATGTCCCCACGAAGAGGTATGGACCGTCACGGCCGGGATTCTGTAAAACATTACCAGCCAGGGGCTAGATGGGTTAGCTTAGGTTATATTACGTTATAGACGTATATAACGTTTCCACCGAGATGTAGGGGTCGGCCCGCCAGGAATGTTGTAAAATACTACATCCGAGGTGTGAGGTTGCCTTAGGTTAGGATATATAGCGTTATAGACGTATATAATGTTCCTACGGAGAGGTACGGTCCGACAGGACCGGGATTCTGTAAAACATTACCAGCGAGGGGCCTGATGGGTTAGGTTAGGTCATATTACGTTATAGACGTATATAACGTTCCCACCGAGAAAAGGTGGCCGACCCGCCAGGAATGTTGTAATATACTACATCCGAAGTATTAGGTTGCTTTAGGTTAGGATATATAACGTTATAGACGTATATAATGTTCCCACGGAGAGGCACGGACCGTCACGACCGGGATTCTGTAAAACATTACCAGCGAGGGGCTAGATGGGTTAGGTTAGGCTATATTACGTTATAGACGTATATAACGTTCCCATCGAGAAGTAGGGGCCGACCCGCCAGGTATGTTGTAACATACTACATCCGAGGTGTTATGTTGCCTTAGGCTAGGATATATAACGTTATAGACGTATATAATGTTCCCACGGAGCGGTACGGGCCGACTCGACCGGGATTCTGTAAAACATTACCAGCGAGGGGCTAGATGCGTTAGGTTGGGTTATATTAAGTTATAGACCTATATAATGTTCCAACCGAGAAGAAGGGGCCGACCTGCCAGGAATGTTGTAACATACTACATCCGAGGTGTCAGGCTACCTTAGGTTAGGATATATAACGTTATAGACGTTTATAATGTTCCCACGGAGAGGTACGGGCCGACAGTACCGGGATTCTGTAAAACATTACTAGCGAGGGGGTAGATGGGTTAGGTTAGGTTATATTACGTTATAGACGTATATAACGTTCCCCTCGAGAAGTAGGGGCCGACCCGCCAGGTATGTTGTAAAATACTACATCCGAAATGTTAGGCTACCTTAGGTTAGGATATATAACGTTATAGACGTATATAATGTTCCCACGGAGAGGTACGTGCCGACACGACCGGGATTCTGTAAAACATTACCAGCCAGGGGCTAGATGCGTTAGGTTGGGTTATATTAAGTTATAGACCTATATAATGTTCCAACCGAGAAGTAGGGCCGACCCGCCAGGTATGTTGTAAAATACTACATCCGAGGTGTGAGGTTGCCTTAGGTTAGGATATATAACGTTATAGACGTATATAATGTTCCCACGAAGAGGTACGGGGCTCCACGAACGGGATTCTGTAAAACATTACCACCCAGGGGCTAGATGGGTTAGGTTAGGTTATATTACGTTATAGACATATATAATGTTCCAACCGAGAAGTAGGGGCCGCCCCGCCAGGAATGTTGTAAAATACTACATCCGAAATGTTAGGCTACCTTAGGTTAGGATATATAACGTTATAGACGTATATAATGTTCCCACGGAGAGGTACGGTCCGACAGGACCGGCATTCTGTAAAACATTACCAGCGAGGGGCCTGATGGGTTAGGTTAGGTCATATTACGTTATAGACGTATATAACGTTCCCACCGAGAAATAGTGGCCGACCCGCCAGGAAAGTTGTAATATACTACATCCGAAGTATTAGGTTGCCTTAGGTTAGGATATATAACGTTATAGACGTATATAATGTTCCCACGGAGAGGTACGGTCCGACAGGACCGGGATTCTGTAAAACATTACCAGCGAGGGGCCTGATGGGTTAGGTTAGGTCATATTACGTTATAGACGTATATAACGTTCCCACCGAGAAATAGTGGCCGACCCGCCAGGAATGTTGTAATATACTACATCCGAAGTGTTAGGTTGCTTTAGGTTAGGACATATAACGTTATAGACATATATAATGTTCCCACGGAGAGGTACGTGCCGACACGACCGGGATTCTGTAAAACATTACCAGCGAGGTGCCAGATGGGTTAGGTTAGGTTATATTATGTTATGGACGTATATAATGTTCCCACAGAGAAGTAGGGGCCAACACGCCAGAATTGTTGTAAAATACTACATCCGAGATGTTAGATTGCCTTAGGTTAGGATATATAACGTTACAGACGTATATAATGTACCCATCGAGACGTACGTGTCTACACGAACGGGATTCTGTAAAAAATTCCCAGCGAGGGGCTAGATGGGGTAGGTTAGGTTATATTACGTTATAGACGTACATAACGTTCCCATCGAGAAGTAGGGGCCGACCCGCCACGAATGTTGTAAAATACTACATCCGAGGAGTGAGGTTGCCTTAGGTTAGGATATATAACGTTATAGACGTATATAATGTTCCCACGGAGAGGCACGGACCGACACGACCGGGATTATGTAAAACATTACCAGCCAGGGGCTAGATGGGTTAGGTTACGTTATATTACGTTATAGACCTATATAATGTTCTAACCGAGAAGTAGGGGCCGACCCGCCAGGTATGTTGTAAAATACTGCATCCGAAATGTTAGGCTACCTTAGGTTAGGATATATAACGTTATAGACGTATATAATGTTCCCACGGAGAGGTACGGTCCGACAGGACCGGGATTCTGTAAAACATTACCAGCGAGGGGCCTGATGGGTTAGGTTAGGTCATATTACGTTATAGACGTATATAACGTTCCCACCGAGAAATAGTGGCCGACCCGCCAGGAATGTTGTAATATACTACATCCGAAGTGTTAGGTTGCTTTAGGTTAGGATATATAACGTTATAGACGTATATAATGTTCCCACGGAGAGGTACGTGCCGACACGACCGGGATTCTGTAAAACATTACCAGCCAGGGGCTAGATGCGTTAGGTTGGGTTATATTAAGTTATAGACATATATAATGTTCCAACCGAGAAGTAGGGGCCGCCCCGCCAGGAATGTTGTAAAATACTACATCCGAGGTGTGAGGTTGCCTTAGGATAGGATATATAACGTTATAGACGCATATAATGTCCCCACGAAGAGGTATGGACCGTCACGACCGGGATTCTGTAAAGCATTACCAGCCAGGGGATAGATGGGTTAGGTTAGGATATATTACGTTATAGACGTATATAACGTTCCCACCGAGAAATAGTGGCCGACCCGCCAGGAATGTTGTAATATACTACATCCGAAGTATTAGGTTGCTTTAGGTTAGGATATATAACGTTATAGACGTACCTAATGTGTCCACGTAGAGGTGCGGTCCGACACGGCCGGGATTCTCTAAAACATTACCAGCGAGGGGCCAGATGGGTTAGGTTAGGTTATATTACGTTATAGACGTATATAATGTTCCCACCGAGAAATAGTGGCCGACCCGCCAGGAATGTTGTAATATACTACATCCGAAATATTAGGCTGCCTTAGGTTAGGATATATAACGCTATAGACGTTTATAATGTTCCCACGGAGAGGTACGGGCCGACCCGACCGGGATTCTGTAAAACATTACCAGCGAGTGGCTGGATGGGTTAGGTTAGGTTATATTACGTTATGGACGTATATAATGTTCCTACCGAGAAGTAGGGGCCAACACGCCAGAATTGTTGTAAAATAGTACATCCGAGATGTTAGGTTGCTTTAGGTTAGGATATATAACTTTATAGACGTATATAATGTTCCCACGGAGAGGCACGGACCGACACGACCGGGATTCTGTAAAACAACACCAGCGAGGTGCTAGATGGGTTAGGTTAGGTTATATTACGTTGTAGACGTATATAACGTTCCCATCGAGAAGTAGGGGCCGACCCGCCAGGAATGTTGTAAAATACTACATCCGAGGTGTGAGGTTGCCTTAGGATAGGATATATAACGTTATAGACGTATATAATGTTCCCACGAAATGGTACGCGCCGTCACGACCGGGATTCTGTAAAACATTACAAGCCAGGGGCTAGATGGGTTAGGTTAGGTTATATTACGTTATAGACCTATATAATGTTCCAACCGAGAAGTAGGGGCCGCCCCGCCAGGTATGTTGTAAAACACTACATCCGAGATGTTAGGTTGCTTTAGGTTAGGATATATAACGTTATAGACGTATATAATGTTCCCACGGAGAGGCACGGACCGACACGACCGTGATTATGTAAAACATTACCAGCCAGGGGCTAGATGGGTTATGTTTGGTTATATTACGTTATAGACCAATATAATGTTCCAACCGAGAAGTAGGGGCCGACCCGCCAGGTATGTTGTAAAATACTACATCCGAGGAGTGAGGTTGCCTTAGGTTAGGATATATAACGTTATAGACGTATATAATGTTCCCGCGAAAGTGTACGGGCCGTCGCGACCGGGATTCTGCAAAACATTACCAGCCAGAGGCTAGATGGGTTAGGTTGGGTTATATTACGTTATAGACGTATATGTTCCCACAGAGACGTAGCGGCCGGCCCGCAAGGAATGTTGTAAAATACTACATCCGAGGAGTGAGGTTGCCTTAGGTTAGGATATATAACGTTATAGACGTACCTAATGTCTCCACGTAGAGGTACGGTCCGACACGGCCGGGATTCTCTAAAACATTACCACCCAGGGGCTAGATGGGTTAGGTTAGGTTATACTACGTTATAGACATATATAATGTTCCAACCGAGAAGTAGGGGCAGGCCCGCCAGGAATGTTGTAAAATACTACATCCGACATGTTAGGCTGCCTTAGGTTAGCGTATATAACGCTATAGACGTAAATAATGTTCCCACGGACAGGTCTGGGCCGACACGACCGGGATACTGTAAAACATTACCAGCGAGGGGCTAGATGAGTTAGGTTTGGTTATCTTACGTTATAAACGTATATAACGTTCCCACCGAGAAGTACGGGCCGACCCGCCAGGAATGTTGTAAAATACTACATCCGAGATGTTAGGCTGCCGTAGGTTAGTATATATAACGCTTTAGACGTATATAATGTTCAGACGGACAAGTCTGGGCCGACACGACCGGGATTCTGTAAAACATTACCAGCGTGGGTCTAGATGGGTTAGGTTAGGTTATCTTACGTTATAAACGTATATAACGTACCCACCGAGAAGTAGGAGCCGACCCGCCAGGAATGTTGTGAAATACTACATCCGAGATGTTAGCCTGCCGTAGGTTAGTATATATAACGCTATAGACGTATATAATGTTCCACGGAGAGGTACGGGCCGACAGGACCGGGATTCTGTAAAACATTCCCAGCGAGGGGCTAGATGGGTTAGGTTAGGTCATATTGCGTTATAGACGTATATAACGTTCCCACCGAGAAATAGTGGCCGACCCGCCAGGAATGTTGTAATATACTACATCCGAAGTGTTAGGTTGCTTTAGGTTAGGATATATAACGTTATAGACGTATATAATGTTCCCACGGAGAGGCACGGACCGTCACGACCGGGATTCTGTAAAACATTACCAGCGAGGGGCTAGATGGGTTAGGTTAGGCTATATTACGTTATAGACGTATATAACGTTCCCATCGAGAAGTAGGGGCCGACCCGCCAGGTATGTTGTAACATACTACATCCGAGGTGTTATGTTGCCTTAGGCTAGGATATATAACGTTATAGACGTATATAATGTTCCCACGGAGCGGTACGGGCCGACTCGACCGGGATTCTGTAAAACATTACCAGCGAGGGGCTAGATGCGTTAGGTTGGGTTATATTACGTTATAGACGTATATAACGTTCCCCTCGAGAAGTAGGGGCCGACCCGCCAGGTATGTTGTAAAATACTACATCCGAAATGTTAGGCTACCTTAGGTTAGGATATATAACGTTATAGACGTATATAATGTTCCCACGGAGAGGTACGGTCCGACAGGACCGGCATTCTGTAAAACATTACCAGCGAGGGGCCTGATGGGTTAGGTTAGGTCATATTGCGTTATAGACGTATATAACGTTCCCACCGAGAAATAGTGGCCGACCCGCCAGGAATGTTGTAATATACTACATCCGAAGTGTTAGGTTGCTTTAGGTTAGGATATATAACGTTATAGACGTATATAATGTTCCCACGGAGAGGTACGTGCCGACACGACCGGGATTCTGTAAAACATTACCAGCCAGGGGCTAGATGCGTTAGGTTGGGTTATATTAAGTTATAGACCTATATAATGTTCCAACCGAGAAGTAGGGCCGACCCGCCAGGTATGTTGTAAAATACTACATCCGAGGTGTGAGGTTGCCTTAGGTTAGGATATATAACGTTATAGACGTATATAATGTTCCCACGAAGAGGTACGGGGCTCCACGAACGGGATTCTGTAAAACATTACCACCCAGGGGCTAGATGGGTTAGGTTAGGTTATATTACGTTATAGACATATATAATGTTCCAACCGAGAAGTAGGGGCCGCCCCGCCAGGAATGTTGTAAAATACTACATCCGAAATGTTAGGCTACCTTAGGTTAGGATATATAACGTTATAGACGTATATAATGTTCCCACGGAGAGGTACGGTCCGACAGGACCGGCATTCTGTAAAACATTACCAGCGAGGGGCCTGATGGGTTAGGTTAGGTCATATTACGTTATAGACGTATATAACGTTCCCACCGAGAAATAGTGGCCGACCCGCCAGGAAAGTTGTAATATACTACATCCGAAGTGTTAGGTTGCTTTAGGTTAGGATATATAACGTTATAGACGTATATAATGTTCCCACGGAGAGGTACGTGCCGACACGACCGGGATTCTGTAAAACATTACCAGCCAGGGGCTAGATGCGTTAGGTTGGGTTATATTAAGTTATAGACCTATATAATGTTCCAACCGAGAAGTATGGCCGACCCGCCAGGTATGTTGTAAAATACTACATCCGAGGTGTGAGGTTGCCTTAGGTTAGGATATATAACGTTATAGACGTATATAATGTTCCCACGAAGAGGTACGGGGCTCCACGAACGGGATTCTGTAAAACATTACCAACCAGGGGATAGATGGGTTAGGCTAGGTTATATTACGTTATAGACATATATAATGTTCCAACCGAGAAGTAGGGGCCGCCCCGCCAGGAATGTTGTAAAATACTACATCCGAGGTGTGAGGTTGCCTTAGGATAGGATATATAACGTTATAGACGCATATAATATCCCCACGAAGAGGTATGGACCGTCACGACCGGGATTCTGTAAAGCATTACCAGCCAGGGGCTAGATGGGTTAGGTTAGGATATATTACGTTATAGACGTATATAACGTTCCCACCGAGAAATAGTGGCCGACCCGCCAGGAATGTTGTAATATACTACATCCGAAGTATTAGGTTGCCTTAGGTTAGGAATTATAACGTTATAGACGTATATAATGTTCCCACGGAGAGGTACGGTCCGACAGGACCGGGATTCTGTAAAACATTACCAGCGAGGGGCCTGATGGGTTAGGTTAGGTCATATTACGTTATAGACGTATATAACGTTCCCACCGAGAAATAGTGGCCGACCCGCCAGGAATGTTGTACTATACTACATCCGAAGTGTTAGGTTGCTTTAGGTTAGGACATATAACGTTATAGACATATATAATGTTCCCACGGAGAGGTACGTGCCGACACGACCGGGATTCTGTAAAACATTACCAGCGAGGTGCCAGATGGGTTAGGTTAGGTTATATTATGTTATGGACGTATATAATGTTCCCACAGAGAAGTAGGGGCCAACACGCCAGAATTGTTGTAAAATACTACATCCGAGATGTTAGATTGCCTTAGGTTAGGATATATAACGTTACAGACGTATATAATGTACCCATCGAGACGTACGTGTCTACACGAACGGGATTCTGTAAAAAATTCCCAGCGAGGGGCTAGATGGGGTAGGTTAGGTTATATTACGTTATAGACGTACATAACGTTCCCATCGAGAAGTAGTGGCCGACCCGCCACGAATGTTGTAAAATACTACATCCGAGGAGTGAGGTTGCCTTAGGTTAGGATATATAACGTTATAGACGTATATAATGTTCCCACGGAGAGGCACGGACCGACACGACCGGGATTATGTAAAACATTACCAGCCAGGGGCTAGATGGGTTAGGTTACGTTATATTACGTTATAGACCTATATAATGTTCTAACCGAGAAGTAGGGGCCGACCCGCCAGGTATGTTGTAAAATACTGCATCCGAAATGTTAGGCTACCTTAGGTTAGGATATATAACTTTATAGACGTATATAATGTTCCCACGGAGAGGTACGGTCCGACAGGACCGGGATTCTGTAAAACATTACCAGCGAGGGGCCTGATGGGTTAGGTTAGGTCATATTACGTTATAGACGTATATAACGTTCCCACCGAGAAATAGTGGCCGACCCGCCAGGAATGTTGTAATATACTACATCCGAAGTGTTAGGTTGCTTTAGGTTAGGATATATAACGTTATAGACGTACCTAATGTGTCCACGTAGAGGTGCGGTCCGACACGGCCGGGATTCTCTAAAACATTACCAGCGAGGGGCCAGATGGGTTAGGTTAGGTTATATTACGTTATAGACGTATATAATGTTCCCACCGAGAAATAGTGGCCGACCCGCCAGGAATGTTGTAATATACTACATCCGAAATATTAGGCTGCCTTAGGTTAGGATATATAACGCTATAGACGTTTATAATGTTCCCACGGAGAGGTACGGGCCGACCCGACCGGGATTCTGTAAAACATTACCAGCGAGTGGCTGGATGGGTTAGGTTAGGTTATATTACGTTATGGACGTATATAATGTTCCTACCGAGAAGTAGGGGCCAACACGCCAGAATTGTTGTAAAATAGTACATCCGAGATGTTAGGTTGCTTTAGGTTAGGATATATAACTTTATAGACGTATATAATGTTCCCACGGAGAGGCACGGACCGACACGACCGGGATTCTGTAAAACAACACCAGCGAGGTGCTAGATGGGTTAGGTTAGGTTATATTACGTTGTAGACGTATATAACGTTCCCATCGAGAAGTAGGGGCCGACCCGCCAGGAATGTTGTAAAATACTACATCCGAGGTGTGAGGTTGCCTTAGGATAGGATATATAACGTTATAGACGTATATAATGTTCCCACGAAATGGTACGCGCCGTCACGACCGGGATTCTGTAAAACATTACAAGCCAGGGGCTAGATGGGTTAGGTTAGGTTATATTACGTTATAGACCTATATAATGTTCCAACCGAGAAGTAGGGGCCGCCCCGCCAGGTATGTTGTAAAACACTACATCCGAGATGTTAGGTTGCTTTAGGTTAGGATATATAACGTTATAGACGTATATAATGTTCCCACGGAGAGGCACGGACCGACACGACCGTGATTATGTAAAACATTACCAGCCAGGGGCTAGATGGGTTAGGTTTGGTTATATTACGTTATAGACCAATATAATGTTCCAACCGAGAAGTAGGGGCCGACCCGCCAGGTATGTTGTAAAATACTACATCCGAGGAGTGAGGTTGCCTTAGGTTAGGATATATAACGTTATAGACGTATATAATGTTCCCGCGAAAGTGTACGGGCCGTCGCGACCGGGATTCTGCAAAACATTACCAGCCAGAGGCTAGATGGGTTAGGTTGGGTTATATTACGTTATAGACCTATATAATGTTCCAACCGATAAGTAGGGGCCGACCCGCCAGGTATGTTGTAAAATACTACATCCGAGGTGTGAGGTTGCCTTAGGTTAGGATATATAATAACGTTATAGACGTATATAATGTTCCCACGGAGAGGTACGGACCGACACGACCGGGATTCTGTAAAACATTACCAGCGAGGTGCCAGATGGGTTAGGTTAGGTTATATTATGTTATGGACGTATATAATGTTCCCACAGAGAAGTAGGGGCCAACACGCCAGAATTGTTGTAAAATAATACATCCGAGATGTTAGATTGCCTTAGGTTAGGATATATAACGTTACAGACGTATATAATGTACCCATCGAGACGTACGTGTCTACACGAACGGGATTCTGTAAGAAATTCCCAGCGAGGGGCTAGATGGGGTAGGTTAGGTTATATTACGTTATAGACGTACATAACGTTCCCATCGAGAAGTAGGGTCCGACCCGCCACGAATGTTGTAAAATACTACATCCGGGGAGTGAGGTTGCCTTAGGTTAGGATATATAACGTTATAGACGTATATAATGTTCCCACGGAGAGGCACGGACCGACACGACCGGGATTATGTAAAACATTACCAGCCAGGGGCTAGATGGGTTAGATTAGGTTATATTACGTTATAGACCTATATAATGTTCCAACCGATAAGTAGGGGCCGACCCGCCAGGTATGTTGTAAAATACTACATCCGAGATGTTAGGTTGCTTTAGGTTAGGATATATAACTTTATAGACGTATATAATGTTCCCACGGAGAGGCACGGACCGACACGACCGGGATTCTGTAAAACAACACCAGCGAGGTGCTAGATGGGTTAGGTTAGGTTATATTACGTTGTAGACGTATATAACGTTCCCACCGAGAAGTAGGGGACGACCAGCCAGGAATGTTCTAAAATACTACATCCGACTAGTGAGGTTGCCTTAGGTTAGGATATATAACGGTATAGACGTATATAATGTTCCCACGGAGAGGTACGGGCCGACACGACCGGGATTTTGTAAAACATTACCAGCGAGGGGCTAGGTGGGTTAGGTTAGGTTATATTACGTTATAAACGTATATAATGTTCCCACCGAGAAATACTGGCCGACCCGCCAGGAATTTTGTAAAATACTACATCCGAGGAGTGAGGTTGCCTTAGGTTAGGATATATAACGTTATAGACGTATATAATGTTCCCGCGAAAGTGTACGGGCCGTCGCGACCGGGATTCTGCAAAACATTACCAGCCAGTGGCTAGATGGGTTAGGTTGGGTTATATTACGTTATAGACGTATATGTTCCCACAGAGACGTAGCGGCCGGCCCGCAAGGAATGTTGTAAAATACTACATCCGAGGAGTGAGGTTGCCTTAGGTTAGGATATATAACGTTATAGACGTACCTAATGTCTCCACGTAGAGGTACGGTCCGACACGGCCGGGATTCTCTAAAACATTACCACCCAGGGGCTAGATGGGTTAGGTTAGGTTATACTACGTTATAGACATATATAATGTTCCAACCGAGAAGTAGGGACCGACCCGCCAGGTATGTTGTAAAATACTACATCCGAGGTGTGAGGTTGCCTTAGGTTAGGATATATAACGTTATAGACGTATATAATGTTCCCACGGAGAGGTACGGGCCGACAGGACCGGGATTCTGTAAAACATTACCAGCGAGGGGCCAGATGGGTTAGGTTAGGTTATATTATGTTATAGACGCATATAACGTTCCCACCGAGGAATAGTGGCCGACCCGCCAGGAATGTTGTAATATTCTACATCCGAGGAGTGAGGTTGCCTTAGGTTAGGATATATAACGTTATAGACGTATATAATGTTCCCACGGAGAGGTACGTGCCGACACGACCGGGATTCTGTAAAACATTACCAGCTAGGGGCTAGATGGGTTAGGATAGGTTATATTACGTTATAGACGTATATAATGTTCCCACCGAGAAGTAGGGGCCGGCCCGCCAGGAATGTTGTAAAATACTACATCCGAGGTGTGAGGTTGCCTTAGGTTAGGATATATAACGTTATAGACGCATATAATGTCCCCACGAAGATGTACGGACCGTCACGACCGGGATTCTGTAAAACATTACCAGCCAGGTGCTAGATGGGTTAGGTTAGGTTATATTACGTTATAGACGTATATAATGTTCCCACCGAGATGTAGGGGCCGGCCCGCCAGGAATGTTGTAAAATACTACATCCGAGGTGTGAGGTTGCCTTAGGTTAGGATATATAACGTTATAGACGTATATAATGTTCCCACGGAGAGGTACGGACCGACACGACCGGGATTCTGTAAAACATTACCAGCGAGGTGCCAGATGGGTTAGGTTAGGTTATATTATGTTATGGACGTATATAATGTTCCCACAGAGAAGTAGGGGCCAACACGCCAGAATTGTTGTAAAATACTACATCCGAGATGTTAGATTGCCTTAGGTTAGGATATATATCGTTATAGACGTATATAATGTTCCCACCGAGACGTACGGTTCTACACGAACGGGATTCTACAAAACATTCCCAGCGAGGACCTACATGGGTTAGGTTAGGTTTTACTACGTTATAGACGTATATAATGTTCCCACCGAGAAGTAGGGGCCGACCCGCCTGGAGTGTTGTAAAATACTACATCCGAGGAGTTAGGTTGTCTTAGGTTAGGATAAATAACGTTATAGACGTATATAATATTCCCACAGAGAGGTACGGGCCGACAGGACCGGGATTCTGTAAAACATTACCAGCGAGGGGCTAGATGGGTTAGGTTAGGTTATCTTACGTTATAGACGTATATAACGTTCCCACCGAGAAGTACGGGCCGACCCGACAGGAATGTTTTAAAATACTACATCCGAGATATTAGGCTGCCTTAGGTTAGTATATATAACGCTATAGACGTATATAATGTTCCCACGGACAGGTCTGGGCCGACACGACCGGGATACTCTAAAACATTACCAGCGAGAGGCTAGATGGGTTAGATTATGTTATATTACGTTATAGACGTATATAATGTTCCCACCGAAATGTACGGGCCGACCCGCCTGGAGTGTTGTAAAATACTACATCCGAGGTGTTAGGTTGCCTTAGGTTAGGTTATCTTACGTTATAGACGTATATAACGTTCCCACCGAGAAGTAGGGGCCAACCCGACAGGAATGTTGTAAAATACTACATCCGAGGTGTTAGGCTGCCGTAGGTTAGTATATATAAAGCTATCGACGTATATAATGTTCCCACGGACAGGTCTGGGCCGACACGACCGGGATTCTGTAAAACATTACCAGCCACGGGCTAGATGTGTTAGGTTAGGTTAGATTACGTTACAGAATTATATAATGTTCCCACCGAGAAGTAGCCGCCGCCCCGCCAGGATTGTTGTAAAATAAAACATCAGAGATGTTAGATTGCCTTAGGTTAGTATATGTAACGCTATAGACGTATATAATGTTCCCACGGACAGATCTGGGCCGACAGGACCGGGATTCTGTAAAACATTACCAGCGAGGGGCTAGATGGGTTAGGTTAGGTTATCTTACGTTATAGACGTATATACCGTTCCCACCGAGAAGTAGGGGCCGACCCGCCAGGAATGTTGTAAAATACTACTTCCGAGATGTTAGGCTGCCGTAGGTTAGTATATATAACGCTATAGACGTATATAATGTTCCCACGGACAGGTCTGGTCCGACACGTCCGCGATTCTGTAAAACATTACCAGCCAGAGGCTAGATGGGTTAGGTTAGGTTAGATTACGTTAGAGAAGTATATAATGTTCCAACCGAGACGTACAGGGCTACACGAACGGGATTCTACAAAACATTCCCAGCGAGGACCTACATGGGTTAAGTTAGGTTATATTACGTTATAGACGTATACAACGTTCCCACTGAGATGTAGGGGCTGACCCGCCAGGAGTGTTGTAAAATACTACATTCGAGGTGTTAGGTTTCCTTAGGTTAGGGTATATAACGCTATAGACGTATATAATGTTCCCACCGAGACGTACAGGGCTACACGAACGGGATTCTACAAAACATTCCCAGCGAGGAGCTAGATGGGTTAGGTTAGGTTATATTACGTTATAAACGTTTATAATGTTCCCACCGAGAAGTACGGGCCGACCCGCCAGGAATGTTGTAAAATACTACATCCGACATGTTAGGCTGCCGTAGGTTAGTATATATAACGCTATGGACGTATATAATGTTCCCACGGACAGGTCTGGGCCGAAACGACCGGGATACGGTAAAACATTACCAGCGAGGGGCTAGATGGGTTAGGTTAGGTTATCTTACGTTATAGACGTATATAACGTTCCCACCGAGAAGTAGGGGCCGACCCGCCAGGAATGTTGTAAAATACTACATACGAGAAGTTAGGCTGCCGTAGGCTAGTATATATAACGCTATAGACGTATATAATGTTCCCACGGACAGGTCTGGGCCGACACGACCGGGATTCTGTAAAACATTACCAGCCAGGGGCTAGATGGGTTAGGTTAGGTTAGATTACTTTACAGAGGTATATAATGTTCCCACCGAGAAATAGCCGCCGCCCCGCCAGGATTGTTGTAAAATACTACATCCGAGATGTTAGATTGCCTTAGGTTAGGATATATAACGTTATAGATGTATATAATGTTCCCACCGAGACGTACAGGGCTACACGAACGGGATTCTACAAAACATTCCCAGCGAGGACCTAGATGGGTTAGGTAAGGTTATATTACGTTATAGACGTATATAACTGTCCCGCCGAGAAGTGTGGACCGGCCCGCCAGGAAGGTTGTAAAATACTACATCCGAAGAGTGAGGTTGCCTTAGGTCAGGATATATAACGTTATAGACGTATATAAAGTTCCCACAGAGAGGTACGGGCCGACAGGACCGGGATTCTGTAAAACATTACCAGCGAGGAGCTAGATGAGTTAGGATACGTTATCTCTCGCTATAGACGTATATAACGTTCCCACCGAGAAGTACGGGCCGACCCGCCAGGAATGTTGTAAAATACTACATCCGACATGTTAGATTGCCTTAGGTTAGGATATATAACGTTATAGACGTATATAATGTTCCCACCGAGACGTACGGTTCTACACGAACGGGATTCTACAAAACATTCCCAGCGAGGACCTACATGGGTTACGTTAGGTTTTATTACGTTATAGACGTATATAATGTTCCCACCGAGAAGGAGGGGCCGACCCGCCTGGAGTGTTGTAAAATACTACATCCGAGGAGTTAGGTTGTCTTAGGTTAGGATAAATAACGTTATAGACGTATATAATATTCCCACAGAGAGGTACGGGCCGACAGGACCGGGATTCTGTAAAACATTACCAGCGAGGGGCTAGATGGGTTAGGTTAGGTTATCTTACGTTATAGACGTATATAACGTTCCCACCGAGAAGTACGGGCCGACCCGACAGGAATGTTTTAAAATACTACATCCGAGATATTAGGCTGCCTTAGGTTAGTATATATAACGCTATAGACGTATATAATGTTCCCACGGACAGGTCTGGGCCGACACGACCGGGATACTCTAAAACATTACCAGCGAGAGGCTAGATGGGTTAGATTATGTTATATTACGTTATAGACGTATATAATGTTCCCACCGAAATGTAGGGGCCGACCCGCCTGGAGTGTTGTAAAATACTACATCCGAGGTGTTAGGTTGCCTTAGGTTAGGTTATCTTACGTTATAGACGTATATAACGTTCCCACCGAGAAGTAGGGGCCAACCCGACAGGAATGTTGTAAAATACTACATCCGAGGTGTTAGGCTGCCGTAGGTTAGTATATATAAAGCTATCGACGTATATAATGTTCCCACGGACAGGTCTGGGCCGACACGACCGGGATTCTGTAAAACATTTCCAGCCACGGGCTAGATGTGTTAGGTTAGGTTAGATTACGTTACAGAATTATATAATGTTCCCACCGAGAAGTAGCCGCCGCCCCGCCAGGATTGTTGTAAAATAAAACATCAGAGATGTTAGATTGCCTTAGGTTAGTATATGTAACGCTATAGACGTATATAATGTTCCCACGGACAGATCTGGGCCGACAGGACCGGGATTCTGTAAAACATTACCAGCGAGGGGCTAGATGGGTTAGGTTAGGTTATCTTACGTTATAGACGTATATACCGTTCCCACCGAGAAGTAGGGGCCGACCCGCCAGGAATGTTGTAAAATACTACTTCCGAGATGTTAGGCTGCCGTAGGTTAGTATATATAACGCTATAGACGTATATAATGTTCCCACGGACAGGTCTGGTCCGACACGTCCGCGATTCTGTAAAACATTACCAGCCAGAGGCTAGATGGGTTAGGTTAGGTTAGATTACGTTAGAGAAGTATATAATGTTCCAACCGAGACGTACAGGGCTACACGAACGGGATTCTACAAAACATTCCCAGCGAGGACCTACATGGGTTAAGTTAGGTTATATTACGTTATAGACGTATACAACGTTCCCACTGAGATGTAGGGGCTGACCCGCCAGGAGTGTTGTAAAATACTACATTCGAGGTGTTAGGTTTCCTTAGGTTAGGGTATATAACGCTATAGACGTATATAATGTTCCCACCGAGACGTACAGGGCTACACGAACGGGATTCTACAAAACATTCCCAGCGAGGAGCTAGATGGGTTAGGTTAGGTTATATTACGTTATAAACGTTTATAATGTTCCCACCGAGAAGTACGGGCCGACCCGCCAGGAATGTTGTAAAATACTACATCCGACATGTTAGGCTGCCGTAGGTTAGTATATATAACGCTATGGACGTATATAATGTTCCCACGGACAGGTCTGGGCCGAAACGACCGGGATACGGTAAAACATTACCAGCGAGGGGCTAGATGGGTTAGGTTAGGTTATCTTACGTTATAGACGTATATAACGTTCCCACCGAGAAGTAGGGGCCGACCCGCCAGGAATGTTGTAAAATACTACATACGAGAAGTTAGGCTGCCGTAGGCTAGTATATATAACGCTATAGACGTATATAATGTTCCCACGGACAGGTCTGGGCCGACACGACCGGGATTCTGTAAAACATTACCAGCCAGGGGCTAGATGGGTTAGGTTAGGTTAGATTACTTTACAGAAGTATATAATGTTCCCACCGAGAAATAGCCGCCGCCCCGCCAGGATTGTTGTAAAATACTACATCCGAGATGTTAGATTGCCTTAGGTTAGGATATATAACGTTATAGATGTATATAATGTTCCCACCGAGACGTACAGGGCTACACGAACGGGATTCTACAAAACATTCCCAGCGAGGACCTAGATGGGTTAGGTAAGGTTATATTACGTTATAGACGTATATAACTGTCCCGCCGAGAAGTGTGGACCGGCCCGCCAGGAAGGTTGTAAAATACTATATCCGAAGAGTGAGGTTGCCTTAGGTCAGGATATATAACGTTATAGACGTATATAAAGTTCCCACAGAGAGGTACGGGCCGACAGGACCGGGATTCTGTAAAACATTACCAGCGAGGAGCTAGATGAGTTAGGATACGTTATCTCTCGCTATAGACGTATATAACGTTCCCACCGAGAAGTACGGGCCGACCCGCCAGGAATGTTGTAAAATACTACATCCGACATGTTAGATTGCCTTAGGTTAGGATATATAACGTTATAGACGTATATAATGTTCCCACCGAGACGTACGGTTCTACACGAACGGGATTCTACAAAACATTCCCAGCGAGGACCTACATGGGTTACGTTAGGTTTTATTACGTTATAGACGTATATAATGTTCCCACCGAGAAGGAGGGGCCGACCCGCCTGGAGTGTTGTAAAATACTACATCCGAGGAGTTAGGTTGTCTTAGGTTAGGATAAATAACGTTATAGACGTATATAATATTCCCACAGAGAGGTACGGGCCGACAGGACCGGGATTCTGTAAAACATTACCAGCGAGGGGCTAGATGGGTTAGGTTAGGTTATCTTACGTTATAGACGTATATAACGTTCCCACCGAGAAGTACGGGCCGACCCGACAGGAATGTTTTAAAATACTACATCCGAGATATTAGGCTGCCTTAGGTTAGTATATATAACGCTATAGACGTATATAATGTTCCCACGGACAGGTCTGGGCCGACACGACCGGGATACTCTAAAACATTACCAGCGAGAGGCTAGATGGGTTAGATTATGTTATATTACGTTATAGACGTATATAATGTTCCCACCGAAATGTAGGGGCCGACCCGCCTGGAGTGTTGTAAAATACTACATCCGAGGTGTTAGGTTGCCTTAGGTTAGGTTATCTTACGTTATAGACGTATATAACGTTCCCACCGAGAAGTAGGGGCCGACCCGCCAGGAATGTTGTAAAATACTACATACGAGAAGTTAGGCTGCCGTAGGCTAGTATATATAACGCTATAGACGTATATAATGTTCCCACGGACAGGTCTGGGCCGACACGACCGGGATTCTGTAAAACATTACCAGCCAGGGGCTAGATGGGTTAGGTTAGGTTAGATTACTTTACAGAGGTTTATAATGTTCCCACCGAGAAATAGCCGCCGCCCCGCCAGGATTGTTCTAAAATACTACATCCGAGATGTTAGATTGCCTTAGGTTAGGATATATAACGTTATAGATGTATATAATGTTCCCACCGAGACGTACAGGGCTACACGAACGGGATTCTACAAAACATTCCCAGCGAGGACCTAGATGGGTTAGGTAAGGTTATATTACGTTATAGACGTATATAACTGTCCCGCCGAGAAGTGTGGACCGGCCCGCCAGGAAGGTTGTAAAATACTACATCCGAAGAGTGAGGTTGCCTTAGGTCAGGATATATAACGTTATAGACGTAAATAAAGTTCCCACAGAGAGGTACGGGCCGACAGGACCGGGATTCTGTAAAACATTACCAGCGAGGAGCTAGATGGGTTAGGATACGTTATCTCTCGCTATAGACGTATATAACGTTCCCACCGAGAAGTACGGGCCGACCCGCCAGGAATGTTGTAAAATACTACATCCGACATGTTAGGCTGCCGTAGGTTAGTATATATAACGCTATAGACGTATATAATGTTCCCACAGACAGGTCTGGTCAGACGCGACCGGGTTCTGTAAAACATAACCAGCCAGGGGCTAGATGGGCTAGGCTAGGTTAGATTACGTTACAGAAGTATATAATGTTCCCACCGAGAAGTAGCAGCCGCCCCGCCAGGATTGTTGTAAAATACTACATCCGAGATGTTAGATTGCCTTAGGTTAGGATATATAACGTTATAGACGTATATAATGTTCCCACCGAGACGTACGGTTCTACACGAACGGGATTCTACAAAACATTCCCAGCGAGGACCTACATGGGTTAGGTTAGGTTTTATTACGTTATAGACGTATACAACGTTCCCACTGAGATGTAGGGGCTGACCCGCCAGGAGTGTTGTAAAATACTACATTCGAGGTGTTAAGTTTCCTTAGGTTAGGATATATAACGCTATAGACATATAATGTTCCCACCGAGACGTACAGGGCTACACGAACGGGATTCTACAAAACATTCCCAGCGAGGAGCTAGATGGGTTAGGTTAGGTTTTCTTACGTTATAGACGTATATAACGTTCCCACCGAGAAGTACGGGCCGACCCGACAGGAATGTTTTAAAATACTACATCCGAGATATTAGGCTGCCTTAGGTTAGTATATATAACGCTATAGACGTATATAATGTTCCCACGGACAGGTCTGGTCCGACACGACCGGGATAATCTAAAACATTACCAGCGAGAGGCTAGATGGGTTAGATTATGTTATATTACGTTATAGACGTATATAATGTTCCCACCGAAATGTAGGGGCCGACCTGCCTGGAGTGTTGTAAAATAATACATCCGAGCTGTTAGGTTGCCTTAGGTTAGGTTATCTTACGTTATAGACGTATATAACGTTCCCACCGAGAAGTAGGGGCCAACCCGACAGGAATGTTATAAAATACTACATCCGAGGTGTTAGGCTGCCGTAGGTTAGTATATATAAAGCTATAGACGTATATAATGTTCCCACGGACAGGTCTGGGCCGACACGTCCGCGATTCTGCAAAACATTACCAGCCAGAGGCTATATGGGTTAGGTTAGGTTAGATTACGTTACAGATGTATATAATGTTCCAACCGAGTAGTAGCCGCCGCCCCGCCAGGATTGTTGTTAAATAATACATCCGAGATGTTAGATTGCCTTAGGTTAGGATATATAACGTTATAAACGTATATAATGTTCCCACCGAGACGTACAGGGCTACACGAACGGGATTCTACAAAACATTCCCAGCGAGGAGCTAGATGGGTTAGGTTTAGTTATATTACGTTATAGACGTATACAACGTTCCCACTGAGATGTAGGGGCTGACCCGCCAGGAGTGTTGTAAAATACTACATTCGAGGTGTTAGGTTTCCTTAGGTTAGGATATATAACGCTATAGACGTATATAATGTTCCCACCGAGACGTACAGGGCTACACGAACGGGATTCTACAAAACATTCCCAGCGAGGAGCTAGATGGGTTAGGTTAGGTTATCTTACGTTATAGACGTATATACCGTTCCCACCGAGAAGTAGGGGCCGACCCGCCAGGAATGTTGTAAAATTCTACTTCCGAGATGTTAGGCTGCCGTAGGTTAGTATATATAACGCTATAGACGTATATAATGTTCCCACGGACAGGTCTGGGCCGACACGACCTGGATTCTGTGAAACATTACCAGCGAGGGGCTAGATGGGTTAGGTTAGGTTATATAACGTTATAAACGTATATAATGGTCCCACCGAGAAGTAGGTGCCGACCCGCCAGGAGTGTTGTAGAATACTACATCCGAGGTGTTTGGTTGCCTTAGGTTAGGATATATAACGCTATGGACGTATATAATGTTCCCACGGACAGGTCTGGGCCGAAACGACCGGGGTACGGTAAAACATTACCAGCGAGGGGCTAGATGGGTTAGGTTAGGTTATCTTACGTTATAGACGTATATAACGTTCCCACCGAGAAGTAGGGGCCGACCCGCCAGGAATGTTGTAAAATACTACATACGAGAAGTTAGGCTGCCTTAGGTTAGTATATATAACGCTATAGACGTATATACTGCTCCCACGGACAGGTCTGGGCCGACAAGACCTGGATTCTGTGAAACATTACCAGCCAGGGGCTAGATGGGTTAGGTTAGGTTAGATTACTTTACAGGGGTATATAATGTTCCCACCGAGAAGTAGCCTCCGCCCCGCCAGGATTGTTGTAAAATACTACATCCGAGATGTTAGATTGCCTTAGGTTATTATATATAACGCTATAGACGTATACAATGTTCCCACAGACAGATCTGGGCCGACAGGACCGGGATTCTGTAAAACATTACCAGCGAGGCGCTAGATGGGTCAGGTTATTTTAGATTACGTTATAAACGCATATAACGTTCCCGCCGAGAAGTACGGGCCGACCCGCCAGGAATGTTGTAAAATACTACATCCGAGATGTTAGATTGCCTTAGGTTAGGATATATCACGTTATAGACGTATATAATGTTCCCACCGAGACGTACAGGGCTACACGAACGGGATTCTACAAAACATTCCCAGCGAGGACCTACATGGGTTAGGTTAGGTTATATTACGTTATAGACGTATATAATGTTCCCACCGAGAAGTAGGGGCCGACCCGCCAGGAGTATTGTAAAATACTACATCCGAGATGTTTGGTTGCCTTAGGTTAGGATATATAACGCTACAGACGTATATAATGTTCCCACAGACAGGTCTGGTCCGACACGACCGGGTTCTGTAAAACATAAACAGCCAGGGGCTAGATGGGTTAGGTTAGGTTAGATTACGTTACAGAAGTATATAATGTTCCCACCGAGAAGTAGCAGCCGCCCCGCCAGGAGTGTTGTAGAATACTACATCCGAGGTGTTTGGTTGCCTTAGGTTAGGATATATAACGCTATAGACGTATATAATGTTCCCACGGACAGGTCTGGGCCGACACGACCGGGATTCTGTAAAACATTACCAGCGAGGTGCTAGATGGGTTAGGATAGGTTATATTACGTTATAAACGTACATAATGTTCCCACCGAGAAGTAGGGGCCGACCCGCCTGGAGTGTTGTAAAATACTACATGCGAGATGTTAGGCTGCCGTAGGCTAGTATATATAACGCTATAGACGTATATAATGTTCCCACGGACAGGTCTGTGCCGACACGACCGGGATTCTGTTAAACATTACCAGCCAGGGGCTAGATGGGTTAGGTTAGGTTAGATTACTTTACAGGGGTATATAATGTTCCCACCGAGAAGTAGCCTCCGCCCCGCCAGGATTGTTGTAAAATACTACATCCGAACTGTTAGATTGCCTTAGGTTAGTACATATAACGCTATAGACATATATAATGTTCCCACAGAGAGGTACGGGCCGACAAGACCGGGATTCTATAAAACATTACCAGCGAGGGGCTAGATGGGTTAGGATACGTTATCTTACGCTATAGGCGTATATAACGTTCCCACCGAGAAGTACGGGCCGACCCGCCAGGAATGTTGTAAAATACTACATCCGACATGTTAGGCTGCCGTAGGTTAGTATATATAACGCTATGGACGTATATAATGTTCCCACGGACAGGACTGGGCCGAAACGACCGGGATACTGTAAAACATTACCAGCGAGGGGCTATATGGGTTAGGATACGTAATCTTACGCTATAGGCGTATATAACGTTCCCACCGAGAAGTACGGGCCGACCCGCCAGGAATGTTGTAAAATACTACATCCGACATGTTAGGCTGCCGTAGATTAGTATATATAACGCTATGGACGTATATAATGTTCCCACGGACAGGTCTGGGCCGAAACGACCGGGATACTGTAAAACATTACCAGCGAGGGGCTAGATGGGTTAGGTTAGGTTATCTTATGTTATAGACGTATATAACGTTCCCACCGAGAAGTACGGGCCGACCCGCCAGGAATGTTGTAAAATACTACATCCGAGGTGTTAGATTGCCTTAGGTTAGGATATATGACGTTATAGACGTATATAATGTTCCCACCGAGACGTACAGGGCTACACGAACGGGATTCTACAAAACATTCCCAGCGAAGAGCTAGATGGGTTAGGTTAGGTTGTCTTACGTTATAGACGTATATAACGTTCCCACCGAGAAGTAGGGGCCGACCCGCCAGGAATGTTGTAAAATACTACACCCGAGATGTTTGGTTGCCGTAGGCTAGTATATATAACGCTATAGACGTATATAATGTTCCCACAGACAGGTCTGGTCCGACACGACCGGGTTCTGTAAAACATAACCAGCCAGGTGCTAGATGGGTTAGGTTAGGTTAGATTACGTTACAGAAGTATATAATGTTCCCACCGAGAAGTAGCAGCCGCCCCGCCAGGATTGTTGTAAAATACTACATCCGAGATGTTAGATTGCCTTAGGTTAGGATATATAACGTTATAGACGTATATAATGTTCCCACCGAGACGTACGTTTCTACACGAACGGGATTCTACAAAACATTCCCAGCGAAGAACTAGATGGGTTAGGTTAGGTTATCTTACGTTATAGACGTATATAACGTTCCCACCGAGAAGTAGCCGCCGCCCCGCCAGGATTGTTGTAAAATACTACATCCGAGATGTCAGATTGCCTTAGGTTAGGATATATAACGTTATAGACGTATATAATGTTCCCACCGAGACGTACAGGGCTACACGAACGGGATTCTACAAAACATTCCCAGCGAGGACCTACATGGGTTAGGTCAGGTTATATTACGTTATAGACGTATATAAAGTTCCCACCGAGAAGTAGGGGCCAACCCGCCAGGAGTATTGTAAAATACTACATGCGAGATGTTAGGCTGCCGTAGGCTAGTATATATAACGCTATAGACGTATATAATGTTCCCACGGACAGGTCTGGGCCGACACGACCGGGATTCTGTTAAACATTACCAGCCAGGTGCTAGATGGGTTAGGTTAGGTTAGATTACTTTACAGGGGTATATAATGTTCCCACCGAGAAGTAGCCTCCGCCCCGCCAGGATTGTTGTAAAATACTACATCCGAACTGTTAGATTGCCTTGGGTTAGTATATATAACGCTATAGACATATATAATGTTCCCACAGAGAGGTACGGGCCGACAAGACCGGGATTCTATAAAACATTACCAGCGAGGGGCTAGATGGGTTAGGATACGTTATCTTACGCTATAGGAGTATATAACGTTCCCACCGAGAATTACGGGCCGACCCGCCAGGAATGTTGTAAAATACTACATCCGACATGTTAGGCTGCCGTAGGTTAGTATATATAACGCTATGGACGTATATAATGTTCCCACGGACAGGTCTGGGCCGAAACGACCGGGATACTGTAAAACATTACCAGCGAGGGGCTAGATGGGTTAGGATACGTTATCTTACGCTATAGGCGTATATAACGTTCCCACCGAGAAGTACGGGCCGACCCGCCAGGAATGTTGTAAAATACTACATCCGACATGTTAGGCTGCCGTAGGTTAGTATATATAACGCTATGGACGCATATAATGTTCCCACGGACAGGTCTGGGCCGAAACGACCGGGATACTGTAAAACATTACCAGCGAGGGGCTAGATGGGTTAGGTTAGGTTATCTTACGTTATAGACGTATATAACGTTCCCACCGAGAAGTAGGGGCCGACCCGCCAGGAATGTTGTAAAATATTACATCCGAGATGTTTGGTTGCCGTAGGCTAGTATATGTAACCCTATAGACGTATATAATGTTCCCACGGACAGGTCTGGGACGACACGACCGGGATTCTGTAAAACATTACCAGCCAGGGGCTAGATGGGTTAGGTAAGGTTAGATTACTTTACAGAGGTATATAATGTTCCCACCGAGAAGTAGCCGCCGCCCCGCCAGGATTGTTGCAAAATACTACATCCGAGATGTTAGATTGCCTTAGGTTAGTATATATAACGTTATAGACGTATATAATGTTCCCACCGAGACGTACAGGGCTACACGAACGGGATTCTACAAAACATTCCCAGCGAGGACCTACGTGGGTTAGGTTAGGTTATATTACGTTATAGACGTATATAATGTTCCCACCGAGAAGTAGGGGCCGACCCGCCAGGAGTATTGTAAAATACTACATCCGAGATGTTTGGTTGCCTTAGGTTAGGATATATAACGCTATAGACGTATATAATGTTCCCACGGACAGGTCTGGGCCGACACGACCGGGATACTGTAAAACATTACCAGCGAGGGGCTAGATGAGTTAGGATAGGTTATATTACGTTATAAACGTATATAATGTTCCCACCGAGAAGTAGGGGCCGACCCGCCTGGAGTGTTGTAAAATACTACATGCGAGATGTTAGGCTGCCGTAGGCTAGTATATATAACGCTATAGACGTATATAATGTTCCCACGGACAGGTCTGGGCCGACACGACCGGGATTCTGTTAAACATTACCAGCCAGGGGCTAGATGGGTTAGGTTAGGTTAGATTACTTTACAGGGGTATATAATGTTCCCACCGAGAAGTAGCCTCCGCCCCGCCAGGATTGTTGTAAAATACTACATCCGAACTGTTAGATTGCCTTAGGTTAGTATATATAACGCTATAGACATATATAATGTTCCCACAGAGAGGTACGGGCCGACAAGACCGGGATTCTATAAAACATTACCAGCGAGGGGCTAGAAGGGGTTATGATACGTTATCTTACGCTATAGGCGTATATAACGTTCCCACCGAGAAGTACGGGCCGACCCGCCAGGAATGTTGTAAAATACTACATCCGTCATGTTAGGCTGCCGTAGGTTAGTATATATAACGCTATGGACGTATATAATGTTCCCACGGACAGGTCTGGGCCGAAACGACCGGGATACTGTAAAACATTACCAGCGAGGGGCTAGATGGGTTAGGTTAGGTTATCTTACGTTATAGACGTATATAATGTTCCCACCGAGAAGTAGGGGCCGATCCGCCTGGAGTGTTGTAAAATGCTACATCCGAGATGTTAGGCTGCCGTAGGCTAGTATATATAACGCTATAGACGTATATAATGTTCCCACGGACAGGTCTGGGCCGACACGACCGGGATTCTGTAAAACATTACCAGCCAGGGGCTAGATGGGTTAGGTTAGGTTAGATTACTTCACAGAGGTATATAATCTTCCCACCGAGAAATAGCCGCCGCCCCGCCAGGATTGTTGTAAAATACTACATCCGAGATGTTAGATTGCCTTAGGTTAGCATATATAACGTTATAGACGTATATAATGTTCCCACCGAGACGTACGGTTCTACACGAACGGGATTCTACAAGACATTCCCAGCGAAGAGCTAGATGGGTTAGGTTAGGTTATCTTACGTTATAGACGTATATAACGTTCCCACCGAGAAGTAGCCGCCGCCCCGCCAGGATTGTTGTAAAATACTACATCCGATATGTTAGGCTGCCGTAGGTTAGTATATATAACGCTATAGACGTATATAATGTTCCCACGGACAGGTCTGGGCCGACACGACCTGGATTCTGTGAAACATTACCAGCGAGGGGCTAGATGGGTTAGGTTAGGTTTTATAACGTTATAAACGTATATAATGTTCCCACCGAGAAGTAGGTGCCGACCCGCCAGGAGTGTTGTAGAATACTACATCCGAGGTGTTTGGTTGCCTTAGGTTAGGATATATAACGCTATAGACGTATATAATGTTCCCACGGACAGGTCTGGGCCGACACGACCGGGATACTGTAAAACATTACCAGCGAGGGGCTAGATAGGTTAGGTTAGGTTATCTTACGTTATAGACGTATATAATGTTCCCACCGAGAAGTAGGTGCCGACCCGCCAGGAGTGTTGTAGAATACTACATCCGAGGTGTTTGGTTGCCTTAAGTCAGGATATATAACGTTATAGACGTATATAAAGTTCCCACAGAGAGGTACGGGCCGACAGGACCGGGATTCTGTAAAACATTACCAGCGAGGAGCTAGATGGGTAGGGATACGTTATCTTTCGCTATAGACGTATATAACGTTCCCACCGAGAAGTACGGGCCGACCCGCCAGGAATGTTGTAAAATACTACATCCGACATGTTAGGCTGCCGTAGGTTAGTATATATAACGTTATAGACGTATATAATGTTCCCACGGACAGGTCTGGGCCGACACGACCGGGATACTGTAAAACATTACCAGCGAGGGGCTAGATGGGTTAGGTTAGGTTATCTTACGTTATAAACGTATATAACGTTCCCACCGAGAAGTACGGGCCGTCCAGCCAGGAATGTTGTAAAATACAACATCCGAGGTGTGAGGTTGCCTTAGGTTAGGATATATAACGTTAGAGACGCATATAATATCCCCACGAAGAGGTATGGACCGTCACGACCGGGATTCTGTAAAACATTACCAGCCAGGGGCTAGATGGGTTAGGTTAGGTTATATTACGTTATAGACGTATATAACGTTCCCACCGAGATGTAGGGGCCGGCCCGCCAGGAATGTTGTAAAATACTACATCCGAGATCTTAGGCTGCCGTAGGTTAGTATATATAACGTTATAGACGTATATAATGTTCCCACCGAGACGTACAGGGCTACACGAACGGGATTCTACAAAACATTCCCAGCGAGAACCTAGATGGGTTAGGTTAGGTTATATTACGTTATAAACGTATATAATGTCCCCACCGAGAAGTAGGGGCCGACCAGCCAGGAGTATTGTAAAATACTACATCCGAGATGTTTGGTTGCCGTAGGCTAGTATATATAACGCTATAGACGTATATAATGTTCCCACAGACAAGTCTGCTCCGACACGTCCGGGTTCTGTAAAACATAACCAGCCAGGGGCTAGATGGGTTAGGTTAGGTTAGATTACGTTACAGAAGTATATAATGTTCCCACCGAGAAGCAGCCGCCGCCCCGCCAGGATTGTTGTAAAATAATACATCCGAGATGTTAGATTGCCTTAGGTTAGGATATATAACGTTATAGACGTATATAATGCTCCCACCGAGAAGTAGGGGCCGACCCGCCTGGAGTGTTGTAAAATACTACATGCGAGATGTTAGATTGCCTTAGGTTAGGATATATAACGTTATAGACGTATATAATGTTCCCACCGAGACGTACAGGGCTACACGAATGGGATTCTACAAAACATTCCCAGCGAGGACCTAGATGGGTTAGGTTAGGTTATATTACGTTATAGACGTATATAACTGTCCCGCCGAGAAGTGTGGACCGGACCGCCAGGAAGGTTGTAAAATACTACATCCGAAGAGTGAGGTTGCCTTAGGTCAGGATATATAACGTTATAGACGTATATAAAGTTCCCACAGAGAGGTACGGGCCGACAGGACCGGGATTCTGTAAAACATTACCAGCGAGGAGCTAGATGGGTTAGGATACGTTATCTTACGCTATAGACGTATATAACGTTCCCACCGAGAAGTACGGGCCGACCCGCCAGGAATGTTGTAAAATACTACATCCGACATGTTAGGCTGCCGTAGGCTAGTATATATAACCCTATAGACGTATATAATGTTCCCACGGACAGGTCTGGGCCGACACGACCGGGATACTGTAAAACATTACCAGCGAGGGGCTAGATTTGTTAGGATAGGTTACCGTACGTTATAGACGTATATAACGTTCCCACCGAGAAGTACGGGCCGACCCGACAGGAATGTTTTAAAATACTACATCCGAGATATTAGGCTGCCTTAGGTTAGTATATATAACGCTATAGACGTATATAATGTTCCCACGGACAGGTCTGGGCCGACATGACCGGGATTCTGTAAAACATTACCAGCTAGGGGCTAGATGGGTTAGGTTAGGTTATATTACGTTATAGACGTATATAATGTTCCCACCGAGAAGTAGGGGCCGACCCGCCAGGAGTGTTGTAAAATACTACATCCGGGGAGTTAGGTTGTCTTAGGTTAGGATTAATAACGTTATAGACGTATATAATGATCCCACAGAGAGGTACGGGACGACAGGACCGGGATTCTGTAAAACATTACCAGCGAGGGGCTAGATGGGTTAGGTTAGGTTATATTACGTTATAGACATATATAACGTTCCCACCGAGAAGTACGGGCCGACCCGACAGGAATGTTTTAAAATACTACATCCGAGATATTAGGCTGCCTTAGGTTAGTATATATAACGCTATAGACGTATATAATGTTCCCACGGACAGGTCTGGGCCGACACGACCGGGATACTCTAAAACATTACCAGCGAGAGGCTAGATGGGTTAGATTATGTTATATTACGTTATAGACGTATATAATGTTCCCACCGAGAAGTACGGGCCGACCCGACAGGAATGTTTTAAAATACTACATCCGAGATATTAGGCTGCCTTAGGTTAGTATATATAATGCTATAGACGTATATAATGTTCCCACGGACAGGTCTGGGCCGACACGACCGGGATTCTGAAAAACATCACCAGCCAGGGGCGAGATGGGTTAGGTCAGGTTAGATTACGTTACAGAAGTATATAATGTTCCCACCAAGAAGTAGCCGCCGCCCCGCCAGGATTGTTGTGAAATACTACATCCGAGATGTTAGATTGCATTAGGTTAGGATATATAACGCTATAGACGTATATAATGTTCCTACCGAGACGTACAGGGCTACACGAACGGGATTCTACAAAACATTCCCAGCGAGAACCTAGATGGGTTAGGTTAGGTTATATTACGTTATAAACGTATATAATGTACCCACCGAGAAGTAGGGGCCGACCAGCCAGGAGCATTGTAAAATACTACATCCGAGATGTTTGGTTGCCTTAGGTTAGGATATATAACGTTATAGACATATATAATGTTCCCACAGAGAGGCACGGGCCGACAGGACCGGAATACTGTAAAACATTACCAGCGAGGGGCTAAATGGGTTAGGATACGTTATCTTACGCTATAGACGTATATAACGTTCCCACCGAGAAGTACGGGCTGACCCGCCAGGAATGTAAAATACTACATCCGACATGTTAGGCTGCCGTAGGCTAGTATATATAACCCTATAGACGTATATAATGTTCCCACGGACAGGTCTGGGCCGACACGACCGGGATACTGTAAAACATTACCAGCGAGGGGATAGATAGGTTAGGTTAAGTTATCTTACGTTATAGACGTATATAATGTTCCCACCGAGAAGTAGGGGCCGACCTGCCTGGAGTGTTTTAAAATACTACATCCGAGATATTAGGCTGCCGTAGGCTAGTATATATAACGCTATGGACGTATATAATGTTCCCACGGACAGGTCTGGGACGACACGACCGGGATTCTGTACAACATTACCAGCCAGGGGCTAGATGGGTTAGGTAAGGTTAGATTACTTTACACAGGTATATAATGTTCCCACCGAGAAGTAGCCGCCGCCCCGCCAGGATTGTTGTAAAATACTACATCCTAGATGTTAGATTGCCTTAGGTTAGGATATATAACGTTATAGACGTATATAATGTTCCCACCGAGACGTACAGGGCTACACGAACGGGATTCTACAAAACATTCCCAGCGAGGACCTACATGGGTTAGGTTAGGTTATATTACGTTATAGACGTATATAATGTTCCCACCGAGAAGTAGGGGCCGACCCGCCAGGTGTGTTGTAAAATACTACATCCGAGATGTTAGGCTGCCGTAGGCTAGTATATATAACCCTATAGACGTATATAATGTTCCCACGGACAGGTCTGGGACGACACGACCGGGATTCTGTAAAACATTACCAGCCAGGGGCTAGATGGGTTAGGTAAGGTTAGATTACTTTACAGAGGTATATAATGTTCCCTCCGAGAAGTAGCCGCCGCCCCGCCAGGATTGTTGTAAAATACTACATCCGAGATGTTAGATTGCCTTTGGTTAGGATATATAACGTTATAGACGTATATAATGTTCCCACCGAGACGTACAGGGCTACACGAACGGGATTCTACAAAACATTCCCAGCGAGGACCTACATGGGTTAGGTTAGGTTATATTACGTTATAGACGTATATAATGTTCCCACCGAGAAGTAGGGGCCTACCCGCCAGGAGTGTTGTAAAATACTTCATCCGAGGTGTTAGGTTGTCTTAGGTTAGGATATATAACGTAATAGACGTATATAATGTTCCCACAGAGAGGTACGGGCCGACAGGACCGGGATTCTGTAAAACATTACCAGCGAGGGGCTAGATGGGTTAGGTTAGGTTATCTTACGTTATAGACGTATATAACGTTCCCACCGAGAAGTAGGGGCCGACCCGACAGGAATGTTGTAAAATACTACATCCGAGGTGTTAGGCTGCCGTAGGTTAGTATATATAAAGCTATAGACGTATATAATGTTCCCCCGGACAGGTCTGGGCCGACACGACCGGGATTCTGTAAAACATTACCAGCGAGGGGCTAGATGGGTTAGGTTAGGTTATCTTACGTTATAGACGTATATACCGTTCCCACCGAGAAGTAGGGGCCGACCCGCCAGGAATGTTGTAAAATACTACTTCCGACATGTTAGGCTGCCGTAGGTTAGTATATATAACGCTATGGACGTATATAATGTTCCCACGGACAGGTCTGGGCCGAAACGACCGGGATACTGTAAAACATTACCAGCGAGGGGCTAGATGGGTTAGGTTAGGTTATCTTACGTTATAGACGTATATAATGTTCCCACCGAGAAGTAGGGGCCGATCCGCCTGGAGTGTTGTAAAATGCTACATCCGAGATGTTAGGCTGCCGTAGGCTAGTATATATAACGCTATAGACGTATATAATGTTCCCACGGACAGGTCTGGGCCGACACGACCGGGATTCTGTAAAACATTACCAGCCAGGGGCTAGATGGGTTAGGTTAGGTTAGATTACTTCACAGAGGTATATAATCTTCCCACCGAGAAATAGCCGCCGCCCCGCCAGGATTGTTGTAAAATACTACATCCGAGATGTTAGATTGCCTTAGGTTAGCATATATAACGTTATAGACGTATATAATGTTCCCACCGAGACGTACGGTTCTACACGAACGGGATTCTACAAGACATTCCCAGCGAAGAGCTAGATGGGTTAGGTTAGGTTATCTTACGTTATAGACGTATATAACGTTCCCACCGAGAAGTAGCCGCCGCCCCGCCAGGATTGTTATAAAATACTACATCCGATATGTTAGGCTGCCGTAGGTTAGTATATATAACGCTATAGACGTATATAATGTTCCCACGGACAGGTCTGGGCCGACACGACCTGGATTCTGTGAAACATTACCAGCGAGGGGCTAGATGGGTTAGGTTAGGTTATATAACGTTATAAACGTATATAATGTTCCCACCGAGAAGTAGGTGCCGACCCGCCAGGAGTGTTGTAGAATACTACATCCGAGGTGTTTGGTTGCCTTAGGTTAGGATATATAACGCTATAGACGTATATAATGTTCCCACGGACAGGTCTGGGCCGACACGACCGGGATACTGTAAAACATTACCAGCGAGGGGCTAGATAGGTTAGGTTAGGTTATCTTACGTTATAGACGTATATAATGTTCCCACCGAGAAGTAGGTGCCGACCCGCCAGGAGTGTTGTAGAATACTACATCCGAGGTGTTTGGTTGCCTTAAGTCAGGATATATAACGTTATAGACGTATATAAAGTTCCCACAGAGAGGTACGGGCCGACAGGACCGGGATTCTGTAAAACATTACCAGCGAGGAGCTAGATGGGTAGGGATACGTTATCTTTCGCTATAGACGTATATAACGTTCCCACCGAGAAGTACGGGCCGACCCGCCAGGAGTGTTGTAAAATACTACATCCGGGGAGTTAGGTTGTCTTAGGTTAGGATTAATAACGTTATAGACGTATATAATGATCCCACAGAGAGGTACGGGACGACAGGACCGGGATTCTGTAAAACATTACCAGCGAGGGGCTAGATGGGTTAGGTTAGGTTATATTACGTTATAGACATATATAACGTTCCCACCGAGAAGTACGGGCCGACCCGACAGGAATGTTTTAAAATACTACATCCGAGATATTAGGCTGCCTTAGGTTAGTATATATAACGCTATAGACGTATATAATGTTCCCACGGACAGGTCTGGGCCGACACGACCGGGATACTCTAAAACATTACCAGCGAGAGGCTAGATGGGTTAGATTATGTTATATTACGTTATAGACGTATATAATGTTCCCACCGAGAAGTACGGGCCGACCCGACAGGAATGTTTTAAAATACTACATCCGAGATATTAGGCTGCCTTAGGTTAGTATATATAATGCTATAGACGTATATAATGTTCCCACGGACAGGTCTGGGCCGACACGACCGGGATTCTGAAAAACATCACCAGCCAGGGGCGAGATGGGTTAGGTCAGGTTAGATTACGTTACAGAAGTATATAATGTTCCCACCAAGAAGTAGCCGCCGCCCCGCCAGGATTGTTGTGAAATACTACATCCGAGATGTTAGATTGCATTAGGTTAGGATATATAACGCTATAGACGTATATAATGTTCCTACCGAGACGTACAGGGCTACACGAACGGGATTCTACAAAACATTCCCAGCGAGAACCTAGATGGGTTAGGTTAGGTTATATTACGTTATAAACGTATATAATGTACCCACCGAGAAGTAGGGGCCGACCAGCCAGGAGCATTGTAAAATACTACATCCGAGATGTTTGGTTGCCTTAGGTTAGGATATATAACGTTATAGACATATATAATGTTCCCACAGAGAGGCACGGGCCGACAGGACCGGAATACTGTAAAACATTACCAGCGAGGGGCTAAATGGGTTAGGATACGTTATCTTACGCTATAGACGTATATAACGTTCCCACCGAGAAGTACGGGCTGACCCGCCAGGAATGTAAAATACTACATCCGACATGTTAGGCTGCCGTAGGCTAGTATATATAACCCTATAGACGTATATAATGTTCCCACGGACAGGTCTGGGCCGACACGACCGGGATACTGTAAAACATTACCAGCGAGGGGCTAGATAGGTTAGGTTAAGTTATCTTACGTTATAGACTTATATAATGTTCCCACCGAGAAGTAGGGGCCGACCTGCCTGGAGTGTTTTAGAATACTACATCCGAGATATTAGGCTGCCGTAGGCTAGTATATATAACGCTATGGACGTATATAATGTTCCCACGGACAGGTCTGGGACGACACGACCGGGATTCTGTAAAACATTACCAGCCAGGGGCTAGATGGGTTAGGTAAGGTTAGATTACTTTACACAGGTATATAATGTTCCCACCGAGAAGTAGCCGCCGCCCCGCCAGGATTGTTGTAAAATACTACATCCTAGATGTTAGATTGCCTTAGGTTAGGATATATAACGTTATAGACGTATATGATGTTCCCACCGAGACGTACAGGGCTACACGAACGGGATTCTACAAAACATTCCCAGCGAGGACCTACATGGGTTAGGTTAGGTTATATTACGTTATAGACGTATATAATGTTCCCACCGAGAAGTAGGGGCCGACCCGCCAGGTGTGTTGTAAAATACTACATCCGAGATGTTAGGCTGCCGTAGGCTAGTATATATAACCCTATAGACGTATATAATGTTCCCACGGACAGGTCTGGGACGACACGACCGGGATTCTGTAAAACATTACCAGCCAGGGGCTAGATGGGTTAGGTAAGGTTAGATTACTTTACAGAGGTATATAATGTTCCCTCCGAGAAGTAGCCGCCGCCCCGCCAGGATTGTTGTAAAATACTACATCCGAGATGTTAGATTGCCTTTGGTTAGGATATATAACGTTATAGACGTATATAATGTTCCCACCGAGACGTACAGGGCTACACGAACGGGATTCTACAAAACATTCCCAGCGAGGACCTACATGGGTTAGGTTAGGTTATATTACGTTATAGACGTATATAATGTTCCCACCGAGAAGTAGGGGCCTACCCGCCATGAGTGTTGTAAAATACTTCATCCGAGGTGTTAGGTTGTCTTAGGTTAGGATATATAACGTAATAGACGTATATAATGTTCCCACAGAGAGGTACGGGCCGACAGGACCGGGATTCTGTAAAACATTACCAGCGAGGGGCTAGATGGGTTAGGTTAGGTTATCTTACGTTATAGACGTATATAACGTTCCCACCGAGAAGTAGGGGCCGACCCGACAGGAATGTTGTAAAATACTACATCCGAGGTGTTAGGCTGCCGTAGGTTAGTATATATAAAGCTATAGACGTATATAATGTTCCCACGGACAGGTCTGGGCCGACACGACCGGGATTCTGTAAAACATTACCAGCGAGGGGCTAGATGGGTTAGGTTAGGTTATCTTACGTTATAGACGTATATACCGTTCCCACCGAGAAGTAGGGGCCGACCCGCCAGGAATGTTGTAAAATACTACTTCCGACATGTTAGGCTGCCGTAGGTTAGTATATATAACGCTATAGACGTATATAATGTTCCCACGGACAGGTCTGGGCCGACACGTCCGCGATTCTGTAAAACATTACCAGCCAGAGGCTAGAAGGGTTAGGTTAGGTTAGATTACGTTACAGAAGTATATAATGTTCCAACCGAGTAGTAGCCGCGGCCCCGCCAGGATTGTTGTAAAATAATACATCCGAGATGTTAGATTGCCTTAGGTTAGGATATATAACGTTATAAACGTATATAATGTTCCCACCGAGACGTACAGGGCTACACGAACAGAATTCTACAAAACATTCCCAGCGAGGAGCTAGATGGGTTAGGTTAGCTTATCTTACGTTATAGACGTATATAATGTTCTCACCGAGAAGTAGGGGCCGACCCGCCAGGAATGTTGTAAAATTCTACATCCGAGATGTTAGGCTGCCGTAGGTTAGTATATATAACGCTATGGACGTATATAATGTTCCCACGGACAGGTCTGGGCCGAAACGACCGGGATACTGTAAAACATTACCAGCGAGGGGCTAGATGGGTTAGGTTAGGTTATCTTACGTTATAGACGTATATAATGTTCCCACCGAGAAGTAGGGGCCGATCCGCCTGGAGTGTTGTAAAATGCTACATCCGAGATGTTAGGCTGCCGTAGGCTAGTATATATAACGCTATAGACGTATATAATGTTCCCACGGACAGGTCTGGGCCGACACGACCGGGATTCTGTAAAACATTACCAGCCAGGGGCTAGATGGGTTAGGTTAGGTTAGATTACTTCACAGAGGTATATAATCTTCCCACCGAGAAATAGCCGCCGCCCCGCCAGGATTGTTGTAAAATACTACATCCGAGATGTTAGATTGCCTTAGGTTAGCATATATAACGTTATAGACGTATATAATGTTCCCACCGAGACGTACGGTTCTACACGAACGGGATTCTACAAGACATTCCCAGCGAAGAGCTAGATGGGTTAGGTTAGGTTATCTTACGTTATAGACGTATATAACGTTCCCACCGAGAAGTAGCCGCCGCCCCGCCAGGATTGTTATAAAATACTACATCCGAGATGTTAGATTGCCTTAGGTTAGGATATATAACGTTATAGATGTATATAATGTTCCCACAGAGAGGTACGGGCCGACAGGACCGGGATTCTGTAAAACATTACCAGCGAGGAGCTAGATGGGTAGGGATACGTTATCTTTCGCTATAGACGTATATAACGTTCCCACCGAGAAGTACGGGCCGACCCGCCAGGAATGTTGTAAAATACTACATCCGACATGTTAGGCTGCCGTAGGTTAGTATATATAACGTTATAGACGTATATAATGTTCCCACGGACAGGTCTGGGCCGACACGACCGGGATACTGTAAAACATTACCAGCGAGGGGCTAGATAGGTTAGGTTAAGTTATCTTACGTTATAGACGTATATAATGTTCCCACCGAGAAGTAGGGTCCGACCCGCCTGGAGTGTTTTAAAATACTACATCCGAGATATTAGGCTGCCGTAGGCTAGTATATATAACGCTATAGACGTATATAATGTTCCCACGGACAGGTCTGGGACGACACGACCGGGATTCTGTAAAACATTACCAGCGGGGGGCTAGATGGGTTAGGTTAGGTTATCTTACGTTATAAACGTATATAACGTTCCCACCGAGAAGTACGGGCCGTCCAGCCAGGAATGTTGTAAAATACAACATCCGAGGTGTGAGGTTGCCTTAGGTTAGGATATATAACGTTAGAGACGCATATAATATCCCCACGAAGAGGTATGGACCGTCACGACCGGGATTCTGTAAAACATTACCAGCCAGGGGCTAGATGGGTTAGGTTAGGTTATATTACGTTATAGACGTATATAACGTTCCCACCGAGATGTAGGGGCCGGCCCGCCAGGAATGTTGTAAAATACTACATCCGAGATCTTAGGCTGCCGTAGGTTAGTATATATAACGTTATAGACGTATATAATGTTCCCACCGAGACGTACAGGACTACACGAACGGGATTCTACAAAACATTCCCAGCGAGAACCTAGATGGGTTAGGTTAGGTTATATTACGTTATAAACGTATATAATGTTCCCACCGAGAAGTAGGGGCCGACCAGCCAGGAGTATTGTAAAATACTACATCCGAGATGTTTCGTTGCCGTAGGCTAGTATATATAACGCTATAGACGTATATAATGTTCCCACAGACAAGTCTGCTCCGACACGTCCGGGTTCTGTAAAACATAACCAGCCAGGGGCTAGATGGGTTAGGTTAGGTTAGATTACGTTACAGAAGTATATAATGTTCCCACCGAGAAGTAGCCGCCGCCCCGCCAGGATTGTTGTAAAATACTACATCCGAGATGTTAGATTGCCTTAGGTTAGGATTTATAACGTTATAGACGTATATAATGTTCCCACGGACAGATCTGGGCCGACACGACCTGGATTCTGTGAAACATTACCTGCGAGGGGCTACATGGGTTAGGTTAGGTTATCTTACGTTACAGAAGTATATAATGTTCCCACCGAGACGTACAGGGCTACACGAATGGGATTCTACAAAACATTCCCAGCGAGGACCTAGATGGGTTAGGTTAGGTTATATTACGTTATAGACGTATATAACTGTCCCGCCGAGAAGTGTGGACCGGACCGCCAGGAAGGTTGTAAAATACTACATCCGAAGAGTGAGGTTGCCTTAGGTCAGGATATATAACGTTATAGACGTATATAAAGTTCCCACAGAGAGGTACGGGCCGACAGGACCGGGATTCTGTAAAACATTACCAGCGAGGAGCTAGATGGGTTAGGATACGTTATCTTACGCTATAGACGTATATAACGTTCCCACCGAGAAGTACGGGCCGACCCGCCAGGAATGTTGTAAAATACTACATCCGACATGTTAGGCTGCCGTAGGCTAGTATATATAACCCTATAGACGTATATAATGTTCCCACGGACAGGTCTGGGCCGACACGACCGGGATACTGTAAAACATTACCAGCGAGGGGCTAGATGTGTTAGGATAGGTTACCGTACGTTATAGACGTATATAACGTTCCCACCGAGAAGTAGGGGCCGACCTGCCTGGAGTGTTTTAAAATACTACATCCGAGATATTAGGCTGCCGTAGGCTAGTACATATAACGCTATGGACGTATATAATGTTCCCACGGACAGGTCTGGGACGACACGACCGGGATTCTGTAAAACATTACCAGCCAGGGGCTAGATGGGTTAGGTAAGGTTAGATTACTTTACACAGGTATATAATGTTCCCACCGAGAAGTAGCCGCCGCCCCGCCAGGATTGTTGTAAAATACTACATCCTAGATGTTAGATTGCCTTAGGTTAGGATATATAACGTTATAGACGTATATAATGTTCCCACCGAGACGTACAGGGCTACACGAACGGGATTCTACAAAACATTCCCAGCGAGGACCTACATGGGTTAGGTTAGGTTATATTACGTTATAGACGTATATAATGTTCCCACCGAGAAGTAGGGGCCGACCCGCCAGGTGTGTTGTAAAATACTACATCCGAGATGTTAGGCTGCCGTAGGCTAGTATATATAACCCTATAGACGTATATAATGTTCCCACGGACAGGTCTGGGACGACACGACCGGGATTCTGTAAAACATTACCAGCCAGGGGCTAGATGGGTTAGGTAAGGTTAGATTACTTTACAGAGGTATATAATGTTCCCTCCGAGAAGTAGCCGCCGCCCCGCCAGGATTGTTGTAAAATACTACATCCGAGATGTTAGATTGCCTTTGGTTAGGATATATAACGTTATAGACGTATATAATGTTCCCACCGAGACGTACAGGGCTACACGAACGGGATTCTACAAAACATTCCCAGCGAGGACCTACATGGGTTAGGTTAGGTTATATTACGTTATAGACGTATATAATGTTCCCACCGAGAAGTAGGGGCCTACCCGCCAGGAGTGTTGTAAAATACTTCATCCGAGGTGTTAGGTTGTCTTAGGTTAGGATATATAACGTAATAGACGTATATAATGTTCCCACAGAGAGGTACGGGCCGACAGGACCGGGATTCTGTAAAACATTACCAGCGAGGGGCTAGATGGGTTAGGTTAGGTTATCTTACGTTATAGACGTATATAACGTTCCCACCGAGAAGTAGGGGCCGACCCGACAGGAATGTTGTAAAATACTACATCCGAGGTGTTAGGCTGCCGTAGGTTAGTATATATAAAGCTATAGACGTATATAATGTTCCCACGGACAGGTCTGGGCCGACACGACCGGGATTCTGTAAAACATTACCAGCGAGGGGCTAGATGGGTTAGGTTAGGTTATCTTACGTTATAGACGTATATACCGTTCCCACCGAGAAGTAGGGGCCGACCCGCCAGGAATGTTGTAAAATACTACTTCCGACATGTTAGGCTGCCGTAGGTTAGTATATATAACGCTATGGACGTATATAATGTTCCCACGGACAGGTCTGGGCCGAAACGACCGGGATACTGTAAAACATTACCAGCGAGGGGCTAGATGGGTTAGGTTAGGTTATCTTACGTTATAGACGTATATAATGTTCCCACCGAGAAGTAGGGGCCGATCCGCCTGGAGTGTTGTAAAATGCTACATCCGAGATGTTAGGCTGCCGTAGGCTAGTATATATAACGCTATAGACGTATATAATGTTCCCACGGACAGGTCTGGGCCGACACGACCGGGATTCTGTAAAACATTACCAGCCAGGGGCTAGATGGGTTAGGTTAGGTTAGATTACTTCACAGAGGTATATAATCTTCCCACCGAGAAATAGCCGCCGCCCCGCCAGGATTGTTGTAAAATACTACATCCGAGATGTTAGATTGCCTTAGGTTAGCATATATAACGTTATAGACGTATATAATGTTCCCACCGAGACGTACGGTTCTACACGAACGGGATTCTACAAGACATTCCCAGCGAAGAGCTAGATGGGTTAGGTTAGGTTATCTTACGTTATAGACGTATATAACGTTCCCACCGAGAAGTAGCCGCCGCCCCGCCAGGATTGTTATAAAATACTACATCCGATATGTTAGGCTGCCGTAGGTTAGTATATATAACGCTATAGACGTATATAATGTTCCCACGGACAGGTCTGGGCCGACACGACCTGGATTCTGTGAAACATTACCAGCGAGGGGCTAGATGGGTTAGGTTAGGTTATATAACGTTATAAACGTATATAATGTTCCCACCGAGAAGTAGGTGCCGACCCGCCAGGAGTGTTGTAGAATACTACATCCGAGGTGTTTGGTTGCCTTAGGTTAGGATATATAACGCTATAGACGTATATAATGTTCCCACGGACAGGTCTGGGCCGACACGACCGGGATACTGTAAAACATTACCAGCGAGGGGCTAGATAGGTTAGGTTAGGTTATCTTACGTTATAGACGTATATAATGTTCCCACCGAGAAGTAGGTGCCGACCCGCCAGGAGTGTTGTAGAATACTACATCCGAGGTGTTTGGTTGCCTTAAGTCAGGATATATAACGTTATAGACGTATATAAAGTTCCCACAGAGAGGTACGGGCCGACAGGACCGGGATTCTGTAAAACATTACCAGCGAGGAGCTAGATGGGTAGGGATACGTTATCTTTCGCTATAGACGTATATAACGTTCCCACCGAGAAGTACGGGCCGACCCGCCAGGAATGTTGTAAAATACTACATCCGACATGTTAGGCTGCCGTAGGTTAGTATATATAACGTTATAGACGTATATAATGTTCCCACGGACAGGTCTGGGCCGACACGACCGGGATACTGTAAAACATTACCAGCGAGGGGCTAGATGTGTTAGGATAGGTTACCGTACGTTATAGACGTATATAACGTTCCCACCGAGAAGTACGGGCCGACCCGACAGGAATGTTTTAAAATACTACATCCGAGATATTAGGCTGCCTTAGGTTAGTATATATAACGCTATAGACGTATATAATGTTCCCACGGACAGGTCTGGGCCGACATGACCGGGATTCTGTAAAACATTACCAGCTAGGGGCTAGATGGGTTAGGTTAGGTTATATTACGTTATAGACGTATATAATGTTCCCACCGAGAAGTAGGGGCCGACCCGCCAGGAGTGTTGTAAAATACTACATCCGGGGAGTTAGGTTGTCTTAGGTTAGGATTAATAACGTTATAGACGTATATAATGATCCCACAGAGAGGTACGGGACGACAGGACCGGGATTCTGTAAAACATTACCAGCGAGGGGCTAGATGGGTTAGGTTAGGTTATATTACGTTATAGACATATATAACGTTCCCACCGAGAAGTACGGGCCGACCCGACAGGAATGTTTTAAAATACTACATCCGAGATATTAGGCTGCCTTAGGTTAGTATATATAACGCTATAGACGTATATAATGTTCCCACGGACAGGTCTGGGCCGACACGACCGGGATACTCTAAAACATTACCAGCGAGAGGCTAGATGGGTTAGATTATGTTATATTACGTTATAGACGTATATAATGTTCCCACCGAGAAGTACGGGCCGACCCGACAGGAATGTTTTAAAATACTACATCCGAGATATTAGGCTGCCTTAGGTTAGTATATATAATGCTATAGACGTATATAATGTTCCCACGGACAGGTCTGGGCCGACACGACCGGGATTCTGAAAAACATCACCAGCCAGGGGCGAGATGGGTTAGGTCAGGTTAGATTACGTTACAGAAGTATATAATGTTCCCACCAAGAAGTAGCCGCCGCCCCGCCAGGATTGTTGTGAAATACTACATCCGAGATGTTAGATTGCATTAGGTTAGGATATATAACGCTATAGACGTATATAATGTTCCTACCGAGACGTACAGGGCTACACGAACGGGATTCTACAAAACATTCCCAGCGAGAACCTAGATGGGTTAGGTTAGGTTATATTACGTTATAAACGTATATAATGTACCCACCGAGAAGTAGGGGCCGACCAGCCAGGAGCATTGTAAAATACTACATCCGAGATGTTTGGTTGCCTTAGGTTAGGATATATAACGTTATAGACATATATAATGTTCCCACAGAGAGGCACGGGCCGACAGGACCGGAATACTGTAAAACATTACCAGCGAGGGGCTAAATGGGTTAGGATACGTTATCTTACGCTATAGACGTATATAACGTTCCCACCGAGAAGTACGGGCTGACCCGCCAGGAATGTAAAATACTACATCCGACATGTTAGGCTGCCGTAGGCTAGTATATATAACCCTATAGACGTATATAATGTTCCCACGGACAGGTCTGGGCCGACACGACCGGGATACTGTAAAACATTACCAGCGAGGGGCTAGATAGGTTAGGTTAAGTTATCTTACGTTATAGACGTATATAATGTTCCCACCGAGAAGTAGGGGCCGACCTGCCTGGAGTGTTTTAGAATACTACATCCGAGATATTAGGCTGCCGTAGGCTAGTATATATAACGCTATGGACGTATATAATGTTCCCACGGACAGGTCTGGGACGACACGACCGGGATTCTGTAAAACATTACCAGCCAGGGGCTAGATGGGTTAGGTAAGGTTAGATTACTTTACACAGGTATATAATGTTCCCACCGAGAAGTAGCCGCCGCCCCGCCAGGATTGTTGTAAAATACTACATCCTAGATGTTAGATTGCCTTAGGTTAGGATATATAACGTTATAGACGTATATGATGTTCCCACCGAGACGTACAGGGCTACACGAACGGGATTCTACAAAACATTCCCAGCGAGGACCTACATGGGTTAGGTTAGGTTATATTACGTTATAGACGTATATAATGTTCCCACCGAGAAGTAGGGGCCGACCCGCCAGGTGTGTTGTAAAATACTACATCCGAGATGTTAGGCTGCCGTAGGCTAGTATATATAACCCTATAGACGTATATAATGTTCCCACGGACAGGTCTGGGACGACACGACCGGGATTCTGTAAAACATTACCAGCCAGGGGCTAGATGGGTTAGGTAAGGTTAGATTACTTTACAGAGGTATATAATGTTCCCTCCGAGAAGTAGCCGCCGCCCCGCCAGGATTGTTGTAAAATACTACATCCGAGATGTTAGATTGCCTTTGGTTAGGATATATAACGTTATAGACGTATATAATGTTCCCACCGAGACGTACAGGGCTACACGAACGGGATTCTACAAAACATTCCCAGCGAGGACCTACATGGGTTAGGTTAGGTTATATTACGTTATAGACGTATATAATGTTCCCACCGAGAAGTAGGGGCCTACCCGCCAGGAGTGTTGTAAAATACTTCATCCGAGGTGTTAGGTTGTCTTAGGTTAGGATATATAACGTAATAGACGTATATAATGTTCCCACAGAGAGGTACGGGCCGACAGGACCGGGATTCTGTAAAACATTACCAGCGAGGGGCTAGATGGGTTAGGTTAGGTTATCTTACGTTATAGACGTATATAACGTTCCCACCGAGAAGTAGGGGCCGACCCGACAGGAATGTTGTAAAATACTACATCCGAGGTGTTAGGCTGCCGTAGGTTAGTATATATAAAGCTATAGACGTATATAATGTTCCCACGGACAGGTCTGGGCCGACACGACCGGGATTCTGTAAAACATTACCAGCGAGGGGCTAGATGGGTTAGGTTAGGTTATCTTACGTTATAGACGTATATACCGTTCCCACCGAGAAGTAGGGGCCGACCCGCCAGGAATGTTGTAAAATACTACTTCCGACATGTTAGGCTGCCGTAGGTTAGTATATATAACGCTATAGACGTATATAATGTTCCCACGGACAGGTCTGGGCCGACACGTCCGCGATTCTGTAAAACATTACCAGCCAGAGGCTAGAAGGGTTAGGTTAAGTTAGATTACGTTACAGAAGTATATAATGTTCCAACCGAGTAGTAGCCGCGGCCCCGCCAGGATTGTTGTAAAATAATACATCCGAGATGTTAGATTGCCTTAGGTTAGGATATATAACGTTATAAACGTATATAATGTTCCCCCCGAGACGTACAGGGCTACACGAACAGAATTCTACAAAACATTCCCAGCGAGGAGCTAGATGGGTTAGGTTAGCTTATCTTACGTTATAGACGTATATAATGTTCTCACCGAGAAGTAGGGGCCGACCCGCCAGGAATGTTGTAAAATTCTACATCCGAGATGTTAGGCTGCCGTAGGTTAGTATATATAACGCTATGGACGTATATAATGTTCCCACGGACAGGTCTGGGCCGAAACGACCGGGATACTGTAAAACATTACCAGCGAGGGGCTAGATGGGTTAGGTTAGGTTATCTTACGTTATAGACGTATATAATGTTCCCACCGAGAAGTAGGGGCCGATCCGCCTGGAGTGTTGTAAAATGCTACATCCGAGATGTTAGGCTGCCGTAGGCTAGTATATATAACGCTATAGACGTATATAATGTTCCCACGGACAGATCTGGGCCGACACGACCTGGATTCTGTGAAACATTACCTGCGAGGGGCTACATGGGTTAGGTTAGGTTATCTTACGTTACAGAAGTATATAATGTTCCCACCGAGACGTACAGGGCTACACGAATGGGATTCTACAAAACATTCCCAGCGAGGACCTAGATGGGTTAGGTTAGGTTATATTACGTTATAGACGTATATAACTGTCCCGCCGAGAAGTGTGGACCGGACCGCCAGGAAGGTTGTAAAATACTACATCCGAAGAGTGAGGTTGCCTTAGGTCAGGATATATAACGTTATAGACGTATATAAAGTTCCCACAGAGAGGTACGGGCCGACAGGACCGGGATTCTGTAAAACATTACCAGCGAGGAGCTAGATGGGTTAGGATACGTTATCTTACGCTATAGACGTATATAACGTTCCCACCGAGAAGTACGGGCCGACCCGCCAGGAATGTTGTAAAATACTACATCCGACATGTTAGGCTGCCGTAGGCTAGTATATATAACCCTATAGACGTATATAATGTTCCCACGGACAGGTCTGGGCCGACACGACCGGGATACTGTAAAACATTACCAGCGAGGGGCTAGATGTGTTAGGATAGGTTACCGTACGTTATAGACGTATATAACGTTCCCACCGAGAAGTAGGGGCCGACCTGCCTGGAGTGTTTTAAAATACTACATCCGAGATATTAGGCTGCCGTAGGCTAGTATATATAACGCTATGGACGTATATAATGTTCCCACGGACAGGTCTGGGACGACACGACCGGGATTCTGTAAAACATTACCAGCCAGGGGCTAGATGGGTTAGGTAAGGTTAGATTACTTTACACAGGTATATAATGTTCCCACCGAGAAGTAGCCGCCGCCCCGCCAGGATTGTTGTAAAATACTACATCCTAGATGTTAGATTGCCTTAGGTTAGGATATATAACGCTATAGACGTATATAATGTTCCCATGGACAGGTCTGGGCCGAAATGATCGGGATGCTGTAAAACATTACCAGCGAGGCGCTAGATGGGTTAGGATAGGTTATATTACGTTATAGACGTATATAACGTTCCCACCGAGCAGTACGGGCCGACCAGCCAGGATTCTTCTAAAATACTACATCCGAGGAGTGAGGTTGCCGTAGGTCACTATATATAACCCTATAGACGTATATAATGTTCCCACGGACAGGTCTGGGCCGACACGACCGGGATACTGTAAAACATTACCAGCGAGGCGCTAGATGGGTTAGGATAGGTTATATTACGTTATAGACGTATATAACGTTCCCACCGAGAAGTGGGGGCCGGCCCGCCAGGAATGTTGTAAAATACAACATCCGAGAAGTGGGGTTGCCTTAGGTCAGGATATATAACGTTATAGAAGAATATAATGTTCCCACAGAGAGTTACCAGCCGACAGGACCGGGATTCTGTAAAACATTACCAGCGAGGGGCTAGATGGGTTAGGTTAGGTTATGTTACGTTACGGACGTATATAATGATCCCACCGAAAAATAGGGGCCGACCCGCCTGGAGTTTTGTAAAATACTACATCCGAGATATTAGGTTGCCTTAGGTTAGGATATGTAACGCTATAGACGTATATAATGTTCAGACGGACAGGTCTGGGCCGACACGACCGGGAGTCTGTAAAACATTACCAGCGAGGGGCTAGATGGGTTAGGTTAGGTTATCTTACGTTATAGACGTATATAATGTTCCCACCGAGAAGTAGGGGTCGGCCCGCTAGGAATGTTGTAAAATATTACATCCGAGATGTGAGGTTGCATTAGGTTATGATACATAACGTTATAGACGTATATAATGTTCCCACGGAGAGGTACGGGCCGACAGTACCGGGATTCTGTAAAACATTACTAGCGAGGGGCCTGATGGGTTAGGTTAGGTCATATTACGTTATAGACGTATATAACGTTCCCACCGAGAAATAGTGGCCGACCCGCCAGGAATGTTGTAATATACTACATCCGAAGTATTAGGTTGCTTTAGGTTAGGATATATAACGTTATAGACGTATATAATGATTCCACGGAGAGCCACGGACCGTCACGACCGGGATTCTGTAAAACATTACCAGCGAGGGGCTAGATGGGTCAGGTTTAGTTAGATTAATTTATAGACATATATAATGTTCCCACCGAGAAGTAGGGGCAGGCCCGCCAGGAATGTTGTAAAATACTACATCCGACATGTTAGGCTGCCTTAGGTTAGCGTATATAACGCTATAGACGTAAATAATGTTCCCACGGACAGGTCTGGGCCGACACGACCGGGATACTGTAAAACATTACCAGCGAGGGGCTAGATGAGTTAGGTTTGGTTATCTTACGTTATAAACGTATATAACGTTCCCACCGAGAAGTACGGGCCGACCCGCCAGGAATGTTGTAAAATACTACATCCGAGATGTTAGGCTGCCGTAGGTTAGTATATATAACGCTTTAGACGTATATAATGTTCAGACGGACAAGTCTGGGCCGACACGACCGGGATTCTGTAAAACATTACCAGCGTGGGTCTAGATGGGTTAGGTTAGGTTATCTTACGTTATAAACGTATATAACGTACCCACCGAGAAGTAGGAGCCGACCCGCCAGGAATGTTGTGAAATACTACATCCGAGATGTTAGCCTGCCGTAGGTTAGTATATATAACGCTATAGACGTATATAATGTTCCACGGAGAGGTACGGGCCGACAGGACCGGGATTCTGTAAAACATTCCCAGCGAGGGGCTAGATGGGTTAGGTTAGGTTATATTACGTTATAGACGTATATAACGTTCCCCCCGAAAAATAGTGTCCGACCCGCCAGGAATGTTGTAAAATACTACATCCGAAATGTTAGGCTGCCTTAGGTTGGGATATATAACGCTATAGAGGTATATAACGTTCCCACCGAGAAGTAGGGGCCGACCTGCCAGGAATGTTGTAACATACTACATACGAGGTGTTAGGCTACCTTAGGTTAGGATATATAACGTTATAGACGTTTATAATGTTCTCACGGAGAGGCACGGGCCGACAGTACCGGGATTCTGCAAAACATTACCAGCCAGGGGCTAGATGCGTTAGGTTGGGTTATATTAAGCTATAGACCTATATAATGTTCCAACCGAGAAGTAGGGGCCGACCCGCCAGGTATGTTGTAAAATACTACATCCGAGGTGTGAGGTTGCCTTAGGTTAGGATATATAACGTTATAGACGTATATAATGTTCCCACGAAGAGGTACGGGGCTCCACGAACGGGATTCTGTAAAACATTACCACCCAGGGGCTAGATGAGTTAGGTTAGGTTATATTACGTTATAGACATATATAATGTTCCAACCGAGAAGTAGGGGCCGCCCCGCCAGGAATGTTGTAAAATACTACATCCGAGGTGTGAGTTTGCCTTAGGTTAGGATATATAACGTTATAGACGCATATAATGTCCCCACGAAGAGGTATGGACCGTAACGGCCGGGATTCTGTAAAACATTACCAGCCAGGGGCTAGATGGGTTAGGTTAGGTTATATTACGTTATAGACGTATATAACGTTTCCACCGAGATGTAGGGGTCGGCCCGCCAGGAATGTTGTAAAATACTACATCCGAGGTGTGAGGTTGCCTTAGGTTAGGATATATAGCGTTATAGACGTATATAATGTTCCTACGGAGAGGTACGGTCCGACAGGACCGGGATTCTGTAAAACATTACCAGCGAGGGGCCTGATGGGTTAGGTTAGGTCATATTACGTTATAGACGTATATAACGTTCCCACCGAGAAATAGTGGCCGACCCGCCAGGAATGTTGTAATATACTACACCCGAAGTGTTAGGTTGCTTTAGGTTAGGATATATAACGTTATAGACGTATATAATGTTCCCACGGAGAGGCACGGACCGTCACGACCGGGATTCTGTAAAACATTACCAGCGAGGGGCTAGATGGGTTAGGTTAGGCTATATTACGTTATAGACGTATATAACGTTCCCATCGAGAAGTAGGGGCCGACCCGCCAGGTATGTTGTAACATACTACATCCGAGGTGTTATGTTGCCTTAGGCTAGGATATATAACGTTATAGACGTATATAATGTTCCCACGGAGCGGTACGGGCCGACTCGACCGGGATTCTGTAAAACATTACCAGCGAGGGGCTAGATGCGTTAGGTTGGGTTATATTAAGTTATAGACCTATATAATGTTCCAACCGAGAAGTAGGGGCCGACCTGCCAGGAATGTTGTAACATACTACATCCGAGGTGTCAGGCTACCTTAGGTTAGGATATATAACGTTATAGACGTTTATAATGTTCCCACGGAGAGGTACGGGCCGACAGTACCGGGATTCTGTAAAACATTACTAGCGAGGGGGTAGATGGGTTAGGTTAGGTTATATTACGTTATAGACGTATATAACGTTCCCCTCGAGAAGTAGGGGCCGACCCGCCAGGTATGTTGTAAAATACTACATCCGAAATGTTAGGCTACCTTAGGTTAGGATATATAACGTTATAGACGTATATAATGTTCCCACGGAGAGGTACGGTCCGACAGGACCGGCATTCTGTAAAACATTACCAGCGAGGGGCCTGATGGGTTAGGTTAGGTCATATTGCGTTATAGACGTATATAACGTTCCCACCGAGAAATAGTGGCCGACCCGCCAGGAATGTTGTAATATACTACATCCGAAGTGTTAGGTTGCTTTAGGTTAGGATATATAACGTTATAGACGTATATAATGTTCCCACGGAGAGGTACGTGCCGACACGACCGGGATTCTGTAAAACATTACCAGCCAGGGGCTAGATGCGTTAGGTTGGGTTATATTAAGTTATAGACCTATATAATGTTCCAACCGAGAAGTAGGGCCGACCCGCCAGGTATGTTGTAAAATACTACATCCGAGGTGTGAGGTTGCCTTAGGTTAGGATATATAACGTTATAGACGTATATAATGTTCCCACGAAGAGGTACGGGGCTCCACGAACGGGATTCTGTAAAACATTACCACCCAGGGGCTAGATGGGTTAGGTTAGGTTATATTACGTTATAGACATATATAATGTTCCAACCGAGAAGTAGGGGCCGCCCCGCCAGGAATGTTGTAAAATACTACATCCGAAATGTTAGGCTACCTTAGGTTAGGATATATAACGTTATAGACGTATATAATGTTCCCACGGAGAGGTACGGTCCGACAGGACCGGCATTCTGTAAAACATTACCAGCGAGGGGCCTGATGGGTTAGGTTAGGTCATATTACGTTATAGACGTATATAACGTTCCCACCGAGAAATAGTGGCCGACCCGCCAGGAAAGTTGTAATATACTACATCCGAAGTGTTAGGTTGCTTTAGGTTAGGATATATAACGTTATAGACGTATATAATGTTCCCACGGAGAGGTACGTGCCGACACGACCGGGATTCTGTAAAACATTACCAGCCAGGGGCTAGATGCGTTAGGTTGGGTTATATTAAGTTATAGACATATATAATGTTCCAACCGAGAAGTAGGGGCCGCCCCGCCAGGAATGTTGTAAAATACTACATCCGAGGTGTGAGGTTGCCTTAGGATAGGATATATAACGTTATAGACGCATATAATGTCCCCACGAAGAGGTATGGACCGTCACGACCGGGATTCTGTAAAGCATTACCAGCCAGGGGATAGATGGGTTAGATTAGGATATATTACGTTATAGACGTATATAACGTTCCCACCGAGAAATAGTGGCCGACCCGCCAGGAATGTTGTAATATACTACATCCGAAGTATTAGGTTGCTTTAGGTTAGGATATATAACGTTATAGACGTACCTAATGTGTCCACGTAGAGGTGCGGTCCGACACGGCCGGGATTCTCTAAAACATTACCAGCGAGGGGCCAGATGGGTTAGGTTAGGTTATATTACGTTATAGACGTATATAATGTTCCCACCGAGAAATAGTGGCCGACCCGCCAGGAATGTTGTAATATACTACATCCGAAATATTAGGCTGCCTTAGGTTAGGATATATAACGCTATAGACGTTTATAATGTTCCCACGGAGAGGTACGGGCCGACCCGACCGGGATTCTGTAAAACATTACCAGCGAGTGGCTGGATGGGTTAGGTTAGGTTATATTACGTTATGGACGTATATAATGTTCCTACCGAGAAGTAGGGGCCAACACGCCAGAATTGTTGTAAAATAGTACATCCGAGATGTTAGGTTGCTTTAGGTTAGGATATATAACTTTATAGACGTATATAATGTTCCCACGGAGAGGCACGGACCGACACGACCGGGATTCTGTAAAACAACACCAGCGAGGTGCTAGATGGGTTAGGTTAGGTTATATTACGTTGTAGACGTATATAACGTTCCCATCGAGAAGTAGGGGCCGACCCGCCAGGAATGTTGTAAAACACTACTTCCGAGATGTTAGGTTGCTTTAGGTTAGGATATATAACGTTATAGACGTATATAATGTTCCCACGGAGAGGCACGGACCGACACGACCGTGATTATGTAAAACATTACCAGCCAGGGGCTAGATGGGTTAGGTTTGGTTATATTACGTTATAGACCAATATAATGTTCCAACCGAGAAGTAGGGGCCGACCCGCCAGGTATGTTGTAAAATACTACATCCGAGGAGTGAGGTTGCCTTAGGTTAGGATATATAACGTTATAGACGTATATAATGTTCCCGCGAAAGTGTACGGGCCGTCGCGACCGGGATTCTGCAAAACATTACCAGCCAGAGGCTAGATGGGTTAGGTTGGGTTATATTACGTTATAGACGTATATGTTCCCACAGAGAGGTAGCGGCCGGGCCGCAAGGAATGTTGTAAAATACTACATCCGAGGAGTGAGGTTGCCTTAGGTTAGGATATATAACGTTATAGACGTACCTAATGTCTCCACGTAGAGGTACGGTCCGACACGGCCGGGATTCTCTAAAACATTACCACCCAGGGGCTAGATGGGTTAGGTTAGGTTATACTACGTTATAGACATATATAATGTTCCAACCGAGAAGTAGGGACCGACCCGCCAGGTATGTTGTAAAATACTACATCCGAGGTGTGAGGTTGCCTTAGGTTAGGATATATAACGTTATAGACGTATATAATGTTCCCACGGAGAAGTACGGGCCGACAGGACCGGGATTCTGTAAAACATTACCAGCGAGGGGCCAGATGGGTTAGGTTAGGTTATATTATGTTATAGACGCATATAACGTTCCCACCGAGGAATAGTGGCCGACCCGCCAGGAATGTTGTAATATTCTACATCCGAGGAGTGAGGTTGCCTTAGGTTAGGATATATAACGTTATAGACGTATATAATGTTCCCACGGAGAGGTACGTGCCGACACGACCGGGATTCTGTAAAACATTACCAGATAGGGGCTAGATGGGTTAGGATAGGTTATATTACGTTATAGACGTATATAATGTTCCCACCGAGAAGTACGGGCCGGCCCGCCAGGAATGTTGTAAAATACTACATCCGAGGTGTGAGGTTGCCTTAGGTTAGGATATATAACGTTATAGACGCATATAATGTCCCCACGAAGAGGTACGGACCGTCACGACCGGGATTCTGTAAAACATTACCAGCCAGGTGCTAGATGGGTTAGGTTAGGTTATATTACGTTATAGACGTATATAATGTTCCCACCGAGATGTAGGGGCCGGCCCGCCAGGAATGTTGTAAAATACTACATCCGAGGTGTGAGGTTGCCTTAAGTTAGGATATATAACGTTATAGACGTATATAATGTTCCCACGGAGAGGTACGGACCGACACGACCGGGATTCTGTAAAACATTACCAGCGAGGTGCCAGATGGGTTAGGTTAGGTTATATTATGTTATGGACGTATATAATGTTCCCACAGAGAAGTAGGGGCCAACACGCCAGAATTGTTGTAAAATAATACATCCGAGATGTTAGATTGCCTTAGGTTAGGATATATAACGTTACAGACGTATATAATGTACCCATCGAGACGTACGTGTCTACACGAACGGGATTCTGTAAAAAATTCCCAGCGAGGGGCTAGATGGGGTAGGTTAGGTTATATTACGTTATAGACGTACATAACGTTCCCATCGAGAAGTAGGGGCCGACCCGCCACGAATGTTGTAAAATACTACATCCGGGGAGTGAGGTTGCCTTAGGTTAGGATATATAACGTTATAGACGTATATAATGTTCCCACGGAGAGGCACGGACCGACACGACCGGGATTATGTAAAACATTACCAGCCAGGGGCTAGATGGGTTAGGTTAGGTTATATTACGTTATAGACCTATATAATGTTCCAACCGAGAAGTAGGGGCCGACCCGCCAGGTATGTTGTAAAATACTACATCCGAGATGTTAGGTTGCTTTAGGTTAGGATATATAACTTTATAGACGTATATAATGTTCCCACGGAGAGGCACGGACCGACACGACCGGGATTCTGTAAAACAACACCAGCGAGGTGCTAGATGGGTTAGGTTAGGTTATATTACGTTGTAGACGTATATAACGTTCCCACCGAGAAGTAGGGGACGACCAGCCAGGAATGTTCTAAAATACTACATCCGACTAGTGAGGTTGCCTTAGGTTAGGATATATAACGGTATAGACGTATATAATGTTCCCACGGAGAGGTACGGGCCGACACGACCGGGATTTTGTAAAACATTACCAGCGAGGGGCTAGGTGGGTTAGGTTAGGTTATATTACGTTATAAACGTATATAATGTTCCCACCGAGAAATACTGGCCGACCCGCCAGGAATTTTGTAAAATACTACATCCGAGGAGTGAGGTTGCCTTAGGTTAGGATATATAACGTTATAGACGTATATAATGTTCCCGCGAAAGTGTACGGGCCGTCGCGACCGGGATTCTGCAAAACATTACCAGCCAGTGGCTAGATGGGTTAGGTTGGGTTATATTACGTTATAGACGTATATGTTCCCACAGAGACGTAGCGGCCGGCCCGCAAGGAATGTTGTAAAATACTACATCCGAGGAGTGAGGTTGCCTTAGGTTAGGATATATAACGTTATAGACGTACCTAATGTCTCCACGTAGAGGTACGGTCCGACACGGCCGGGATTCTCTAAAACATTACCACCCAGGGGCTAGATGGGTTAGGTTAGGTTATACTACGTTATAGACATATATAATGTTCCAACCGAGAAGTAGGGACCGACCCGCCAGGTATGTTGTAAAATACTACATCCGAGGTGTGAGGTTGCCTTAGGTTAGGATATATAACGTTATAGACGTATATAATGTTCCCACGGAGAGGTACGGGCCGACAGGACCGGGATTCTGTAAAACATTACCAGCGAGGGGCCAGATGGGTTAGGTTAGGTTATATTATGTTATAGACGCATATAACGTTCCCACCGAGGAATAGTGGCCGACCCGCCAGGAATGTTGTAATATTCTACATCCGAGGAGTGAGGTTGCCTTAGGTTAGGATATATAACGTTATAGACGTATATAATGTTCCCACGGAGAGGTACGTGCCGACACGACCGGGATTCTGTAAAACATTACCAGCTAGGGGCTAGATGGGTTAGGATAGGTTATATTACGTTATAGACGTATATAATGTTCCCACCGAGAAGTAGGGGCCGGCCCGCCAGGAATGTTGTAAAATACTACATCCGAGGTGTGAGGTTGCCTTAGGTTAGGATATATAACGTTATAGACGCATATAATGTCCCCACGAAGATGTACGGACCGTCACGACCGGGATTCTGTAAAACATTACCAGCCAGGTGCTAGATGGGTTAGGTTAGGTTATATTACGTTATAGACGTATATAATGTTCCCACCGAGATGTAGGGGCCGGCCCGCCAGGAATGTTGTAAAATACTACATCCGAGGTGTGAGGTTGCCTTAGGTTAGGATATATAACGTTATAGACGTATATAATGTTCCCACGGAGAGGTACGGACCGACACGACCGGGATTCTGTAAAACATTACCAGCGAGGTGCCAGATGGGTTAGGTTAGGTTATATTATGTTATGGACGTATATAATGTTCCCACAGAGAAGTAGGGGCCAACACGCCAGAATTGTTGTAAAATACTACATCCGAGATGTTAGATTGCCTTAGGTTAGGATATATAACGTTACAGACGTATATAATGTACCCATCGAGACGTACGTGTCTACACGAACGGGATTCTGTAAAAAATTCCCAGCGAGGGGCTAGATGGGTTAGGTTAGGTTATATTACGTTATAGACGTACATAACGTTCCCATCGAGAAGTAGGGGCCGACCCGCCACGAATGTTGTAAAACACTACATCCGAGGAGTGAGGTTGCCTTAGGTTAGGATATATAACGTTATAGACGTATATAATGTTCCCACGGAGAGGCACGGACCGACACGACCGGGATTATGTAAAACATTACCAGCCAGGGGCTAGATGGGTTAGGTTAGGTTATATTACGTTATAGACCTATATAATGTTCCAACCGAGAAGTAGGGGCCGACCCGCCAGGTATGTTGTAAAATACTACATCCGAGATGTTAGGTTGCTTTAGGTTAGGATATATAACTTTATAGACGTATATAATATTCCCACGGAGAGGCACGGACCGACACGACCGGGATTCTGTAAAACAACACCAGCGAGGTGCTAGATGGGTTAGGTTAGGTTATATTACGTTGTAGACGTATATAACGTTCCCACCGAGAAGTAGGGGCCAACACGCCAGAATTGTTGTAAAATACTACATCCGAGATGTTAGATTGCCTTAGGTTAGGATATATAACGTTACAGACGTATATAATGTACCCATCGAGACGTACGTGTCTACACGACCGGCATTCTGTAAAAAATTCCCAGCGAGGGGCTAGATGGGTTAGGTTAGGTTATATTACGTTGTAGACGTATATAACGTTCCCATCGAGAAGTAGGGGCCGACCCGCCAGGAATGTTGTAAAATACTACATCCGAGGTGTGAGGTTGCCTTAGGATAGGATATATAACGTTATAGACGTATATAATGTTCCCACGAAATGGTACGCGCCGTCACGACCGGGATTCTGTAAAACATTACAAGCCAGGGGCTAGATGGGTTAGGTTAGGTTATATTACGTTATAGACCTATATAATGTTCCAACCGAGAAGTAGGGGCCGACCCGCCAGGTATGTTGTAAAACACTACATCCGAGATGTTAGGTTGCTTTAGGTTAGGATATATAACGTTATAGACGTATATAATGTTCCCACGGAGAGGCACGGACCGACACGACCGTGATTATGTAAAACATTACCAGCCAGGGGCTAGATGGGTTAGGTTTGGTTATATTACGTTATAGATCAATATAATGTTCCAACCGAGAAGTAGGGGCCGACCCGCCAGGTATGTTGTAAAATACTACATCCGAGGTGTTAGGTTGCCTTAGGTTAGGATATATGACGTTGTAGACGTATATAATGTTCCCACGGAGAGGTACGGGCCGACAGGACCGGGATTCTGTAAAACATTACCAGCGAGGGGCTAGATGGGTTAGGTTAGGCAATATTACGTTATAGACGTATATAACGTTCCCATCGAGAAGTATGGGCCGACCCGCCAGGAATGTTGTAAAATACTACATCCGAGGTGTGAGGTTGCCTTAGGTTATTATATATAACGTTATAGACGTATATAATGTTCCCACGGAGAGGTACGGGCCGACAGTACCGGGATTCTGTAAAACAATACCAGCGAGGGGGTAGATGGGTTAGGTTAGGTTATATTACGTTATAGACGTATATAACGTTCCCATCGAGAAGTAGGGGCCGACCCGCCAGGTATGTTGTAAAATACTACATCCGAAATGTTAGGCTACCTTAGGTTAGGATATATAACGTTATAGACGTTTATAATGTTCCCACGGAGAGGCACGGGCCGACACGATCGGGATTCTATAAAACATTACCAATGAGGGGCTAGGTGGGTTAGGTTAGGTTATATTACGTTATAGACGTATATAACGTTCCCACCGAGAAGTAGGGGACGACCAGCCAGGAATGTTCTGAAATACTACATCCGAGGAGTGAGGTTGCCTTAGGTTAGGATATATAACGTTATAGACGTATATAATGTTCCCACGGAGAGGTACGGGCCGACACGACCGGGATTCTGTAAAACATTACCAGCGAGGTGCAAGATGGGTTAGGTTAGGCAATATTACGTTATAAACGTATATAACGTTCCCATCGAGAAGTATGGGCCGACCCGCCAGGTATGTTGTAAACTACTACATCCGAAATGTTAGGCTACCTTAGGTTAGGATATATAACGTTATAGACGTTTATAATGTTCCCACGGAGAGGCACGGGCCGACACGATCGGGATTCTGTAAAACATTACCAGCGAGGGGCTAGGTTGGTTAGGTTAGATTATGTTACGTTATAGACGTATATAACGTTCCGACCGAGAAGTAGGGGACGACCAGCCAGGAATGTTCTAAAATACTACATCCGACTAGTGAGGTTGCCTTAGGTTAGGATATATAACGGTATAGACGTATATAATGTTCCCACGGAGAGACACGGGCCGACACGACCGGGATTCTGTAAAAGATTACCAGCGAGGGGCTAGGTGGCTTAGGTTAGTTTATATTACGTTATAAACGTATATAATGTTCCGACCGAGAAGTAGGGGCCGACCCGCCAGGTATGTTGTAAAATACTACATCCGAGATGTTAGGTTGCTTTAGGTTAGGATATATAACTTTATAGACGTATATAATGTTCCCACGGAGAGGCACGGACCGACACGACCGGGATTCTGTAAAACAACACCAGCGAGGTGCTAGATGGGTTAGGTTAGGTTATATTACGTTGTAGACGTATATAACGTTCCCATCGAGAAGTAGGTGCCGACCCGCCAGGTATGTTGTAAAATACTACATCCGAGGTGTGAGGTTGCCTTAGGTTAGGATATATAGCGTTATAGACGTATCTAATGTCTCCAAGTAGAGGTACGGGCCGACACGACCGGGATTCTGTAAAACATTACCAGCGAGGGTCTAGATGGGTTAGGTTAGGTTATATTACGTTATAGACCTATATAATGTTCAAACCGAGGAGTAGGGGCCGACACGACAGGTATGTTGTAAAATACTACATCCGAGATGTTAGGTTGCTTTAGGTTAGGATATATAACTTTATAGACGTATATAATGTTCCCACGGAGAGGCACGGACCGACACGACCGGGATTCTGTAAAACATTACCAGCGAGGGGCTAGATGGGTTAGGTTAGGCTATATTACGTTATAGACGTATATAACGTTCCCATTGAGAAGTAGGGGCCGACCCGCCAGGTATGTTGTAAAATACTACATCCGAGGTGTGAGGTTGCCTTAGGTTAGGTTATATAACGTTATAGACGTATATAATGTTCCCACGGAGATGTACGGGCCGACAGTACCGGGATTCTGTAAAACATTACCAGCGAGGGGCTAGGTGGCTTAGGTTAGTTTATATTACGTTATAAACGTATATAATGTTCCGACCGAGAAGTAGGGGCCGACCCGCCAGGTATGTTGTAAAATACTACATCCGAGGTGTGAGGTTGCCTTAGGTTAGGATATATAGCGTTATAGACGTATATAATGTTCCCACGGAGAGGTACGGGCCGACAGGACCGGGATTCTGTAAAACATTACCAGCGAGGGGCCTGATGGGTTAGGTTAGGTTATATTACGTTATAGACGTATATACCGTTCCCACCGAAAAATAGTGGCCGACCCGCCAGGAATGTTGTAATATACTACATCCGAAATGTTAGGTTGCTTTAGGCTAGGATATATAACGTTATAGACGTATATAATGTTGCCACGGAGAGGTACGGGCCGACAGAACCGGTATTCTGTAAAACATTACCAGCGAGGGGCTAGATGGGTTAGGTTAGGTTATATTACGTTATAGACGTATATAACGTTCCCATCGAGAAGTAGGGGCCGACCCGCCAGGTATGTGGTAAAATACTACATCCGAAATGTTAGGTTGCTTTAGGTTAGGATATATAACGTTATAGACGTATATAATGTTCCCACGGAGAGGCACGGACCGACACGACTGTGATTATGTAAAACATTACCAGCCAGGGGCTAGATGGGTTAGGTTAGGTTATATTACGTTATAGACCTATATAATGTTCCAACCGAGAAGTAGGGGCCGACCCGCCAGGTATGTTGTAAAATACTACATCCGAGGTGTGAGGTTGCCTTAGGTTAGGTTATATAACGTTATAGACGTATATAATGTTCCCACGGAGATGTACGGGCCGACAGTACCGGGATTCTGTAAAACATTATCAGCGAGGGGGTTGATGGGTTAGGTTAGGTTATATTACGTTATAGACGTATATAACGGTCCCATCGAGAAGTAGGGGCCGACCCGCCAGGTATGTTGTAAAATACTACATCCGAGGTGTGAGGTTGCCTTAGGTTAGGATATATAACGTTACAGACGTATATAATGTTCGCACCGAGACTTACGGGGCTACACGAACGGGATTCTGTAAAACATTCCCAGCGAGGGGCCAGATGGGTTAGGTTAGGTTATATTACGTTATAGGCGTATATAATGTTCCCACGAAGAGTTACGGGCCGTCACGACCGGGATTCTGTAAAACATTACCAGGCAGGAGCTAGATGGGTTAGGTTAGGTTATATTACGTTATAGACGTATATAATGTTCCCACCGAGAAGTTGGGGCCGGCCCGCCAGGAATGTTGTAAAATACTACATCCGAGGTGTGAGGTTGCCTTAAGTTAGGATATATAACGTCACAGACGTATATAATGTTCCCACGAAGAGGTACGGACCGTCACGGCCGGGATTCTGTAAAACATTACCAGCCAGGGGCTAGATGGGTTAGGTTAGGTTATATTACGTTATAGGCGTATATAATGTTCCCACCGAGAAGTAGGGGCCGGCCCGCAAGGAATATTGTAAAATACTACATCCGAGGTGTGAGGTTGCCTTAAGTTAGGATATATAACGTTACAGACGTATATACTGTTCCCACGGAGAGTTACGGGCCGTCACGACCGGGATTCTGTAAAACATTACCAGCCAGGAGCTAGATGGGTTAGGTTAGGTTATATTACGTTATAGACGTATATAATGTTCCCACCGAGAAGTTGGAGCCGGCCCGCCAGGAATGTTGTAAAATACTACATCCGAGGAGTGAGGTTGCCTTAGGTTAGGATATATAACGTTATAGACGTATATAATGTTCCCACAAAGAGGTACGGAGCTCCACGAACGGGATTCTGTATAAAATTCCCAGCGAGGGGCTAGATGGGTTAGGTTAGGTTATATTACGTTATAGGCGTATATAATGTTCCCACGAAGAGTTACGGGCCGTCACGACCGGGATTCTGTAAAACATTACCAGGCAGGAGCTAGATGGGTTAGGTTAGGTTATATTACGTTATAGACGTATATAATGTTCCCACCGAGAAGATGGGGCCGGCCCGCCAGGAATGTTGTAAAATACTACATCCGAGGAGTGAGGTTGCCTTAGGTTAGGATATATGACATTATAGACGTACCTAATGTCTCCACGTAGAGGTACGGTCCGACACGGCCGGGATTCTGTAAAACATTACCAGCGAGGGGCCTGATGGGTTAGGTTAGGTTATATTACGTTATAGACGTATATAATGTTCCCACCGAGAAGTAGGGACCGGCCCGCAAGGAATGTTGTAAAACACTACATCGGAGGTGTGAAGTTGCCTTAGGTTAGGATATATAACGTTATTGACGTATATAATGTTCCCGCGAAGGTGTACGGGCCGTCGCGACCGGTATTCTGCAAAACATTACGAGCCAGGGGCTAGATGGGTTAGGTTGGGTTATATTACGTTATAGACGTATATAATGTTTCCACAGAGACGTAGCTGCCGGCCCGCCAGGAATGTTGTAAAATACTACATCCGAGGAGTGAGGTTGCCTTAGGTTAGGATATATAACGTTATAGACGTACCTAATGTGTCCACGTAGACGTACGGTCCGACACGGCCGGGATTCTGTAAAACATTACCAGCGAGGGGCCAGATGGGTTAGGTTAGGTTATATTACGTTATAGACGTATATAATGTTCCCACCGAGAAATAGTGGCCGACCCGCCAGGAATGTTGTAATATACTACATCCGAAATATTAGGCTGCCTTAGGTTAGGATATATAACGCTATAGACGTTTATAATGTTCCCACGGAGAGGTACGGGCCGACCCGACCGGGATTCTGTAAAACATTACCAGCGAGTGGCTGGATGGGTTAGGTTAGGTTATATTACGTTATGGACGTATATAATGTTCCCACCGAGAAGTAGGGGCCAACACGCCAGAATTGTTGTAAAATAGTACATCCGAGATGTTAGGTTGCTTTAGGTTAGGATATATAACTTTATAGACGTATATAATGTTCCCACGGAGAGGCACGGACCGACACGACCGGGATTCTGTAAAACAACACCAGCGAGGTGCTAGATGGGTTAGGTTAGGTTATATTACGTTGTAGACGTATATAACGTTCCCATCGAGAAGTAGGGGCCGACCCGCCAGGTATGTTTGTAAAATACTACATCCGAGGTGTGAGGTTGCCTTAGGTTAGGATATATAGCGTTATGGACGTATATAATGTTCCCACGGAGAGGTACGGGCCGACACGAACGGGATTCTGTAAAACATTACCAGCGAGGGGCTAGATGGGTTAGGTTAAGTTATATTACGTTATAAACGTATATAATGTTCCCACCGAGAAGTAGCGGCCGGCCCGACAGGAATGTTGTAACATACTACATCCGAGGAGTGAGGTTGCCTTAGGTTAGGATATATAACATTATAGACGTATATAATGTTCCCACCGAGAAGTAGGGACCGGCCCGCAAGGAATGTTGTAAAACACTACATCGGAGGTGTGAAGTTGCCTTAGGTTAGGATATATATCGTTATTGACGTATATAATGTACCGACGTAGAGGTACGGTCCGACACGGCCGGGATTCTGTAAAACATTACCAGCGAGGGGCCAGATGGGTTAGGTTAGGTTATATTACGTTATGGACGTATATAATGTTCCCACCGAGAAGTAGGGGCCAACACGCCAGAATTGTTGTAAAATAGTACATCCGAGATGTTAGGTTGCTTTAGGTTAGGATATATAACTTTATAGACGTATATAATGTTCCCACGGAGAGGCACGGACCGACACGACCGGGATTCTGTAAAACAACACCAGCGAGGTGCTAGATGTGTTAGGTTAGGTTATATTACGTTGTAGACGTATATAACGTTCCCATCGAGAAGTAGGGGCCGACCCACCAGGTATGTTGTAAAATACTACATCCGAGGTGTGAGGTTGCCTTAGGTTAGGATATATAGCGTTATGGACGTATATAATGTTCCTACGGAGAGGTACGGGCCGACACGACCGGGATTCTGTAAAACATTACCAGCGAGGGGCTAGATGGGTTAGGTTAGGTTATGTTACGTTATAGACGTATATAACGTTCCCACCTAGGAGTAGGGGCCGACCCGCCAGAAATGTTGTAAAATACTACATCCGAGGTTTGAGGTTGCCTTAGGTTAGGAAATATAACGTTATATACGTATATAATGTTCCCACGGAGAGGTACGTGCCGACGCGACCGGGATTCTGTAAAACATTACCAGCGAGGGGCTAGATGGGTTAGGATAGGTTATGTTACGTTATAGACGTATATAATGTTCCCACCGAGAAGTAGGGGCCGGCCCGCCAGGAATGTTGTAAAATACTACATTCGAGGTGTGAGGTTGCCTTAGGTTAGGATATATAACGTTATAGACGCATATAATGTACCGACGAAGAGGTACGGACCGTCACGGCCGGGATTCTGTAAAACATTACCAGCCAGGGGCTAGATGGGTTAGGTTAGGTTATATTACGTTATAGACGTATATAATGTTCCCACAGAGACGTAGCGGCCGGCCCGCCAGGAATGTTGTAAAACACTACATCGGAGGTGTGAAGTTGCCTTAGGTTAGGATATATAACGTTATTGACGTATATAATGTTCCCGCGAAGCTGTACGGGCCGTCGCGACCGGTATTCTGCAAAACATTACCAGCCAGGGGCTAGATGGGTTAGGTTGAGTTATATTACGTTATAGACGTATATAATGTTTCCACACAGACGTAGCTGCCGGCCCGCCAGGAATGTTGTAAAATACTACATCCGAGGAGTGAGGTTGCCTTAGGTTAGGATATATAACGTTATAGACGTACCTAATGTGTCCACGTAGACGTACGGTCCGACACGGCCGGGATTCTGTAAAACATTACCAGCGAGGGGCCAGATGGGTTAGGTTAGGTTATATTACGTTATAGACGTATATAATGTTCCCACCGAGAAATAGTGGCCGACCCGCCAGGAATGTTGTAATATACTACATCCGAAATATTAGGCTGCCTTAGGTTAGGATATATAACGCTATAGACGTTTATAATGTTCCCACGGAGAGGTACGGGCCGACCCGACCGGGATTCTGTAAAACATTACCAGCGAGTGGCTGGATGGGTTAGGTTAGGTTATATTACGTTATGGACGTATATAATGTTCCCACCGAGAAGTAGGGGCCAACACGCCAGAATTGTTGTAAAATAGTACATCCGAGATGTTAGGTTGCTTTAGGTTAGGATATATAACTTTATAGACGTATATAATGTTCCCACGGAGAGGCACGGACCGACACGACCGGGATTCTGTAAAACAACACCAGCGAGGTGCTAGATGGGTTAGGTTAGGTTATATTACGTTGTAGACGTATATAACGTTCCCATCGAGAAGTAGGGGCCGACCCGCCAGGTATGTTTGTAAAATACTACATCCGAGGTGTGAGGTTGCCTTAGGTTAGGATATATAGCGTTATGGACGTATATAATGTTCCCACGGAGAGGTACGGGCCGACACGAACGGGATTCTGTAAAACATTACCAGCGAGGGGCTAGATGGGTTAGGTTAAGTTATATTACGTTATAAACGTATATAATGTTCCCACCGAGAAGTAGCGGCCGGCCCGACAGGAATGTTGTAAAATACTACATCCGAGGAGTGAGGTTGCCTTAGGTTAGGATATATAACGTTATAGACGTATATAATGTTCCCACCGAGAAGTAGGGACCGGACCGCAAGGAATGTTGTAAAACACTACATCGGAGGTGTGAAGTTGCCTTAGGTTAGGATATATAACGTTATTGACGTATATAATGTACCGACGTAGAGGTACGGTCCGACACGGCCGGGATTCTGTAAAACATTACCAGCGAGGGGCCAGATGGGTTAGGTTAGGTTATATTACGTTATGGACGTATATAATGTTCCCACCGAGAAGTAGGGGCCAACACGCCAGAATTGTTGTAAAATAGTACATCCGAGATGTTAGGTTGCTTTAGGTTAGGATATATAACTTTATAGACGTATATAATGTTCCCACGGAGAGGCACGCACTGACACGACCGGGATTCTGTAAAACAACACCAGCGAGGTGCTAGATGTGTTAGGTTAGGTTATATTACGTTGTAGACGTATATAACGTTCCCATCGAGAAGTAGGGGCCGACCCACCAGGTATGTTGTAAAATACTACATCCGAGGTGTGAGGTTGCCTTAGGTTAGGATATATAGCGTTATGGACGTATATAATGTTCCTACGGAGAGGTACGGGCCGACACGACCGGGATTCTGTAAAACATTACCAGCGAGGGGCTAGATGGGTTAGGTTAGGTTATGTTACGTTATAGACGTATATAACGTTCCCACCTAGGAGTAGGGGCCGACCCGCCAGAAATGTTGTAAAATACTACATCCGAGGTTTGAGGTTGCCTTAGGTTAGGAAATATAACGTTATATACGTATATAATGTTCCCACGGAGAGGTACGTGCCGACGCGACCGGGATTCTGTAAAACATTACCAGCGAGGGGCTAGATGGGTTAGGATAGGTTATGTTACGTTATAGACGTATATAATGTTCCCACCGAGAAGTAGGGGCCGGCCCGCCAGGAATGTTGTAAAATACTACATCCGAGGAGTGAGGTTGCCTTAGGTTAGGATATATAACGTTATAGACGCATATAATTTTCCCACGAAGAGGTACGGTCCGTCACGACCGGGATTCTGTAAAACATTACCAGCCAGGGGCTAGATGGGTTAGGTTAGGTTATATTACGTTATAGACGTATATAATGTTCCCAGCGATAAGTAGGGGCCGGCCCGCCAGGAATGTTGTAATATACTACATCCGAAATATTAGGCTGCCTTAGGTTAGGATATATAACGCTATAGACGTTTACAATGTTCCCACGGAGAGGTACGGGCCGACCCGACCGAGATTCCGTAAAATATTACCAGCGAGGGGCTGCATGGGTTAGGATAGGTTATGTTACGTTATAGACGTATATAATGTTCCCACCGAGAAGTAGGGCCCGGCCCGCCAGGAATGTGGTAAAATACTACATCCGAGGTGTGAGGTTGCCTTAGGTTAGGATATATAGCGTTATGGACGTATATAATGTTCCCACGGAGAGGTACGGGCCGACACGACCGGGATTCTGTAAAACATTACCAGCGAGGGGCTAGATGGGTTAGGTTAGGTTATATTACGTTGTAGACGTATATAACGTTCCCATCGAGAAGTAGGGGCCGACCCGCCAGGTTTGTTGTAAAATACTACATTCGAGGTGTGAGGTTGCCTTAGGTTAGGATATATAACGTTATAGACGCATATCATGTTCCCACGAAGAGGTACGGGGCTCCCCGAACGGGATTATGTAAAAAATTCCCAGCGAGGGGCTAGATGGGTTAGGTTAGGTTATATTACGTTATAGACGTATATAATGTTCCCACAGAGACGTAGCGGCCGGCCCGCCAGGAATGTTGTAAAATACTACATTCGAGGTGTGAGGTTGCCTTAGGTTAGGATATATAACGTTATAGACGCATATAATTTTCCCACGAAGAGGTACGGACCGTCACGACCGGGATTCTGTAAAAAATTCCCAGCGAGGGGCTAGATGGGTTAGGTTAGGTTATATTACGTTATAGACGTAAATAATCTTCCCACCGAGAAGTAGCGGCCGGCCCGACAGGAATGTTGTAAAATCCTACATCCGAGGAGTGAGGTTGCCTTAGGTTAGGATATATAACGTTATAGACGCATATAATGTTCCCACAAAGAGGTACGGGGCTCCACGAACGGGGTACTGTAAAAAAATCCCAGCGAGGGGCTAGATGGGTTAGGATAGGTTATGTTACGTTATAGACGTATATAATGTTCCCACCGAGAAGTAGGGGCCGGCCCGACAGGAATGTTGTAAAATACTACATCCGAGGTGTGAGGTTGCCTTAGGTTAGGATATATAACGTTATAGACGTATATTATGATCCCACGAAGAGGTACGGTCCGTCACGGCCGGGATTCTGTAAAACACTACCAGCGAGGGGCTAGATGGGTTAGGTTAGGTTATATTACGTTATAGACGTATATAACGTTCCCACCTAGGAGTAGGGGCCGACCCGCCAGAAATGTTGTAAAATACTACATCCGAGGTTTGAGGTTGCCTTAGGGTAGGAAATATAACGTTATATACGTATATAATGTTCCCACGGAGAGGTACGTGCCGACGCGACCGGGATTCTGTAAAACATTACCAGCGCGGGGCTAGATGGGTTAGGATAGGTTATGTTACGTTATAGACGTATATAATGTTCCCACCGAGAAGTAGGGGCCGGCCCGCCAGGAATGTTGTAATATACTACATCCGAAATATTAGGCTGCCTTAGGTTAGGATATATAACGTTATAGACGCATATAATTTTCCCACGAAGAGGTACGGTCCGTCACGACCGGGATTCTGTAAAACATTACCAGCCAGGGGCTAGATGGGTTAGGTTAGGTTATATTACGTTATAGACGTATATAATGTTCCCACCGAGAAGTAGGGGCCGGCCCGCCAGGAATGTTGTAATATACTACATCCGAAATATTAGGCTGCCTTAGGTTAGGATATATAACGCTATAGACGTTTACAATGTTCCCACGGAGAGGTACGGGCCGACCCGACCGAGATTCCGTAAAATATTACCAGCGAGGGGCTGCATGGGTTAGGTTAGGTTATATTACGTTATGGACGTATATAATGTTCCCACCGAGCAGTAGGGGCCAACACGCCAGAATTGTTATAAAATAGTACATCCGAGATGTTAGGTTGCTTTAGGTTAGAATATATAACTTTATAGACGTATATAATGTTCCCACGGAGAGGCGCGGTCCGACACGACCGGGATTCTGTAAAACAACACCAGCGAGGTGCTAGATGGGTTAGGTTAGGTTATATTACGTTGTAGACGTATATAACGTTCCCATCGAGAAGTAGGGGCCGACCCGCCAGGTATGTTGTAAAATCCTACATCCAAGGAGTGAGGTTGCCTTAGGTTAGGATATATAACGTTATAGACGCATATAATGTTCCCACGAAGAGGTACGGACCGTCACGGCCGGGATTCTGTAAAACATTACCAGCCAGGGGCTAGATGGGTTAGGTTAGGCTATATTACGGTATAGACGTATATAATGTTCCCACCGAGAAGTAGGGGCCGGCCCGACAGGAATGTTGTAAAATACTACATCCGAGGTGTGAGGTTGCCTTAGGTTGGGATATATAACGTTATAGACGTATATAATGTTCCCACAAAGAGGTACGGGGCTCCACGAACGGGGTACTGTAAAAAATTCCCAGCGAGGGGCTAGATGGGTTAGGATAGGTTATGTTACGTTATAGACGTATATAATGTTCCCACCGAGAAGTAGGGGCCGGCCCGCCAGGAATGTTGTAAAATACTACATACGAGGTGTGAGGTTGCCTTAGGTTAGGATATATAACGTTATAGACGCATATAATTTTCCCACGAAGAGGTACGGTCCGTCACGACCGGGATTCTGTAAAACATTACCAGCCAGGGGCTAGATGGGTTAGGTTAGGTTATATTACGTTATAGACGTATATAATGTTCCCACCGAGAAGTAGGGGCCGGCCCGCCAGGAATGTTGTAATACACTACATCCGAAATATTAGGCTGCCTTAGGTTAGGATACATAACGCTATAGACGTTTACAATGTTCCCACGGAGAGGTACGGGCCGACCCGACCGAGATTCCGCAAAATATTACCAGCGAGGGGCTGCATGGGTTAGGTTAGGTTATATTACGTTATGGACGTATATAATGTTCCCACCGAGAAGTAGGGGCCAACACGCCAGAATTGTTGTAAAATAGTACATCCGAGATGTTAGGTGGCTTTAGGTTAGAATATATAACTTTATAGACGTATATAATGTTCCCACGGAGAGGCACTGACCGACACGACCGGGATTCTGTAAAACAACACCAGCGAGGTGCTAGATGGGTTAGGTTAGGTTATATTACGTTATAGACGTATATAATGTTCCCACCGAGAAGTAGGGCCCGGCCCGCCAGGAATGTTGTAAAATACTACATCCGAGGTGTGAGGTTGCCTTAGGTTAGGATATATAACGTTATAGACGTATATTATGATCCCACGAAGAGGTACGGGCCGTCACGACCGGGATTCTCTAAAACATTACCAGCGAGGGGCTAGATGGGATAGGTTAGGTTATATTACGTTATAGACGTATATAACGTTCCCACGTAGGAGTAGGGGCCGACCCGCCAGAAATGTTGTAAAATACTACATCCGAGGTTTGAGGTTGCCTTAGCGTAGGAAATATAACGTTATATACGTATATAATGTTCCCACGGAGAGGTACGTGCCGACGCGACCGGGATTCTGTAAAACATTACCAGCGAGGGGCTAGATGGGTTAGGATAGGTTATGTTACGTTATAGACGTATATAATGTTCCCACCGAGAAGTATGGGCCGGCCCGACAGGTATGTTGTAAAATACTACATCCGAGGTGTGAGGTTGCCTTAGGTTAGGATATATAACGTTATAGACGTATATTATGATCCCACGAAGAGGTACGGGCCGTCACGGCCGGGATTCTGTAAAACACTACCAGCGAGGGGCTAGATGGGTTAGGTTAGGTTATATTACGTTATAGACGTATATAACGTTCCCACCTAGGAGTAGGGGCCGACCCGCCAGAAATGTTGTAAAATACTACATCCGAGGTTTGAGGTTGCCTTAGGGTAGGAAATATAACGTTATATACGTATATAATGTTCCCACGGAGAGGTACGTGCCGACGCGACCGGGATTCTGTAAAACATTAGCAGCGAGGGGCTAGATGGGTTAGGATAGGTTATGTTACGTTATAGACGTATATAATGTTTCCACCGAGAAGTAGGGGCCGGCCCGCCAGGAATGTTGTAATATACTACATCCGAAATATTAGGCTGCCTTAGGTTAGGATATATAACGCTATAGACGTTTACAATGTTCCCACGGAGAGGTACGGGCCGACCCGACCGAGATTCCGTAAAATATTACCAGCGAGGGGCTGCATGGGTTAGGTTAGGTTATATTACGTTATGGACGTATATAATGTTCCCACCGAGCAGTAGGGGCCAACACGCCAGAATTGTTATAAAATAGTACATCCGAGATGTTAGGTTGCTTTAGGTTAGAATATATAACTTTATAGACGTATATAATGTTCCCACGGAGAGGCGCGGTCCGACACGACCGGGATTCTGTAAAACAACACCAGCGAGGTGCTAGATGGGTTAGGTTAGGTTATATTACGTTGTAGACGTATATAACGTTCCCATCGAGAAGTAGGGGCCGACCCGCCAGGTATGTTGTAAAATCCTACATCCAAGGAGTGAGGTTGCCTTAGGTTAGGATATATAACGTTATAGACGCATATAATGTTCCCACGAAGAGGTACGGACCGTCACGGCCGGGATTCTGTAAAACATTACCAGCCAGGGGCTAGATGGGTTAGGTTAGGCTATATTACGGTATAGACGTATATAATGTTCCCACCGAGAAGTAGGGGCCGGCCCGACAGGAATGTTGTAAAATACTACATCCGAGGTGTGAGGTTGCCTTAGGTTGGGATATATAACGTTATAGACGTATATAATGTTCCCACAAAGAGGTACGGGGCTCCACGAACGGGGTACTGTAAAAAATTCCCAGCGAGGGGCTAGATGGGTTAGGATAGGTTATGTTACGTTATAGACGTATATAATGTTCCCACCGAGAAGTAGGGGCCGGCCCGCCAGGAATGTTGTAAAATACTACATACGAGGTGTGAGGTTGCCTTAGGTTAGGATATATAACGTTATAGACGCATATAATTTTCCCACGAAGAGGTACGGTCCGTCACGACCGGGATTCTGTAAAACATTACCAGCCAGGGGCTAGATGGGTTAGGTTAGGTTATATTACGTTATAGACGTATATAATGTTCCCACCGAGAAGTAGGGGCCGGCCCGCCAGGAATGTTGTAATATACTACATCCGAAATATTAGGCTGCCTTAGGTTAGGATACATAACGCTATAGACGTTTACAATGTTCCCACGGAGAGGTACGGGCCGACCCGACCGAGATTCCGCAAAATATTACCAGCGAGGAGCTGCATGGATTAGGTTAGGTTATATTACGTTATGGACGTATATAATGTTCCCACCGAGAAGTAGGGGCCAACACGCCAGAATTGTTGTAAAATAGTACATCCGAGATGTTAGGTTGCTTTAGGTTAGAATATATAACTTTATAGACGTATATAATGTTCCCACGGAGAGGCACGGACCGACACGACCGGGATTCTGTAAAACAACACCAGCGAGGTGCTAGATGGGTTAGGTTAGGTTATATTACGTTATAGACGTATATAATGTTCCCACCGAGAAGTAGGGCCCGGCCCGCCAGGAATGTTGTAAAATACTACATCCGAGGTGTGAGGTTGCCTTAGGTTAGGATATATAACGTTATAGACGTATATTATGATCCCACGAAGAGGTACGGGCCGTCACGACCGGGATTCTGTAAAACATTACCAGCGAGGGGCTAGATGGGATAGGTTAGGTTATATTACGTTATAGACGTATATAACGTTCCCACGTAGGAGTAGGGGCCGACCCGCCAGAAATGTTGTAAAATACTACATCCGAGGTTTGAGGTTGCCTTAGCGTAGGAAATATAACGTCATATACGTATATAATGTTCCCACGGAGAGGTACGTGCCGACGCGACCGGGATTCTGTAAAACATTACCAGCGAGGGGCTAGATGGGTTAGGATAGGTTATGTTACGTTATAGACGTATATAATGTTCCCACCGAGAAGTAGGGGCCGGCCCGACAGGTATGTTGTAAAATACTACATCCGAGGTGTGAGGTTGCCTTAGGTTAGGATATATAACGTTATAGACGTATATTATGATCCCACGAAGAGGTACGGGCCGTCACGGCCGGGATTCTGTAAAACACTACCAGCGAGGGGCTAGATGGGTTAGGTTAGGTTATATTACGTTATAGACGTATATAACGTTCCCACCTAGGAGTAGGGGCCGACCCGCCAGAAATGTTGTAAAATACTACATCCGAGGTTTGAGGTTGCCTTAGGGTAGGAAATATAACGTTATATACGTATATAATGTTCCCACGGAGAGGTACGTGCCGACGCGACCGGGATTCTGTAAAACATTAGCAGCGAGGGGCTAGATGGGTTAGGATAGGTTATGTTACGTTATAGACGTATATAATGTTTCCACCGAGAAGTAGGGGCCGGCCCGCCAGGAATGTTGTAAAATACAACATCCGAGGTGTGAGGTTGCCTTAGGTTAGGATATATAACGTTATAGACGCATATAATTTTCCCACGAAGAGGTACGGTCCGTCACGACCGGGATTCTGTAAAACATTACCAGCCAGGGGCTAGATGGGTTAGGTTAGGTTATATTACGTTATAGACGTATATAATGTTCCCACCGAGAAGTAGGGTCCGGCCCGCCAGGAATGTTGTAATATACTACATCCGAAATATTAGGCTGCCTTAGGTTAGGATATATAACGCTATAGACGTTTACAATGTTCCCACGGAGAGGTACGGGCCGACCCGACCGAGATTCCGTAAAATATTACCAGCGAGGGGCTGCATGGGTTAGGTTAGGTTATATTACGTTATGGACGTATATAATGTTCCCACCGAGCAGTAGGGGCCAACACGCCAGAATTGTTATAAAATAGTACATCCGAGATGTTAGGTTGCTTTAGGTTAGAATATATAACTTTATAGACGTATATAATGTTCCCACGGAGAGGCGCGGTCCAACACGACCGGGATTCTGTAAAACAACACCAGCGAGGTGCTAGATGGGTTAGGTTAGGTTATATTACGTTGTAGACGTATATAACGTTCCCACCTAGGAGTAGGGGCCGACCCGCCAGAAATGTTGTAAAATAATACATCCGAGGTTTGAGGTTGCCTTAGGGTAGGAAATATAACGTTATATACGTATATAATGTTCCCACGGAGAGGTACGTGCCGACGCGACCGGGATTCTGTAAAACATTAGCAGCGAGGGGCTAGATGGGTTAGGATAGGTTATGTTACGTTATAGACGTATATAATGTTTCCACCGAGAAGTAGGGGCCGGCCCGCCAGGAATGTTGTAAAATACAACATCCGAGGTGTGAGGTTGCCTTAGGTTAGGATATATAACGTTATAGACGCATATAATTTTCCCACGAAGAGGTACGGTCCGTCACGACCGGGATTCTGTAAAACATTACCAGCCAGGGGCTAGATGGGTTAGGTTAGGTTATATTACGTTATAGACGTATATAATGTTCCCACCGAGAAGTAGGGGCCGGCCCGCCAGGAATGTTGTAATATACTACATCCGAAATATTAGGCTGCCTTAGGTTAGGATATATAACGCTATAGACGTTTACAATGTTCCCACGGAGAGGTACGGGCCGACCCGACCGAGATTCCGTAAAATATTACCAGCGAGGGGCTGCATGGGTTAGGTTAGGTTATATTACGTTATGGACGTATATAATGTTCCCACCGAGCAGTAGGGGCCAACACGCCAGAATTGTTATAAAATAGTACATCCGAGATGTTAGGTTGCTTTAGGTTAGAATATATAACTTTATAGACGTATATAATGTTCCCACGGAGAGGCGCGGTCCGACACGACCGGGATTCTGTAAAACAACACCAGCGAGGTGCTAGATGGGTTAGGTTAGGTTATATTACGTTGTAGACGTATATAACGTTCCCATCGAGAAGTAGGGGCCGACCCGCCAGGTATGTTGTAAAATCCTACATCCAAGGAGTGAGGTTGCCTTAGGTTAGGATATATAACGTTATAGACGCATATAATGTTCCCAAGAAGAGGTACGGACCGTCACGGCCGGGATTCTGTAAAACATTACCAGCCAGGGGCTAGATGGGTTAGGTTAGGCTATATTACGGTATAGACGTATATAATGTTCCCACCGAGAAGTAGGGGCCGGCCCGACAGGAATGTTGTAAAATACTACATCCGAGGTGTGAGGTTGCCTTAGGTTGGGATATATAACGTTATAGACGTATATAATGTTCCCACAAAGAGGTACGGGGCTCCACGAACGGGGTACTGTAAAAAATTCCCAGCGAGGGGCTAGATGGGTTAGGATAGGTTATGTTACGTTATAGACGTATATAATGTTCCCACCGAGAAGTAGGGGCCGGCCCGCCAGGAATGTTGTAAAATACTACATACGAGGTGTGAGGTTGCCTTAGGATAGGATATATAACGTTATAGACGCATATAATTTTCCCACGAAGAGGTACGGTCCGTCACGACCGGGATTCTGTAAAACATTACCAGCCAGGGGCTAGATGGGTTAGGTTAGGTTATATTACGTTATAGACGTATATAATGTTCCCACCGAGAAGTAGGGGCCGGCCCGCCAGGAATGTTGTAATATACTACATCCGAAATATTAGGCTGCCTTAGGTTAGGATACATAACGCTATAGACGTTTACAATGTTCCCACGGAGAGGTACGGGCCGACCCGACCGAGATTCCGCAAAATATTACCAGCGAGGGGCTGCATGGGTTAGGTTAGGTTATATTACGTTATGGACGTATATAATGTTCCCACCGAGAAGTAGGGGCCAACACGCCAGAATTGTTGTAAAATAGTACATCCGAGATGTTAGGTTGCTTTAGGTTAGAATATATAACTTTATAGACGTATATAATGTTCCCACGGAGAGGCACGGACCGACACGACCGGGATTCTGTAAAACAACACCAGCGAGGTGCTAGATGGGTTAGGTTAGGTTATATTACGTTATAGACGTATATAATGTTCCCACCGAGAAGTAGGGCCCGGCCCGCCAGGAATGTTGTAAAATACTACATCCGAGGTGTGAGGTTGCCTTAGGTTAGGATATATAACGTTATAGACGTATATTATGATCCCACGAAGAGGTACGGGCCGTCACGACCGGGATTCTGTAAAACATTACCAGCGAGGGGCTAGATGGGATAGGTTAGGTTATATTACGTTATAGACGTATATAACGTTCCCACGTAGGAGTAGGGGCCGACCCGCCAGAAATGTTGTAAAATACTACATCCGAGGTTTGAGGTTGCCTTAGCGTAGGAAATATAACGTTATATACGTATATAATGTTCCCACGGAGAGGTACGTGCCGACGCGACCGGGATTCTGTAAAACATTACCAGCGAGGGGCTAGATGGGTTAGGATAGGTTATGTTACGTTATAGACGTATATAATGTTCCCACCGAGAAGTAGGGGCCGGCCCGACAGGTATGTTGTAAAATACTACATCCGAGGTGTGAGGTTGCCTTAGGTTAGGATATATAACGTTATAGACGTATATTATGATCCCACGAAGAGGTACGGGCCGTCACGGCCGGGATTCTGTAAAACACTACCAGCGAGGGGCTAGATGGGTTAGGTTAGGTTATATTACGTTATAGACGTATATAACGTTCCCACCTAGGAGTAGGGGCCGACCCGCCAGAAATGTTGTAAAATACTACATCCGAGGTTTGAGGTTGCCTTAGGGTAGGAAATATAACGTTATATACGTATATAATGTTCCCACGGAGAGGTACGTGCCGACGCGACCGGGATTCTGTAAAACATTAGCAGCGAGGGGCTAGATGGGTTAGGATAGGTTATGTTACGTTATAGACGTATATAATGTTTCCACCGAGAAGTAGGGGCCGGCCCGCCAGGAATGTTGTAAAATACAACATCCGAGGTGTGAGGTTGCCTTAGGTTAGGATATATAACGTTATAGACGCATATAATTTTCCCACGAAGAGGTACGGTCCGTCACGACCGGGATTCTGTAAAACATTACCAGCCAGGGGCTAGATGGGTTAGGTTAGGTTATATTACGTTATAGACGTATATAATGTTCCCACCGAGAAGTAGGGGCCGGCCCGCCAGGAATGTTGTAATATACTACATCCGAAATATTAGGCTGCCTTAGGTTAGGATATATAACGCTATAGACGTTTACAATGTTCCCACGGAGAGGTACGGGCCGACCCGACCGAGATTCCGTAAAATATTACCAGCGAGGGGCTGCATGGGTTAGGTTAGGTTATATTACGTTATGGACGTATATAATGTTCCCACCGAGCAGTAGGGGCCAACACGCCAGAATTGTTATAAAATAGTACATCCGAGATGTTAGGTTGCTTTAGGTTAGAATATATAACTTTATAGACGTATATAATGTTCCCACGGAGAGGCGCGGTCCGACACGACCGGGATTCTGTAAAACAACACCAGCGAGGTGCTAGATGGGTTAGGTTAGGTTATATTACGTTGTAGACGTATATAACGTTCCCATCGAGAAGTAGGGGCCGACCCGCCAGGTATGTTGTAAAATCCTACATCCAAGGAGTGAGGTTGCCTTAGGTTAGGATATATAACGTTATAGACGCATATAATGTTCCCACGAAGAGGTACGGACCGTCACGGCCGGGATTCTGTAAAACATTACCAGCCAGGGGCTAGATGGGTTAGGATAGGTTATGTTACGTTATAGACGTATATAATGTTCCCACCGAGAAGTAGGGGCCGGCCCGACAGGAATGTTGTAAAATACTACATCCGAGGTGTGAGGTTGCCTTAGGTTAGGATATATAACGTTATAGACGTATATTATGATCCCACGAAGAGGTACGGGCCGTCACGGCCGGGATTCTGTAAAACACTACCAGCGAGGGGCTAGATGGGTTAGGTTAGGTTATATTACGTTATAGACTTATATAACGTTCCCACCTAGGAGTAGGGGCCGGCCCGACAGGAATGTTGTAAAATACTACATCCGAGGTGTGAGGTTGCCTTAGGTTAGGATATATAACGTTATAGACGTATATTATGATCCCACGAAGAGGTACGGGCCGTCACGGCCGGGATTCTGTAAAACACTACCAGCGAGGGGCTAGATGGGTTAGGTTAGGTTATATTACGTTATAGACGTATATAACGTTCCCACCTAGGAGTAGGGGCCGACCCGCCAGAAATGTTGTAAAATACTACATCCGAGGTTTGAGGTTGCCTTAGGGTAGGAAATATAACGTTATATACGTATATAATGTTCCCACGGAGAGGTACGTGCCGACGCGACCGGGATTCTGTAAAACATTAGCAGCGAGGGGCTAGATGGGTTAGGATAGGTTATGTTACGTTATAGACGTATATAATGTTTCCACCGAGAAGTAGGGGCCGGCCCGCCAGGAATGTTGTAAAATACAACATCCGAGGTGTGAGGTTGCCTTAGGTTAGGATATATAACGTTATAGACGCATATAATTTTCCCACGAAGAGGTACGGTCCGTCACGACCGGGATTCTGTAAAACATTACCAGCCAGGGGCTAGATGGGTTAGGTTAGGTTATATTACGTTATAGACGTATATAATGTTCCCACCGAGAAGTAGGGGCCGGCCCGCCAGGAATGTTGTAATATACTACATCCGAAATATTAGGCTGCCTTAGGTTAGGATATATAACGCTATAGACGTTTACAATGTTCCCACGGAGAGGTACGGGCCGACCCGACCGAGATTCCGTAAAATATTACCAGCGAGGGGCTGCATGGGTTAGGTTAGGTTATATTACGTTATGGACGTATATAATGTTCCCACCGAGCAGTAGGGGCCAACACGCCAGAATTGTTATAAAATAGTACATCCGAGATGTTAGGTTGCTTTAGGTTAGAATATATAACTTTATAGACGTATATAATGTTCCCACGGAGAGGCGCGGTCCGACACGACCGGGATTCTGTAAAACAACACCAGCGAGGTGCTAGATGGGTTAGGTTAGGTTATATTACGTTGTAGACGTATATAACGTTCCCATCGAGAAGTAGGGGCCGACCCGCCAGGTATGTTGTAAAATCCTACATCCAAGGAGTGAGGTTGCCTTAGGTTAGGATATATAACGTTATAGACGCATATAATGTTCCCACGAAGAGGTACGGACCGTCACGGCCGGGATTCTGTAAAACATTACCAGCCAGGGGCTAGATGGGTTAGGATAGGTTATGTTACGTTATAGACGTATATAATGTTCCCACCGAGAAGTAGGGGCCGGCCCGACAGGAATGTTGTAAAATACTACATCCGAGGTGTGAGGTTGCCTTAGGTTAGGATATATAACGTTATAGACGTATATTATGATCCCACGAAGAGGTACGGGCCGTCACGGCCGGGATTCTGTAAAACACTACCAGCGAGGGGCTAGATGGGTTAGGTTAGGTTATATTACGTTATAGACTTATATAACGTTCCCACCTAGGAGTAGGGGCCGGCCCGACAGGAATGTTGTAAAATACTACATCCGAGGTGTGAGGTTGCCTTAGGTTAGGATATATAACGTTATAGACGTATATTATGATCCCACGAAGAGGTACGGGCCGTCACGGCCGGGATTCTGTAAAACACTACCAGCGAGGGGCTAGATGGGTTAGGTTAGGTTATATTACGTTATAGACGTATATAACGTTCCCACCTAGGAGTAGGGGCCGACCCGCCAGAAATGTTGTAAAATACTACATCCGAGGTTTGAGGTTGCCTTAGGGTAGGAAATATAACGTTATATACGTATATAATGTTCCCACGGAGAGGTACGTGCCGACGCGACCGGGATTCTGTAAAACATTAGCAGCGAGGGGCTAGATGGGTTAGGATAGGTTATGTTACGTTATAGACGTATATAATGTTTCCACCGAGAAGTAGGGGCCGGCCCGCCAGGAATGTTGTAAAATACAACATCCGAGGTGTGAGGTTGCCTTAGGTTAGGATATATAACGTTATAGACGCATATAATTTTCCCACGAAGAGGTACGGTCCGTCACGACCGGGATTCTGTAAAACATTACCAGCCAGGGGCTAGATGGGTTAGGTTAGGTTATATTACGTTATAGACGTATATAATGTTCCCACCGAGAAGTAGGGGCCGGCCCGCCAGGAATGTTGTAATATACTACATCCGAAATATTAGGCTGCCTTAGGTTAGGATATATAACGCTATAGACGTTTACAATGTTCCCACGGAGAGGTACGGGCCGACCCGACCGAGATTCCGTAAAATATTACCAGCGAGGGGCTGCATGGGTTAGGTTAGGTTATATTACGTTATGGACGTATATAATGTTCCCACCGAGCAGTAGGGGCCAACACGCCAGAATTGTTATAAAATAGTACATCCGAGATGTTAGGTTGCTTTAGGTTAGAATATATAACTTTATAGACGTATATAATGTTCCCACGGAGAGGCGCGGTCCGACACGACCGGGATTCTGTAAAACAACACCAGCGAGGTGCTAGATGGGTTAGGTTAGGTTATATTACGTTGTAGACGTATATAACGTTCCCATCGAGAAGTAGGGGCCGACCCGCCAGGTATGTTGTAAAATCCTACATCCAAGGAGTGAGGTTGCCTTAGGTTAGGATATATAACGTTATAGACGCATATAATGTTCCCACGAAGAGGTACGGACCGTCACGGCCGGGATTCTGTAAAACATTACCAGCCAGGGGCTAGATGGGTTAGGTTAGGCTATATTACGGTATAGACGTATATAATGTTCCCACCGAGAAGTAGGGGCCGGCCCGACAGGAATGTTGTAAAATACTACATCCGAGGTGTGAGGTTGCCTTAGGTTGGGATATATAACGTTATAGACGTATATAATGTTCCCACAAAGAGGTACGGGGCTCCACGAACGGGGTACTGTAAAAAATTCCCAGCGAGGGGCTAGATGGGTTAGGATAGGTTATGTTACGTTATAGACGTATATAATGTTCCCACCGAGAAGTAGGGGCCGGCCCGCCAGGAATGTTGTAAAATACTACATCCGAGGTGTGAGGTTGCCTTAGGTTAGGATATATAACGTTATAGACGCATATAATTTTCCCACGAAGAGGTACGGTCCGTCACGACCGGGATTCTGTAAAACATTACCAGCCAGGGGCTAGATGGGTTAGGTTAGGTTATATTACGTTATAGACGTATATAATGTTCCCACCGAGAAGTAGGGGCCGGCCCGCCAGGAATGTTGTAATATACTACATCCGAAATATTAGGCTGCCTTAGGTTAGGATACATAACGCTATAGACGTTTACAATGTTCCCACGGAGAGGTACGGGCCGACCCGACCGAGATTCCGTAAAATATTACCAGCGAGGGGCTGCATGGGTTAGGTTAGGTTATATTACGTTATGGACGTATATAATGTTCCCACCGAGAAGTAGGGGCCAACACGCCAGAATTGTTGTAAAATAGTACATCCGAGATGTTAGGTTGCTTTAGGTTAGAATATATAACTTTATAGACGTATATAATGTTCCCACGGAGAGGCACGGACCGACACGACCGGGATTCTGTAAAACAACACCAGCGAGGTGCTAGATGGGTTAGGTTAGGTTATATTACGTTATGGACGTATATAATGTTCCCACCGAGAAGTAGGGGCCGGCCCGCCAGGAATGTTGTAATATACTACATCCGAAATATTAGGCTGCCTTAGGTTAGGATATATAACGCTATAGACGTTTACAATGTTCCCACGGAGAGGTACGGGCCGACCCGACCGAGATTCCGTAAAATATTACCAGCGAGGGGCTGCATGGGTTAGGTTAGGGTATATTACGTTATGGACGTATATAATGTTCCCACCGAGAAGTAGGGGCCAACACGCCAGAATTGTTGTAAAATAGTACATCCGAGATGTTAGGTTGCTTTAGGTTAGAATATATAACTTTATAGACGTATATAATGTTCCCACGGAGAGGCACGGACCGACACGACCGGGATTCTGTAAAACAACACCAGCGAGGTGCTAGATGGGTTAGGTTAGGTTATATTACGTTGTAGACGTATATAACGTTACCATCGAGAAGTAGGGGCCGACCCGCCAGGTATGTTGTAAAATACTACATCCGAGGTGTGAGGTTGCCTTAGGTTAGGATATATAGCGTTATGGACGTATATAATGTTCCCACGGAGAGGTACGGGCCGACACGACCGGGATTCTGTAAAACATTACCAGCGAGGGGCTAGATGGGTTAGGTTAGGTTATATTATGTTATAGACGTATATAATGTTCCCACCGAGAAGTAGGGCCCGGCCCGACAGGAATGTTGTAAAATACTACATCCGAGGAGTGAGGTTGCTTTAGGTTAGGATATATAACATTATAGACGTATATAATGTTCCCACCGAGAAGTAGGGACCGGCCCGCAAGGAATGCTGTAAAACACTACATCGGAGGTGTGAAGTTGCCTTAGGTTAGGATATATAACGTTATTGACGTATATAATGTTCCCGCGAAGGTGTACGGGCCGTCGCGACCGGGATTCTGCAAAACATTATCAGCCAGGGTCTAAATGGGTTAGGTTAGGTTATCTTACGTTATACACGTATATAACGTTCCCAGCGAAAAGTACGGGCCGTTCCGCCAGCAATGTTGTAAAATACTACATCCGAAATGTTAGGCTGACTTAGGTTAGGATATATAACGCTATAGACGTATCTAAGTTCTCCACGTAGAGGTACGGTCCGATACGGCCGGGATTCTGTAAAACAACACCAGCGAGGTGCTAGATGGGTTAGGTTAGGTTATATTACGTTGTAGACGTATATAACGTTACCATCGAGAAGTAGGGGCCGACCCGCCAGGTATGTTGTAAAATACTACATCCGAGGTGTGAGGTTGCCTTAGGTTAGGATATATAGCGTTATGGACGTATATAATGTTCCCACGGAGAGGTACGGGCCGACACGACCGGGATTCTGTAAAACATTACCAGCGAGGGGCTAGATGGGTTAGGTTAGGTTATATTACGTTATAGACGTATATAATGTTCCCACCAAGAAGTAGGGCCCGGCCCGCCAGGAATGTGGTAAAATACTACATCCGAGGTGTGAGGTTGCCTTAGGTTAGGATATATAACGTTATAGACGTATATAATGTTCCCACAAAGAGGTACGGGGCTCCACGAACGGGATTCTGTAAAAAATTCCCAGCGAGGGGCTAGATGGGTTAGGTTAGGTTATATTACGTTATAGACGTATATAACGTTCCCACCTAGGAGTAGGGGCCGACCCGCCAGAAATGTTGTAAAATACTACATCCGAGGTTTGAGGTTGCCTTAGGTTAGGATACATAACGCTATAGACGTTTACAATGTTCCCACGGAGAGGTACGGGCCGACCCGACCTAGATTCCGTAAAATATTACCAGCGAGGGGCTGCATGGGTTAGGTTAGGTTATATTACGTTATGGACGTATATAATGTTCCCACCGAGAAGTAGGGGCCAACACGCCAGAATTGTTGTAAAATAGTACATCCGAGATGTTAGGTTGCTTTAGGTTAGAATATATAACTTTATAGACGTATATAATGTTCCCACGGAGAGGCACGGACCGACACGACCGGGATTCTGTAAAACAACACCAGCGAGGTGCTAGATGGGTTAGATTAGGTTATATTACGTTGTAGACGTATATAACGTTCCCATCGAGAAGTAGGGGCCGACCCGCCAGGTATGTTGTAAAATCCTACATCCGAGGAGTGAGGTTGCCTTAGGTTAGGATATATAACGTTATAGACGCATATAATGTTCCCACGAAGAGGTACGGACCGTCACGGCCGGGATTCTGTAAAACATTACCAGCCAGGGGCTAGATGGGTTAGGTTAGGCTATATTACGGTATAGACGTATATAATGTTCCCACCGAGAAGTAGGGGCCGGCCCGACAGGAATGTTGTAAAATACTACATCCGAGGAGTGAGGTTGCTTTAGGTTAGGATATATAACATTATAGACGTATATAATGTTCCCACCGAGAAGTAGGGACCGGCCCGCAAGGAATGCTGTAAAACACTACATCGGAGGTGTGAAGTTGCCTTAGGTTAGGATATATAACGTTATTGACGTATATAATGTTCCCGCGAAGGTGTACGGGCCGTCGCGACCGGGATTCTGCAAAACATTATCAGCCAGGGTCTAAATGGGTTAGGTTAGGTTATCTTACGTTATACACGTATATAACGTTCCCAGCGAAAAGTACGGGCCGTTCCGCCAGCAATGTTGTAAAATACTACATCCGAAATGTTAGGCTGACTTAGGTTAGGATATATAACGCTATAGACGTATCTAAGTTCTCCACGTAGAGGTACGGTCCGATACGGCCGGGATTCTGTAAAACAATATCAGCGAGGGGCTAGATGGGTTAGGTTAGGTTATATTACGTTATAGACGTATATAACGTTCCCACCTAGGAGTAGGGGCCGACCCGCCAGAAATGTTGTGAAATACTACATCCGAGGTTTGAGGTTGCCTTAGGTTAGGAAATGTAACTTTATAGACGTATATAATGTTCCCACGGAGAGGCACGGACCGACACGACCGGGATTCTGTAAAACAACACCAGCGAGGTGCTAGATGGGTTAGGTTAGGTTATATTACGTTGTAGACGTATATAACGTTCCCATCGAGATGTAGGGGCCGACCCGCCAGGTATGTTGTAAAATACAACATCCGAGGTGCGAGGTTGCCTTAGGTTAGGATATATAGCGTTATGGACGTATATAATGTTCCCACGGAGAGGTACGGGCCGACACGACCGGGATTCTGTAAAACATTACCAGCGAGGGGCTAGATGGGTTAGGTTAGGTTATATTACCTTATAGACGTATATAATGTTCCCACCGAGAAGTGGGGGCCGTCCCGCCAGGATTGTTATAAAATACTACATCCGAGTTGTGAGGTTGCCTTAGGTTGAGATATATAACGTTATAGACGTATATAATGTTCCCACGGAGAGGTACGGGCCGACAGGGCCGGGATTCTGTAAAACATTACCAGCGAGAGGCTAGATGGGTTAGGTTAGGTTATCTTACGTTATACACGTATATAACGTTCCCAGGGAAAAGTACGGGCCGTCCCGCCAGGAATGTTGTAAAATACTACATACGAAATGTTAGGCTGCCTTAGGTTAGGATATATAACGCTATAGACGTATCTAAGTTCTCCACGTAGAGGTACAGTCCGACACGGCTGGGATTCTGTAAAACATTACCAGCGACGGGCTAGATGGGTTAGGTTAGGTTATATTACGTTATAGACGTATATAACGTTCCCACCTAGGAGTAGGGGCCGGCCCGACTGGAATGTTGTAAAATACTACATCCGAGGAGTGAGGTTGCCTTAGGTTAGGATATATACCGTTATAGACGTATATAATGTTCCCACCGAGAAGTAGGGACCGGCCCGCAAGGAATGTTGTAAAACACTACATCGGAGGTGTGAAGTTGCCTTAGGTTAGGATATAGAACGTTATTGACGTATATAATGTTCCCGCGAAGGTGTACGGGCCGTCGCGACCGGGATTTTGCAAAACATTACCAGCCAGGGGCTAGATGGGTTAGGTTGGGTTATATTACGTTATGGACGTATATAATGTTCCCACCGAGAAATAGTGGCCGACCCGCCAGGAATGTTGTAATATACTACATCCGAAATATTAGACTGCCTTAGGTTAGGATATATAACGCTATAGACGTTTATAATGTTCCCACGGAGAGGTACGGGCCGACCCGACCGGGATTCTGTAAAACATTACCAGCGAGTGGCTGGATGGGTTAGGTTAGGTTATATTACGTTATGGACGTATATAATGTTCCCACCGAGAAGTAGGGCCCGGCCCGCCAGGAATGTGGTAAAATACTACATCCGAGGTGTGAGGTTGCCTTAGGTTAGGAAATATAACGTTATAGACGTATATAATGTTCCCACGGAGAGGTACGTGCCGACACGACCGGGATTCTGTAAAACATTACCAGCGAGGGGCTAGATGGGTTAGGATAGGTTATGTTACGTTATAGACGTATAGAATGTTCCCACCGAGAAGTAGGGGCCGGCCCGCCAGGAATGTTGTAAAATACTACATCCGAGGTGTGAGGTTGCCTTAGGTTAGGATATATAACGTTATAGACACATATAATGTTCCCACGGAGAGGCACGGACCGACACGACCGGGATTCTGTAAAACAACACCAGCGAGGTGCTAGATTGGTTAGGTTAGGTTATATTACGTTGTAGACGTATATAACGTTCCCATCGAGAAGCAGGGGCCGACCGGACAGGTATGTTTGTAAAATACTACATCCGAGTTGTGAGGTTGCCTTAAGTTAGGATATATAACGTTACAGACGTATATAATGTTCCCACGAAGAGTTACGGGCCGTCACGAGCGGGATTCTGTAAAACATTACCAGCGAGGGGCCAGATGGGTTAGGTTAGGTTATATTACGTTATAGACGTATATAATGTTCCCACCGAGAAGTAGGGGCCAACACGCCAGAATTGTTGTAAAATAGTACATCCGAGATGTTAGGTTGCTTTAGGTTAGGATATATAACTTTATAGACGTATATAATGTTCCCACGGAGAGGCACGGACCGACACGACCGGGATTCTGTAAAACAACACCAGCGAGGTGCTAGATGGGTTAGGTTAGGTTATATTACGTTGTAGACGTATATAACGTTCCCATCGAGAAGTAGGGGCCGACACGCCAGGTATGTTTGTAAAATACTACATCCGAGGTGTGAGGTTGCCTTAGGTTAGGATATATAGCGTTATGGACGTATATAATGTTCCCACGGAGAGGTACGGGCCGACACGAACGGGATTCTGTAAAACATTACCAGCGAGGGGCTAGATGGGTTAGGTTAAGTTATATTACGTTATAAACGTATATAATGTTCCCACCGAGAAGTAGCGGCCGGCCCGACAGGAATGTTGTAAAATACTACATCCGAGGAGTGAGGTTGCCTTAGGTTAGGATATATAACGTTAAAGACGTATATAATGTTCCCACCGAGAAGTAGGGACCGGCCCGCAAGGAATGTTGTAAAACACTACATCGGAGGTGTGAAGTTGCCTTAGGTTAGGATATATAACGTTATTGACGTATATAATGTACCGACGTAGAGGTACGCTCCGACACGGCCGGGATTCTGTAAAACATTACCAGCGAGGGGCCAGATGGGTTAGGTTAGGTTATATTACGTTATGGACGTATATAATGTTCCCACCGAGAAGTAGGGGCCAACACGCCAGAATTGTTGTAAAATAGTACATCCGAGATGTTAGGTTGCTTTAGGTTAGGATATATAACTTTATAGACGTATATAATGTTCCCACGGAGAGGCACGGACCGACACGACCGGGATTCTGTAAAACAACACCAGCGAGGTGCTAGATGTGTTAGGTTAGGTTATATTACGTTGTAGACGTATATAACGTTCCCATCGAGAAGTAGGGGCCGACCCACCAGGTATGTTGTAAAATACTACATCCGAGGTGTGAGGTTGCCTTAGGTTAGGATATATAGCGTTATGGACGTATATAATGTTCCTACGGAGAGGTACGGGCCGACACGACCGGGATTCTGTAAAACATTACCAGCGAGGGGCTAGATGGGTTAGGTTAGGTTATATTACGTTGTAGACGTATATAACGTTCCCATCGAGAAGTAGGGGCCGACCCGCCAGGTTTGTTGTAAAATACTACATTCGAGGTGTGAGGTTGCCTTAGGTTAGGATATATAACGTTATAGACGCATATCATGTTCCCACGAAGAGGTACGGGGCTCCCCGAACGGGATTATGTAAAAAATTCCCAGCGACGGGCTAGATGGGTTAGGTTAGGTTATATTACGTTATAGACGTATATAATGTTCCCACAGAGACGTAGCGGCCGGCCCGCCACGAATGTTGTAAAATACTACATTCGAGGTGTGAGGTTGCCTTAGGTTAGGATATATAACGTTATAGACGCATATAATTTTCCCACGAAGAGGTACGGACCGTCACGACCGGGATTCTGTAAAAAATTCCCAGCGAGGGGCTAGATGGGTTAGGTTAGGTTATATTACGTTATAGACGTAAATAATCTTCCCACCGAGAAGTAGCGGCCGACCCGCCAGAAATGTTGTAAAATACTGCATCCGAGGTTTGAGGTTGCCTTAGGGTAGGAAATATAACGCTATATACGTATATAATGTTCCCACAAAGAGGTACGGGGCTCCACGAACGGGGTACTGTAAAAAATTCCCAGCGAGGGGCTAGATGGGTTAGGATAGGTTATGTTACGTTATAGACGTATATAATGTTCCCACCGAGAAGTAGGGGCCGGCCCGACAGGAATGTTGTAAAATACTACATCCGAGGTGTGAGGTTGCCTTAGGTTAGGATATATAACGTTATAGACGTATATTATGATCCCACGAAGAGGTACGGGCCGTCACGGCCGGGATTCTGTAAAACACTACCAGCGAGGGGCTAGATGGGTTAGGTTAGGTTATATTACGTTATAGACGTATATAACGTTCCCACCTAGGAGTAGGGGCCGACCCGCCAGAAATGTTGTAAAATACTACATCCGAGGTTTGAGGTTGCCTTAGGGTAGGAAATATAACGTTATATACGTATATAATGTTCCCACGGAGAGGTACGTGCCGACGCGACCGGGATTCTGTAAAACATTACGAGCGAGGGGCTAGATGGGTTAGGATAGGTTATGTTACGTTATAGACGTATATAATGTTCCCACCGAGAAGTAGGGGCCGGCCCGCCAGGAATGTTGTAAAATACAACATCCGAGGTGTGAGGTTGCCTTAGGTTAGGATATATAACGTTATAGACGCATATAATTTTCCCACGAAGAGGTACGGTCCGTCACGACCGGGATTCTGTAAAACATTACCAGCGAGGTGCTAGATGGGTTAGGTTAGGTTATATTACGTTATAGACGTATATAATGTTCCCACCGAGAAGTAGGGGCCGGCCCGCCAGGAATGTTGTAATATACTACATCCGAAATATTAGGCTGCCTTAGGTTAGGATATATAACGCTATAGACGTTTACAATGTTCCCACGGAGAGGTACGGGCCGACCCGACCGAGATTCCGTAAAATATTACCAGCGAGGGGCTGCATGGGTTAAGTTAGATTATATTACGTTATGGACGTATATAATGTTCCCACCGAGCAGTAGGGGCCAACACGCCAGAATTGTTATAAAATAGTACATCCGAGATGTTAGGTTGCTTTAGGTTAGAATATATAACTTTATAGACGTATATAATGTTCCCACGGAGAGGCGCGGTCCGACACGACCGGGATTCTGTAAAACAACACCAGCGAGGTGCTAGATGGGTTAGGTTAGGTTATATTACGTTGTAGACGTATATAACGTTCCCATCGAGAAGTAGGGGCCGACCCGCCAGGTATGTTGTAAAATCCTACATCCAAGGAGTGAGGTTGCCTTAGGTTAGGATATATAACGTTATAGACGCATATAATGTTCCCACGAAGAGGTACGGACCGTCACGGCCGGGATTCTGTAAAACATTACCAGCCAGGGGCTAGATGGGTTAGGTTAGGCTATATTACGGTATAGACGTATATAATGTTCCCACCGAGAAGTAGGGGCCGGCCCGACAGGAATGTTGTAAAATACTACATCCGAGGTGTGAGGTTGCCTTAGGTTGGGATATATAACGTTATAGACGTATATAATGTTCCCACAAAGAGGTACGGGGCTCCACGAACGGGGTACTGTAAAAAATTCCCAGCGAGGGGCTAGATGGGTTAGGATAGGTTATGTTACGTTATAGGCGTATATAATGTTCCCACCGAGAAGTAGGGGCCGGCCCGCCAGGAATGTTGTAAAATACTACATCCGAGGTGTGAGGTTGCCTTAGGTTAGGATATATAACGTTATAGACGCATATAATTTTCCCACGAAGAGGTACGGTCCGTCACGACCGGGATTCTGTAAAACATTACCAGCCAGGGGCTAGATGGGTTAGGTTAGGTTATATTACGTTATAGACGTATATAATGTTCCCACCGAGAAGTAGGGGCCGGCCCGCCAGGAATGTTGTAATATACTACATCCGAAATATTAGGCTGCCTTAGGTTAGGATATATAACGCTATAGACGTTTACAATGTTCCCACGGAGAGGTACGGGCCGACCCGACCGAGATTCCGTAAAATATTACCAGCGAGGGGCTGCATGGGTTAGGTTAGGTTATATTACGTTATGGACGTATATAATGTTCCCACCGAGAAGTAGGGGCCAACACGCCAGAATTGTTGTAAAATAGTACATCCGAGATGTTAGGTTGCTTTAGGTTAGAATATATAACTTTATAGACGTATATAATGTTCCCACGGAGAGGCACGGACCGACACGACCGGGATTCTGTAAAACAACACCAGCGAAGTGCTAGATGGGTTAGGTTAGGTTATATTACGTTGTAGACGTATATAACGTTACCATCGAGAAGTAGGGGCCGACCCGCCAGGTATGTTGTAAAATACTACATCCGAGGTGTGAGGTTGCCTTAGGTTAGGATATATAGCGTTATGGACGTATATAATGTTCCCACGGAGAGGTACGGGCCGACACGACCGGGATTCTGTAAAACATTACCAGCGAGGGGCTAGATGGGTTAGGTTAGGTTATATTACGTTATAGACGTATATAATGTTCCCACCGAGAAGTAGGGCCCGGCCCGCCAGGAATGTGGTAAAATACTACATCCGAGGTGTGAGGTTGCCTTAGGTTAGGATATATAACGTTATAGACGTATATAATGTTCCCACAAAGAGGTACGGGGCTCCACGAACGGGATTCTGTAAAAAATTCCCAGCGAGGGGCTAGATGGGTTAGGTTAGGTTATATTACGTTATAGACGTATATAACGTTCCCACCTAGGAGTAGGGGCCGACCCGCCAGAAATGTTGTAAAATACTACATCCGAGGTTTGAGGTTGCCTTAGGGTAGGAAATATAACGTTATATACGTATATAATGTTCCCACGGAGAGGTACGTGCCGACGCGACCGGGATTCTGAAAAACATTACCAGCGGGGGGCTAGATGGGTTAGGATAGGTTATGTTACGTTATAGACGTATATAATGTTCCCACCGAGAAGTAGGGGCCGGCCCGCCAGGAATGTTGTAAAATACTACATCCGAGGTGTGAGGTTGCCTTAAGTTAGGATATATAACGTTATAGACGCATATAATTTTCCCACGAAGAGGTACGGTCCGTCACGACCGGGATTCTGTAAAACATTACCAGCCAGGGGCTAGATGGGTTAGGTTAGGTTATATTACGTTATAGACGTATATAATGTTCCCACCGAGAAGTAGGGGCCGGCCCGCCAGGAATGTTGTAATATACTACATCCGAAATATTAGGCTGCCTTAGGTTAGGATACATAACGCTATAGACGTTTACAATGTTCCCACGGAGAGGTACGGGCCGACCCGACCGAGATTCCGTAAAATATTACCAGCGAGGGGCTGCATGGGTTAGGTTAGGTTATATTACGTTATGGACGTATATAATGTTCCCACCGAGAAGTAGGGGCCAACACGCCAGAATTGTTGTAAAATAGTACATCCGAGATGTTAGGTTGCTTTAGGTTAGAATATATAACTTTATAGACGTATATTATGATCCCACGAAGAGGTACGGGCCGTCACGACCGGGATTCTGTAAAACATTACCAGCGAGGGGCTAGATGGGATAGGTTAGGTTATGTTACGTTATAGACGTATATAACGTTCCCACGTAGGAGTAGGGGCCGACCCGCCAGAAATGTTGTAAAATACTACATCCGAGGTTTGAGGTTGCCTTAGCGTAGGAAATATAACGTTATATACGTATATAATGTTCCCACGGAGAGGTACGTGCCGACGCGACCGGGATTCTGTAAAACATTACCAGCGAGGGGCTAGATGGGTTAGGATAGGTTATGTTACGTTATAGACGTATGTAATGTTCCCACCGAGAAGTAGGGGCCGGCCCGCCAGGAATGTTGTAAAATACTACATCCGAGGTGTGAGGTTGCCTTAGGTTAGGATATATAACGTTATAGACGCATATAATTTTCCCACGAAGAGGTACGGTCCGTCACGACCGGGATTCTGTAAAACATTACCAGCCAGGGGCTAGATGGGTTAGGTTAGGTTATATTACGTTATAGACGTATATAATGTTCCCACCGAGAAGTAGGGGCCGGCCCGCCAGGAATGTTGTAATATACTACATCCGAAATATTAGGCTGCCTTAGGTTAGGATATATAACGCTATAGACGTTTACAATGTTCCCACGGAGAGGTACGGGCCGACCCGACCGAGATTCCGTAAAATATTACCAGCGAGGGGCTGCATGGGTTAGGTTAGGGTATATTACGTTATGGACGTATATAATGTTCCCACCGAGAAGTAGGGGCCAACACGCCAGAATTGTTGTAAAATAGTACATCCGAGATGTTAGGTTGCTTTAGGTTAGAATATATAACTTTATAGACGTATATAATGTTCCCACGGAGAGGCACGGACCGACACGACCGGGATTCTGTAAAACAACACCAGCGAGGTGCTAGATGGGTTAGGTTAGGTTATATTACGTTGTAGACGTATATAACGTTACCATCGAGAAGTAGGGGCCGACCCGCCAGGTATGTTGTAAAATACTACATCCGAGGTGTGAGGTTGCCTTAGGTTAGGATATATAGCGTTATGGACGTATATAATGTTCCCACGGAGAGGTACGGGCCGACACGACCGGGATTCTGTAAAACATTACCAGCGAGGGGCTAGATGGGTTAGGTTAGGTTATATTACGTTATAGACGTATATAATGTTCCCACCGAGAAGTAGGGCCCGGCCCGCCAGGAATGTGGTAAAATACTACATCCGAGGTGTGAGGTTGCCTTAGGTTAGGATATATAACGTTATAGACGTATATAATGTTCCCACAAAGAGGTACGGGGCTCCACGAACGGGATTCTGTAAAACATTACCAGCGAGGGGCTAGATGGGTTAGGTTAGGTTATATTACCTTATAGACGTATATAATGTTCCCACCGAGAAGTAGGGGCCGTCCCGCCAGGATTGTTATAAAATACTACATCCGAGTTGTGAGGTTGCCTTAGGTTAAGATATATAACGTTATAGACGTATATAATGTTCCCACGGAGAGGTACGGGCCGACAGGGCCGGGATTCTGTAAAACATTACCAGCGAGAGGCTAGATGGGTTAGGTTAGGTTATCTTACGTTATACACGTATATAACGTTCCCAGGGAAAAGTACGGGCCGTCCCGCCAGGAATGTTGTAAAATACTACATCCGAAATGTTAGGCTGCCTTAGGTTAGGATATATAACGCTATAGACGTATCTAAGTTCTCCACGTAGAGGTACAGTCCGACACGGCTGGGATTCTGTAAAACATTACCAGCGACGGGCTAGATGGGTTAGGTTAGGTTATATTACGTTGTAGACGTATATAACGTTCCCATCGAGAAGTAGGGGCCGACCCGCCAGGTATGTTGTAAAATCCTACATCCAAGGAGTGAGGTTGCCTTAGGTTAGGATATATAACGTTATAGACGCATATAATGTTCCCACGAAGAGGTACGGACCGTCACGGCCGGGATTCTGTAAAACATTACCAGCCAGGGGCTAGATGGGTTAGGTTAGGCTATATTACGGTATAGACGTATATAATGTTCCCACCGAGAAGTAGGGGCCGGCCCGACAGGAATGTTGTAAAATACTACATCCGAGGTGTGAGGTTGCCTTAGGTTGGGATATATAACGTTATAGACGTATATAATGTTCCCACAAAGAGGTACGGGGCTCCACGAACGGGGTACTGTAAAAAATTCCCAGCGAGGGGCTAGATGGGTTAGGATAGGTTATGTTACGTTATAGGCGTATATAATGTTCCCACCGAGAAGTAGGGGCCGGCCCGCCAGGAATGTTGTAAAATACTACATCCGAGGTGTGAGGTTGCCTTAGGTTAGGATATATAACGTTATAGACGCATATAATTTTCCCACGAAGAGGTACGGTCCGTCACGACCGGGATTCTGTAAAACATTACCAGCCAGGGGCTAGATGGGTTAGGTTAGGTTATATTACGTTATAGACGTATATAATGTTCCCACCGAGAAGTAGGGGCCGGCCCGCCAGGAATGTTGTAATATACTACATCCGAAATATTAGGCTGCCTTAGGTTAGGATATATAACGCTATAGACGTTTACAATGTTCCCACGGAGAGGTACGGGCCGACACGACCGGGATTCTGTAAAACATTACCAGCGAGGGGCTAGATGGGTTAGGTTAGGTTATATTACGTTATAGACGTATATAATGTTCCCACCGAGAAGTAGGGCCCGGCCCGCCAGGAATGTGGTAAAATACTACATCCGAGGTGTGAGGTTGCCTTAGGTTAGGATATATAACGTTATAGACGTATATAATGTTCCCACAAAGAGGTACGGGGCTCCACGAACGGGATTCTGTAAAAAATTCCCAGCGAGGGGCTAGATGGGTTAGGTTAGGTTATATTACGTTATAGACGTATATAACGTTCCCACCTAGGAGTAGGGGCCGACCCGCCAGAAATGTTGTAAAATACTACATCCGAGGTTTGAGGTTGCCTTAGGGTAGGAAATATAACGTTATATACGTATATAATGTTCCCACGGAGAGGTACGTGCCGACGCGACCGGGATTCTGAAAAACATTACCAGCGGGGGGCTAGATGGGTTAGGATAGGTTATGTTACGTTATAGACGTATATAATGTTCCCACCGAGAAGTAGGGGCCGGCCCGCCAGGAATGTTGTAAAATACTACATCCGAGGTGTGAGGTTGCCTTAAGTTAGGATATATAACGTTATAGACGCATATAATTTTCCCACGAAGAGGTACGGTCCGTCACGACCGGGATTCTGTAAAACATTACCAGCCAGGGGCTAGATGGGTTAGGTTAGGTTATATTACGTTATAGACGTATATAATGTTCCCACCGAGAAGTAGGGGCCGGCCCGCCAGGAATGTTGTAATATACTACATCCGAAATATTAGGCTGCCTTAGGTTAGGATACATAACGCTATAGACGTTTACAATGTTCCCACGGAGAGGTACGGGCCGACCCGACCGAGATTCCGTAAAATATTACCAGCGAGGGGCTGCATGGGTTAGGTTAGGTTATATTACGTTATGGACGTATATAATGTTCCCACCGAGAAGTAGGGGCCAACACGCCAGAATTGTTGTAAAATAGTACATCCGAGATGTTAGGTTGCTTTAGGTTAGAATATATAACTTTATAGACGTATATAATGTTCCCACGGAGAGGCACGGACCGACACGACCGGGATTCTGTAAAACAACACCAGCGAGGTGCTAGATGGGTTAGGTTAGGTTATATTACGTTATAGACGTATATAATGTTCCCACCGAGAAGTAGGGCCCGGCCCGCCAGGAATGTTGTAAAATACTACATCCGAGGTGTGAGGTTGCCTTAGGTTAGGATATATAACGTTATAGACGTATATTATGATCCCACGAAGAGGTACGGGCCGTCACGACCGGGATTCTGTAAAACATTACCAGCGAGGGGCTAGATGGGATAGGTTAGGTTATATTACGTTATAGACGTATATAACGTTCCCACGTAGGAGTAGGGGCCGACCCGCCAGAAATGTTGTAAAATACTACATCCGAGGTTTGAGGTTGCCTTAGCGTAGGAAATATAACGTTATATACGTATATAATGTTCCCACGGAGAGGTACGTGCCGACGCGACCGGGATTCTGTAAAACATTACCAGCGAGGGGCTAGATGGGTTAGGATAGGTTATGTTACGTTATAGACGTATGTAATGTTCCCACCGAGAAGTAGGGGCCGGCCCGCCAGGAATGTTGTAAAATACTACATCCGAGGTGTGAGGTTGCCTTAGGTTAGGATATATAACGTTATAGACGCATATAATTTTCCCACGAAGAGGTACGGTCCGTCACGACCGGGATTCTGTAAAACATTACCAGCCAGGGGCTAGATGGGTTAGGTTAGGTTATATTACGTTATAGACGTATATAATGTTCCCACCGAGAAGTAGGGGCCGGCCCGCCAGGAATGTTGTAATATACTACATCCGAAATATTAGGCTGCCTTAGGTTAGGATATATAACGCTATAGACGTTTACAATGTTCCCACGGAGAGGTACGGGCCGACCCGACCGAGATTCCGTAAAATATTACCAGCGAGGGGCTGCATGGGTTAGGTTAGGGTATATTACGTTATGGACGTATATAATGTTCCCACCGAGAAGTAGGGGCCAACACGCCAGAATTGTTGTAAAATAGTACATCCGAGATGTTAGGTTGCTTTAGGTTAGAATATATAACTTTATAGACGTATATAATGTTCCCACGGAGAGGCACGGACCGACACGACCGGGATTCTGTAAAACAACACCAGCGAGGTGCTAGATGGGTTAGGTTAGGTTATATTACGTTGTAGACGTATATAACGTTACCATCGAGAAGTAGGGGCCGACCCGCCAGGTATGTTGTAAAATACTACATCCGAGGTGTGAGGTTGCCTTAGGTTAGGATATATAGCGTTATGGACGTATATAATGTTCCCACGGAGAGGTACGGGCCGACACGACCGGGATTCTGTAAAACATTACCAGCGAGGGGCTAGATGGGTTAGGTTAGGTTATATTACGTTATAGACGTATATAATGTTCCCACCGAGAAGTAGGGCCCGGCCCGCCAGGAATGTGGTAAAATACTACATCCGAGGTGTGAGGTTGCCTTAGGTTAGGATATATAACGTTATAGACGTATATAATGTTCCCACAAAGAGGTACGGGGCTCCACGAACGGGATTCTGTAAAACATTACCAGCGAGGGGCTAGATGGGTTAGGTTAGGTTATATTACGTTATAGACGTATATAACGTTCCCACGTAGGAGTAGGGGCCGACCCGCCAGAAATGTTGTAAAATACTACATCCGAGGTTTGAGGTTGCCTTAGCGTAGGAAATATAACGTTATATACGTATATAATGTTCCCACGGAGAGGTACGTGCCGACGCGACCGGGATTCTGTAAAACATTACCAGCGAGGGGCTAGATGGGTTAGGATAGGTTATGTTACGTTATAGACGTATGTAATGTTCCCACCGAGAAGTAGGGGCCGGCCCGCCAGGAATGTTGTAAAATACTACATCCGAGGTGTGAGGTTGCCTTAGCTTAGGATATATAACGTTATAGACGCATATAATTTTCCCACGAAGAGGTACGGTCCGTCACGACCGGGATTCTGTAAAACATTACCAGCCAGGGGCTAGATGGGTTAGGTTAGGTTATATTACGTTATAGACGTATATAATGTTCCCACCGAGAAGTAGGGGCCGGCCCGCCAGGAATGTTGTAATATACTACATCCGAAATATTAGGCTGCCTTAGGTTAGGATATATAACGCTATAGACGTTTACAATGTTCCCACGGAGAGGTACGGGCCGACCCGACCGAGATTCCGTAAAATATTACCAGCGAGGGGCTGCATGGGTCAGGTTAGGGTATATTACGTTATGGACGTATATAATGTTCCCACCGAGAAGTAGGGGCCAACACGCCAGAATTGTTGTAAAATAGTACATCCGAGATGTTAGGTTGCTTTAGGTTAGAATATATAACTTTATAGACGTATATAATGTTCCCACGGAGAGGCACGGACCGACACGACCGGGATTCTGTAAAACAACACCAGCGAGGTGCTAGATGGGTTAGGTTAGGTTATATTACGTTGTAGACGTATATAACGTTACCATCGAGAAGTAGGGGCCGACCCGCCAGGTATGTTGTAAAATACTACATCCGAGGTGTGAGGTTGCCTTAGGTTAGGATATATAGCGTTATGGACGTATATAATGTTCCCACGGAGAGGTACGGGCCGACACGACCGGGATTCTGTAAAACATTACCAGCGAGGGGCTAGATGGGTTAGGTTAGGTTATATTACGTTATAGACGTATATAATGTTCCCACCGAGAAGTAGGGCCCGGCCCGCCAGGAATGTGGTAAAATACTACATCCGAGGTGTGAGGTTGCCTTAGGTTAGGATATATAACGTTATAGACGTATATAATGTTCCCACAAAGAGGTACGGGGCTCCACGAACGGGATTCTGTAAAAAATTCCCAGCGAGGGGCTAGATGGGTTAGGTTAGGTTATATTACGTTATAGACGTATATAACGTTCCCACCTAGGAGTAGGGGCCGACCCGCCAGAAATGTTGTAAAATACTACATCCGAGGTTTGAGGTTGCCTTAGGGTAGGAAATATAACGTTATATACGTATATAATGTTCCCACGGAGAGGTACGTGCCGACGCGACCGGGATTCTGAAAAACATTACCAGCGAGGGGCTAGATGGGTTAGGATAGGTTATGTTACGTTATAGACGTATATAATGTTCCCACCGAGAAGTAGGGGCCGGCCCGCCAGGAATGTTGTAAAATACTACATCCGAGGTGTGAGGTTGCCTTAGGTTAGGATATATAACGTTATAGACGCATATAATTTTCCCACGAAGAGGTACGGTCCGTCACGACCGGGATTCTGTAAAACATTACCAGCCAGGGGCTAGATGGGTTAGGTTAGGTTATATTACGTTATAGACGTATATAATGTTCCCACCGAGAAGTAGGGGCCGGCCCGCCAGGAATGTTGTAATATACTACATCCGAAATATTAGGCTGCCTTAGGTTAGGATACATAACGCTATAGACGTTTACAATGTTCCCACGGAGAGGTACGGGCCGACCCGACCGAGATTCCGTAAAATATTACCAGCGAGGGGCTGCATGGGTTAGGTTAGGTTATATTACGTTATGGACGTATATAATGTTCCCACCGAGAAGTAGGGGCCAACACGCCAGAATTGTTGTAAAATTGTACATCCGAGATGTTAGGTTGCTTTAGGTTAGAATATATAACTTTATAGACGTATATAATGTTCCCACGGAGAGGCACGGACCGACACGACCGGGATTCTGTAAAACAACACCAGCGAGGTGCTAGATGGGTTAGGTTAGGTTATATTACGTTGTAGACGTATATAACGTTCCCATCGAGAAGTAGGGGCCGACCCGCCAGGTATGTTGTAAAATCCTACATCCGAGGAGTGAGGTTGCCTTAGGTTAGGATATATAACGTTATAGACGCATATAATGTTCCCACGAAGAGGTACGGACCGTCACGGCCGGGATTCTGTAAAACATTACCAGCCAGGGGCTAGATGGGTTAGGTTAGGCTATATTACGGTATAGACGTATATAATGTTCCCACCGAGAAGTAGGGGCCGGCCCGACAGGAATGTTGTAAAATACTACATCCGAGGAGTGAGGTTGCTTTAGGTTAGGATATATAACATTATAGACGTATATAATGTTCCCACCGAGAAGTAGGGACCGGCCCGCAAGGAATGCTGTAAAACACTACATCGGAGGTGTGAAGTTGCCTTAGGTTAGGATATATAACGTTATTGACGTATATAATGTTCCTGCGAAGGTGTACGGGCCGTCGCGACCGGGATTCTGCAAAACATTATCAGCCAGGGTCTAAATGGGTTAGGTTAGGTTATCTTACGTTATACACGTATATAACGTTCCCAGCGAAAAGTACGGGCCGTTCCGCCAGCAATGTTGTAAAATACTACATCCGAAATGTTAGGCTGACTTAGGTTAGGATATATAACGTTATAGACGTATATAATGTTCCCACGGAGAGGTACGGGCCGACACGACCGGGATTCTGTAAAACATTACCAGCGAGGGGCTAGATGGGTTAGGTTAGGTTATATTACCTTATAGACGTATATAATGTTCCCACCGAGAAGTAGGGGCCGTCCCGCCAGGATTGTTATAAAATACTACATCCGAGTTGTGAGGTTGCCTTAGGTTAAGATATATAACGTTATAGACGTATATAATGTTCCCACGGAGAGGTACGGGCCGACAGGGCCGGGATTCTGTAAAACATTACCAGCGAGAGGCTAGATGGGTTAGGTTAGGTTATCTTACGTTATACACGTATATAACGTTCCCAGGGAAAAGTACGGGCCGTCCCGCCAGGAATGTTGTAAAATACTACATCCGAAATGTTAGGCTGCCTTAGGTTAGGATATATAACGCTATAGACGTATCTAAGTTCTCCACGTAGAGGTACAGTCCGACACGGCTGGGATTCTGTAAAACATTACCAGCGACGGGCTAGATGGGTTAGGTTAGGTTATATTACGTTATAGACGTATATAACGTTCCCACCTAGGAGTAGGGGCCGGCCCGACTGGAATGTTGTAAAATACTACATCCGAGGAGTGAGGTTGCCTTAGGTTAGGATATATAACGTTATAGACGTATATAATGTTCCCACCGAGAAGTAGGGACCGGCCCGCAAGGAATGTTGTAAAACACTACATCGGAGGTGTGAAGTTGCCTTAGGTTAGGATATAGAACGTTATTGACGTATATAATGTTCCCACGGAGAGGTACGGGCCGACCCGACCGGGATTCTGTAAAACATTACCAGCGAGTGGCTGGATGGGTTAGGTTAGGTTATATTACGTTATGGACGTATATAATGTTCCCACCGAGAAGTAGGGCCCGGCCCGCCTGGAATGTGGTAAAATACTACATCCGAGGTGTGAGGTTGCCTTAGGTTAGGAAATATAACGTTATAGACGTATATAATGTTCCCACGGAGAGGTACGTGCCGACACGACCGGGATTCTGTAAAACATTACCAGCGAGGGGCTAGATGGGTTAGGATAGGTTATGTTACGTTATAGACGTATAGAATGTTCCCACCGAGAAGTAGGGGCCGGCCCGCCAGGAATGTTGTAAAATACTACATCCGAGGTGTGAGGTTGCCTTAGGTTAGGATATATAACGTTATAGACACATATAATGTTCCCACGGAGAGGCACGGACCGACACGACCGGGATTCTGTAAAACAACACCAGCGAGGTGCTAGATTGGTTAGGTTAGGTTATATTACGTTGTAGACGTATATAACGTTCCCATCGAGAAGCAGGGGCCGACCGGCCAGGTATGTTTGTAAAATACTACATCCGAGTTGTGAGGTTGCCTTAAGTTAGGATATATAACGTTACAGACGTATATAATGTTCCCACGAAGAGTTACGGGCCGTCACGAGCGGGATTCTGTAAAACATTACCAGCCAGGGGCTAGATGGATTAGGTTAGGTTATATTACGTTATAGACGTATATAATCTTCCCACCGAGAAGTTGGGGCCGGCCCGCCAGGAATGTTGTAAAATACTACATCCGAGGTGTGAGGTTGCCTTAGGTTAGGATATATAACGTTATAGACGTATATCTATGTTCCCACGAAGAGGTACGGGGCTACACGAACGGGATTCTGTAAAAAATGCCCAGCGAGGGGCTAGATGGGTTAGGTTAGGTTATATTACGTTATAGGCGTATATAATGTTCCCACCGAGAAGTAGGGGCCGGCCCGCAAGGAATGTTGTAAAATACTACATCCGAGGTGTGAGGTTGCCTTAAGTTAGGATATATAACGTCACAGACGTATATAATGTTCCCACGAAGAGGTACGGACCGTCACGGCCGGGATTCTGTAAAACATTACCAGCCAGGGGCTAGATGGGTTAGGTTAGGTTATATTACGTTATAGGCGTATATAATGTTCCCACCGAGAAGTAGGGGCCGGCCCGCAAGGAATATTGTAAAATACTACATCCGAGGTGTGAGGTTGCCTTAAGTTAGGATATATTACGTTACAGACGTATATACTGTTCCCACGGAGAGTTACGGGCCGTCACGACCGGGATTCTGTAAAACATTACCAGCCAGGAGCTAGATGGGTTAGGTTAGGTTATATTACGTTATAGACGTATATAATGTTCCCACCGAGATGTTGGAGCCGGCCCGCCAGGAATGTTGTAAAATACTACATCCGAGGTGTGAGGTTGCCTTAGGTTAGGATATATAACGTTATAGACGTACCTAATGTCTCCACGTAGAGGTACGGTCCGACACGGCCGGGATTCTGTAAAACATTACCAGCGAGGGGCCAGATGGGTTAGGTTACGTTATATTACGTTATAGACGTATATAATGTTCCCACCGAGAAATAGTGGCCGACCCGCCAGGAATGTTGTAATATACTACATCCGAAATATAAGGCTGCCTTAGGTCAGGATATATAACGCTATAGACGTTTATAATGTTCCCACGGATAGGTACGGGCCGACCCGACCGGGATTCTGTAAAACATTACCAGCGAGTGGCTGGATGTGTTAGGTTAGGTTATATTACGTTATAGACGTATATAATGTTCCCACCGAGAAGTAGGGGCCGGCCCGCCAGGAATGTTGTAAAATGCTACATCCGAGGTGTGAGGTTGCCTTAGGTTAGGATATATAACGTTATAGACGTATATAATGTTCCCACAAAGAGGTACGGAGCTCCACGAACGGGATTCTGTATAAAATTCCCAGCGAGGGGCTAGATTGGTTAGGTTAGGTTATATTACGTTATAGGCGTATATAATGTTCCCACGTTGAGTTACGGGCCGTCACGACCGGGATTCTGTAAAACATTACCAGGCAGGAGCTAGATGGGTTAGGTTAGGTTATATTACGTTATAGACGTATATAATGTTCCCACCGAGAAGTTGGGGCCGGCCCGCCAGGAATGTTGTAAAATACTACATCCGAAGAGTGAGGTTGCCTTAGGTTAGGATATATAACATTATAGACGTACCTAATGTCTCCACGTAGAGGTACGGTCCGACACGGCCGGGATTCTGTAAAACATTACCAGCGAAGGGGGCCTGATGGGTTAGGTTAGGTTATATTACGTTATAGACGTATATAATGTTCCCACCGAGAAGTAGGGACCGGCCCGCAAGGAATGTTGTAAAACACTACATCGGAGGTGTGAAGTTGCCTTAGGTTAGGATATATAACGTTATTGACGTATATAATGTTCCCGCGAAGGTGTACGGGCCGTCGCGACCGGTATTCTGCAAAACATTACCAGCCAGGGGCTAGATGGGTTAGGTTGGGTTATATTACGTTATAGACGTATATAATGTTTCCACAGAGACGTAGCTGCCGGCCCGCCAGGAATGTTGTAAAATACTACATCCGAGGAGTGAGGTTGCCTTAGGTTAGGATATATAACGTTATAGACGTACCTAATGTGTCCACGTAGACGTACGGTCCGACACGGCCGGGATTCTGTAAAACATTACCAGCGAGGGGCCAGATGGGTTAGGTTAGGTTATATTACGTTATAGACGTATATAATGTTCCCACCGAGAAGTAGGGGCCAACACGCCAGAATTGTTGTAAAATAGTACATCCGAGATGTTAGGTTGCTTTAGGTTAGGATATATAACTTTATAGACGTATATAATGTTCCCACGGAGAGGCACGGACCGACACGACCGGGATTCTGTAAAACAACACCAGCGAGGTGCTAGATGGGTTAGGATAGGTTATATTACGTTGTAGACGTATATAACGTTACCATCGAGAAGTAGGGGCCGACCCGCCAGGTATGTTGTAAAATACTACATCCGAGGTGTGAGGTTGCCTTAGGTTAGGATATATAGCGTTATGGACGTATATAATGTTCCCACGGAGAGGTACGGGCCGACACGACCGGGATTCTGTAAAACATTACCAGCGAGGGGCTAGATGGGTTAGGTTAGGTTATATTACGTTATAGACGTATATAATGTTCCCACCGAGAAGTAGGGCCCGGCCCGCCAGGAATGTGGTAAAATACTACATCCGAGGTGTGAGGTTGCCTTAGGTTAGGATATATAACGTTATAGACGTATATAATGTTCCCACAAAGAGGTACGGGGCTCCACGAACGGGATTCTGTAAAAAATTCCCAGCGAGGGGCTAGATGGGTTAGGTTAGGTTATATTACGTTATAGACGTATATAACGTTCCCACCTAGGAGTAGGGGCCGACCCGCCAGAAATGTTGTAAAATACTACATCCGAGGTTTGAGGTTGCCTTAGGGTAGGAAATATAACGTTATATACGTATATAATGTTCCCACGGAGAGGTACGTGCCGACGCGACCGGGATTCTGAAAAACATTACCAGCGAGGGGCTAGATGGGTTAGGATAGGTTATGTTACGTTATAGACGTATATAATGTTCCCACCGAGAAGTAGGGGCCGGCCCGCCAGGAATGTTGTAAAATACTACATCCGAGGTGTGAGGTTGCCTTAGGTTAGGATATATAACGTTATAGACGCATATAATTTTCCCACGAAGAGGTACGGTCCGTCACGACCGGGATTCTGTAAAACATTACCAGCCAGGGGCTAGATGGGTTAGGTTAGGTTATATTACGTTATAGACGTATATAATGTTCCCACCGAGAAGTAGGGGCCGGCCCGCCAGGAATGTTGTAATATACTACATCCGAAATATTAGGCTGCCTTAGGTTAGGATACATAACGCTATAGACGTTTACAATGTTCCCACGGAGAGGTACGGGCCGACCCGACCGAGATTCCGTAAAATATTACCAGCGAGGGGCTGCATGGGTTAGGTTAGGTTATATTACGTTATGGACGTATATAATGTTCCCACCGAGAAGTAGGGGCCAACACGCCAGAATTGTTGTAAAATTGTACATCCGAGATGTTAGGTTGCTTTAGGTTAGAATATATAACTTTATAGACGTATATAATGTTCCCACGGAGAGGCACGGACCGACACGACCGGGATTCTGTAAAACAACACCAGCGAGGTGCTAGATGGGTTAGGTTAGGTTATATTACGTTGTAGACGTATATAACGTTCCCATCGAGAAGTAGGGGCCGACCCGCCAGGTATGTTGTAAAATCCTACATCCGAGGAGTGAGGTTGCCTTAGGTTAGGATATATAACGTTATAGACGCATATAATGTTCCCACGAAGAGGTACGGACCGTCACGGCCGGGATTCTGTAAAACATTACCAGCCAGGGGCTAGATGGGTTAGGTTAGGCAATATTACGGTATAGACGTATATAATGTTCCCACCGAGAAGTAGGGGCCGGCCCGACAGGAATGTTGTAAAATACTACATCCGAGGAGTGAGGTTGCTTTAGGTTAGGATATATAACATTATAGACGTATATAATGTTCCCACCGAGAAGTAGGGACCGGCCCGCAAGGAATGCTGTAAAACACTACATCGGAGGTGTGAAGTTGCCTTAGGTTAGGATATATAACGTTATTGACGTATATAATGTTCCTGCGAAGGTGTACGGGCCGTCGCGACCGGGATTCTGCAAAACATTATCAGCCAGGGTCTAAATGGGTTAGGTTAGGTTATCTTACGTTATACACGTATATAACGTTCCCAGCGAAAAGTACGGGCCGTTCCGCCAGCAATGTTGTAAAATACTACATCCGAAATGTTAGGCTGACTTAGGTTAGGATATATAACGCTATAGACGTATCTAAGTTCTCCACGTAGAGGTACGGTCCGATACGGCCGGGATTCTGTAAAACAACACCAGCGAGGTGCTAGATGGGTTAGGTTAGGTTATATTACGTTGTAGACGTATATAACGTTACCATCGAGAAGTAGGGGCCGACCCGCCAGGTATGTTGTAAAATACTACATCCGAGGTGTGAGGTTGCCTTAGGTTAGGATATATAGCGTTATGGACGTATATAATGTTCCCACGGAGAGGTACGGGCCGACACGACCGGGATTCTGTAAAACATTACCAGCGAGGGGCTAGATGGGTTAGGTTAGGTTATATTACGTTATAGACGTATATAATGTTCCCACCGAGAAGTAGGGCCCGGCCCGCCAGGAATGTGGTAAAATACTACATCCGAGGTGTGAGGTTGCCTTAGGTTAGGAAATGTAACTTTATAGACGTATATAATGTTCCCACGGAGAGGCACGGACCGACACGACCGGGATTCTGTAAAACAACACCAGCGAGGTGCTAGATGGGTTAGGTTAGGTTATATTACGTTGTAGACGTATATAACGTTCCCATCGAGATGTAGGGGCCGACCCGCCAGGTATGTTGTAAAATACTACATCCGAGGTGCGAGGTTGCCTTAGGTTAGGATATATAGCGTTATGGACGTATATAATGTTCCCACGGAGAGGTACGGGCCGACACGACCGGGATTCTGTAAAACATTACCAGCGAGGGGCTAGATGGGTTAGGTTAGGTTATATTACCTTATAGACGTATATAATGTTCCCACCGAGAAGTAGGGGCCGTTCCGCCAGGATTGTTATAAAATACTACATCCGAGTTGTGAGGTTGCCTTAGGTTAAGATATATAACGTTATAGACGTATATAATGTTCCCACGGAGAGGTACGGGCCGACAGGGCCGGGATTCTGTAAAACATTACCAGCGAGAGGCTAGATGGGTTAGGTTAGGTTATCTTACGTTATACACGTATATAACGTTCCCAGGGAAAAGTACGGGCCGTCCCGCCAGGAATGTTGTAAAATACTACATCCGAAATGTTAGGCTGCCTTAGGTTAGGATATATAACGCTATAGACGTATCTAAGTTCTCCACGTAGAGGTACAGTCCGACACGGCTGGGATTCTGTAAAACATTACCAGCGACGGGCTAGATGGGTTAGGTTAGGTTATATTACGTTATAGACGTATATAACGTTCCCACCTAGGAGTAGGGGCCGGCCCGACTGGAATGTTGTAAAATACTACATCCGAGGAGTGAGGTTGCCTTAGGTTAGGATATATAACGTTATAGACGTATATAATGTTCCCACCGAGAAGTAGGGACCGGCCCGCAAGGAATGTTGTAAAACACTACATCGGAGGTGTGAAGTTGCCTTAGGTTAGGATATAGAACGTTATTGACGTATATAATGTTCCCGCGAAGGTGTACGGGCCGTCGCGACCGGGATTTTGCAAAACATTACCAGCCAGGGGCTAGATGGGTTAGGTTGGGTTATATTACGTTATGGACGTATATAATGTTCCCACCGAGAAATAGTGGCCGACCCGCCAGGAATGTTGTAATATACTACATCCGAAATATTAGACTGCCTTAGGTTAGGATATATAACGCTATAGACGTTTATAATGTTCCCACGGAGAGGTACGGGCCGACCCGACCGGGATTCTGTAAAACATTACCAGCGAGTGGCTGGATGGGTTAGGTTAGGTTATATTACGTTATGGACGTATATAATGTTCCCACCGAGAAGTAGGGCCCGGCCCGCCAGGAATGTGGTAAAATACTACATCCGAGGTGTGAGGTTGCCTTAGGTTAGGAAATATAACGTTATAGACGTATATAATGTTCCCACGGAGAGGTACGTGCCGACACGACCGGGATTCTGTAAAACATTACCAGCGAGGGGCTAGATGGGTTAGGATAGGTTATGTTACGTTATAGACGTATAGAATGTTCCCACCGAGAAGTAGGGGCCGGCCCGCCAGGAATGTTGTAAAATACTACATCCGAGGTGTGAGGTTGCCTTAGGTTAGGATATATAACGTTATAGACACATATAATGTTCCCACGGAGAGGCACGGACCGACACGACCGGGATTCTGTAAAACAACACCAGCGAGGTGCTAGATTGGTTAGGTTAGGTTATATTACGTTGTAGACGTATATAACGTTCCCATCGAGAAGCAGGGGCCGACCGGCCAGGTATGTTTGTAAAATACTACATCCGAGTTGTGAGGTTGCCTTAAGTTAGGATATATAACGTTACAGACGTATATAATGTTCCCACGAAGAGTTACGGGCCGTCACGAGCGGGATTCTGTAAAACATTACCAGCCAGGGGCTAGATGGATTAGGTTAGGTTATATTACGTTATAGACGTATATAATCTTCCCACCGAGAAGTTGGGGCCGGCCCGCCAGGAATGTTGTAAAATACTACATCCGAGGTGTGAGGTTGCCTTAGGTTAGGATATATAACGTTATAGACGTATATCTATGTTCCCACGAAGAGGTACGGGGCTACACGAACGGGATTCTGTAAAAAATGCCCAGCGAGGGGCTAGATGGGTTAGGTTAGGTTATATTACGTTATAGGCGTATATAATGTTCCCACCGAGAAGTAGGGGCCGGCCCGCAAGGAATGTTGTAAAATACTACATCCGAGGTGTGAGGTTGCCTTAAGTTAGGATATATAACGTCACAGACGTATATAATGTTCCCACGAAGAGGTACGGACCGTCACGGCCGGGATTCTGTAAAACATTACCAGCCAGGGGCTAGATGGGTTAGGTTAGGTTATATTACGTTATAGGCGTATATAATGTTCCCACCGAGAAGTAGGGGCCGGCCCGCAAGGAATATTGTAAAATACTACATCCGAGGTGTGAGGTTGCCTTAAGTTAGGATATATTACGTTACAGACGTATATACTGTTCCCACGGAGAGTTACGGGCCGTCACGACCGGGATTCTGTAAAACATTACCAGCCAGGAGCTAGATGGGTTAGGTTAGGTTATATTACGTTATAGACGTATATAATGTTCCCACCGAGATGTTGGAGCCGGCCCGCCAGGAATGTTGTAAAATACTACATCCGAGGTGTGAGGTTGCCTTAGGTTAGGATATATAACGTTATAGACGTACCTAATGTCTCCACGTAGAGGTACGGTCCGACACGGCCGGGATTCTGTAAAACATTACCAGCGAGGGGCCAGATGGGTTAGGTTACGTTATATTACGTTATAGACGTATATAATGTTCCCACCGAGAAATAGTGGCCGACCCGCCAGGAATGTTGTAATATACTACATCCGAAATATAAGGCTGCCTTAGGTCAGGATATATAACGCTATAGACGTTTATAATGTTCCCACGGATAGGTACGGGCCGACCCGACCGGGATTCTGTAAAACATTACCAGCGAGTGGCTGGATGTGTTAGGTTAGGTTATATTACGTTATAGACGTATATAATGTTCCCACCGAGAAGTAGGGGCCGGCCCGCCAGGAATGTTGTAAAATGCTACATCCGAGGTGTGAGGTTGCCTTAGGTTAGGATATATAACGTTATAGACGTATATAATGTTCCCACAAAGAGGTACGGAGCTCCACGAACGGGATTCTGTATAAAATTCCCAGCGAGGGGCTAGATTGGTTAGGTTAGGTTATATTACGTTATAGGCGTATATAATGTTCCCACGTTGAGTTACGGGCCGTCACGACCGGGATTCTGTAAAACATTACCAGGCAGGAGCTAGATGGGTTAGGTTAGGTTATATTACGTTATAGACGTATATAATGTTCCCACCGAGAAGTTGGGGCCGGCCCGCCAGGAATGTTGTAAAATACTACATCCGAGGAGTGAGGTTGCCTTAGGTTAGGATATATAACATTATAGACGTACCTAATGTCTCCACGTAGAGGTACGGTCCGACACGGCCGGGATTCTGTAAAACATTACCAGCGAAGGGGGCCTGATGGGTTAGGTTAGGTTATATTACGTTATAGACGTATATAATGTTCCCACCGAGAAGTAGGGACCGGCCCGCAAGGAATGTTGTAAAACACTACATCGGAGGTGTGAAGTTGCCTCAGGTTAGGATATATAACGTTATTGACGTATATAATGTTCCCGCGAAGGTGTACGGGCCGTCGCGACCGGTATTCTGCAAAACATTACCAGCCAGGGGCTAGATGGGTTAGGTTGGGTTATATTACGTTATAGACGTATATAATGTTTCCACAGAGACGTAGCTGCCGGCCCGCCAGGAATGTTGTAAAATACTACATCCGAGGAGTGAGGTTGCCTTAGGTTAGGATATATAACGTTATAGACGTACCTAATGTGTCCACGTAGACGTACGGTCCGACACGGCCGGGATTCTGTAAAACATTACCAGCGAGGGGCCAGATGGGTTAGGTTAGGTTATATTACGTTATAGACGTATATAATGTTCCCACCGAGAAGTAGGGGCCAACACGCCAGAATTGTTGTAAAATAGTACATCCGAGATGTTAGGTTGCTTTAGGTTAGGATATATAACTTTATAGACGTATATAATGTTCCCACGGAGAGGCACGGACCGACACGACCGGGATTCTGTAAAACAACACCAGCGAGGTGCTAGATGGGTTAGGTTAGGTTATATTACGTTGTAGACGTATATAACGTTCCCATCGAGAAGTAGGGGCCGACCCGCCAGGTATGTTTGTAAAATACTACATCCGAGGTGTGAGGTTGCCTTAGGTTAGGATATATAGCGTTATGGACGTATATAATGTTCCCACGGAGAGGTACGGGCCGACACGAACGGGATTCTGTAAAACATTACCAGCGAGGGGCTAGATGGGTTAGGTTAAGTTATATTACGTTATAAACGTATATAATGTTCCCACTGAGAAGTAGCGGCCGGCCCGACAGGAATGTTGTAAAATACTACATCCGAGGAGTGAGGTTGCCTTAGGTTAGGATATATAACGTTATAGACGTATATAATGTTCCCACCGAGAAGTAGGGGCCGGCCCGACAGGAATGTTGTAAAATACTACATCCGAGGTGTGAGGTTGCCTTAGGTTAGGATATATAACGTTATAGACGTATATTATGATCCCACGAAGAGGTACGGGCCGTCACGGCCGGGATTCTGTAAAACACTACCAGCGAGGGGCTAGATGGGTTAGGTTAGGTTATATTACGTTATAGACGTATATAACGTTCCCACCTAGGAGTAGGGGCCGACCCGCCAGAAATGTTGTAAAATACTACATCCGAGGTTTGAGGTTGCCTTAGGTTAGGATATATAACGTTATAGACGCATATAATTTTCCCACGAAGAGGTACGGTCCGTCACGACCGGGATTCTGTAAAACATTACCAGCCAGGGGCTAGATGGGTTAGGTTAGGTTATATTACGTTATAGACGTATATAATGTTCCCACCGAGAAGTAGGGGCCGGCCCGCCAGGAATGTTGTAATATACTACATCCGAAATATTAGGCTGCCTTAGGTTAGGATATATAACGCTATAGACGTTTACAATGTTCCCACGGAGAGGTACGGGCCGACCCGACCGAGATTCCGTAAAATATTACCAGCGAGGGGCTGCATGGGTTAGGTTAGGTTATATTACGTTATGGACGTATATAATGTTCCCACCGAGCAGTAGGGGCCAACACGCCAGAATTGTTATAAAATAGTACATCCGAGATGTTAGGTTGCTTTAGGTTAGAATATATAACTTTATAGACGTATATAATGTTCCCACGGAGAGGCGCGGTCCGACACGACCGGGATTCTGTAAAACAACACCAGCGAGGTGCTAGATGGGTTAGGTTAGGTTATATTACGTTGTAGACGTATATAACGTTCCCATCGAGAAGTAGGGGCCGACCCGCCAGGTATGTTGTAAAATCCTACATCCAAGGAGTGAGGTTGCCTTAGGTTAGGATATATAACGTTATAGACGCATATAATGTTCCCACGAAGAGGTACGGACCGTCACGGCCGGGATTCTGTAAAACATTACCAGCCAGGGGCTAGATGGGTTAGGTTAGGCTATATTACGGTATAGACGTATATAATGTTCCCACCGAGAAGTAGGGGCCGGCCCGACAGCAATGTTGTAAAATACTACATCCGAGGTGTGAGGTTGCCTTAGGTTGGGATATATAACGTTATAGACGTATATAATGTTCCCACAAAGAGGTACGGGGCTCCACGAACGGGGTACTGTAAAAAATTCCCAGCGAGGGGCTAGATGGGTTAGGATAGGTTATGTTACGTTATAGACGTATATAATGTTCCCACCGAGAAGTAGGGGCCGGCCCGCCAGGAATGTTGTAAAATACTACATCCGAGGTGTGAGGTTGCCTTAGGTTAGGATATATAACGTTATAGACGCATATAATTTTCCCACGAAGAGGTACGGTCCGTCACGACCGGGATTCTGTAAAACATTACCAGCCAGGGGCTAGATGGGTTAGGTTAGGTTATATTACGTTATAGACGTATATAATGTTCCCACCGAGAAGTTGGGGCCGGCCCGCCAGGAATGTTGTAAAATACTACATCCGAGGAGTGAGGTTGCCTTAGGTTAGGATATATAACATTATAGACGTACCTAATGTCTCCACGTAGAGGTACGGTCCGACACGGCCGGGATTCTGTAAAACATTACCAGCGAAGGGGGCCTGATGGGTTAGGTTAGGTTATATTACGTTATAGACGTATATAATGTTCCCACCGAGAAGTAGGGACCGGCCCGCAAGGAATGTTGTAAAACACTACATCGGAGGTGTGAAGTTGCCTCAGGTTAGGATATATAACGTTATTGACGTATATAATGTTCCCGCGAAGGTGTACGGGCCGTCGCGACCGGTATTCTGCAAAACATTACCAGCCAGGGGCTAGATGGGTTAGGTTGGGTTATATTACGTTATAGACGTATATAATGTTTCCACAGAGACGTAGCTGCCGGCCCGCCAGGAATGTTGTAAAATACTACATCCGAGGAGTGAGGTTGCCTTAGGTTAGGATATATAACGTTATAGACGTACCTAATGTGTCCACGTAGACGTACGGTCCGACACGGCCGGGATTCTGTAAAACATTACCAGCGAGGGGCCAGATGGGTTAGGTTAGGTTATATTACGTTATAGACGTATATAATGTTCCCACCGAGAAGTAGGGGCCAACACGCCAGAATTGTTGTAAAATAGTACATCCGAGATGTTAGGTTGCTTTAGGTTAGGATATATAACTTTATAGACGTATATAATGTTCCCACGGAGAGGCACGGACCGACACGACCGGGATTCTGTAAAACAACACCAGCGAGGTGCTAGATGGGTTAGGTTAGGTTATATTACGTTGTAGACGTATATAACGTTCCCATCGAGAAGTAGGGGCCGACCCGCCAGGTATGTTTGTAAAATACTACATCCGAGGTGTGAGGTTGCCTTAGGTTAGGATATATAGCGTTATGGACGTATATAATGTTCCCACGGAGAGGTACGGGCCGACACGAACGGGATTCTGTAAAACATTACCAGCGAGGGGCTAGATGGGTTAGGTTAAGTTATATTACGTTATAAACGTATATAATGTTCCCACTGAGAAGTAGCGGCCGGCCCGACAGGAATGTTGTAAAATACTACATCCGAGGAGTGAGGTTGCCTTAGGTTAGGATATATAACGTTATAGACGTATATAATGTTCCCACCGAGAAGTAGGGGCCGGCCCGACAGGAATGTTGTAAAATACTACATCCGAGGTGTGAGGTTGCCTTAGGTTAGGATATATAACGTTATAGACGTATATTATGATCCCACGAAGAGGTACGGGCCGTCACGGCCGGGATTCTGTAAAACACTACCAGCGAGGGGCTAGATGGGTTAGGTTAGGTTATATTACGTTATAGACGTATATAACGTTCCCACCTAGGAGTAGGGGCCGACCCGCCAGAAATGTTGTAAAATACTACATCCGAGGTTTGAGGTTGCCTTAGGTTAGGATATATAACGTTATAGACGCATATAATTTTCCCACGAAGAGGTACGGTCCGTCACGACCGGGATTCTGTAAAACATTACCAGCCAGGGGCTAGATGGGTTAGGTTAGGTTATATTACGTTATAGACGTATATAATGTTCCCACCGAGAAGTAGGGGCCGGCCCGCCAGGAATGTTGTAATATACTACATCCGAAATATTAGGCTGCCTTAGGTTAGGATATATAACGCTATAGACGTTTACAATGTTCCCACGGAGAGGTACGGGCCGACCCGACCGAGATTCCGTAAAATATTACCAGCGAGGGGCTGCATGGGTTAGGTTAGGTTATATTACGTTATGGACGTATATAATGTTCCCACCGAGCAGTAGGGGCCAACACGCCAGAATTGTTATAAAATAGTACATCCGAGATGTTAGGTTGCTTTAGGTTAGAATATATAACTTTATAGACGTATATAATGTTCCCACGGAGAGGCGCGGTCCGACACGACCGGGATTCTGTAAAACAACACCAGCGAGGTGCTAGATGGGTTAGGTTAGGTTATATTACGTTGTAGACGTATATAACGTTCCCATCGAGAAGTAGGGGCCGACCCGCCAGGTATGTTGTAAAATCCTACATCCAAGGAGTGAGGTTGCCTTAGGTTAGGATATATAACGTTATAGACGCATATAATGTTCCCACGAAGAGGTACGGACCGTCACGGCCGGGATTCTGTAAAACATTACCAGCCAGGGGCTAGATGGGTTAGGTTAGGCTATATTACGGTATAGACGTATATAATGTTCCCACCGAGAAGTAGGGGCCGGCCCGACAGGAATGTTGTAAAATACTACATCCGAGGTGTGAGGTTGCCTTAGGTTGGGATATATAACGTTATAGACGTATATAATGTTCCCACAAAGAGGTACGGGGCTCCACGAACGGGGTACTGTAAAAAATTCCCAGCGAGGGGCTAGATGGGTTAGGATAGGTTATGTTACGTTATAGACGTATATAATGTTCCCACCGAGAAGTAGGGGCCGGCCCGCCAGGAATGTTGTAAAATACTACATCCGAGGTGTGAGGTTGCCTTAGGTTAGGATATATAACGTTATAGACGCATATAATTTTCCCACGAAGAGGTACGGTCCGTCACGACCGGGATTCTGTAAAACATTACCAGCCAGGGGCTAGATGGGTTAGGTTAGGTTATATTACGTTATAGACGTATATAATGTTCCCACCGAGAAGTAGGGGCCGGCCCGCCAGGAATGTTGTAATATACTACATCCGAAATATTAGGCTGCCTTAGGTTAGGATATATAACGCTATAGACGTTTACAATGTTCCCACGGAGAGGTACGGGCCGACCCGACCGAGATTCCGTAAAATATTACCAGCGAGGGGCTGCATGGGTTAGGTTAGGTTATATTACGTTATGGACGTATATAATGTTCCCACCGAGAAGTAGGGGCCAACACGCCAGAATTGTTGTAAAATAGTACATCCGAGATGTTAGGTTGCTTTAGGTTAGAATATATAACTTTATAGACGTATATAATGTTCCCACGGAGAGGCACGGACCGACACGACCGGGATTCTGTAAAACAACACCAGCGAGGTGCTAGATGGGTTAGGTTAGGTTATATTACGTTGTAGACGTATATAACGTTACCATCGAGAAGTAGGGGCCGACCCGCCAGGTATGTTGTAAAATACTACATCCGAGGTGTGAGGTTGCCTTAGGTTAGGATATATAGCGTTATGGACGTATATAATGTTCCCACGGAGAGGTACGGGCCGACACGACCGGGATTCTGTAAAACATTACCAGCGAGGGGCTAGATGGGTTAGGTTAGGTTATATTACGTTATAGACGTATATAATGTTCCCACCGAGAAGTAGGGCCCGGCCCGCCAGGAATGTGGTAAAATACTACATCCGAGGTGTGAGGTTGCCTTAGGTTAGGAAATGTAACTTTATAGACGTATATAATGTTCCCACGGAGAGGCACGGACCGACACGACCGGGATTCTGTAAAACAACACCAGCGAGGTGCTAGATGGGTTAGGTTAGGTTATATTACGTTGTAGACGTATATAACGTTCCCATCGAGATGTAGGGGCCGACCCGCCAGGTATGTTGTAAAATACTACATCCGAGGTGCGAGGTTGCCTTAGGTTAGGATATATAGCGTTATGGACGTATATAATGTTCCCACGGAGAGGTACGGGCCGACACGACCGGGATTCTGTAAAACATTACCAGCGAGGGGCTAGATGGGTTAGGTTAGGTTATATTACCTTATAGACGTATATAATGTTCCCACCGAGAAGTAGGGGCCGTCCCGCCAGGATTGTTATAAAATACTACATCCGAGTTGTGAGGTTGCCTTAGGTTAAGATATATAACGTTATAGACGTATATAATGTTCCCACGGAGAGGTACGGGCCGACAGGGCCGGGATTCTGTAAAACATTACCAGCGAGAGGCTAGATGGGTTAGGTTAGGTTATCTTACGTTATACACGTATATAACTTTCCCAGGGAAAAGTACGGGCCGTCCCGCCAGGAATGTTGTAAAATACTACATCCGAAATGTTAGGCTGCCTTAGGTTAGGATATATAACGCTATAGACGTATCTAAGTTCTCCACGTAGAGGTACAGTCCGACACGGCTGGGATTCTGTAAAACATTACCAGCGACGGGCTAGATGGGTTAGGTTAGGTTATATTACGTTGTAGACGTATATAACGTTCCCACCTAGGAGTAGGGGCCGGCCCGACTGGAATGTTGTAAAATACTACATCCGAGGAGTGAGGTTGCCTTAGGTTAGGATATATAACGTTATAGACGTATATAATGTTCCCACCGAGAAGTAGGGACCGGCCCGCAAGGAATGTTGTAAAACACTACATCGGAGGTGTGAAGTTGCCTTAGGTTAGGATATAGAACGTTATTGACGTATATAATGTTCCCGCGAAGGTGTACGGGCCGTCGCGACCGGGATTTTGCAAAACATTACCAGCCAGGGGCTAGATGGGTTAGGTTGGGTTATATTACGTTATGGACGTATATAATGTTCCCACCGAGAAATAGTGGCCGACCCGCCAGGAATGTTGTAATATACTACATCCGAAATATTAGACTGCCTTAGGTTAGGATATATAACGCTATAGACGTTTATAATGTTCCCACGGAGAGGTACGGGCCGACCCGACCGGGATTCTGTAAAACATTACCAGCGAGTGGCTGGATGGGTTAGGTTAGGTTATATTACGTTATGGACGTATATAATGTTCCCACCGAGAAGTAGGGCCCGGCCCGCCAGGAATGTGGTAAAATACTACATCCGAGGTGTGAGGTTGCCTTAGGTTAGGATATATAACGTTATAGACACATATAATGTTCCCACGGAGAGGCACGGACCGACACGACCGGGATTCTGTAAAACAACACCAGCGAGGTGCTAGATTGGTTAGGTTAGGTTATATTACGTTGTAGACGTATATAACGTTCCCATCGAGAAGCAGGGGCCGACCGGCCAGGTATGTTTGTAAAATACTACATCCGAGGTGTGAGGTTGCCTTAAGTTAGGATATATAACGTTACAGACGTATATAATGTTCCCACGAAGAGTTACGGGCCGTCACGAGCGGGATTCTGTAAAACATTACCAGCCAGGGGCTAGATGGATTAGGTTAGGTTATATTACGTTATAGACGTATATAATCTTCCCACCGAGAAGTTGGGGCCGGCCCGCCAGGAATGTTGTAAAATACTACATCCGAGGTGTGAGGTTGCCTTAGGTTAGGATATATAACGTTATAGACGTATATCTATGTTCCCACGAAGAGGTACGGGGCTACACGAACGGGATTCTGTAAAAAATGCCCAGCGAGGGGCTAGATGGGTTAGGTTAGGTTATATTACGTTATAGGCGTATATAATGTTCCCACCGAGAAGTAGGGGCCGGCCCGCAAGGAATGTTGTAAAATACTACATCCGAGGTGTGAGGTTGCCTTAAGTTAGGATATATAACGTCACAGACGTATATAATGTTCCCACGAAGAGGTACGGACCGTCACGGCCGGGATTCTGTAAAACATTACCAGCCAGGGGCTAGATGGGTTAGGTTAGGTTATATTACGTTATAGGCGTATATAATGTTCCCACCGAGAAGTAGGGGCCGGCCCGCAAGGAATATTGTAAAATACTACATCCGAGGTGTGAGGTTGCCTTAAGTTAGGATATATTACGTTACAGACGTATATACTGTTCCCACGGAGAGTTACGGGCCGTCACGACCGGGATTCTGTAAAACATTACCAGCCAGGAGCTAGATGGGTTAGGTTAGGTTATATTACGTTATAGACGTATATAATGTTCCCACCGAGATGTTGGAGCCGGCCCGCCAGGAATGTTGTAAAATACTACATCCGAGGTGTGAGGTTGCCTTAGGTTAGGATATATAACGTTATAGACGTACCTAATGTCTCCACGTAGAGGTACGGTCCGACACGGCCGGGATTCTGTAAAACATTACCAGCGAGGGGCCAGATGGGTTAGGTTACGTTATATTACATTATAGACGTATATAATGTTCCCACCGAGAAATAGTAGCCGACCCGCCAGGAATGTTGTAATATACTACATCCGAAATATAAGGCTGCCTTAGGTCAGGATATATAACGCTATAGACGTTTATAATGTTCCCACGGATAGGTACGGGCCGACCCGACCGGGATTCTGTAAAACATTACCAGCGAGTGGCTGGATGTGTTAGGATAGGTTATATTACGTTATAGACGTATATAATGTTCCCACCGAGAAGTAGGGGCCGGCCCGCCAGGAATGTTGTAAAATGCTACATCCGAGGTGTGAGGTTGCCTTAGGTTAGGATATATAACGTTATAGACGTATATAATGTTCCCACAAAGAGGTACGGAGCTCCACGAACGGGATTCTGTATAAAATTCCCAGCGAGGGGCTAGATTGGTTAGGTTAGGTTATATTACGTTATAGGCGTATATAATGTTCCCACGTTGAGTTACGGGCCGTCACGACCGGGATTCTGTAAAACATTACCAGGCAGGAGCTAGATGGGTTAGGTTAGGTTATATTACGTTATAGACGTATATAATGTTCCCACCGAGAAGTTGGGGCCGGCCCGCCAGGAATGTTGTAAAATACTACATCCGAGGAGTGAGGTTGCCTTAGGTTAGGATATATAACATTATAGACGTACCTAATGTCTCCACGTAGAGGTACGGTCCGACACGGCCGGGATTCTGTAAAACATTACCAGCGAAGGGGGCCTGATGGGTTAGGTTAGGTTATATTACGTTATAGACGTATATAATGTTCCCACCGAGAAGTAGGGACCGGCCCGCAAGGAATGTTGTAAAACACTACATCGGAGGTGTGAAGTTGCCTTAGGTTAGGATATATAACGTTATTGACGTATATAATGTTCCCGCGAAGGTGTACGGGCCGTCGCGACCGGTATTCTGCAAAACATTACCAGCCAGGGGCTAGATGGGTTAGGTTGGGTTATATTACGTTATAGACGTATATAATGTTTCCACAGAGACGTAGCTGCCGGCCCGCCAGGAATGTTGTAAAATACTACATCCGAGGAGTGAGGTTGCCTTAGGTTAGGATATATAACGTTATAGACGTACCTAATGTGTCCACGTAGACGTACGGTCCGACACGGCCGGGATTCTGTAAAACATTACCAGCGAGGGGCCAGATGGGTTAGGTTAGGTTATATTACGTTATAGACGTATATAATGTTCCCACCGAGAAATAGTGGCCGACCCGCCAGGAATGTTGTAATATACTACATACGAAATATTAGGCTGCCTTAGGTTAGGATATATAACGCTATAGACGTTTATAATGTTCCCACGGAGAGGTACGGGCCGACCCGACCGGGATTCTGTAAAACATTACCAGCGAGTGACTGGATGGGTTAGGTTAGGTTATATTACGTTATGGACGTATATAATGTTCCCACCGAGAAGTAGGGGCCAACACGCCAGAATTGTTGTAAAATAGTACATCCGAGATGTTAGGTTGCTTTAGGTTAGGATATATAACTTTATAGACGTATATAATGTTCCCACGGAGAGGCACGGACCGACACGACCGGGATTCTGTAAAACAACACCAGCGAGGTGCTAGATGGGTTAGGTTAGGTTATATTACGTTGTAGACGTATATAACGTTCCCATCGAGAAGTAGGGGCCGACCCGCCAGGTATGTTTGTAAAATACTACATCCGAGGTGTGAGGTTGCCTTAGGTTAGGATATATAGCGTTATGGACGTATATAATGTTCCCACGGAGAGGTACGGGCCGACACGAACGGGATTCTGTAAAACATTACCAGCGAGGGGCTAGATGGGTTAGGTTAAGTTATATTACGTTATAAACGTATATAATGTTCCCACCGAGAAGTAGCGGCCGGCCCGACAGGAATGTTGTAAAATACTACATCCGAGGAGTGAGGTTGCCTTAGGTTAGGATATATAACGTTATAGACGTATATAATGTTCCCACCGAGAAGTAGGGGCCGGCCCGACAGGAATGTTGTAAAATACTACATCCGAGGTGTGAGGTTGCCTTAGGTTAGGATATATAACGTTATAGACGTATATTATGATCCCACGAAGAGGTACGGGCCGTCACGGCCGGGATTCTGGAAAACACTACCAGCGAGGGGCTAGATGGGTTAGGTTAGGTTATATTACGTTATAGACGTATATAACGTTCCCACCTAGGAGTAGGGGCCGACCCGCCAGAAATGTTGTAAAATACTACATCCGAGGTTTGAGGTTGCCTTAGGGTAGGAAATATAACGCTATATACGTATATAATGTTCCCACGGAGAGGTACGTGCCGACGCGACCGGGATTCTGTAAAACATTACCAGCGAGGGGCTAGATGGGTTAGGATAGGTTATGTTACGTTATAGACGTATATAATGTTCCCACCGAGAAGTAGGGGCCGGCCCGCCAGGAATGTTGTAAAATACAACATCCGAGGTGTGAGGTTGCCTTAGGTTAGGATATATAACGTTATAGACGCATATAATTTTCCCACGAAGAGGTACGGTCCGTCACGACCGGGATTCTGTAAAACATTACCAGCCAGGGGCTAGATGGGTTAGGTTAGGTTATATTACGTTATAGACGTATATAATGTTCCCACCGAGAAGTAGGGGCCGGCCCGCCAGGAATGTTGTAATATACTACATCCGAAATATTAGGCTGCCTTAGGTTAGGATATATAACGCTATAGACGTTTACAATGTTCCCACGGAGAGGTACGGGCCGACCCGACCGAGATTCCGTAAAATATTACCAGCGAGGGGCTGCATGGGTTAGGTTAGGTTATATTACGTTATGGACGTATATAATGTTCCCACCGAGCAGTAGGGGCCAACACGCCAGAATTGTTATAAAATAGTACATCCGAGATGTTAGGTTGCTTTAGGTTAGAATATATAACTTTATAGACGTATATAATGTTCCCACGGAGAGGCGCGGTCCGACACGACCGGGATTCTGTAAAACAACACCAGCGAGGTGCTAGATGGGTTAGGTTAGGTTATATTACGTTGTAGACGTATATAACGTTCCCATCGAGAAGTAGGGGCCGACCCGCCAGGTATGTTGTAAAATCCTACATCCAAGGAGTGAGGTTGCCTTAGGTTAGGATATATAACGTTATAGACGCATATAATGTTCCCACGAAGAGGTACGGACCGTCACGGCCGGGATTCTGTAAAACATTACCAGCCAGGGGCTAGATGGGTTAGGTTAGGCTATATTACGGTATAGACGTATATAATGTTCCCACCGAGAAGTAGGGGCCGGCCCGACAGGAATGTTGTAAAATACTACATCCGAGGTGTGAGGTTGCCTTAGGTTGGGATATATAACGTTATAGACGTATATAATGTTCCCACAAAGAGGTACGGGGCTCCACGAACGGGGTACTGTAAAAAATTCCCAGCGAGGGGCTAGATGGGTTAGGATAGGTTATGTTACGTTATAGACGTATATAATGTTCCCACCGAGAAGTAGGGGCCGGCCCGCCAGGAATGTTGTAAAATACTACATCCGAGGTGTGAGGTTGCCTTAGGTTAGGATATATAACGTTATAGACGCATATAATTTTCCCACGAAGAGGTACGGTCCGTCACGACCGGGATTCTGTAAAACATTACCAGCCAGGGGCTAGATGGGTTAGGTTAGGTTATATTACGTTATAGACGTATATAATGTTCCCACCGAGAAGTAGGGGCCGGCCCGCCAGGAATGTTGTAATATACTACATCCGAAATATTAGGCTGCCTTAGGTTAGGATATATAACGCTATAGACGTTTACAATGTTCCCACGGAGAGGTACGGGCCGACCCGACCGAGATTCCGTAAAATATTACCAGCGAGGGGCTGCATGGGTTAGGTTAGGTTATATTACGTTATGGACGTATATAATGTTCCCACCGAGAAGTAGGGGCCAACACGCCAGAATTGTTGTAAAATAGTACATCCGAGATGTTAGGTTGCTTTAGGTTAGAATATATAACTTTATAGACGTATATAATGTTCCCACGGAGAGGCACGGACCGACACGACCGGGATTCCGTAAAACAACACCAGCGAGGTGCTAGATGGGTTAGGTTAGGTTATATTACGTTGTAGACGTATATAACGTTACCATCGAGAAGTAGGGGCCGACCCGCCAGGTATGTTGTAAAATACTACATCCGAGGTGTGAGGTTGCCTTAGGTTAGGATATATAGCGTTATGGACGTATATAATGTTCCCACGGAGAGGTACGGGCCGACACGACCGGGATTCTGTAAAACATTACCAGCGAGGGGCTAGATGGGTTAGGTTAGGTTATATTACGTTATAGACGTATATAATGTTCCCACCGAGAAGTAGGGCCCGGCCCGCCAGGAATGTGGTAAAATACTACATCCGAGGTGTGAGGTTGCCTTAGGTTAGGATATATAACGTTATAGACGTATATAATGTTCCCACAAAGAGGTACGGGGCTCCACGAACGGGATTCTGTAAAAAATTCCCAGCGAGGGGCTAGATGGGTTAGGTTAGGTTATATTACGTTATAGACGTATATAACGTTCCCACCTAGGAGTAGGGGCCGACCCGCCAGAAATGTTGTAAAATACTACATCCGAGGTTTGAGGTTGCCTTAGGGTAGGAAATATAACGTTATATACGTATATAATGTTCCCACGGAGAGGTACGTGCCGACGCGACCGGGATTCTGAAAAACATTACCAGCGAGGGGCTAGATGGGTTAGGATAGGTTATGTTACGTTATAGACGTATATAATGTTCCCACCGAGAAGTAGGGGCCGGCCCGCCAGGAATGTTGTAAAATACTACATCCGAGGTGTGAGGTTGCCTTAGGTTAGGATATATAACGTTATAGACGCATATAATTTTCCCACGAAGAGGTACGGTCCGTCACGACCGGGATTCTGTAAAACATTACCAGCGAGGGGCTAGATGGGATAGGTTAGGTTATATTACGTTATAGACGTATATAACGTTCCCACCTAGGAGTAGGGGCCGACCCGCCAGAAATGTTGTAAAATACTACATCCGAGGTTTGAGGTTGCCTTAGGGTAGGAAATATAACGTTATATACGTATATAATGTTCCCACGGAGAGGTACGTGCCGACGCGACCGGGATTCTGAAAAACATTACCAGCGAGGGGCTAGATGGGTTAGGATAGGTTATGTTACGTTATAGACGTATATAATGTTCCTACCGAGAAGTAGGGGCCGGCCCGCCAGGAATGTTGTAAAATACTACATCCGAGGTGTGAGGTTGCCTTAGGTTAGGATATATAACGTTATAGACGCATATAATTTTCCCACGAAGAGGTACGGTCCGTCACGACCGGGATTCTGTAAAACATTACCAGCCAGGGGCTAGATGGGTTAGGTTAGGTTATATTACGTTATAGACGTATATAATGTTCCCACCGAGAAGTAGGGGCCGGCCCGCCAGGAATGTTGTAATATACTACATCCGAAATATTAGGCTGCCTTAGGTTAGGATACATAACGCTATAGACGTTTACAATGTTCCCACGGAGAGGTACGGGCCGACCCGACCGAGATTCCGTAAAATATTACCAGCGAGGGGCTGCATGGGTTAGGTTAGGTTATATTACGTTATGGACGTATATAATGTTCCCACCGAGAAGTAGGGGCCAACACGCCAGAATTGTTGTAAAATAGTACATCCGAGATGTTAGGTTGCTTTAGGTTAGAATATATAACTTTATAGACGTATATAATGTTCCCACGGAGAGGCACGGACCGACACGTCCGGGATTCTGTAAAACAACACCAGCGAGGTGCTAGATGGGTTAGGTTAGGTTATATTACGTTATAGACGTATATAATGTTCCCACCGAGAAGTAGGGCCCGGCCCGCCAGGAATGTTGTAAAATACTACATCCGAGGTGTGAGGTTGCCTTAGGTTAGGATATATAACGTTATAGACGTATATTATGATCCCACGAAGAGGTACGGGCCGTCACGACCGGGATTCTGTAAAACATTACCAGCGAGGGGCTAGATGGGATAGGTTAGGTTATATTACGTTATAGACGTATATAACGTTCCCACGTAGGAGTAGGGGCCGACCCGCCAGAAATGTTGTAAAATACTACATCCGAGGTTTGAGGTTGCCTTAGCGTAGGAAATATAACGTTATATACGTATATAATGTTCCCACGGAGAGGTACGTGCCGACGCGACCGGGATTCTGTAAAACATTACCAGCGAGGGGCTAGATGGGTTAGGATAGGTTATGTTACGTTATAGACGTATGTAATCTTCCCACCGAGAAGTAGGGGCCGGCCCGCCAGGAATGTTGTAAAATACTACATCCGAGGTGTGAGGTTGCCTTAGGTTAGGATATATAACGTTATAGACGCATATAATTTTGCCACGAAGAGGTACGGTCCGTCACGACCGGGATTCTGTAAAACATTACCAGCCAGGGGCTAGATGGGTTAGGTTAGGTTATATTACGTTATAGACGTATATAATGTTCCCACCGAGAAGTAGGGGCCGGCCCGCCAGGAATGTTGTAATATACTACATCCGAAATATTAGGCTGCCTTAGGTTAGGATATATAACGCTATAGACGTTTACAATGTTCCCACGGAGAGGTACGGGCCGACCCGACCGAGATTCCGTAAAATATTACCAGCGAGGGGCTGCATGGGTTAGGTTAGGTTATATTACGTTATGGACGTATATAATGTTCCCACCGAGAAGTAGGGGCCAACACGCCAGAATTGTTGTAAAATAGTACATCCGAGATGTTAGGTTGCTTTAGGTTAGAATATATAACTTTATAGACGTATATAATGTTCCCACGGAAAGGCACGGACCGACACGACCGGGATTCTGTAAAACAACACCAGCGAGGTGCTAGATGGGTTAGGTTAGGTTATATTACGTTGTAGACGTATATAACGTTACCATCGAGAAGTAGGGGCCGACCCGCCAGGTATGTTGTAAAATACTACATCCGAGGTGTGAGGTTGCCTTAGGTTAGGATATATAGCGTTATGGACGTATATAATGTTCCCACGGAGAGGTACGGGCCGTCACGACCGGGATTCTGTAAAACATTACCAGCGAGGGGCTAGATGGGTTAGGTTAGGTTATATTACGTTATAGACGTATATAATGTTCCCACCGAGAAGTAGGGGCCGGCCCGCAAGGAATGTTGTAAAATACTACATCCGAGGTGTGAGGTTGCCTTAGGTTAGGATATATAACGTTATAGACGTATATAATGTTCCCACAAAGAGGTACGGTCCGACACGGCCGGGATTCTGTAAAACATCACCAGCGAGGGACTAGATGGGTTAGGTTAGGTTATATTACGTTATAGACGTATATAACGTTCCCACCTAGGAGTAGGGGCCGACCCGCCAGAAATGTTGTAAAATACTACATCCGAGGTTTGAGGTTGCCTTAGGTTAGGAAATATAACGTTATAGACGTATATAATGTTCCCACGGAGAGGTACGTGCCGACGCGACCGGGATTCTGTAAAACATTACCAGCGTGGGGCTAGATGGGTTAGGATAGGTTATGTTACGTTATAGACGTATATAATGTTCCCACCGAGAAGTAGGGGCCGGCCCGCCAGGAATGTTGTAAAATACTACATCCGAGGTGTGAGGTTGCCTTAGGTTAGGATATATAACGTTATAGACACATATAATGTTCCCACGAAGAGGTACGGACCGTCACGACCGAGATTCTGTAAAACATTACCAGCCAGGGGCTAGATGGGTTAGGTTAGGTTATATTACGTTATAGACGTATATAATGTTCCCACCGAGAAGTAGCGGCCGGCCCGACAGGAATGTTGTAAAATAGTACATCCGAGGAGTGAGGTTGCCTTAGGTTAGGATATATAACGTTATAGACGTATATAATGTTCCCACCGAGAAGTAGGGACCGGCCCGCAAGGAATGTTGTAAAACACTACATCGGAGGTGTGAAGTTGCCTTAGGTTAGGATATATAACGTTATTGACGTATATAATGTTCCCGCGAAGGTGTACGGGCCGTCGCGACCGGGATTCTGCAAAACATTACCAGCCAGGGGCTAGATGGGTTAGGTTGGGTTATATTACGTTATAGACGTATATAATGTTCCCACAGAGACGTAGCTGCCGGCCCGCCAGGAATGTTGTAAAATACTACATCCGAGGAGTGAGGTTGCCTTAGGTTAGGATATATAACGTTATAGACGTACCTTATGTCTCCACGTAGAGGTACGGTCCGACACGGCCGGGATTCTGTAAAACATTACCAGCGAGGGGCCAGATGGGTTAGGTTAGGTTATATTACGTTATAGACGTATATAATGTTCCCACCGAGAAGTAGGGCCCGGCCCGCCAGGAATGTGGTAAAATACTACATCCGAGGTGTGAGGTTGCCTTAGGTTAGGATATATAGCGTTATGGACGTATATAATGTTCCCATGGAGAGGTACGGGCCGACACGGCCGGGATTCTGTAAAACATTACCAGCGAGGGGCTAGATGGGTTAGGTTAGGTTATATTACGTTGTAGACGTATATAACGTTCCCATCGAGAAGTAGGGGCCGACCCGCCAGGTATGTTGTAAAATACTACATTCGAGGTGTGAGGTTGCCTTAGGTTAGGATATATAACGTTATAGACGCATATAATGTTCCCACGAAGAGGTACGGGGCTCCCCGAACGGGATTATGTAAAAAATTCCCAGCGAGGGGCTAGAAGGGTTAGGTTAGGTTATATTACGTTATAGACATAAATAATCTTCCCACCGAGAAGTAGCGGCCGGCCCGACAGGAATGTTGTAAAATCCTACATCCGAGGAGTGAGGTTGCCTTAGGTTAGGATATATAACGTTATAGACGCATATAATGTTCTCACGAAGAGGTACGGACCGTCACGGCCGGGATTCTATAAAACATTACCAGCCAGGGGCTAGATGGGTTAGGTTAGGTTATATTACGTTATGGACGTATATAATGTTCCCACCGAGAAGTAGGGGCCGGCCCGACAGAAATGTTGTAAAATACTACATCAGAGGTGTGAGGTTGCCTTAGGTTAGGATATATAGCGTTATGGACGTATATAATGTTCCTACGGAGAGGTACGGGCCGACACGACCGGGATTCTGTAAAACATTACCAGCGAGGGGCTAGATGGGTTAGGTTAGGTTATATTACGTTATAGACGTATATAATGTTCCCACCGAGAAGTAGGGCCCGGCCCGCCAGGAATGTGGTAAAATACTACATCCGAGGTGTGAGGTTGCCTTAGGTTAGGATATATAACGTTATAGACGTATATTATGATCCCACGAAGAGGTACGGGCCGTCACGACCGGGATTCTGTAAAACATTACCAGCGAGGGGCTAGATGGGATAGGTTAGGTTATATTACGTTATAGACGTATATAACGTTCCCACGTAGGAGTAGGGGCCGACCCGCCAGAAATGTTGTAAAATACTACATCCGAGGTTTGAGGTTGCCTTAGCGTAGGAAATATAACGTTATATACGTATATAATGTTCCCACGGAGAGGTACGTGCCGACGCGACCGGGATTCTGTAAAGCATTACCAGCGAGGGGCTAGATGGGTTAGGATAGGTTATGTTACGTTATAGACGTAAATAATGTTCCCACCGAGAATTAGCGGCCGGCCCGACAGGAATGTTGTAAAATACTACATCCGAGGTGTGAGGTTGCCTTAAGTTAGGATATATAACGTTATAGACGTATATAATTTTCCCACGAAGAGGTACGGGGCTACACGAACGGGATTCTGTAAAAAATTCCCAGCGAGGGGCTAGATGGGTTAGGTTAGGTTATATTACGTTATAGACGTAAATAATCTTCCCACCGAGAAGTAGCGGCCGGCCCGACAGGAATGTTGTAAAATCCTACATCCGAGGAGTGAGGTTGCCTTAGGTTAGGATATATAACGTTATAGACGCATATAATGTTCTCACGAAGAGGTACGGACCGTCACGGCCGGGATTCTGTAAAACATTACCAGCCAGGGGCTAGATGGGTTAGGTTAGGTTATATTACGTTATAGACGTATATAATGTTCCCACCGAGAAGTAGGGGCCGGCCCGACAGAAATGTTGTAAAATACTACATCAGAGGTGTGAGGTTGCCTTAGGTTGGGATATATAACGTTATAGACGTATATAATGTTCCCACGAAGAGTTACGGGCCGTCACGACCGGGATTCTGTAAAACATTACCAGCGAGGGGCTAGATGGGTTAGGTTAGGTTATATTACGTTATAGACGTATATAATGTTCCCACCGAGAAGTAGGGGCCGGCCCGCAAGGAATGTTGTAAAATACTACATCCGAGGTGTGAGGTTGCCTTAGGTTAGGATATATAACGTTATAGACGTATATAATGTTCCCACAAAGAGGTACGGTCCGACACGGCCGGGATTCTGTAAAACATCACCAGCGAGGGACTAGATGGGTTAGGTTAGGTTATATTACGTTATAGACGTATATAACGTTCCCACCTAGGAGTAGGGGCCGACCCGCCAGAAATGTTGTAAAATACTACATCCGAGGTGTGAGGTTGCCTTAGGTTAGGATATATAGCGTTATGGACGTATATAATGTTCCTACGGAGAGGTACGGGCCGACACGACCGGGATTCTGTAAAACATTACCAGCGAGGGGCTAGATGGGTTAGGTTAGGTTATATTACGTTATAGACGTATATAATGTTCCCACCGAGAAGTAGGGCCCGGCCCGCCAGGAATGTGGTAAAATACTACATCCGAGGTGTGAGGTTGCCTTAGGTTAGGATATATAACGTTATAGACGTATATTATGATCCCACGAAGAGGTACGGGCCGTCACGACCGGGATTCTGTAAAACATTACCAGCGAGGGGCTAGATGGGATAGGTTAGGTTATATTACGTTATAGACGTATATAACGTTCCCACCTAGGAGTAGGGGCCGACCCGCCAGAAATGTTGTAAAATACTACATCCGAGGTTTGAGGTTGCCTTAGGGTAGGAAATATAACGTTATATACGTATATAATGTTCCCACGGAGAGGTACGTGCCGACGCGACCGGGATTCTGAAAAACATTACCAGCGAGGGGCTAGATGGGTTAGGATAGGTTATGTTACGTTATAGACGTATATAATGTTCCTACCGAGAAGTAGGGGCCGGCCCGCCAGGAATGTTGTAAAATACTACATCCGAGGTGTGAGGTTGCCTTAGGTTAGGATATATAACGTTATAGACGCATATAATTTTCCCACGAAGAGGTACGGTCCGTCACGACCGGGATTCTGTAAAACATTACCAGCCAGGGGCTAGATGGGTTAGGTTAGGTTATATTACGTTATAGACGTATATAATGTTCCCACCGAGAAGTAGGGGCCGGCCCGCCAGGAATGTTGTAATATACTACATCCGAAATATTAGGCTGCCTTAGGTTAGGATACATAACGCTATAGACGTTTACAATGTTCCCACGGAGAGGTACGGGCCGACCCGACCGAGATTCCGTAAAATATTACCAGCGAGGGGCTGCATGGGTTAGGTTAGGTTATATTACGTTATGGACGTATATAATGTTCCCACCGAGAAGTAGGGGCCAACACGCCAGAATTGTTGTAAAATAGTACATCCGAGATGTTAGGTTGCTTTAGGTTAGAATATATAACTTTATAGACGTATATAATGTTCCCACGGAGAGGCACGGACCGACACGACCGGGATTCTGTAAAACAACACCAGCGAGGTGCTAGATGGGTTAGGTTAGGTTATATTACGTTATAGACGTATATAATGTTCCCACCGAGAAGTAGGGCCCGGCCCGCCAGGAATGTTGTAAAATACTACATCCGAGGTGTGAGGTTGCCTTAGGTTAGGATATATAACGTTATAGACGTATATTATGATCCCACGAAGAGGTACGGGCCGTCACGACCGGGATTCTGTAAAACATTACCAGCGAGGGGCTAGATGGGATAGGTTAGGTTATATTACGTTATAGACGTATATAACGTTCCCACGTAGGAGTAGGGGCCGACCCGCCAGAAATGTTGTAAAATGCTACATCCGAGGTTTGAGGTTGCCTTAGCGTAGGAAATATAACGTTATATACGTATATAATGTTCCCACGGAGAGGTACGGGCCGACCCGACCGAGATTCCGTAAAATATTACCAGCGAGGGGCTGCATGCGTTAGGTTAGGTTATATTACGTTATGGACGTATATAATGTTCCCACCGAGAAGTAGGGGCCGGCCCGACAGAAATGTTGTAAAATACTACATCAGAGGTGTGAGGTTGCCTTAGGTTGGGATATATAACGTTATAGACGCATATAATGTTCTCACGAAGAGGTACGGACCGTCACGGCCGGGATTCTGTAAAACATTACCAGCCAGGGGCTAGATGGGTTAGGTTAGGTTATATTACGTTATAGACGTATATAATGTTCCCACCGAGAAGTAGGGGCCGGCCCGACAGAAATGTTGTAAAATACTACATCAGAGGTGTGAGGTTGCCTTAGGTTGGGATATATAACGTTATAGACGTATATAATGTTCCCACGAAGAGTTACGGGCCGTCACGACCGGGATTCTGTAAAACATTACCAGCGAGGGGCTAGATGGGTTAGGTTAGGTTATATTACGTTATAGACGTATATAATGTTCCCACCGAGAAGTAGGGGCCGGCCCGCAAGGAATGTTGTAAAATACTACATCCGAGGTGTGAGGTTGCCTTAGGTTAGGATATATAACGTTATAGACGTATATAATGTTCCCACAAAGAGGTACGGTCCGACACGGCCGGGATTCTGTAAAACATCACCAGCGAGGGACTAGATGGGTTAGGTTAGGTTATATTACGTTATAGACGTATATAATGTTCCCACCGAGAAGTAGCGGCCGGCCCGACAGGAATGTTGTAAAATAGTACATCCGAGGAGTGAGGTTGCCTTAGGTTAGGATATATAACGTTATAGACGTATATAATGTTCCCACCGAGAAGTAGGGACCGGCCCGCAAGGAATGTTGTAAAACACTACATCGGAGGTGTGAAGTTGCCTTAGGTTAGGATATATAACGTTATAGACGTATATAATGTTCCCACCGAGAAGTAGGGACCGGCCCGCAAGGAATGTTGTAAAACACTACATCGGAGGTGTGAAGTTGCCTTAGGTTAGGATATATAACGTTATTGACGTATATAATGTTCCCGCGAAGGTGTACGGGCCGTCGCGACCGGGATTCTGCAAAACATTACCAGCCAGGGGCTAGATGGGTTAGGTTGGGTTATATTACGTTATAGACGTATATAATGTTCCCACAGAGACGTAGCTGCCGGCCCGCCAGGAATGTTGTAAAATACTACATCCGAGGAGTGAGGTTGCCTTAGGTTAGGATATATAACGTTATAGACGTACCTTATGTCTCCACGTAGAGGTACGGTCCGACACGGCCGGGATTCTGTAAAACATTACCAGCGAGGGGCCAGATGGGTTAGGTTAGGTTATATTACGTTATAGACGTATATAATGTTCCCACCGAGAAGTAGGGCCCGGCCCGCCAGGAATGTGGTAAAATACTACATCCGAGGTGTGAGGTTGCCTTAGGTTAGGATATATAGCGTTATGGACGTATATAATGTTCCCATGGAGAGGTACGGGCCGACACGGCCGGGATTCTGTAAAACATTACCAGCGAGGGGCTAGATGGGTTAGGTTAGGTTATATTACGTTGTAGACGTATATAACGTTCCCATCGAGAAGTAGGGGCCGACCCGCCAGGTATGTTGTAAAATACTACATTCGAGGTGTGAGGTTGCCTTAGGTTAGGATATATAACGTTATAGACGCATATAATGTTCCCACGAAGAGGTACGGGGCTCCCCGAACGGGATTATGTAAAAAATTCCCAGCGAGGGGCTAGATGGGTTAGGTTAGGTTATATTACGTTATAGACATAAATAATCTTCCCACCGAGAAGTAGCGGCCGGCCCGACAGGAATGTTGTAAAATCCTACATCCGAGGAGTGAGGTTGCCTTAGGTTAGGATATATAACGTTATAGACGCATATAATGTTCTCACGAAGAGGTACGGACCGTCACGGCCGGGATTCTGTAAAACATTACCAGCCAGGGGCTAGATGGGTTAGGTTAGGTTATATTACGTTATGGACGTATATAATGTTCCCACCGAGAAGTAGGGGCCGGCCCGACAGAAATGTTGTAAAATACTACATCAGAGGTGTGAGGTTGCCTTAGGTTGGGATATATAACGTTATAGACGTATATAATGTTCCCACGAAGAGTTACGGGCCGTCACGACCGGGATTCTGTAAAACATTACCAGCGAGGGGCTAGATGGGTTAGGTTAGGTTATATTACGTTATAGACGTATATAATGTTCCCACCGAGAAGTAGGGGCCGGCCCGCAAGGAATGTTGTAAAATACTACATCCGAGGTGTGAGGTTGCCTTAGGTTAGGATATATAACGTTATAGACGTATATAATGTTCCCACAAAGAGGTACGGTCCGACACGGCCGGGATTCTGTAAAACATCACCAGCGAGGGACTAGATGGGTTAGGTTAGGTTATATTACGTTATAGACGTATATAACGTTCCCACCTAGGAGTAGGGGCCGACCCGCCAGAAATGTTGTAAAATACTACATCCGAGGTGTGAGGTTGCCTTAGGTTAGGATATATAGCGTTATGGACGTATATAATGTTCCTACGGAGAGGTACGGGCCGACACGACCGGGATTCTGTAAAACATTACCAGCGAGGGGCTAGATGGGTTAGGTTAGGTTATATTACGTTATAGACGTATATAATGTTCCCACCGAGAAGTAGGGCCCGGCCCGCCAGGAATGTGGTAAAATACTACATCCGAGGTGTGAGGTTGCCTTAGGTTAGGATATATAACGTTATAGACGTATATTATGATCCCACGAAGAGGTACGGGCCGTCACGACCGGGATTCTGTAAAACATTACCAGCGAGGGGCTAGATGGGATAGGTTAGGTTATATTACGTTATAGACGTATATAACGTTCCCACGTAGGAGTAGGGGCCGACCCGCCAGAAATGTTGTAAAATACTACATCCGAGGTTTGAGGTTGCCTTAGCGTAGGAAATATAACGTTATATACGTATATAATGTTCCCACGGAGAGGTACGTGCCGACGCGACCGGGATTCTGTAAAACATTACCAGCGAGGGGCTAGATGGGTTAGGATAGGTTATGTTAC